>BSBK01001471.1:0-1240000 GCA_027943335.1 Chamaecyparis obtusa | reverse complement strand
CTATTTTCCTATTGGAGGATATTTGTGCACAAGGATCAAGCTTCAATTTTTCTCCACCGTTGATTAAGACTTTTGCCTCTTAATCTCAGTGGTCCATTTCATTTTATTTCTTATAAAAGGAGAGCGCTCTCCTTCATTTTCATATCCATCTTTTTCATGCTAATGTTATGCTGCAGGTTTTCTAGGTCTATTGGAGCTTTCTTTGAAGACATCGTGGCATTCAAGCTTTGAAGATCTTTGTTGTTGCACTTCATTTAATTTCATATTTTCTTTCATAGTTGCATTGATAATAGTATTCTTAGCTTAGATTTTACTTTTATGCAAATAGATTTCGCTTCACATAGCTTAATTAGGGGAATTGTAATCCATTGCTATTTCCTTTCTTAGTTTAACTTGCATTATCATTTCATAGATTACTTTGCATCATCATTTAGATTTTCATTGCATTGCATTGCATACTTTGATTCCATTTGGAGATATTGGCATTTTTTCCCTTGTCTTCATTGTGAATCTCTCATTGTGTGGTTGACTAGCAAGGTCACTAGTTTCATTGCTCTAGTTGAGAGCAAATCTATCAAGTTCCTTACTACTCCATGCATAGAGAGCTATGAGTCGATTTGTGAGGCCTCATTGTTGAGAAACCTTGCATGTAATGATTCATAGGAGTGTGGTCATATTTTCACCATACATTTCTAGCGCCCACCATGGAGCAGAACATTAGTGTTTTGTCCTTTTAATTCTGCATTTCCATCAATTTTTTGTCATTTGTGTAGCTTCATTTTCGGTCTCTGATTTTTCTATCTCAGAGTGTTGCGTGACACTTTACTAGTGTTGTACAATAGTTATTTGTATAGAGGTGTGACACTTTACCAGTTAAAAGTGTCACCCCCTTTGACAGAAAGAGTCGCCTGCTATCGGACGAACTGTCATCTACTATCAGGAGAACTGTCACCCCAGGTTAAAACTGTCACACTGTTATGCAAAGAAGTGTCGCATGACAATCCTGCTGATCACAGTGTTGCCTGTACCTGATAGTGACCTCTTCTGGCTGAATCTAGATTTAATTAACTCACTGTTTTGTTCACTACATTTAGACAGACTTTATTTACATCTTCTAATTAGATCTTCCATTGTTTCATTCAGATTTTGAATTTTCCCTAACCTCTTGTTGGTCGAACAACTTGTTTTGTAGGTGCTCTTGCTTAAAGGAAATTGCCAAATTGCATGCTAAAAGGGCTACTAACAGTTTCTTGTAGGGCTACCCAAAAAGCATAAAATAAACATAAAAAAATTTCTTGCTTGTGGTTTATTTCATTTAAAGTGTGGCATCTACTAGTTCTTTTAGGAACTTTAATACCTTGTGAAAGAAATGTTGAGGTGGTAGGAGAAGTATGCTCTTCACCTTTTGGTGAATCAGAAAATCTTGACCCATCTTAAGGTTTTGGAAGCAAGGGGGTAATTGAATCTTTGCTTGGTGTGTTTAGGAGATATTCTTGAGATAGGGGAGTATGCTCTTCACCCTTGTGGTGAACCAAAAACCTTGAACCTCAAGAGTTAATCCACTTTTTGTTTAGTTTAGGATCCTTTAAGGGGCCTTCTCTTGAGCAATCAAGAGGAACGACCCAAGTGGGGACAAGTTTTTTGCCAGCTCTTCCAACTCACTATGATCTCAAGGCTATCAAGGACACTAAAAATCTTGGTAGACATAACACTTGTCTTCGCTTGATGTGAGTAGCTCATGGGATTGTGACCATGGGGAAAGCATTGAGCAAGAATTCTTAAGATACTCTTGAGGCCACGAGTTCCATTACTTGCTGAAAGGTAAGGAGTCCTCTATGAGGAGCAAGAGGGGTGTTATGAATAGAAGCCCTTATTAAGAACCATAGGTTAGAAGCCACCTTATTTAGCCGCTTATCTTCTTAGTAAAAAGATTGATCCAGGTGGAAAGTGTTCCTTTGGTTGTGTCTTTGGCACTTCCATGACAAAGCCAACATCTATTATGGGTAACCAGTTTGTGTGAGGTGAGGGAACATCAAGTTGTGGGCTAAGCTGGTAAGTATTGAGCCTTGTATTGCAGGTAGATATTGCTTGAAGTGTCTTCAATTGTGTGATACCAGTATAAACGTTCTCAACACACAAACAATTGGTAGCTTTCATAGGTTACTTTTTTATTTTTGATATCACAAGTGTTTGTCTTGGCAAGGTTGCTTTTGCCCTTGTTTCAAGTGCTTGAAGACATGTTTGATCCCATACTGTTTGCAAGCTTGTCACTTTACTGCTTTCATTGTGATTAAAATCAAAAAATAAACCCTCAGACCAAAAATTTTGAATAAATAGGCCTTAAAATTGAGATTTTAAACTTCACTGGTCAAAGAGTCGTATGCCACTAAACCAGTGTCACGTCTTGTTCTGAGAATTGTCACGCAACAGTTCGCCCCTGCATGACTGTCACCCTGCTTGATGGAAAGTGGCACGCTCATAGCTTGGAAACTGTCACCTGGCTCAAGGTGAAGTGTCACCTATATTTAAACTGTCACCTAGCTTAAGGTGAAGTGGTGCCTCGATATAAACTGTCATCTTGCTTTCCTAGAAAGTGTCGCTTGAGCAGTTTCTAATGTGTTTTCAGTTTTAGTTAGTTTCAGCTACTACTAGTCAGGTTAGGTCTTGGAGTAGGTTTCTTGCTCTATTGTTAGAGACCTTTCTTGACTCTAAATTTTTGGTTTTTGCTCTCTAGGGATAGCATCAATTGATTTACAAGGTCACTTTGGAAATAGTTGTCAAGTTAGCAAGATATTTTTGGTGAGAAAGTTTACCTCTAGGACTGTTAACTATGTTCTTGGAGAATTTTAGTACTCTTATTGTCCAAATCATTTTCATTTAATCTCAATTTCAATTATATTTTGGCCTAGTCCAGCCTCCTGATTCAAAAGTGCATGGGTAGTCAGCCTTTGATTTGAAGCACCTCTTTGACAGTGTTGGTAAAGCCCTTTTTTTGTATCCTTTCATTTCATTTTGGACAATAGAGAACTTTTATTATCCTAGTTTGGTGGTGACATTTCGAGAGGTCATCTTATCATTAGGAATCTCTTTCTTTCATGTCAGTTGCAACAAGGTACCAAGTTAATCAAGGGAAGTGACCCCCTATTGTCTTTAGCCAGTTACCACCAGTTAGGACTCGTCAACAACACAAGGGAAAAGAACCCCTCTTCGATCAATCTCCTAAAAGTGAATTTGAAGTTTGTTGTAATCCAAAAGGTAATCCTAGTGAAGTGAGCACCTCTTTAGCACTACTTTCATCAAGTATGGACATGAGCTACACTTTCACTCGACAACAAAGAGAAGCCATGAATAAGACTCTTGAGGATATGTTCCAATGACATACGAGTACCTGAGTGTATGGTAGTTCTTCTCATGCTAGTCCACCCGGGTCACCCCCCAACAACACAAGGTATTTTGATACTCACCAACGAGTTGAGATACATTATAGACAAGCTCACTCAGATTCAGAGTCACAACACAAAGACTAGAAAAATGAGTCTAGTGACCACCATATCAGTGCAGCTAATGCAATCAGACATTCAAGGAAATCTTCTCCACTTAAAAATACCTCTCAATATGCCAATACAAGATTAAAAAGCATTGAAAGAGACAAGCAAGCTTATCTAGATGAACAAGCTACCAAGAAGGAGAAATTTAGGCAACTAGAAGAAGAACGTGCATTATTAGACATAAGAAGATGAGTCACCCAAGAAGAAGAAGATAGGCTCTATGCACAAAAACTCCAAAATCAATTTAATGGGAGGACTACCAATAGTGGGACCAACTCACCCCCATCAACACCCTCCCCAAGTCCTAGAAGAAGGTCAAGGATGCCCTCAAGATCCCCAAGTCCTAGAGGTAGAAGGACTTCAAGATATGATCACCATAGGAGACGGTCACCTCATAGACTTTTAAAACAACCCTCTCAATGAGAACATCATGGCTCACCACATGGAGGAAGTTATGAAAACTTTGATAAAATGGATTTTATGACTCTACAACAAGAACCATTCTTTCAAGCATATGTGGAAAGATATGTGGAACAAAACAAAGATCACTTCCTAGAAAGTCTCTTTAACAAAGGTACTAAGGTTCCATATAATTTTGATGTCCACCAAAAGATTAAGAAACAAAATCCTTCAACCAATGAGGTGATCATGCAAATGAAAAATGATATGGAAAGGATGAGGGCTCCTAAGAGCACATTTAATTTGGACTCCATATGTCCCAACCCAATTGACAAGAGTGTGGTGTTGGTAGAGTTCCCTAAGAAAGTTGAGTTTCCAACCTATGACAAATATGATGGCACTTGTGACCCCCACGACCATGTTCGACAGTTCTACATAATGAGCTTTTCCTTTCACCATGAAGACTCTTACTTGATGAGATTATTCCCAAGGAGTCTAAAAGGTCATGCCATGGAGTGGTTCACTAATCTTACCCCTCCAGTGAAGGTGTTTAAAGAACTTGTCCAAATATTTGTTCAACATTTTTCTTACAATCTATCAAGGTCGGTCACAATGCTTGATTTGTGCAAACTCAAACAAAATCAAGGAGAACCTTTTGTCACCTTCCTACAAAGATGGAGACGGTTGTGCTTGAAATATCCAAGGACAATTCCTAAGGAGGAAAGAATAGACATCATTGTGAACAATTTAATACCAGATTTAAGGTATGAAGTAAAGAAGATCCCATTTAATTCTTTTGATACCATAGTAGAAGTGGCATGTTGCATAGAGGATGTCCTAAAAGAACAAGGAATTTTGGCTAAATCAACCAATAACAACAATGGCCAAAACAACAACACTAATGGTAATAAGGACAAAAAGAACCCCTATTGGAACAAGAATAAGCAAGTCATCAATGACGGAGTTGTTGACTCATCCCAACCTAAGAATTAAGGAGTTCTTAACCTCTCTAATGTAGTCCAAGCCATGAAGCTATAAACACCTTCAACACAACAAGAGAATAAACCCCAAGTATCAAGGGAGACCTAAAATAGAAAAGAGATAGTTTACAAAACTAGGGGACTCCTATGTGGACATTTTGAAGATGTTAGTTGCTCATAATTTGGCACACCCTCAGGATCTTGCAAAGCATCACATACCGGATCCTAAGCCTCATTGGTGGGATGAGAAGGCTTTTTTTGTTTTTCATAATGGAATTGGACATGATATAGAAAATTGTTTTAAACTTAAGCATCTTGTCCAAGATCTTATTGAAAGAGTACGATTACAAGTTGATGGTTTAACCACTAATGTGGATCACAAAGCTTTTAAAGAACCCTTTCCCAGATATGAGAAAGGAGATAATTCTAACAACAAGAATGGCAAGGCGGCTATTAATTACACCTACACAAATGCTGAGAATATTATTAACATGCTTGAAGTTGTTGATGATAGTTTCAACATGCTGAGAGAGAAAGACCCTTATGGATATGATGTGGATTCAATGCCTATGCCTAATGAAGGACCCGTTGTGGTCGTAAGAGGTCCTCACTCATGAATGATGTCCCAACCCCTCAATGCAGTCACTAGGAGTCAGTCTCAAGCACCCATTTTTATTAGAGGTCCTAGCTCTAGTAAGTCTAAGAAACTAGTGTCAAAGGGTTTCCTTCCTAAATCTGTTGTTGGTTCTTATTCAAATTATAACCTTATTGACCAATTACAATGCACACCAGCACGGATATCTATTTTTGAGCTTTTAGAATTGCCCCTAGGCATAAGTGTGTCCTTTAGGATGCTTTGCAAGTAGCTAATGTCCCTAATGATATAGATGTAGATCAATTCCAATATATGTTCAACCACTTGGCTAGCCCTCACCACCTTACATTCTCAGAAGAAGATGACAAGTCATTAAGCCACCCCCACAATTTGGCCCTTCATATAGAGGTTATGATTCACAAGACCCGTGTGAGGCGTGTATTGATAGATGGGGGTGCTGGGCTTACTATTTGTTCTTTAAGCTTATTGTTGGCCTTGGGTTATTCAGAAAACATCATCGATACAAGGAAGAAGATCACCATCAAGGCTTATGATGAAGCAGAACGTAGTTCTAAAGGATTGGTTGTTCTTCCTCTTCAAATTGGTCCTATAGAGAAAGACATTTTGTTTTAGATTGTTGACGCCGGTCCTTTGTCTTACAATATTTTGTTGGGTAGACCATGGATACATGAGATGCAAGCAGTCCCGTCTACTTATCATCAGTGTGTGAAGTTCCCTTACAATGGAGTAGAAGTCTGCATTCCCGGGGATAGCACATTGTCAGTCAACACAATTTCAGCAGGGTCCCACATTCCTTTGAATAGGGAGGCTGACACTTTTGATACTACATTTGAACAATGCAAGAATAAATTCAAGTCCATAGATCTTGGTATGGGGGATTACAAAATGGATTTATTCACAAAATTGCCAATTTCCCCTAGGTCTTATGGAAAACCTTCTCAAGATATGAAACCCTCGACTTCAGCCATGACATTGTTCGGTAAGTTTGTAGAATCCTCAGTTCCAATCCAAGAAGAAAAAGAAGAAGTTGTCATTCAGGACTGGATTTACCGAGAAGAGAAGTATCTACATAATGAGAATTTTGTACCTTCCCCTAGAGCTTATGGGAAGGGTATACATTGGTCAAGAATATGGGTTATCCAAGACATGGTCCCCTTAATCATAGGTTAGATGCTAAATTTGAACCCCTTAACCATGCCCTTTTTGGACGAAGGAATAAGTCAATAATTGGCTTAGGTTTTGTAAATAAGACACAAAAAAGTGTCCCTATCTCAGCTACGACGGATGGTGACAATGATTTAGACTACACACCTAATATTTCTAATCAATAGGACATGTTAAATGATTGGGTGCCTTCAAAAAATCTCCTTTGGGGAGATTCAAAAGATTTGACAATTGACAGTACTCCTATCCCAGCTACGATGGATAGTGACTATATGAATGCTAGACTGACAATGGAAAGTGTTGCTATCCTAGCTATGATGGATAGTAACAATGCTAGTGTTAGAGAAGGAGAAACCCTTCCCAATATTGAGGCTTCTACATCATGAGGCCCAAATAATGATTAAGAAATAGACTCACATGAGTTCGAATGGGACTCACTTTCAAATGCAACAATTGATTTGGACATGGATGTTGTCCATACTTATAGTGCTCAACCCGATGTGACCAACGAACCTAGTGTAGGACTAGAGGATTGGACTCCTCGAATTGTCTTAGTGGATGACGCTTCATTTGGTAGGACAAATCCTAATTTGAGTATCTTGGGAGGAGACTTGATGAACCCCAATTGTATGGTCACTAGAGATAACACCTTCCAAATAAACAATGTTGAACCAGCCATTGACTTACCCCTTGTTCACTATGACCTAATTGACTGGTCTCAATGCCATCAAGAACCACAACTCCTCACATTCTAGAATGACAATGAAATTACTTGTTATCTAAATGCCCTTGCACCTATAGTCTCTTCCACCAATGAACCAAAAACAAATATGACGGAGCCTGATATTAAATACCTCAGTCTAAAAATAAAACGAAAAGAAAACAAGAAAAATAGGTCTGATGGCGAAAACCACTTTGTGATAGTGTCAGAACCAAAAATAGTAAAAATAAATGACGTATCCAAGGGTGAAAACCTCTTTGAGGCACCTAAGGATGAGGTATTTAATAGCCTTCCAAATTACTTCCAAGACAGGTCATCAATTCTCATTGAGCCTACACAACCAGTGAATGTGAATATAGAAGAGGCTCCACAAATCGTGCACCTAGCTTAGTCTCTATCAATTGAAGAAAAAGAGGCATATAGAAAGTTTTTACAAAAGAAGAAAATCAACTTTTCTTGGACATATTCTGACATGCCAGGGCTTGACACTAATCTTATTATGCATCATCTATCCATAGCTCCAGGAATAAAACCGGTCAAACAAAAGTTGAGGAAAATGCATCCTCACATAGCTCTCCTTGTTAAGGCTGAATTAGAAAATCTCCTCAGTGTAGGATTTATTAGAGCTATTGATTATGTCGAATGGATCTCAAACATTGTGCTAGTTTTAGAGCATGGTGGATCTATTTGTGTATTCATAGACTTCAGAGACCTTAACAAAGCATGCCCGAACGATGACTTTCCACTCCCTAACATAGACATGATAGTTGATATGACTACGGGCTATGAAATATACTCTCTAATGGATGGTTTTTCCAGTTATAACCAAATAAAAATAGCTCCCAAAGATCAAGAGAAAATAGCTTTCACATGCGCATGGGGAACCTATTGTTGGAACGTCATGCCATTTGGCCTAAAGAATGCAGGAGCAACATATCAAAGAGCTATGACCACAATTTTCCATTATATGATGCATAAGAACATGGAAGATTATGTCGATGACACCTTGGCTAAGTCTAGGAAAAGGGATACACACCTCGACAATTTGGAAGTAATTCTAGATCGCATGGAACAATTTCAGCTTTGATTAAATCCTAAAAAGTGTGCATTTGGAGTTACCTCAGGTAAACTTCTAGGATTCATAATCTCAGAAAAAGGAATAGAGGTTGATCCTGAGAAGGTCCAAGCTATATTAGATATGCCACCTCCCAGAAACATTAGTCAGATGAGAAGTCTTCAGGGATGACTCCAATCCATAAGGAGGTTTATTTCACAGCTTGCAGATAGAACACAGCCTTTTAACAAAACACTGCATAAAGGAGCCACATGTGTATGGAATGAGGATTGCCAAAAAAGCCTCGATCAAATAAAATAATATTTGGCTAGTCCTCCCATTTTGATGCCTCCTATTCCAAGGAAACCATTAATTTTGCACATTTCAGCAACGGAATCTTCCTTGGGGGCATTGTTGGCTCAATTAGATGACACTGGGAAAGAAAGGGCCATTTACTACATCAGTCGTACTCTAATATCTTATGAGATCAATTATAATAGCATTGAAAAAACTTGTCTTGTAGTAGTGTTTTCTTCCCAAAATTTGTGACACTATATGCTTGCTCATACTATACATTTGATTGCAAAAATTGATCCTTTTAAGTACTTTCTTGGTAAAGCTTCCCTCATGGGTAAACTTGCTAAGTGGATGATGGTTTTATCTGAGTTTGATATAGAGTACATTGAGAGAAAGGCCATAAAGGGACAAGCTATTGCTGACCAATTAGTTGATTTCCCAGTTAAGGATAGTATGCCTATTCAGGTAGAATTCCCAGATGAACACATCCTGTATATGACTACTCGCACTTGGAAGATTTTCTTTGATGGTTCCCACATGCAGACTGGATCAGATGCTGGAATATTATTTTTTTCTCCACATGGGTACAACATTCCAAAATCTTACAAACTTTTATTCCCATGTACAAATAATATTGCAGTATATGAAGCTTTAACCAATGGATTAAAAATGGCTATAGAGTGGAACATAATAGAGTTACATGTCTTTGGGGATTCCCAGTTAATTATCAACCAAGTCAATGCAGAGTATCAAACCAAGGATGATAAATTGATACCCTACAAAAAGATGGTTGAATCATTGAGATGTTACTTTACATTTGTGACATTTCAATAGATCCCTAGGATAGAGAATAAAGCTGCAGATGTTATGGCCACATTAGCTTCCCTCCTTCAGTTGGAACAACATGAATCAAGATTCAAATTCCTGGTGGAAGAGCTACACCATCTCATATTTGACTCATCTAAAAGAAATGTCATTTGTACCCTTGTCACACATGAGTCTTCCTGATATGGTGCTATCTATTCATATCTCCGTGATGGCATCATCCCCAACACATTCAATCTTTTTGAATGTTGAAACCTTGTCTGTAATACCTCCCACCACACCCTTATCTCTGGTGACTTATATAGGAGAGGTTTAGATGGGACACTTCTTAGGTGCTTGGAAAAGGAGGAATCCAACCAAGCGTTAGTTGACATCCACAAGGGCATTTGTGGTGGACATTCCAACGGTCTTGCCATGGCCCGAAGGTTACTTAGGGCATGGTACTACTAGCATACAATGCAACAAGATGCAATAACTTTTTCTAAGTCCTGTGAGAAGTGTCAAAAGCATGGCAACTTGATTCACACTCCAGGCAGGGAGCTAATTCCTTCTATTTCTCATTGGCCATTTCAGCACTGGGCCTTTGATCTTGTGGGGGAAATTCACCCCAATTCATCAGGTGGACACAAGTTTATCATTACAGCTACTGATTATTTCACAAAGTGGGTAGAAGCAATCCCTCTTTCTGTTGCCCCATGCAAAATGATTTCACTATTTATTCTGAATCATATTATTCATCGATTTGGAGTGCCTTTTGAAATTATTACTAATAATGGAGGTCAATTCAAGAACAAGGACCTAAAGCATTTATGCAAGAAATTAAACATCAAGCAACATTGGTCTTCCATCTATTTTCCACAGGAAAATGGACAAGCAGAAGCCTCTAATAAAACCATTCTTAAGATTCTTCATAGGACAGTACACAAGAATGGTAGGGATTGGCACTTGTAACTCAATCCAACACTATGGGCTTATAAAATGAGCATCCGCACACCTGTAGGGGCCACTCCTTTTGCACTCACCTATGGTTCTGAAGTAGTATTGCCTTTGGAGGTAGAGATCCCTTCACTAAGAGTCTCTCTCAAGGGTTTAGTCACAGATGAAGATTATCATGCCATGAGATTACCAGAATTAGAACTTTTGGATGAAAAGTGCAAAGCTTCTTTTGATCACATAAGGGTATATCAGAAATGTATGTCCAAGACATTTAATAAGAAGGTTTTCCCTAGAGAATTTCAAGTAGGTGATCTCATTTTATGAGAGAACCCTAAAAATCAACAGAACAAAGAACAAAAGGGGAAGTTCAAACCTAATTGGCTTGGACAATATGTTATCACTGCTACTTTTGGTACAGGTGCCTATTTGTTATTTGATGAGAATGGGGAATAGCTCCTTGATCCCATTAATGTGTTTCACCTAAAGAAGTTCTATCCATGAATGCCTATTCTGTCTGGGGGCATCCTTTGTACATATTTATGATCCTGAAAAAATACCAAAAAAAAATTCATATCTGATGCTGAAAAAATCCTAAAAAGCATAAAAAGTCCTTAAAAAAAATACAAAAAAATAAAAAAATAGCAAAAATACAAAAAAAAAATGAAAAAAAAGAAAAATTGCAATAAATATCTAAGTGGTGAAAACCTGGAAACAGGCGCTACTTGAGGCCTTTGCACCCCTATTTATTAGTATGTGTCCTAGACACTTAACCATTTTCCACCATGCTTTGTCCCTATTTGACTTGGTCTAGAATTGGTCTTTATCTTTTTCTAGGGGGCATAACTATTAGCATAGGTCTTTTAGGTTGCACTTGTCTCTTGGGGCATTTCTCAACAGGTGTTTTTCAACATCACCCTAAATAGTGTTTTTCAACACTACCCTTACATCGAGTGTTTCTTAACATTTATCAAATGTCTTACCCAATAGTCTAAGTATGATGTGGTATTGCTCACTTGTAGATGCGATACTCAGAGTTTGACTCTATGACCAACACACACACACTTAAACAATCAACTCACTGAGATATGTTGACTTTATGTTTCTTTGTGTGCTGTCTATGAGGATTTCTTTGATGAGTGGTCTCCCCCTAAGAAGTTTTTGATGATGCATATCTAGAAGACTAAGGGTATGAGAACAT
Organism: Chamaecyparis obtusa; assembly: GCA_027943335.1. NCBI lineage: Eukaryota > Viridiplantae > Streptophyta > Pinopsida > Cupressales > Cupressaceae > Chamaecyparis > Chamaecyparis obtusa. The sequence goes on along the minus strand of BSBK01001471.1, from coordinate 1,228,262 downwards.
GTTTTATTTCTTTATATACTTGTGGGTATATTTGGTTGGTCCTAACTATCATGAGCATTTATGCTAGTCCTACTTGTCACTAAGGATTGACAAGGTATTATCCTTGACTGTTTTGTGAGTGCATGCTTCTAGTTATCTTGACTTTCATGTGCCTTGATACAAGCATAATCTCTCCATAACAACCTTAGGTGATCTCACTGCATTAGTCATCTTGACCTACATGTCTTTGATGCCTAGGTGGGATTCCCACATTTCTATCAGATAAAGATCATATTCATATTCACAAATTTATGCTAGTGTGCATTGTATGATCTTATGACGCTACCAATAAAGCTCAATGATGATAATTAGATGTCTATAAACATTGTGACCTTGCAAGTCAACCACTTTCATAGTAGCTTGCATTTCTAGGTGCATGCTTAGTTTAGTTTTGCACTTTGCATACAGAGAGAGCTCTCGTTTTCATCGTATGTGGACCTGTCGGTCAACTGCACTCACCTTTCCTTTTTCTTGATCAAGTCTTTCGCTTCTTGTCTTTCACATCATAACTTGTTCCTGTCATCACAAGGGGTTAATCATATCATCATATCTATATCAAAACTGTCATTTTTAGAAACATGTGTCTATATCATACATATGAAGAGAAAACATACATGAGCATATACATAAACATTTTGAACAAAATCACAAGACAATGAACAAATTGATACATCCATCACAAGTGAGACAAATATACATGATATATCAAACATATAGTAATCTCATATGTAAATCACTATCACGATACAATATACAACATGAGATCCCAAAATCTAGATCAAAAGTCTCAGGAAATGTCCACAAACATCTAAAAGCCTAAGCCATAAACCTAGGACTTGCTACGACCCTCATGAGGAGCTCGTGGTGCTGGAGGGGGCACTGCTCTCCTATCACATACCATATCTAACTTCCCTACCCTCTGGGAATATGACAGTGCTCCCTGACTCTCGGGGACAACCTGGAGGTAGAGTCCATGATAATATGTAGCTCTCACTACCTCTTGTCAAATCTCTAGGGCATCTGCCTGTGCCGCTATCTCGTGCCATGCTATCTCTACCCTGAGATCGACTATCTATTGATCTCTCTCTATCCTCAAATCCATTAGCTACTGATCTCTCACTACTATAGTAATCTGGAGCTATTGCATCTCTATCTCCAGAGCCTATATCCAGGCTCTCAGATCCTCCCCTCTCGTAGGCTGATCCTGCTGTACCTCTACCTATTGACAAGTAGGTCTCACCTCAACCTCTGGAGTAACTGATCTCTATCCCCATGGCCATTTCCAGCCACCTAATCTAGATCCCTCTCCTCTCTCCATCACTCTCCCCCCATCTCCTTTGTCTCCTCCATCACCCCTGTCATCTCCCTCATCCCCCTGTGCCGCTGGTGCCTGTGCATCTGGGATTGTGAACCTCAAAAATGGTGCCTTGCACCTCTCTGCCCTGTATGCCACATCTGCACCTACATCTTCCATGTTTGGCAAGTACTCCCATGGCTCCTAGCATATTGCAGTTGTATCTTGTACTACCTACTGGTAGTCCAGCATCGATAGCCAACCCTGTCCATCCTCATCCTAGAATCATGTGTGTGTAGTAGTCTCTGTGGACACCCTCTACTGGCATCCGAACTGTCTCCACACTCAGGTAATGGAAAATATCTTGACAATCTCTAGGTGATAGCCTACCAGTGGCCGACTACACAGCATGTAATCCAACTCCCAACTGTCCCTCCATGGCTCACATGACCTTTATGGCCTCCATGTGAATGAGGAAAGCTCATCTAGTACCCTGCGATAATAAGAAACATCCTCGCTGTGCGTATGTGGGATGAACCCTGTATACCTATATATGTAGGGATACCTATGCTCCCTAGGCTATAATCATGGATGCACTATTGCAATATGCTTCCACACCCATATCTGCGCAAGTATAGCCCCACATGCCCAAGTCATGCCATCTCTATAGATGATCTCATGAAGCTGGTAATACATATCAGCCAAGATAGCCAGGCCCCATGCCATCTATCATGGCTATGCCACCAAGTCTGATAGTAGTCTCCCCCATCCCAGTGGGAAGCCCTTCTGACTCCTGTCAAGGATAAGGGCCTATCTAATAAACAATGCCACAATGCATGGCACCAAGAAGTCTCTGCCAAAATCATCCATCAGCCTATACCAGCTGACATGCCGATATAGGATGGTGATATCCTGAAACATCCCCTAGATAACCTGTCAACCTACTGCCGCATCCTGATCATAGTATACATGTGCCAACAAACAATCATGTCAGTTTCTATCATATGGAAAATTTATGACTATACTTATCTATAAACATGATCATACTTACAGGTTCTCCATGCACGAAACCAGTAAGATCCGGTAGACATCCTCTAGTGTGATGGATGTCTCTCCCGTCGATAGATGAAAGGTGTTGTGCTCACTATGCCATCTCTCAGCAAGAGTAGTCAACAACCCATGATCAGCTCAGATATGAGGAAACTGTAGTAGATAATGAAATCCCATAGCCCTGATATCGGTCTTGCCTGAATCATCCAGATCTTAGACAAACCGTAATCCTGTCACATGGGGCACTCTAATCTAGAGCGCAGGGAAGACCTCCTACATGTCATGAACCATACTAGATGTCAGAACATATCATGAAGGATGTATAATATCAGTCAAAAGCATTTTAAAATCAAACATTGTCATGACCCATGTCATTTTTCTCAAAAACGTTCAAACATGTCAAAATTTTATACTAGGTGACACTATTTTTTGACTAAGTGTCACGTGACACTTTCTCTTATAGTAGCACAACAATTTTCACTTGGGTGACACTTCGCCCAGTGTCGCACGACATTTCATCCCCTATTGTGCGACACTCATTTCTATATACGTGCGACACTATTTTCACCCATGAAGTGTCGCGCGACATTTCTCCCCAAAGGGCGTGCCACTTGTAAAGTGTCACATGACTTGTCACCCTAGTCTAAAATTTGCAAATTTAAAAACATGTTTTAATGCATTAAATGATCATTAAATGCTCAAATAGGGGCAAATTTTCAAAAACATACTGGGGCACCATAATGCGGAGGCTGGTTGTGCAACCGGACACACTCGAATCAGTGTCTGTAGATGGGAACTACTGCTTGCTATGCCATTTTCTCTCTCTGAGCTCTCAAGATTCTCAAATCACTACAAGACAAATGATTTTTAAAATGACACTTTTTACCCCTTTTATAGCATTTTGACTTTTTGATCCAATTTTCCAAACACCTCAGAATTGCACAAAAACTGCACCCCTAGCTAATTTCGACATCCTGGATCCATTTTTGGACTCAAAATCAAAATCTAAGGTCATCTTGATAGTCAAAATTGAATTTCAAAATTCTCCCCTTTTTCTACATAGTTGACTGTCATTTCAAGGCATAATTTGGTTTTCGATGTAATTTCTTCCTTCCATGTCTCTCAAATTTTCTAGTCTTTCATTCGCTCTATTTCTAGTCTTATATTTTCTTTTCTTCTACTTCATCACTAGGGCATGTTTTCATTGCCTCATGGTTATTCTATTGACCTTATCATTCAATTGTGATTCCATTATGATTTGATCAAATATTTTATCAATTCACTATTCTCCTCTATCTGATTTCAATTTTGACTCTGAGAGGGCAGTATTTATGGGATTCTTATCCCTGATTCTCCTGATTATCTTGATTCAGACATCTTCTATGAGCTTTTGCTCAAATTTGAGATTCTTATCTCTTACTTTGAATGTGATCCTGAATCGACCTCATGTTCAAAGGCCTTTGTTTATGTTTTGTTTGGATGTGATCCCAAATTGACCTCACATCTAAGTTATTTTGTGATCCCAGATCGATCTCACATTTCAATTCTTCTTTGACTACATGTGTTCCCAAATCGATCACACATTAGTCAAAGAGGGGCAAATGTATGCACCCAAAAATGGTCACCTAGACTTTGGGCCCCATTTATTTGATTTATCAACCCTGGATTAGTTTTATTAATAATCAATATTTTCAACATTATCAATTTCTTGATCAAATCTTAGTTTCGATCATATATTGGATTTTTATCCTATGGGCTAACCATTTTATCCTAAGTCTTTTATTTAATTAAAAGGAATGTTTCTTCCCCTTTTATTAAATAAAAAGCCCCACCTTTTCTTCTTATCCTAAGTTGCACAAATAAAGCATTATTCTTATTTTATAAAAAAGTGAAAAAACACTTTTTGTCTCATATGGACATAAAGTCAACTCCTATTTTCCTATTGGAAGATATTTGTGCACAAGGATCAAGCTTCCATTTTTCTCTACCATTGATTAATACTTTTTCCTCTTAATCTTAATGGTCCATTTCATTTTATTTCTTATAAAAGGAGAGCTCTCTCCTTCATTTTCATATCCATCTTTTTCATGCTAATGTTATGCTGCAGGTTTTCTAGGTCTATTGGAGCTTTCTTTGAAGACATTGTAACATTCAAGCTTTAAAGAACTTTGTTGTTGCACTTCATTTAGTTTCATATTTTCTTTCATAGTTGCATTGATAATATTATTCTTAGCTGAGATTTTCCTTTTATGCAAATAGATTTAGCTTCACATAGCTTAATTAGGGGAATTGTAATCCATTGCTATTTCCTTTCTTAGTTTAACTTGCATTGTCATTTCATAGATTACTTTGCATCATCATTTAGATTTGCATTGCATTGCATACTTTGATTCCATTTGGAGATATTGGCATTGTTTCCCTTGTCTTCATTTTGAATCTCTCATTGTGTGGTTGATTAGCAAGGTCACTAGTTTCATAGCTCTAGCTGAGAGAAAATCTATCAAGTTCCTTGCAACTCCATGCATAGAGAGCTATGAGTCAATTTGTGAGGCCTCATTGTTGAGAAAGCTTTCATGTAATGATTCATAGGAGTGTGGTCATATTTTCACCATACAGATCTCACAAAGGAAAGGCAAGTTAGGGCATTACTGCTTGAAACCCTAGTTCAGGAAAGGTTCTTGAAAACCCAAAGTACAAAATCATCTAATTCTCAACTCCAATCTTAAAACTAACTCAAATAAAATGCATTAGATTACTAATACATGTCATATGTCAGATTGATCAATTTCTTCCTTTTCATGCCCATACCAATCCGTACACATATTGTTTCACAATCCAAAATGTAGAGAAAAATAGGGATTTTTATTGATTGAATGCAAAATTACATAAGTTTCTTCGCCTTCCACCATCGTCATCTTCCACCCACCTGTAAGTGATATTTTAAGACCTTCCCCAATGGATCCAACCATTTTTCAAACATTATGACCATTGGGAGGTGGTTTTACAATTTGGTAATAACTTTTCAAAGAAGTTGTCAAGCAACATTTCTTGCATTGTGCAAATTTTGTAAACTGTTGCATTCTTTCTCCTAAAGAACCTATAGGCCTAAGCCATGGATCGTAATGATCCCAAACATTATAATAAACAAAAAACCTAAAATTTCCTTTCGATCATAGTGAAAAACCCATGGTTTATAACCACACTGAGCGTGACTAGGTCTTACAAGTTGGCTTGCCAAACAAAAATTGCAAATTCTTAAAAGTCCCTTATGCATGAATACACTTGGGTGAATCCTTTAAAGACCATATAAGTGTGGATGTTGTGAAGAGTGGATGGGTGCTCCTACACCATACTCCCTTATTTTGAAAACTCAAGTCCCACTTGAGAGCAATTTGTGAACCAATGTTTCATGCTTGTTGATACACTCTTCGTTCATCCATGTGGCATCAATGTCCAGTAACCCCTTCCATTTGACCAAGTAATCTTTGTAAGTCTTCTCCCTATTTTTCTTGACCACTTTAGAGTCAAAAATCTTTTCCAATTGTAGAGTTTGGCTCAGAGGAAAGTCCTTTATCCATTCTTCTTGTTGGCTTTTAGTATCCTGCAAAGTGTCATTAGATCCCGCCTCACCCTTAAAAGGAGTGAGATAAAAAATGTTAAAGATAGGAGAAATAGAAATAGTAGGGGGTAAATGAATTTCATAAGCATTATCCCCAAATTTATGAAGTATATGACAACAACCGATCTTTCTCAAATGCAATTTTGTGTGTCCCCTAGGTAGCCTTTCCTTATTCAAGTATGCCCATACCTGATCTCCTTCTTTGAAAGTAACATGTCTTCATTTCTTATCTGATTGTTCTTTGTACTTTGCAGTATTCTAACTCAATGTATCTCAGACTTGATCATGAATCTATTTAATCCATGCAAACAATTCTTCTCCATATGGACTAACTTTGAATTTAGTGGGTAACTCTCTCAATTCCATAACTCCTCTTGGGTGGAGTCCATATTTTACTTGGAATGGTGTCTTCCCTATTGACTAGTTTACTAAGTCATTGAAAGAAAATTCTTCTTGAAAAAGGATAGCATCCCATGTCTGTCCATACTATTTTGTTAGACACCTTAGAAGGTTACCTAATGATCTATTTACTACTTCAGTCTACCCATCTGTCTATGGATGGTATGTAGAACTAAATGACAGGTTTGTACCCAACTTTTTCCAAAGGATCCTTCAAAAGTGCCCTTGGAATTTCACATCTGTATCTAAGATCATGGATGTTGGCAATCTATGAATTCTGACTACTTCTTTAAAAAACAAGTTATAAATATGTGAAGCATCATTAGAAACTTTACAAGCAAAAAATTGTTCCATTTTGTTAAATCTGTCAACTATAACAAAGCTACTATCAAATCCTTGTTTAGTTCTCAAAAGTCCTAAGATAAAATCCATACTCACACTGTCCCATGGTTTTCTTGGAATAGGAAGTGGTTGATAGAGACCCTGATTGGTCTCTATTCCTTTATCCTGTTGACAAATAGTGCATGATTCAACAAAATTTTTGACATCAGTTAGTAATCGAGGCCAATGATAGTTTCTCCTTAATAGTTCAAGTGTTTTATCTATGCCAAAATGACCTCCTAGTGTGCCATAATGTTTTTCTCTAATCATATTTTCTCTCATGGAGCATTTGGAAATACAGAGTTGACCTCCTTTGAACAAAAGACCATTTTGTAATAAATATTCTAAATAAATAGTATTATATGCATTTGTTAGAGCTTAGCAAACCTTATAGATATCACAGAAGTCTAAATCATCCTTGCATAGGTGTTTGAGGGCATCAATTCCTATGCTTTGTACTTGCACTTCTTTGACAAAAATCACTCTTCTATTGAGAGGATCTACAACTTTATTTGAAGTTCCTTGCTTATGCTTTATTGAAAATGTGAATGCTTGGAGTTTTTCAACCCATTTCATGTGCATGTAGCTTAGTTTATCCTGACTGTTCAAAAAACTTAAAGCATGATTATCTGTAAAGACAATAAATTCCTTAGGAATCAATTAGTGCCTCCATTTCTTAAGGGCTTGAACCATAACATAATGTTCCAAGTTGTATGTACTATATTTCTTCTTTGCTTCATTTAGTTTTTCAAAGAAGAAAGACACTGGTCTTCCATCCTAACTGAGGACTCTGCCTATGGCCAGATTACTAGCATCGGTCTCCACTGTGAAAAATTTGTTAAAGGTAGGTAGTGCCAAAATGGGATATTGTGCTACTCTCTCCTTAAAATACTCGAAAGCTTCATTTTCTTGTGTTGTCCACTGGAATTTTGTTTTTATACCACCCTTGATGGTATCAAGTAAAGGTGCATAAATATGGCTGAAATTTTTGATAAACTTCTTATAAAAGGTAGCCAATCCATGAAAGCTCCTGACTTCTCCTGGAGTCTTTGGTATGGGCCATTTAATGATAGCCTCTACCTTTTTAGGATCCATTTTTAATGTGCCCTTTGAGATAACAAATCCCAAGAATATCAACTCTTGTTGCAAGAATGTGCACTTTTCTAAGTTGATAGACAGTTTCTTCTCATGTAGTCTTTGGAGAACATGTTCCAAGTGTCTCATGTGGTCTCCTATAGTTCCACTAAATACTAGGATGTCACCTAAATAGACCACCACAAACTTTCCTATGAAATCTTGAAGTATCTTATTCATTAATCTCATGAAGGTGCTAGGAGAATTGCTAAGGCCAAATGGCATGACAAGCCATTCATATAACCCTTCTATTGTTTTAAATGCAGTCTTCCACTCATCTCTTGACCTTATTCTTATTTGATGGTAACCATATTTAAGGTCAATTTTAGAGAAATAATATGCTCCTTCAAGTTGGTCTAATAGATCATCAATCCTAAGTATGTGGAATCTATATCTGATTGTTATTTTGTTTATTTCCCTAGAGTCAGTGCATAGTCTCCATTTTCCATCCTTTTTAGGGGTCAAAATACTCGGGACTGCACAAGGGCTAAGACTTTTGTATGAGTCCTTTTGTTAGCAATTCATTGACATGTCTAGTGACTTCTGCATTCTAATCAAGAGTGAGTTTATAAGCAGCTTTGTTGGGTAGGGAAGCACTTGGGATAAAATATATTTGGTGACATATGTCCCTCAATGGTGGGAGTTCATCTGGTGTTTCTCCTGTAACTATTTCTTTGTACTTATGCAGTAGACTATCCACTTCCTTCGATAATTCATTTTGCATTGTCTTCTCCTTTGGTTTGAGGACTAGGGCATATCCTACCTTAGAATCTTGAATAGTGTTAATCATCTCTTGTTTTCCTGCAAGCATGACTAACTGTTCTTTCAGTTTTTCTTGTTGAGGATCAGGAAGAGGGAGAAGATTGTATTTGTGACCATTTTGAATAATTTGATATTTTTTTGTGATGCCATCATGTGTATCCTATAGATCATACTTCCATGGACATCCTAAAAAAAGGTGGCATACATCCATATCTACAACATCACAAAGGACTCTATCCTTATAGTCTTTAACAGAGAAATCTACCCAAGCTTGTTCATTTATGAGGGTTTTCTATCCTTTTTTTAACCAAGATATATGGGATTGGTTTGGGTGGGGTATCTTTTTCCAATTTTAATTTATCTACAATTTCTCTAGATACAAGATTTTTAGTAGAGCTAGAACCAATTACTAACTTGTATACCTTTCCATGGCTCTTGCAGTTGGTTTTGAAAAGACTTTTTCTTTGAGGAGGTTCCACTGAGATGGGTGCTTGGATCAAAGTACTCTTCATCATGAGGATTACTCCATCTTCTCTATTATAGTCTCTTATGCTATCATCATCATCTTCTTGCACTAGGTTGGCTATTCTTTCACCTTGGTTATTCTTCTTGTCTCGGTCCTGACACCTATTGGTGTAGTGCCCTATCTGATTATAGTTATAACATCTTATTTGTCCATTATTTCTTCCTGCATTTATACCCCTATTGTTTCCTCTTCTACCTCTATATCCACCTATTGAAATTATTTCCCCTTGGGTGTTCTCCTTATTAGATTCTCCTTGTGGTCTATTATTCTTTCCTCTTCCTCCAAAGTTTCCTCTACATCTTTCATTCTTGGCTTTTCCTCTACCACTCTATTCATTCCTCCTTATAAACTTTTCTTCAACTTTCAATGACAATTGATAGAATTGGTTCATGGTGTTAGGGCTTGTCAAATTGATTTCATCTTGAATTGAGACCCTTAGGCCTTACATATACCAAGAAAGCTTTACACATTCAGGCTCTGCAAGCTTAGATTTCATCACCAATCTTTGAAATTCTCTGGTATAGCTAGAAATGTCCATCTCTTTCTATCTTAGAATCATTCTTCTTTTATGAAGTTGAACTTTAATCTTTAGGGACATAAGTCTCCCTAAGTAGGGCCACCATCTTCTTCCAAGTGGAAACTAGATTCTTTCCATTCTTCACCCTATCATCTTGAGTGAAATTCCACCATGTGAGTGCAGAGCCTTTGAGATTTGACTTATCAATCTTCACCATCTGATTCTCAAGGATGTCTTCACAATCAAAGAAAATATTTAGGGAATTTATCCAATCCATTACAACATCTGAGTCCATGTTCCCATTGTATTTAGGCAACTCAAGCTTTTCGTCCATGGTTCTCCTCTCCATAGATTTTAGAGTCTCCATAAGTAGCCTCTAGTCTGCAGGGCATTCTTATTCCTCCTACTTAAGGGTTTCTTCATCACTCCCTTTTTCAACATAATCAGATTTTTCACTACCTCTCTTCTATAGCTCTTCCCTAAGCCTATCCATTTCTTGCCTCATCTGCTGCATCTCAATGTCTCTTCGATCATCATGATGTGTCCTTTGCTCTCTCAAATATCTTACTATCTCTACATTGGTCATCTTTTATGACAATCCTCCTTCATCTTCTCCTTCCATGGTGATAGTATATCTTTACCCTAAGGATCTTAGATGATTTGATACTACTTGATGCAAAGCTCTCCCCTATTTAGGCAACCTAGTAATTGGTGAGACCTTCCGTGTTACTCTAAACCCAAAGTGGGCTTAGGAGAGTGCTCTACACCTTTAGAAGATTCTATGACAACCACAAAGCCACTATCCTCACTAGAGGATTCAGTGTCTTTAACTATCTTTACTCCCCCAAAGATTGATTAATGCTTGGTTGAGTCCTTGACTGACTAGGCTTGGTAAGTTCTCAGTTTCTTTGATAAATAAGTAGCTTGGTAACTTCACCGAGTAGATTACTGACACTCGTTAATCCTATAATGAAGTGTCCTGAATAATTCAAATTTAAAATGGGAATTATTATATTGGAAAGGGGATGGAAATATTACATGCTTCCTATAGGCCTCCTATGGGAATGATTTCCACAACTTATAAGTTTTTGAGACAATCAGTGCTAGGTTCAAGCCTACCGGGTTGTAGCCTTTTGAACAAGGTTCTACTAACTTAATTAAAAATCCTTCCAAATACACTACCAAATAAATTTTTGATCTGGATACCCTTTTTTGATTTTAGTCTAACCCCTAGATCACAAGATCTCAAATAACTCAGATAGTGTCAAACAATTCTTGACCCACTAGTCCTAATAGGGTTGATTAAATCGGTAACTTAAGGAAAAGTTCACCAATTGATTTTCAAAAAAAAAACCACTTGTTTCACTGATACTATTAAATCCCAAGAGACAACAATCCACTATAAAATTCCATTTATCCACCCTTGAAGTGGTTCTGTCACTTTACTCTTCCATTTCCTGGACCAAGCACATAGAGATGCTTGGTCTAGAGTTTGAAAACATACTTATCAAGGAAAACCCCATTCTCTTGCACCCTAGAGATCTAATATACATTTACCCTACTTTCATTTCCACACTTTGCAAGGGGATCCCACAAAGGAAAGGCAAGTTAGGGCACTATTGCTTGAAACCCTGGTTCAAGAAAGGTCCCTGAAAACCTGGAGTACAAAATCTTCTAATTCTCGACTCCAATGTTCAAACTAACTCAAATAAAATGAATTGGAGTCCTAATAAATTTCAAATTTTGGATTGAATTTTTTTTTCCTTTTCACACCCGTACCTTGATCTGTACATGTAATGTTTCACAATCCAAAAACATAGAGAAAAATAGGGATTTTTATTGATTGAATGCAAAATTACATAAGTGTCTTCGCCTTCCACCCACCTGTAAGGGCTATTCAAAGACCTTCCCCAATGGATCCAAAAAAATTTCAAATTTTGTGACCATTGGGAGGTGGTTTTACAATTCGGTAGCAACTTTTTAAAGAAGTTGTCAAGCAACATTTCTTGCATTTTGCAACTTTTGCAAAGTGTTGCATTCTTGCTCCTAAAGAGCATATAGGCCTAACCCATGGATCCTAATGATCCCAAACATTACAAAAACACTAAAATAAATAAAAAACCTAAAATTTCCTTTGGACCATAGTCAGAAACCCATGGTTTATAACCATATCGAGGGTGACTAGGTCTTACAAGTTGGCTTGCTAAACAAAATTTTCAAATTCTAAAAAGTCCCTTAGGCATGAATACCCTTGCATGAATCCTTTCAAGATCATAGAATTGTTGGAAATTTGAATGAAGTGAGTACATAGATGTTTTAATTATGGAAACATATGATCCACATGAAGAGCGCAAAGGTGTAAGAGCAAGTACAGTAGAGCGCATTGCAAATTTGTCTAATTGTGAGACAGTGTTTTCACCGTGTACCAGGACATAGTTTTTGTTTGTGACGTTGACTAGAGTAAGTTAAGTACTTGTGCACATGAACATAGACTCTATGCTGGCTAACAATGACCAATCTTAAAGTGCAAGTCAGTACAGCATGTACGAAATTAGTTATGACAGTTTTACCGAAGACAGTGTGAAGCCAATAGGACAGAATATGAAGGCAGAATTGGAAAAGAGTTAAGGGATTATTTTGTTTATGAAAATAATGACTTAACAATATAAAGGGATGAAATCCTATATTTTAACCCTTAGATAATGATATATGGAAGCCGACCATGTAAATTTATTATCCTTAATAACTTGTATATAGATGTAATTGTAATTGTAAAGATTAAGAAGAGAAGTGATGTGATGTATGTAATTGAAAAGAAAATAAAATAGTGATGATGTGAAGATAAGAGAAGCAGAGGAATATTGATACAAGAAGAATAAGGTCATGTACCTTGACCTATTTTTGTATACATTTTACATTAATTTTTTGTGCAGTGGGCTCATCTGGTAATCAGATTTTGTAGTGACAACTCCTAACAGGGTTGAGGCTTCTAACAAGGCCTACAGTCCCTTAATCAGGACTAATACACTATATGATTGTAATAGGCTCCTAACAGGGTTAACATCCTTAATAGGATACTTTTGATTAGTGGATCTTTGTGGGTACCATCCCCACCGGGGTTTTCCCTTGGCCAGGGTTTCCTTGAGAATAAATAATGTGTTATGAGTTCTTTGATGTTATTGCTATGAATGTTAGTTTCTTATGTTATGCATGTGTGAAGATAATATGTTAAAAGTTAAAGTTTGTGGAATACTGATTCACCCCCCCCCCCCCCCTCTCAGTATTCCCTATTTCTAACAATTGGTATCAGAGCTTAGTTACTCAGAGAAGAATCATTCAAGGAAAGCCTAGTAGCTTGAGTAAGATCTCTATGAATATGGCTCAGCTATAAAAGAATCTTGAAGAAGCTCTTGAACAGATTGATATGCTTACTGATGAAAGAAACACTCTAAAAAGGAAATATGATGATGCAAAGAACCTTATTGAGAAATTGAAAAATAAGATAGAAGATTTGAAATCTAAAAAGGAATCTGAAATTCTTATTGAAGATTGTGATGACAATTTAGAAAAAGAAAATGTGATCCTTAAGCATGAACTAAAGATAGAAAATTTGAAGCTTAGTTTGAAAGATGGAAATGACAAAAATGAAGCGAATTTGAGATCTGAGAATGAAAGATTGAAGATTGAGAATGAAGAACTGGAATCTAAACTTGGCAAAGTAACATCTGAATTTGAGAAAGTAAATTTGTAGCATGTAGAACTTGATAAATACAATAAGATTGTGAAAGGTGAATTGACTCAATCCAAACAACAACATGAAAGGCTATATTCAAATAGTGAAAAGATTGATGAGAAAGTATCATTTGGGAAACCATCCTATGATAAGACTGGACTTGGATTTAATATATTCAGAATAAATGATGAAAGAAAAGAGCCAGATCTGAAAGTATCTAAAAGCATTGATGAGAAGAAGTTAGATGAGATCAAAAACTTTGAAGACACACCTAAAGGAGAAGAATCACCGAAGCAAGTAGAATCACCCAAAGGTATGCAAACAGAATTCAAAGGTAGATGTTTTGGTTGTAATACTATTGGTCACATGAAAAGAGACTGCATAGGTAAACAATTTAAACCTCTTAATGGTTATTGTTATAATTGTCATGGTTTTGGATATAGAGATATTGAATGTAGAAGACCTAAAGTTATTGAGAATAATTATGGTACTATAATGTTTAGGAGTACTAACAATGCAGATAAGATACCTACTGAAGATATGAACAAAAGAAATGGAGTATTATGTTATAGATGCAACAAGGTTGGAAACATTGCTAGAAACTGCAGGTCACAGATCAATCAACAAGGACCAAGATATGGAAACAATGGAATTGTTTGTTAGATATGTAACAAGATTGGACATACAACAAAGTTTTGTTGAATGAACAATGGATCTTTTCATCCTAATCTTAACCCTAGAAATCATGAAAGAAGAAATGAAGATGCAGGAAATAGACAGAAAGGTTGTTGTAGTAATACAAATGAAGTAAAGTTTGTTAAAGGCACAGATCAAGGAGACATATTCAACATTGAAGGTAATAATAAAGGTAAAGTATCAAGTGGTAAGAGTGAATCCTTACCTGATCTATCTTTAAGTACTTAATTTATGCAAATTACAATAGATTAGGAACTTAGAATTAGTGTAGAAGTAGATTTTTGATGAATTTAGTCTTGTGCAGTTAATGGAAGGTAATTTATGATGTACTAATGCTATGGTTAAGTGCGCAAAATAAAATATTATGTTTTTCGAGATCGCAAGAATTTTTAAGTTTTGCAGGTTGAAAGAAACAACTTTTTGGAAAGAAGTGGCAAAAGAATTGAATGCGATGTCAAACTTAAGTGAGATTCAAGTGATAAAAGGTTATGATCAAAGTTATTTGATTATCAAAGTGAATTGAAACATTTAGGAGAGAAAATAATAGAGATTGGAAGCATTTTGCAATGATTTGGTGAAAGATTTGAGCATCGAATCTGTGAAAGCCCTAAAATCATGAATTTGAGGTATTTATCTTGCCAGATCTTTGAATCACTATAAGGAATTTAAAGTAATCATGGATGTATCCTTAATTCACAATCTTAGAGAAAAGAATAGACCTAGACTAAAGAAAGAACTAGTACAACCCTTGGCAGAAGATGACCCTAGGATAGCATTATCATCCATAACAAATGGAGTTTTGCATTTGGAAAATGTAAGGAGCTATCTTGGATGCAAGTTTGAAACCCTAAGAGATAGTGATTTTACTAGTGAGTATAAGAAGATTTACAATCATGATATGTCATTGAAGAAAGGATATGAACATTTGAAAGATAATGAGATTGTTAGGTATTCGTTGAAGTATGAGTTTGACAATGAAGAATGCACTAGGATTATTTTGAGCAGAATTCATAATGGAAAGTTTTGGCTAGAGGATAGAGTAATTCACATTACTGCTAATTTGATTCATGATGTAACTGGATTATCTAAATCTGGTGCTATTCCCTTAAATGAGAAGAATATGAGGAAAATAGTTATTGATAACACAGGTTCATCCTATAATGGTAGAGGAATTGTGATCAGTAAAATCAAGCAAGCTGATGTGAGATATTTGTCTAAAATCCTAACCACTAAGTTTTGTGCAAATTCTAGAGAAGATGATATGGCAGCTGGTATGGTACATATAGAATATTTAATGTGTGTTGACAAGGTACTTGTACATATGTGTGAAATCCTGAGAATTCAATTGTTTGAGAACTTGGAGAAGATTAAGAAGTCCAAGTATGCACAATTTAGATTTTCTTCTTTGATCACTTATATGTTTTTTTGCCTATTAAGAAGATTTCCCTATATAGTTGCAAATGATTGGAACGATGGACAAAACACTATGGAAAGAATCAATAAAATGTATTTGAGGCATGTTATTGACAAAGTGAATGAAAGTGCTATGTTGGTATTGAAGACATTTCATAATATGGTATCTAGCAGATCAAGAATTCCACATTCACTTGTGAAAAAGTATAAAAATGATATATGTTTCATGGTTGACACTGACTTTACCTATATTGAAGTAGTGGAACCTAGAATTGAGTTCATACACCCTCTTGGCTATGCGATATCTGAGGAAGAAATAGAGGAATATGTTGGTGGGTTACTTAAATGTAAATTGGACACTCAGTGCAGCAGATTTGGAACTTTTGAAGAGAACTTCAACTGTGCAAAAGTCATAATTGAAGAAAGGAAGTCTAAGAAGAGAGTGGACAGCACTATCAAGAAAATACTAAAAGATTCAAGAATGTCAGAACAAGAATTCTTAATGGCTAAACAGATAGCAGTAGCAATCAGGGATATTGGATAGAAAGAAGTCTTGATTGTACCACCCTTGTCATCAAGTGCAGTTGAGCATGAACCTACACAAGTAAAGGTGAAAGTTGAGGAACCTGAGGAAGAACAAGAAACAAGGAAATCCACTACATCCTCTTCTTCCACACCTAGAAAGAGAGTGAAGCAAAGTGTTACAGGACCTAGTAAGAGGTAGAAAGTTTTGGTGCCACCAGTCCCTAGGAAAATTGTTGTAATTAAAGATGATGACATTACTGTGAAGAAGAAAGCATGGAAACCTAGAATTGAGAGATTAAATGAAGAAATCATACAAGATGGATACTTTACTAAGATGAATAAGTACTATGACCTTTATGACTATTCTGAGAGACTGAATCTTGAAAATTTTGTTGTTAAGCACATGATTCTGGCTGACAAAAAGTTTGATACTATTCAGGGCAAGATTCTTGATGACCTATTCAAGGAGATTGTTAATAGGAAAATGAGAGCACAAGAAAAAGATAAAACTATGAGAGAAAATATGGTGAGGAAACTATGTATTGTGAAAGATGATGAGAATCTTAAATAGATTTTGAAGCCCCTTGGCACTCTTTTGAGGACTAAAAGAAGAACCATTCAGATCATGGAAGGATAGTATGAGCAAGTGAGAATAGAAACAAAACAAGCAATAATTAGAGTTATGGCAGAAATTGATGGAGAGACTTTAGTTGCACTAGAGCAAGAGAAATAAATAGAACATGAGGATATTCCCTCTCCACCAGCTATAAATATTGAAGAAGAATCTATGAATGTTGAAGGTACAAAGATTACTTTGGACACTGAAGAAAATGTATTTAAGAACTTAGAGAACATTGTTAACAATTCGGCTCTTGATGAACCGAATAGAACTGAAGAAGTAGAACAAACCCAATCTATGGTTGTAGAACCTAAGGAGTCTAAGATTCAAGCACCCCCTCCTTCAAAAGAAGACATTAGTCTTACTCCTGAGACTAGAAAGAAGAAAGAAATTGGATCTTTATTCGAAGATTTAGGAAAGGAAGTTTATGGTGATGATTAGTTAGAATTGATCACTTTCCTGAATAAAATTATTGGTAAAAATAAGAAGGTAAATAATCTTGAAGGTTGTCTAAAGGACTTAAATAAAAAGTTACAAGGAGTTGTAACCACACAGATTACAGATGCAGACCCTCTAGAGAAAGCAAAGAAATTGATGAGAACTAGTGCAAGAGCACCTACTCCTACTCCATATTCTTATGAGGTCTAGGATATCACTCTAAGGTCCTTGACACCTCTATTCATGCTTAGGTTAGGAATTAGTATTGAGATCTCATTGTAAGGCCATGGTTCCAAGTTGGCATTTTATGAGCCCTCAGTCTAACTATTGGTCATTTTTTATCCAATACCCTAGGCATAAGTATTTTTCATTTTTTATATGTTTGGATACATTAGGGATCATCAAATTAAGGATAAGACCAATTTTGGTCATTAGAATAGCAAAATTTTCAAAATTGCTCAAAAGTTGTCAAGCAACTATAAAAAGTTGTCAAAAACTGGTAAAAGACCCTCCCAAATGGTTAATTAGTTTAAACCTCACTTGTAACCCTTGGGAGAATCCTATAAAATCCCTCACAGGAAGGTGACAGGATATACAACTTGTAATTGGCATTTTTATTAATAAAAACCATCTATTCTCTACAAATTTTTGAGTTTCAGGATGTTGTATAGATAGGTACAGATGTGAGGGCATGAACCAATGATTCCAATAGTTGACTAATTGAAACATCTTTCATCTTCACTTTGTCTCATGCATTGATCAACCCTAGTTTGAAATATATCCCATTTTTAGTGACAGGGCATAGGATTGAGGCTTAAAATCAGGACTCGAGATAGGGTCTGATTGTTTAGGCACATTCCATTATGGGAAATTGATGCCCCTTGATGGAATAAAATTATTTTCTATTAAATTTCATATTATGCAAGTTAGAAGGTTGGATTTTCAGAGGAATGGCTTTTCCACCATACCCTAGGTGTACATCTCTATGTGTGCACCAGTTAGGAAACTAGGACAGTCATCCTAGATTGTGGTTGGGGGTTCTCCAAGGCCTGAAAACTTGGATTCTAATTTTTTTTGAACACATACACATGTCTCTATATCAATTTTTTTCATTTCCATAGGGAGATGACCACTTGTAGTGCATTTGGAGCCCAATTAGGCCTATTAGTCCGGTCTAAACATAGTAACATCAGAACCTTCCTCTCATTTTCACTCCTTGGCATTTGGATATGTTATAAAAACCCCAAAATAGTATTAGGATCTCTAACCACTACTGCATCAAGTGGTATCTGTATGCACCCTAAAATGGTCGCCTAAACTTTGGGCCCCCATTTCTGCAATTTATCAAATCCCTAAACCAATATTTTCAAAAATCAACAATATCAATTATATCAATTTCCTTGATCAAATCATAATCAATTCAATATTTCCTAAGGTTTGAGCCTTATTTAATTTAAAAGAAGAAATAAAAATAAAAATCTTAATTAATTAAGAGAACATGCTCTCTTTTAATTAATTAAAAATCTCTTTTAATTAAATAATAAAATCATTTTATCTTAAGCCTTTATTTAATTAAAAGGAATTTTCTCCCCTTTTATTTAAATAAAAAATCCCCACTTTTCTTCTTATCCTATGTTGCACAAATAAAGCATTTAATTCTTATTTATAAAGAAAAATAAAAGAAAAGTACTTTTGCCTCACATGGACATAAATTAAATGCTCAACATAAAGTAAATGCTTCTAATTTTCTTATTGGAGGATATTTGTGCACAAGTATCAAGCTTCTTTTTTTCTCCATCGTTGATTAAGTCTTTTGCCTCTTAATCTCCATGGTCCATTGTTTTTCACTTCCTATAAAAGAAGAGCTATCTTCCTCATTTGCACACACAATACATACTTGAATTATTATGCTACAGGTTTTCTAAGTCATTGAAGCTTTTGGAGACATTCTTGCATCAATTTTTGAAGATTTGGAGTATCATTGGCATTCATCTTGCATCTACATCGTATCCTAGCTTGCATCATAATTGCATCATCGTGGTATCATTTCCTTTCATGTTTTAGATTAATCTCACATAGTTTAATTGGAGGGTTTGTAACTCTTTCATTTTCATTTTCATAGCTTAATTTCATCTTCATTCTCATAAGATTAATTTTCATTCTCATATAGATTTGAATAGCATTTCATTCATTTGGAATCTCTCATTGTGTGGTTGACTAGCAAGGTCATATGCTTCATAGCTCTAGCTGAGAGCAATTTTACAAATCTTGCAACTCCATGCATAGAGAGCTATGGATCGATTTGTGAGAGCTCATTCTTGAGTTTTCTTGCATGTAAGGATTCATAGAAGTGTGGTCACATTTTCACCATATAGTATTAGAGCCATGTCTGATCCTGAGAATGAGGGGATCCCTGCAAAGGTTACCAATAGTGAGTTATCAAAGATGGTGAGAGAGCAAAAGGCTGCAAATAAGGCCTTAACTAAGAGGCTTCAGGAACTTGAGAAGAAGCTTGATGATAAGGACAAAGATGAGTCTTAAAATGAAGAAGGAAGTGAAGAGGAGGAGGATGATCCTAATCAAAAAATCCCTACAAACCAAAGACATTTCATTGATGCTTTGAAGTCCATGGCAAGAAGAACCATGGAAGAGAAGATGGACATGCCAGTTTTCAATGGAAAAATGAATGTTGATCTAGCATTGGACTTGATAGAAGCACTAAAAACATTCTTTGAATGTGAAGACATACATGAAAAGCAAAGGGTAAAGGTAGAAAGATCCAAGTTGAAGGGAGCAGCCCTAACTTGGTGGAACTTCATCCAAACAGAGAAGGTGAAGAATGGGAAGAACATGATCAAGTCATGGAATAGAATGATTGCACTAATCAAAGAGACATATGTACCTGATGACTATGGGGTACAACTCCATAGGAGGAAGAAAATTCTAAAGTAGAAGGACATGGATGTAGGCTCATATGCCGAGGAGTTCTTGAGATTGTGCATGAAAACCACTATGGCTAAAGATGAAGAAGAGAAGCTAGCAAGGTACATGAATGGCTTGAAAGTATCCATTCAAGAGGAGTTGAGTCTACACTGCCCTACCATAGTCAATAGGTGCTATCAAATGGAACTTAAGGTAGAGGAAAAATGGAAGAGAAAGCAAGATTTTGGCAAAGGAAAAAGCAATGGTAGTGGGAAGATTTTTAGACTTAAAAACAACTCTTGGAACAAGGGACAAAGTAGTGGCAGCAACAACAAGACCCCTAACCAAGGAGATAAGGAGAATAGTGACTCTAATTCAAGGGGAAACTATAGAGGAAGAAGACACTTCAATAGAGGAAGGAAAAATTCAAGAAGAGAAAATGGACCATTGAAGTGTTTTTATTGCAACCAATTGGGACATCATGCAGGAAGATGCCCTGAGAAGAGAAACAATAACCAAGGTGAGAGGAGAGCACAACTTGTCCAAGAAGATAAACAAGAGGACAATGCTAATGCTAGAGACTTGGAACCATAAGAAGGAGTGTGTCTAATGATGAGGCAGGTCTTCCTTCAAGTACCGCAAGCCCAAGAGCCTCCACAAAGAAAGAATCTCTTCAGGAAAAAGATCAAGTGTCATGGAAAGGTATGCAATCTTCTTATTGATTCTGGTTCAACTGAAAATATTTTGTCTTGTGAAATGGTTTATAAATTAAACTTTCCTAAGAAACCACACCCTTGCCCCTATCATGTAACATGGTTAACCAAAGGCCAACAAACTCTAGTCACATAACAAGCTTGGATAGAGTTTTCTATTGCTGACTTCAAGGACAAGGTCCTTTGTGATGTTGTTGAGATGGATGCAGCCCACATCCTTCTAGGCAAGCCCTAGAAATTTGATGTTGATGCTACCCACCACTGTAGGAAGAACACCTACTCCATCACCAAAGATGGGAAGACCTTCACCATGAAGCCATTACCAAATATAAAAACTAAAAAGGCACCCATCGTGATCATCATGGGGGAAAAGGAGATGTTGGAAACCTTGAAAGAATCTGATATTGAACCTTTTATCCTAATTTCAAAACCCAAAGACAACATCAAATCTGGTCAAGAAGAGCCCATGCCAAATGAAGTCAAAAATCTACTGAAAAAGTACAAAGAAGTCACTGTTAGTGACCTTCCCTCTACCCTCCCTCCCATTAGGGACATTAGCCATCAAATAGACCTCATACCAGGCTCATCCCTACCTAATAAGGCACCATACAAAATGACTCCAATGTAGCATGGAAAGATTGCAAAATAGGTCACTGAATTGTTGGAAAGAGGACTCATCCAAAAGAGTCTCAGTCCTTGTGTTGTACCCTTAGTCTTGGCCCCTAAAAAGGATGGAAAATGGAGGTTATGCACTAATAGCAGGGCCCTAAAAAAAATCACAATAAGGTATAGATTTCTCATTCCAAGGATTGAAGACCTATTGGATCAACTAGGTGGTGCTTGCTACTTCACCAAGATAGACTTAAAGTATGGTTACCATCAAATCAGAATCAAGCCCAGAGATGAATGGAAAACAACATTCAAGACTATTGAAGGTTTTTTTGAATGGTTAGTAATGCCTTTTGGTTTAAGCAATGCCCCTAGCACTTTTATGAGGCTTATGAATGAGATATTCATAGATTTTATTGGAAAATTTGTTTTTGTTTACCTTGATGACATACTAATATTCATTCATAGAAATAAAGACCATCTTGATCATGTGGAACAAGTACTAAGAAGACTCCATTAGCACAAGTTGGTAATCAACTTGAAAAAATGCATGTTTATGAGAAAGGAATTTGTGTTCCTCAATTTTGGGATCTCATAGGGTACCCTCAAGATGGATCCTGAGAAGGTAGATGCAATCATTAATTGGCCTCCACCAAAGAATCAAGGTGATGTAAGAAGCTTCCATGGGCTTGCAACATTCTACAGGAAGTTCATCAAAAATTTCAGTCATGTGTGTGCACTAATGCTTGAAACAATCAAAGGTGGAAAGAAGACTAAGTTTTCATGGACAGAAAAAGCCAATGATGCAGTCCAATACTTGAAGAATAGAGTCTCTCAATCCCCTATCTTTTTCCTCCCTAATTTCAACAAGGTTTTCACTGTGGAGGTAGATGCAAGTAATTTGAATATAGGTGTTGTCCTAAGCCAAGAAGGAAAGGCAATTTCTTTCTTTTTTGAGACATTGAATGAGCCCAAGATGAAATATTCCACCTATGACCTAGAGCTTTATGCCATGGTCCAAGCCCTCAAGAAATGGAGGCACTACTTGATGCAAAAAGAGTTTGTAGTCTACAGTGACAACCATGCTCTAAGCTTCCTTAATTCACAAGAAAAACTTTCAGTAAGGTATCTCAAATGGGTAGAGCAATTGAAGAACTATACCTTCAACATTAAGCACAAAAAAGGTGTAGCAAACAAAGTTGTTGATGCACTTAGTAGGAGGATTGGTCTATTTGAAGAAGTTCAATTAAAAAGTGTGGGGATTGAGTCCCTCAAGCACTTGTACCTAGATGACCCTGATTTTTTAGAGATATATCATATTTGTAGAAAGATGGAAGGCAAATATCATACTAATTTTTTTGAATATCTAATTCAGAATGGCCTTCTATTCAAGGGAGCACAATTATGCATACCCAAGTGTTCAATGAGAGAAAACATAATTAGAGAAAAGCATTATGGTGGCCTAGGTAGTCACTTTAGCATTGACAAGATAGTAGACATGGTAAAGAGGAGTAACTTTTGGCCCAAGTTGAACAACGAAGTCAAAAAGTTTGTTGAAACTTGCACAATCTGCCAACAAGCCTTGGGAATGACAAAAAATCAAGGACTCTATCAACCCTTACCAATCCCTTCAAGGCCTTGCGAATCCATTTCAATGGATTTTTCATGGGACTACCTAAAACCAAGCAAGGATTTGATAGTGTGTTTGTCATAGTGGATAGATTCAGCAAAATGGTGAACTTTGTGCCATGCAAGAGCATAAATGATGCATCTCACATAGCCAATCTCTTCTTTAAGGAATTAGTTAGAATTCATGGCTTACCTTAGACAATTGTATTAGACAGAGATGTAAAGTTTCAAGAGATTTTTTGGAGGACACTCTTCAAGAAGTTGGGTACAAACCTCACCTATAGCTTTTCCTATCACCCTCAAATAGATGGGCAAATTGAGGTAGTAAATAGGTCCCTAGGAAATCCTCTAAGATGCCTCACCAAGAAATATTCACAAAGTTGGGATACCATACTTCCCCAAGCTGAGTTTTCCTTCAATCACTCAATAAATAGGTCAACCGTCAAGACTCCATTTCAAATAGTGTATGGCTTGCATCCCAAGGGACCACTAGATTTGATGGAACTTCCATCTGATTTTAGAATTAGTGCACAAGGCCAAGAATTGGTAGAACTCATCAACAAGGTACAACAGCAAGTGAAGGAAACTTTGCACAAGTCTAGTTTGAAATACAAAGAGAATGTTGATAAGAGGAGAAGAGAGGTTCATTTAAAAATAGGGGATAGAGTTTGGGCATTCCTAAGGAAGGAAAGACTACCTAAGGGTAGATACTCCAAGTTGAAAATGAAGAAGGTAGGACCCTGCAGCATATTGAACAAACTAGGTGATCATGCCTATGAGATATCCCTTCCTCCAACATTGCAAATCTCTCCAATCTTCAACATTGCAGACCTCACACCATATAAAGTTACAACGGGTCCAAGAAATGAGCAGGGTAAGGACACAAGCATGGAGGATGAAGACTATGTCATTGATCTTCCACAAAGAAAACCAGTGGAGATTGAAGAAATTTTGGACTCCAAACTACTCAAGTAGACTAGATCAAGGAAGTATATGCAATACTTGGTAAAATAGAAGGGCTTACCAAAGATTGATGCTACATGGCTGACCAAGGATCAGATACAGCAACATGGAACCTCGGTAGACAAGCTATACTCAAGTATGGACTTGAGTTTTAAAGTTCAAGGGGAGTATGGTGCAGGAACACCTACTCCTAATCTAGATTCTTATGAGGTCTAGGATATCATTCTAAGGTCCTTGACACCTCTATTCATGCTTAGGTTAGGAATTAGTATTGAGATCTCATTGTAAGGCCATGGTTCCAAGTTGGCATTTTATGAGCCCTTGGTCTAACTATTGGTCATTTTTTATCCAATACCCTAGGAATAGGTAGTTTTCATGTTTTCTATGTTTGGATCCATTATGGATCATCAAATTAAGGATAAGAGTAATTTTGGTCATTAGAATAGCAAAATTTTCAAAATTGCTCAAAAGTTGTCAAGCAACTTTAGAGCAACTTCAAAAAGTTGTCAAAAACTTGTAAAAGACCCTCCAAAATGGATAATTAGTTTAAACCTCACTTGTAACTATTGGGAGAATCCTATAAAATCCCTCACAGATGGGTGATAGGATATACAACTTGTAATTGGCATTTTTATCAATAAAAACCGTCTATTCTCTATAAATTTTTGAGTTTCAGGATGTTGTATGGATAGGTACAGATGTGAGGGCATGAACCAATGATTCAAATGGTTGAATTATTGAATCATCTTTCATATTCACTTGGTTTCATGTGTTGATCAGCCCTGGTTTGAAAGATATCCCATTTTTAGTGATAGGGCCTAGGATTGAGGCTTAAAATTAGGACTCGAGATAGGGCCTGATTGTTTAGGCACATTCCACTATGGGAAATTGATGCCCCTTGGTAGAATACAATTATTTTCTATGCACTTTCATATTATGAAAGTTAGAAGGTTGGATTTGCAGAGGAATGGCTTTTCCACCATACCCTAGGTGTACATCTCTATGTGTGCACCAGTTAGGAAACTACGACAGTCGTCCTAGATTGTGGTTGGGGATTCTCCAAGGCCTAAAAACTTGGATTCTAATTTTTTTGAACACATACACATGCCTCTATATCCACTTTGTGCATTTCCATAGGGAGAAGAGCACTTGTAGTGCATTTGGAGCCCAATTAGGCCTATTAGTCTGGTCTAAACATAGTAACATCAAAATCTTCCTCTCATTTATGCTCCTTGGAATTTTAATATGTTATATAAATCCAAAAAGGGTATTAGGATCTCTGACCACTACTACATCAAGAACCTTTGATGATGAGTTCACAAATCTATCTGAGATTGCAAAGGTAAAGGCACAAGCAGACTATGAGGCTTGAATGGTTTTGAATATGAGTCAAAATATTAGAAATGATGTCAATAATCTTGATATCTATATCAAGGACTTGAGGAAGCATTTGGAGATAGGAAATCCTTTGTACAAACAATGTACAGCACTAGAGATTTTGACAGCAGAAGAAGACAAGCAGATCAAGCTGAAGGAAGCAGATATTTAGAATGAATAAAACCTTCTTTCTAATCCTAATGTGAAGATTAGTCACGTTGAGAAGAATGTTCGGAAGCTATATGATGAAAGAAGAATTTTTCAAGATGAGATGAATAGAAAAATAAGGAAACTCACTCTTCTGAGAGAACATACTTCCATGAAGATAAGTGTTATTGAAGAGCAACTAGAAGAATGTCTTACACCTAGGATATCATTTCAAAAATTTAACTTTGAGAACCTCCAAGCACGTCGAATTGCAGCTTATGGACTGAGCACACTACTCATTGTGGTAGATTCCATTAATAAGTCATGGGAGAAGGAGATAGAAGCTATAAAAGTTGATTTTGCAAATTGTGTTGCAAGCCTACCGGCTTTGCAATAAGACATTTAATGTATAATCTTTTGTGATACAATTTTGTTAGCCTCCATACTTTATTTTGTCATTTTTGTCAAAGGGGAAGAGAAATAAAGAAAATTGAGAGTTATACAGAGCAGAAGATTGGTAGTATTATGTATACTCTTAGGGGGAGTATTACAGTATATAAGTATTTTTGAGGAGTTATAAGGATAGTATATATCTTATACTATGGCCAATTTTGAGATTTTGACTTGTACACTTATCCAATTTTCTCATATGTTGCCACCAATGACAAAGGGGAAGATTGTTGGAAATTTGCCTGAA
Source organism: Chamaecyparis obtusa (assembly GCA_027943335.1). NCBI lineage: Eukaryota > Viridiplantae > Streptophyta > Pinopsida > Cupressales > Cupressaceae > Chamaecyparis > Chamaecyparis obtusa. Next base: position 1,202,060 of record BSBK01001471.1, on the reverse strand, counting down.
GTGAGTACATAGATGTTTTCATTATGGAAACATATGATCCACATGAAGGGCACAAAGGTGTAAGATAAAGTACAGTAGAGCACATTGCAAATTTGTCTAAGTGTGAGATAGTGTTTTCACAGTGCACCAGGACACAATTTCTGTTTGCAACATTGAATGCAGTAAGTTAAGTGCTTGTGCACTTGAAAATAGATTCTATGATGGCTAATGATGACCCATCTCAAAGCGCAAGTCATTACGACATGTACAGAATTAGTTATGACAATTTTACCGAAGATAGTGTGAAGCGGACGGGACATAATATGAAGGCAAATTTGGTAAACAGTTAAGGGATTATTTTGTTTATCAAAATAATGACTTAACAATATAAAGGGATGAAATCCTAGATGTTAACCCTTAGATAATGATATATGGAAGCCGACCATGTAAATTTATTAGCCTTAATACCTTGTATATATACGTAATTGTAATTGTAAAGATTAAGAAGAGAAGTGATGTGATCTATGTAATTGAAAAGTGAATAAAATAGTGATGATGTGAAGATAAGATAAGAAAAGGAATATTGATACAAGAAGAATAAGGTTATGTACCTTGACCTATTTTTGTATACATTTTACATTACTTGTTTGGGCAATGGGCTCATCTAGTAATCAAATTTTGTATTGACAACTCCTAACAGGGTTGAGGCTTCTAACAAGGCCTATAGTCCCTTAATCAAAACTGATACACTATATGATTGTAATAGGATCCTAACAAGGTCAACATCCTTAACAGGATACTTTTGATTAGTGGATCTTTATGGGTACCATCCTCACCAGGGTTTTCCCTTCGCCAGGGTTTCCTCGAGAACAAATAATGTGTTATGATTTCTTTGATGTTATTGCTATGCATGTTTGTTAGTTTCTTATGTTATTCATGTGTGAAGATAATCTGTTATATCCATAATTGGGAAAAATTTAAAGTTTGTGGAATACTGATTCACCCCCCCTCTCAGTATTCCCTATTTCTAACAAGAAGTGTGGATGTTGTGAAGAGTGGACTGGTGCTCTTGCACCATGGAGGGGGAGATCTATTGTTTTATATTGGAGCTCAGATACTACTAGTGTATAACCATCTTTGGAGTTGTATCTTCCATCATTGGACATTTTCTAGATAAGGGTATCCTTTTTTTTAGTAGGAATTATTTTTCTTCTTGCTAGGATGTTGTCGAGCATGATTCTGTGTGTGTTTGGTATACTCATGTTACCCATTTTTTCCATTGTGGGCTGTCTAAAATGAGGTCTTCTTGGGGTATGGTGTAATTGTTGACAAACTTATCCCAACATTATTGAAGGGTTTGGATGGTATCCCACCAATTGTGCATGCTGGAGATGGGAGAAATACCTTCCCATGAGTCCTCCCATAATAGTGCATTTTCCCCATTATTAATTTTCCATGAAAGACTTTTACCTATAATGTATTTGCACTCCTTCATAAACTTCCAAATTCAAGAACTCTTTGGAAGATTTCTAATTCTAAAGATAGCTATGGGGTACCTTCTATTGAGGTATTTATGGTGAATAATTTTAGCCCATTTTAGATTAGGTTTGTTAAGGAGATTCGAAAATAGTTTGGCACCTAGAGCTTTACTCTATTCTTTAATTATTTTGAATCCCAATCCTCCATATTCTTTGGGTTTGCAAATTGATTCCCATGCTGCTAGGGGTATTTTGTGTTGTTCACTAGTTCCTTGCCAAAATAAAATTTTAAGGTGTGGGTATATGCACAAAGATGGGGGACCAAAAAGTTACCACTTTCCTTTTAAGCCCCCAAATGGCCATAGTGCGTATACACTAAAGCATGTGTGCCCTATAGGGTGCATACGCTATGACTTAGGTTGCAAAATCCTTAGGCTTGGGCAATTCAAAATATAGCATGTGCTCCCTATAGGGTACATGTGCTATACAAAAAGATAGGATCAGTGCACCCTATGAAAAAACTAGAAAAGTGTAACATGGATAGTCTTGCATAGTGCTAGCATGCTATAGCGTGTGCACCCTTTGAAAAAAAAAAAGTGGAGAGAGAGAGAGAGAGGTATTCTCTCTCCCACCTTCCTACTCTCTCCTACTTTCCTATGATCATGCACAGGGTGTCACACTTGGGCAAGATGACCTGAAACAAGCTGCCCCCAACATGATGTAGCACAGGGTGCCCCACATCAGGCACTAGATGTTCCTGATATGGGGGTGATGTTTCACTTTTCTATCTAGGAGATGAGGTAGTTACAAGATTCTATAGCTTCCTCTAAAGACAACATTTACAAAGATATTTGCACCACCATTTTGCATAGTCTAGAGGATTTTTCTATGCACATGAGGATGTAGACAAAATATACTCCATAGATTATTGATTCTATTTTCTAAGAGTTGAGATCTGAGATCTCTAGTGATATATCCTTAGCTGAGTTCCAGTCATAGGTCTCAAAGGATATTATCAAATGGGAGGTTTTCCCTTGCTACCAAGAGAGGAGAAAGGTCAGATCATATAAGGTTACATGTTCTATGGTACCAGAGATAGCACGTATGATATACTTATGGTTCCTTGTGATACATGGTTATTATCACAATAACGACAAAATTCCACTTTACTTTGCACATCAGGTTTATGTTGAGGTATGTTTGGGTCTGAGTAATGTAAAATACTTAGATCTTTTGGGTTACTTCCAAAAAGGGTGTAGTAGAGTTGTAGACCATGATCAGTATCATAGGCATGATCATTTTGTGTCAAGACACATGCACTTGGTTGGATAGAGGGCACCCATAGTGGCACCATATGATTAGATAGATACATGATTTTATTTGATTATGGTTAAAAAATTACATTATTTGATTATGGTTAAACGGTTACATGATTTGATTTGATTACATGGTTAGATGGTTACATGATTTGATTTCATTATGTTTAGATGGTTACTGTTAAGAATAACAGTCCACAATACAACTGAGGTGGGGGGTGAATCAATTGTATAACAAAATATTAAACTTTAAACTTTAAGCTCATCAATATAAGATCCAATGAACACAATGAATTCTAACTCAATAACACAATATTTTGGTTTTGGGGAAACCCTGTTAAAGGTAAAAACCCTGGTGGGAATTAGCACCCACAAATGATGTACTGAGAGTATAGTAATCCTTGTTAAAAGATATAGCCCTTTTAGGAGCTTATTGAAACACTACAGTACATAGTCCTGGGTAGAGGACAAACCCTGTTAGGCGTCAAGAACAAAAGAGAGGGCTCACTTCCCAAAGAAGGTTAACTTACCTTTAGAAATCACTAGTTCACAATAGGTGTATATAAAGAAATACACAATCTTTTGAATTGTTTGCCAGCAACTATCTTTTCTTGATTAGTTCCAATGAAATCCACCAATAAACTTCTACTCTACATAGAGTAGACACAAGCTCACCGCTTTCACAATCTCCTTATATCACATACATTCCATCCATGTCTTTTCCAAAGAAAAGACCTTTCATTTATACCTTATTAAAATATACCAAGTTTAGGTCGGCCCATGAGGCTTTCCTAATTAAAAACAATTACGTAAACCCTTGCTAAGATATATACAATATATAGAACAAGTTTACAATAATTACATTACAACAATTAAGGACTGACATCCTTAATTTATGCTTTCCAAACAAAACACATGCTTCATTCCCTGAGTCAGCTTCAGAATAAACCATCACCATATTACACACCATAGATGACATCACTAATCATTTCATACCTTTTCTGACCAATGAACATCTGTCAATACCTCTTTCATCATCATTCAAGTTCGCATACCTTAAATCCAATCCCTCTAAAAGCTATATCAAAAACCAAGAGACTAACTCTATCAATTCTCACTATCATAGTCCAGTAACCAGTCTTTACCAAAATAGTTGTAACTCTCTTAATATGCAACATTTAATGATGCAATCACAGATGTAAGATCAAAACATCCTCCTAAACTCCCAACTAACTTCACAGCATCTGAAACATCTATAAACTGGCCATACACTGTGATTACCAGTCTAGTTCCTTCATAGAAGCATATCTTGACATCAGTGACAAAACAAAAATGACAATAGTATGAGTGCACATTTAGTAACATGGTGACTAAACATATTACATGTCTTAATCACCACCCATGCATTAGCAATATCCAACAACCTCCCCCTTTTGCATTGATGTCAACATATGGGAACATCTTATCCCAAAGTTATATCAATCCAGAAGTCCTTCAACTAAACAATCTCCCCATACAATGATGATTTGATCATAGCAACACTCCCCCTTTGACAACAATGGAAAAGGGTTCCATGAGGCTTTTGGTTGTAGATAAACTTTCTCCCATGATCATTCCCCCTAAGGAGTAGATCCCTGTAACCAGTCCATAAATTGATAAGGCTTTGAATACCTATGGACTGATGCACCTCTGCATCATTTAGTTCTAACTAGGAGGGGCCTAAACCCCTAGCATACCTTTGAGATATTCAAAGGTTTCTTTTGGTAGTGGCTTTGTGAAGATGTCTACAATATATTTTTTTATACTAATATATTCTAATTTGATTTATTTTTTTGCCACCGTGTCTCTTTAGAAATGATACTTGATAGAAATATGTTTAGTTTTGGAATGCATCACCGGATTCTTTGACATGTTTACTATACTAGTGTTATCATAATGGATAACCAAAGGCTCTTCAAAATTTATTCCAATGTCTATCAGCATTTTTTTCATCCAAATAATCTTAGTGCAGTTTATAGAAGTAGCAACATACTCTAATTCAATAGTAGACTGTGTTATACAATCTTATTTCTTGCTTAGCCAAAAAACCAACTTTTTCCCAAGGAAAAATGCACCACCACTGATACTTTTTATGTCATCAATATTTCTTTCCCAATCAGCATCAGTATAAGCATGAAGTTCAATGCTATCATTTATGTCATACTATAAACCATAATCTATGGTTCCTCTGAGAGACCTCGGTATCCTTTTTACAATAGCTAGATGTGTCTCTTTGGGTTCTGCTTGATATCTAGCCACAATTCCAACAACATTAGCAATATCTGGTCTAGTGTGAGTTATATATTGTAGCCCTCCAACCATTGATCTATACAAAGTCTGAAAAACACATTTTGATTCATCATCAATTGTTAGCTTGTTGCCAGTTACCATAGGTGTTCCTACTAGTTTACAGTCTTCCATTCCAAATTTCTTAAGCAATTCTTTGAGATACTTGGTCTGAGAAATGAAAATACCATTCTCATTATGATTTATTTACAATCCAAGAAAGAATTTCATTTCACTTATCATGGACATCTCAAATTCACTTTCCATTTATTTAGTAAACTTCTTACATAGATCATCATTACCTCCAAAGATAATGTCATCCACAAATACTTCTACTATCAAGATTCCATCTTCAGTAGTTCTTAAATACAAATTAGTGTTTGCATTACCTTTTCTGAATCCAAGTCCAAGTAGATACTTGTCCAACCTTGCATACCAAGCCCTAGGATCTTGCTTCAACCCATACAGGGCTTTCTTCAATTTGCACACCATGTCTTTGTCTTCACATAGAGGAAATCCATCTGGTTGTTCGATGTATACTTCTTCTTCAAGATCTCCATTCAGAAATGTAGATTTAACATCCATCTAATACACTTTAAATTTTTTGTGTGCAACATAAGATAGAAATAATCTTAATGCCTGTATTCTAGAAATAGGATCAAATGTTTCTTCAAATTCTATGCCTTCTTGTTGTGAGTATCCCTTACACACTATTCTTGCTTTGTTCCTTACAACTGTTCCTTCTTCATCCATTTTGTTTCTAAAGACCCATTTTGTTCCTATAACATTTTTATTTTTATCTCTTGGAACCAATTCCCAAGTATTATTTTTCTTTATCTGATCCAATTCTTCTTTCATGGAATTTATCCAAGATTCATCTTTAAAGGCTTCATCTGTAGTTTTTGGCTCAAGTTGAGAAATCAAACAAATTTCTTCTCTAACTTTTGATCTAGTTAGCACTCACTAACTGGCATTGCCAATAATTTGATTTTCAAGATGGTTATTTTTTACATACCTTGGAGTTTTAGGAGTCTCACTAGTCTTTCTTGTATCAGCATCACAAGCCTCTTTTTCACTTTCTTCCTCAACAAGTTCTTCTTCTTTGGTAGCAGTATTAGTTTCTTTCATCTCTGATATCTGACTGTTGTCATATATTCTTTCTTGTATCTGAAATTTCTCATCTATTCTTACATTGTTTCTTTCAACCATCTTCCTCAATCTTAGATTGAAACATTTGTATACCTTTCTTTTAACAGAGTAACCAAGGAAGATGCCTTCATCACTTCTAGCATCAAATTTCCCTATCTCATCATCCCTCTAGATATAACATTTACTACCAAAAATTATGAAATATTTTATATTAAGAGTATGATCAAACCATAGTTCATAGGGAGTCGTACTTGTACCTTCTCTAATTTGAATTATGTTTAATGTGTACACTATTGTTCCAACAACCTCTCTCCAATGTACATGAGATAGATTTCCTTCAATCAACATTGTCCTGGCAGCATCAAGTATAGTCTTGTTTCTTTGCTCTCCTATCCCACTCTGTTTTGGATTCCTAGAAGCAGATGTTTGTCTTTTTATTCCATGGTCTTTACAATATGAATTGAATAAATATAATGCAAAATCTCTACCTCTATCTGATCTTAAACACTTTATTTTCAGTCCTCATTTATTCTCTACTTTTTCTTTAAACTACTTGAATTTATCAAATTCTTCTAATTTTTCTCTCAAATAAGTAACCCACATCACTCTAGAAAAGTCATCAACAAAGACTATAAAATATCTTTCACCATATTATGAATTTTTTCTTGCAGGCCCACATAGATCAGTATGTACCAGATCTAACTTCCCTTTTGATGTAAGTGATTTTCTTTTATGTTTTCTTTTAGTTTTCTTTCCCATAACACATTCTCTGCATGTAGTGTTAGAAGGTTTCACAATCTTCTATAGATCTCTTACTGCATTAGTCATACTTGCCTTCACATTGTTATCAAAGTTAACATGACAAAATCTTCTATGCCATAACCAACTATCATCTACCTTCACAACAAAACAAGAGGCTCCAAATGTTTTTAGTTCAAATACATTACCTCTAGATTTTGAAATAGTAGAGATCAGTTTTCCTTCCTTACTTCTGATAAAGAATTTACCATTAACAAAACTTAACTAAAAGTCTTTATCCATTAACTATTTGACACTCAACAAATTATGTTTCAACTCTTCAATAAGTAGTACATTTTTTGTATTATTCTTTCCATCCAGAGTGATGGGTCCTACTCCTATGATGGATTTTCGGAGATTGTCCCCAAACCTTACAACACCTCCATCATAATTTACTAATTTAACAAACTTGTTATTATCACCAATCATATGATGAGAACATCCACTAGCAATTATCCATTCATTTTTATTGTCAACATGAGATACCAAGGCTTTTTCTTCATGAATTGGTTCATCTTTAATAGAAACAAATCCAATCTCTTCATTTTATAAATCATCATCATCAAAGATTCCTTCACTAGCATAATAACATTCTTTGTCTCTTCTAATCTTTTCCTAATTAGGTTTGTACTTAGGAACTCTTGTAGGACATTTAGATGCAAAATGACCTATCTTATTGCATGAAAAATATTTCAAGGGTAACTTGCCTTCAAATTTTTCCTTACCTCTTTTTTCTATTCTAGAAATCAGTGCAACAAGTTCATCCATCTTTCTTTCTTCTTCCATTATTTTCTCCCATTCCTTAGCATACTCAGCAAGCTCTTCTTTTAGGTCTTCTTTGCTTGTGCTTAGAAGTGTAGATACTTTCTTGTGTGTAGATTCCCTAAATACATATTCAACTTTAGGTGCAGCTTCTCCTAATTCTGTAGCTTCAAAGGTAGTTAGCTTTGCAATCAACATCTCTTTGCTAAAGTTTGGAGTCAGGGATATAGTTTCTTGAATAGACATTTCCTTGAATTTGTATGTAAGATTCAATGATCTAAGGATCTTTGCAATAACTTCCTCTTCATCATAAGTACCTCCACAGTTTCTGATTCCAACTACTTATTTTTTGACCTTGTGAATATAGGCTCTAATGCTTTCATCTTCATTCATTTGCAGCTTCTCCATCTTTGTTTTCCAATATTGTAACTTTTCTTGCTTGGTATATTTATCCCCTTCATATAATGCTTCTAACCTATTCTATATTTCATGTGTCAAATCTAAGTCTTTAACTTCAATGAACTCACCTTTAGATAGTGCAATGATCGGTGCTTCTCTTGTGACCATGTTATATGAAAATAGCTTCTTCTCATCATGAGTAGCAAATGGAAAATCATTCTTAGTCTTTAGGTTTTTCTTCTTCTTTGTAATCATCTAGTAATCTATGCCTAAACATAATAAGTGTGTTTGCATCTTGTTCTTCCAACTGTCAAAGTTTTTAGGATCAAATTTAGGACCATACTTCCTATAGAGTGCCATCTCCAATATCACCTCAAGTTGTTAAGATTTCTCTTTGAGGACCACACACTCTGATACCAATTGTCAAGAATAACAGTCCACAATACAATTGAGAGGGGGGCCAATTAGTTGTATAACAGAATATTAAACTCTAAACTTTAAGCTCATCAATATTAGATCCAATGAACACAATGAATGCCAACTCAATAATACAATATTTTGGTTTAAAGGAAACCCTATTAAAGGTAAAAACCTCGGTGGGAATTAGCACCCACAAATGATGTACTAAGAGTATAGTAATCCTTGTTAGAAGATATAGCCCTGTTAGGAGCTTATTGAAACATTACAGTACATAGTCCTTGTTAGAGGACAGACCTTGTTAGGATTCAAGCACAAAAGAGAGGGCTCACTACCCAAGGCTCACTTCCTAAAGAAGGTTAAATCCACCTTCAAAACTCACTAGTTCACAACAGGTGTATATAAAGAAATACACAATCTTTTGAATTTTTTTGCAGCAACTATCTTTTCTTGATTAGTTCCAATGAAATCCACCAATAAACCTCTACTCTACATACATCAAGCACAAGCTCAAAGCTTTCAAAACCTCCTTATATCACATACATTCCATCCATGTCTTTTCCAAAGAAAAGACCTTTTATTTATACCTTATTACAATTTACCAAGATCAGGTCAGCCCATGAGGCTTTCCTAATTACAAACAATTACATAAACCCTTGCTAAGATACACACAGTATCTAGAACAAGTTTACAATGATTACATTACAACAATTAAGGACTGACATCCTTGATTTATGCTTGCCAAACAATACACATGCTTCATTCCCTGAGTCGGCTTCAGAATAAACCATCACCAGATCACACACCACAGATGATGTCACCAATCATTTCATACCTTGTCCTGACCAATAAACATCCATCAGTACTATTAGTGGTTTTTTTTGTATCCCTCAACTCTAAAAGAGAAACATGAAGACCATACCCAGGGATCTTTGTCTAGCAACACAAATCTACTTGTTCATACAAACTAAGGGGCAAGAAAAGACTAATTAATGAGGATTTGATCCTCCTTCTGCTTTGAGTTCCACACACTCAGGTGGGTGCACCTAAAACATGATAAGATCTGCATACATATAACTCACTAGCTAAGACCCTTTATGCAGATATGAAAATCAGTGGATAATTCTCAGACTTATAAAACATGGGAGTCCAACTCAACCAATCTTATACAGGATCCCACCTGTATGATCTGCTAAGAACTAGAAAAATGGCCAATGTGATAACAAGGATAAACTCCTTCTTCTCTTCAAACCCAGAGGCTCAGGCAGGCTAACCTAATGATTCACTCTTCAAGGATCGACAAATGAATTGTACTTCTTGAATACAATCAAACATGAATGTGCATAACAATATGAAAGTAAAATGATTTGTAATTAATACTTGATGATGAAAACTGTAGGACAAGCAAAAGACCAGTGCCTTATCTATTGGGCATCAGAGTCAAACAACCATGCATTCCTAGAAAAAATTAACTCCAAACTCAAAGAAACCAAGTGAAGTGCCTTACAAGTCACTCTTCTCATTCCAGTTCCTAGACATCAAATTCATATATAAATCTTAAATTCTCAAAGCCTGCATTCAAGATTGATTCTCTCCTTGAAAGAAACTTGAAAACAAGATCACAACTACCTTATAACCAGTGCATCAAAATGCCTTACAAACTGAACACAAGAACTAAGACTAGATACACAAAGACATTAACCAGAACTGAATAGGGATTCCATTGTTTTTCCATTAAAATTCATCTGGTTCAACATATTTACATGACAAAGAAACACAGAGAAAATAAGAAAAAAGGCCTGAATACTGCCTAGCAGCATAAATTTTCAACATCCTTGTTACAATGAGAAAAATCCAAGATATAGCAATTGAGAGTCCATTCCCAAAACCAACTGACAGCTGTCCCTCTTGCATAAAAATATCTTCAACATTCCTCATCTCCCTGCAACTGATTCCCAAGCTAATCCACATTCTGCAAAAAATTTCAATCTGATCTACAACTAATATTGATTCCCAGATTTCAAACCTAAACTGCTCTTATCAACTGCTTTGAAACTAAAAATAGTCATCACCATTGGAATCCTTATTCCGAGACCTTTCCAGAAACATATAACACTTATATGTTTTGTTAAAAAATGAATTTCTAGGCCCCTTTTCCTTGAACAGCTTATCTTTTAAATTTTTGAATTTATGCCCTATAGTCTAAACTATATCATTTCATAAATTCAGCTTTAATTTGCAATTTTATATCATTTTCTGCATATACCCACAGAATGCACCAAAAAGTGCCACTTGTCACCATCTTATTGCATGCTCGGAAAAACCTCAAGTTAACCTACTGATTGGGAGAACTGGCGAATGACATGTATCTCCAAATCTCTGAATCTTTCTTTCACCATGGTTATCATTTGGAGAACTAGCGAATTGGAGAACTCGTGACTTGGAGAACTGGCGACTACATACTCTCCAATTCTCTGAATCTTTCTTTCGCCATGATTATCATTTGGAGAACTAGCGATTTGGAGAACTGGCAACTTGGAGAACTGGCAACTTGAAGAACTCGCGACTAAGTGTATTCTCCAATTCTCTAAATCATTTTCACTAACTGCCAAGTATTTGGAGAACTAGAGACTAAGCATTCTCTAGTTCTCTGAATGTTATCTCTTAACCACTAGCCATTTGGAGAACTAGAGACTAAGCCATTCTCTAGTTCTCTGAATGTTATCTCTTAACCACTAGCCATTTGGAGAACTAGAGACTAAGTCATTCTCTAGTTCTCTGAATGTTTATGATTTAACCACTAGCATTTTTTGTCAGCATTTTTCTCCAAAATTTAGTGCTTTATGATCATTGGCATGCATCCCAATGCACTAGTTGTGCACACTCTTAAGAGTCTTCTTCTCTTTATTCATTTCATTATGTGAGTGGTATATCTTTTAAACACCTGAAATGGTCATTTCTTGAGCAATGTGGGATTAAACTTTTGGAAGCATTGCTGATTTTTTTATTGCTGCAGTACTCAGAGGATCATAACTTTTTATTGTCAAACTGGGTTTTTCTATAAAAAGTTCTATACAATGCACACATTGTCATCTCAAACATATGTAAAATTCAGCCCAACCCAGTTTGTATTTTTTGAGTTATGATAAAAAAATGTGACTGGTTGTATATTGACACTTTTTTTTTAACTGGCTCTTGCCTTCAACCCTTTTTTTTAATCTTCTTCTTCTTCACATGCTTTGCATTTTTCTATGATATTTGGCATCACAACATCACTTTTCTTTGATTTTCTCAAACTCTAAGACAAGACCTTGATGCATTTCCCTCTAGAAAACAACAATGATAAATGAACACCAGTAACACTAGCCATTTCTACATACACAAATATCTTGTGCTCAATCTTAGTGATAACTCACACTGGCGACACACTCCTTTACTCTCACACATCATGGCATTATCTTGTATGGGCCATTTATTTCACTTTTACCCTTTGCAAAGATTGTCAAATAACATTAGCTGACATCCGGGAGTAGCCTTAAAAATTGGCCAATGGCCATCATAGGATCATGTCACTGAGCACACATGTTCACCTCCAACAAACAAATATGCATTAAAAGAATAAATTTCAAAGAGACCCGAGCCACAAGATAAAATTGACCAAATTTAGCCACTTAAAACATTGTCTTTCTGCTCTATCTGAAATCACTTAAGTTGGCTCTAGAATTGGCTTTGAAAACTAACCAAATCACCTGAACAAATCTCACCGCGTGACTGACATAAACCTTGAGATACATAGAATCACCCTGTAAAATGATATCCCTTGACTGTACCTGAGGTGAAATTTATTAACCTCTGAAGTTTCCCTTTTCATTCTGCTCCTGCCAACACACTGTCAGAACTTGATAAACTGCATCTGGAATTAGCCTTGAAAAGTGCACGAATGGATTGGCAGGATGCTCGAATCAGAATGAGATACAGTATAACTTGTCAGCAATACAGGACAACAAGAATTTTGACAATAGGATCATCCTGTGAAAAGTCATTAGCAGGCAAAGAAGGCCTCTGACAAACTTGCAGAAAACATAACTGGGCAATTTGCACTTTTTGCAAACAGAAAAGGTTTGGCAAATTGACCAAATGAATGCATCAAGATCCACAATCTTACAACATGGAAGTATTTTATGTCTACAATACACTGAGACAAACATACTGATGACCTGATCAATAGGGCATGAGTTATTCATAGTTGAAATAGGGCTCTAGAAAACTAGTGAATAACCAAACAGTGCAAAACATGAAAGCTGCAAATGGAATCAGCTTCAATTTCTCATCAGATGGATTCATCACGAGCTACAAACTGACAAGGGTAGATTAAAACTTGTCTATAATGTATGGAAATGATTAAAACCTTTCTACCAATCCATGGGGTACAAGTTATAACATGTCAAACAGGGTTCCCGACAAAACTAGGAAAAGGGCCAAGTGCAGAAAGTAGAAAACACCTCCGGAAGGGGATGAATAAATGGGGTCAAAACTTATCACAGAGGCCTAAAACTTGACACATAAATAGTATGAAAAGTTTACAACAAGACGCTAGGCTCATATTTTCATGACGCTCTCCAGGGTGCATTTTATTCAACCTCAAAGTGACCCTTCCTAGTGAATTTTACACAAGCATTTTTTGACTTAGAGACCTCTTAGAAACGAATTGATGCAAACCCATTTGAACATGCCATCTAAGGACTCAAAAAAAATTGATAGGATGAATGCAAAGCAATGAACACATAGACCTCAAGATATGATACAAAGTACACCCAGACTAGCATGCAATGCAAAGCCAAAAATAAGCACTTAATCAAAAATTTACATGGTACCTCAAAACTGCATTTTGAGTACCAACAAGTACCTCTTCTATCATCCTTCACATTTTCATACCTTCAATCCAATCCCTCTAAAAGTTATATAAAAAACACAGAGAGTAACTTTGTCAATTCTCACTGTCACAATCCAGTGACTTGTCTTTACCATAACAGTTATAACTCTCTTAATATGCAACACTGAATGATGCGATTACAGATATAAGATCACAACATCCCTCTAAACTCCCAACTAACTTTGCAACATTTGAACATCTGTAAAGTGTCCGTACACTGTGATTACTAGTATAGTTCCTTCATAGAAGCATATGTTGTGATCATTGAAAAAACACAAATGATGATAGTATGAGTAGCCATTCAATAATGTAGTGATTAAATATATTACATATCTCAATCACCACCCATGCATTAGCAATATCCAACAGTTACATGATTTGATTATGATTAAACGGCTATATGGTTTTATTTGATTTGATACACAACCATATGATAAAAAGTTAATATGTAAATAATATCATAAAAAATAACAAGTTAATATGTATCTAATATCATAAAAAATAACAAGTTAGTATGTAACTAATATAATAAAAAATAACAAGTTAATATGTAACTAATGGATTATAAGTAATATAAGTAATCTAGAACTACCACATGTCATAATTAACCTAACTAATATCATTAGTAACCTAACTAATGTCTTAAGGGGAGGTTTTAATGGGATCTTTAACTATTAAGTAATATAATTGAACCATCATAGAAAATAACAAGATAATATGTAATTAATGAACCATAAGTAATTTCTAAACTTAATATCATCCATTCAACATGTTCACTTTAACAAACATCAAAGCATTTATATAACTACTCAAGAGGAGGACTTAAGGGGATCTCTAGTTCTAATAAGTTAATCTAATTTTAATATCATAAAAAATAAGAAGTTAATATGTAACTAATGGATTATAAGTAATATAAGTAATCTAGAACTAACATGTCATAATTAACCTAACTAATTTCATTAGTAACCTAATTAATATTTTTAGTAACCTAACTAATGTCTTAAGGGGAGGTCCTAAGGGGTTCATTAACTATTGAGTGATAAAATTGTACCACCATAGAAAATAACAAGATAATATGTAATTAATGAGTTCCATAAGTAATTTCTAAACTTAATATCATCCATTTAACACACTCACTTTAACAAACATCAAAGCATTTATATAACTACTTAACAAGACGTCGTAAGGGGATCTCTAACTAATAAGTTAATCTAATTTAATACCATAAAAAAATAGCAAGTTAATATGTAACTAATGGAATATAAGTAATCTAGAACTAATATGTTATAATTAACGTAACTAATTTCATTAGTAACCTAGCTAATGTTTTTAGTAACCTAACTAATGTCTTAAGGGGATCTTTAACTATTAAGTAATACAATTAAACCATCATAAAGAATAACAATATAATATGTAATTAACGAACCATAAGTAATTTCTAAACTCAATATCATCCATTTAACATGTTCAGTTTAACAAACATCAAAGAATTTATATTTACCTACATATAAAAATCAATGAACCATCAAAGCATAAATAATCTAACATACATACATATAAAACCGTATGTATAAAAACATTATTAAAAGAATACATAACTATACATTAAAAGCATTGAACCATGTCAAAATATATAATCAAAGTCTTATTAATAACTAAACAAAATATAATCTATCATATGTTGCAATATATTAACAAAGTATAGTCAATTTAATCTAGAGATATCAAGTAGGTCCTAACACATGAAATATGTATGTAATTTACATTTTAGAACAACTCAAGTGGTTCGGCCCTCTCATGGACAACATGTAATATTATCTCATGATCATCACTATCTAGTCTCCACTTACGACGTCCACGTTGAGATTTAATTGGATGGAGAAAAAGGGAGGTGGCAACTACTAGGTGGCTATATGAAAACACATTATTATCTGGTTGGTAATCAACAAAGTTAACACCATGTTAAATTACTTTAATTTTCTTGAAATATGTTCCCTCTAAAACAACTGAACTTGTAGGTCACAAATTTTTATAATATAAATTCAAATAAAAGAATTTAAATTATTTAAATTGGTTAAAACTTTGAAATTTAATATTTACAAAATAAACAACATATTGACATGTAAAGAATGAAAACCTATGAGGAACAACATTCCATTGATTTCTTCAAGAGTAATTAACTTCATCCTCTCTACAATACAACACAATAAATAGTAACTAACTCCTTCATTTCCAAGTTCAACAATCACTGCAAAGACATCTCTTGCACAAAAAATTTATACATGTGAGATCCTAAAATGATTTAGTTCAAACTATAATATATATATATATATATATATATATATATATATATATATATATATATATATATATATATATATATATATATATATATATATATATATATATACACACACACACACACACACATAAATCAATGTCATATAATGTGAAACTCAATTTATTATACTTACCAATTTTGACCAATCCTGAAATATGATCATAATCAGTAGAAATTAAAGGAACGTCATCAAATTTTTCATCTTCATCTCTATCAAATGTATCAATAACAACTAGTGACACCAGATTATAGGAACATACATATCCACGTTATTGATTGATGCATTCCTCATAGTTGTCAACAATGAAGTGACAACAAAAGCATGAGTAATCCCTGGTGTTCAACATCCAATTACGATAGTTTGTACTCATAACTGAATGCAAACATCGCGTCTTTTCTATCCTCTTGTAACCATGCATAATTTTTATATCCACACCTAAAAACATGTGCATATATTTAATATGAATTTCACTTTATAAATTTGAAAAAAGAATGTAAAATTTAAACAAGAATAAATATGTATATCACACGTGCATAATTTAGAAACACGTGCATACCTTTTATCTCCCAAAATTCTCTATGTGGTACTGTTGAGTCATTTGTGATGATTTTTCATCCTCATTTGATGTGAAATGTTTCCTGTGTTAGAAAGTAAAGTCCACCAAGATAACTAAGAGGGGGGGTGAATCAATTATCAGATAATTATAACCTTTATCAACTTCAACAACATTTAACCATATAAGCAATATAATTACCAACCATAGAAAGATATTTATACACAATGACACAATAACACAAGATATGTTGACTAGGGAACCTCTTGATCAAAGAGTAAACCCCGGTGGGAATGATGCCCACAAAAGATACACTAATATGAATATTCCTTGTGAAAGGATGGACTCTGTTAGGATTCTAATGAAATACATTCAGTACATATGAATCCCTGTTAGGAGTTATGGAAGACAGAAGGACCCACTGCCCAAACAACTTCAAAGTAAGATCACTGAACACACTGTCCAAATGACCTTAAGATTATTCAACAAAATACTATGAAATATGTTACCTCCTCACTATGCCAAATTGCACTCATTGCTACACTAGATCTCAATTTCAAATCTTTGTACTTCGCATGTCTTCCTTCACAATTTTGCTTTCATACTTAGCTCTTTTCTTCACTTCATGCATAAAACACCACATACAACTACTACTACTATATTTCAACAAGGAAATGCATTCCTTCCTTTATACCACACTCAAATAATTACAAATGAGTCAGCACACAAATACAAAATAAAATTTTCCACGCGCTACATCAAAAATACACAAAACTGTCAGCTTTCAAATACAATAACTCTTCACTCGTGTGACCTCAAAGTTTTCACTATGAACCACATCACTATCAATGTGTCTCTAGCTTCCCTTTAACTACGTAAAACCAGATTCCATCCCGGTTAGGAGATATCATTTGATTTTCACAAACCGCGAACACTACCTGAATACTACTTCTACCAAAATGCTCATAACTTTCATGAATAAATGAATTACTAGCTGCGCTCTTAACCATATACATATAACATATCAAATAATATAACCTCAACATCGCATAGCTCCAACTGCAATATCCCATGTGTGCTAATCAAAATACTATCTGCTTTTCTACTAGTCTCTAGAAGATCACTGTGTTGACATCAATGACAATCATAGTCATGAATGGAACAACAATTTCTATAGAATGATAGCCAACATTCATTCCTAACAATCTCCCCCATTGGCATTGATGACAACATAGATGAAAAAATGTCTAATGTTCTAAAAAGCCAATACTACAAAACTGCTACTCTGACAAACATTTTCAAGTCCTCTTCATCAATCAAATCTTGCTTTGCTATCCCCATTAACATCAAATCTTAAATCTTTTTTTTTTTTTTTTCATGTACACTTCTCCCCCATTGACATCAATGATAGAAATTTTATCATCATGTCAACAACAACTTAATGTCAAAAGACATTGTTCAAAAAATACAATCACAAGAGTCCTTATGACTTAGCTCAGATACACATACTCCCCCATAGAGGAAGTACCAACATCCAATCCAAAAGAAAGATAGGGCTTATATACCACTGGATGGATGCAACCAACTACATCATTATTAAAAAGTAAGCTAGGGCATAACCCCAAGCATACCTCTCAGATACTTAAATGTATCCTTAGGAAAAGGCTTTGTAAATATGTCTTCTATCTGCTCCTTTGTGCTTATGTACTCCAATCTTACTTCTTTCTCAGCAAATTTCTTTCTTACAACATGATACTTGATATTTATATTATTTGTCTTAGAATGTAAAATAGGATTCTTAGACATACTAACCATATTGGTGTTGTCACAATGTATGACAACAGGCTCAACAAACTTAATTCCAATATCTTTCAACATCTACATCATCCAAATTATCTGGTTACAATTGTTTGTTGCTGCTACATACTCTGCTTCTGTTGTACTCTATGAAATACAATTTTGCTTCTTGCTTAGCCAAGAAACTAATCTTCCTCCAAGAAAAAAGACTCCACCACTGGTACTTTTCTTATCATCAACACTACCTCCCCAATCAGCATCTGTATATGCACATAGGTTAAAATCATTAGATTTTTCATACCACAATCCATAGTCCATTATGCCTCTTAAATATCTTTGTATCCTTTTTACTGTTATATAATGTGACTCTCTAGGTTCAACTTGAAATCTTGCTACCATTCCAACTGAATGTGATATATCAGACCTTGTATGTGTTAAATACTACAATCCTCCAATCATGGATCTGTATTTCTTCTGCTCAACTGCCAATGTTTCATCTTTGCTAGATAGTTTATGTCCTATAACCATAGGTGTTCCAACTAGTTTACAGTTCTCCATTCCAAATCTTTTTAGCAAATCATTCAAGTACTTTATCTAACTTACAAAGATACCATCATTGTTATGTGTTATCTGTAATCCCAAAAAATATTTCATCTCATCAATCATACTCATTTCAAATTCAATCTTCATTTCATTAGTAAATTTGTCACTAGCTTCATCTTCTCCTCTAAAGATAATGTCATCAACAAAAATAACTATAATTAACAAACCATTTTCAATTTCTTTCATGTACAAATTATTGTCTATTGTTCCTTTAGTAAATCCCAATTTTAACAAATACTTATCCAATCTAGCATACTAAGTTCTAGGTGCTTTCTTTAGTCCATATAGTGCTTTCTTCATTTTACATACCATATCTCCTTCTAAACGAAAACCTTCAGGCTACTCAATGTAGACTTCTTCCAATTCACCATTTAGAAATGCAGACTTCACATCCATCTGATACACTTTGAATTTCTTAAAAGCTGAATAGGCCAAGAACATTCTTACTGCTTCAATTCTTGCCACAGGTGCAAAATTTTCTTCATAGTCAATTCATTCCTACTGTGAGTATCCCTTACATACTAATCTTTCTTTGTTTCTTACTACTTCTCCTTATTCATTCATCTTGTTTCTGAATACCCATTTAGTTCCAATCACATTCTTGTCTTTAGGTCTCGGGACTCATTCCCATGTTTTGTTCTTTTCAATCTGATCTAGTTCTTCTTTCATAGCATTAATCCAATGTTCATCTTCACAAGCTTCACTAGTAGATTTAGGTTCAATTTGAGAAATCAACCATAAATGTACCTTATTTCAAGTCAGAATTCCTCTGTACAAACTTCCAATAACTTGTTCAATAGGATGATCTCTTGATATATACCTGTTTGGTGTCATAGTCTTAGATCTTGCTCCCACTGTAGATTCTTCTCTAGACTCCTCTCTGGTTTCTTCAACATGACTTTCATTCAAAAATTCATTGTCAGTCTCATAGAATAATTCAATAGCTTCAATGTTAGGCTTAGGATGAGTTTCTTCATCAGATTCATAATCAAGCATTATTTCCTGAATTTTGAACTTCTCATCAACTTTAACATTTGCACTCTCAACAATAGTCTTAGTTCTCTTATTGTAACATGTATATGATTTATTTTTTAAAGAATATCTAAGAAAAATTTCTTCATCACTTCTAGGATCAAACTTTCCAATATCATCATCTCTCTTTATATAACATTTTCTTCCAAAAATTCTGAAATACTTAACTAAGGGTGCATGTCTAAACCATAATTTATAAGGTGTCTTGTCTGTGTCTACTCTGATTTGTACTCTATTCATTGTATATACTGTTGTATTCACTACTTCTCTCCAAAATGTCTTTGCCAAATCATTCTCAAATAACATAGCTCTTGCTGGTTCAGTTATTGATCTATTTCTTCTTTCTGCAATACCATTTTGTTCAGGTGTTTTAGGGGCTGAAAATTGTCTCTTAATACCATTCTCTTCACCAAAGGTGTTAAACTCTCTAGAAGTAAATTCTCCACCTCTATTAGATCTCAAACATTTAATTTTCATTCCAAATTCATTCTCAACTTTATTCTTAATGATCTTAAACTTATCAAATGCTTCAAATTTTTCTTTCAGAAATGCAATCCACATCATTCTTGTAAAATCATCAACAAGAATCATAAAATACCTTTCTCCATAGAATACTCTAGTCATGGTAGGACCACTCAAGTTAGTATGAACAATCTCCAACTTCTCTGTCGATGTGAACTTCTTACTAGGAAATTAACTTCTTTTCTACTTAGCCATCACACATTCTTTGCAAATTATGTTAGTAGGCTTCATAATTTTGGGAAAATCCCTTACTGCAAGTGTAGTACTTACTTTCACAATGTTATCAAAGTTTATATGACAAAACCTTCTATTCCATAACCAATTGTCATCAATTTTAGTAATCAAACATGTCATCTTAGTAGAATTCAACTGAAATACATTACCTATGGTTCTAGATCCAGTTCCCATCAAATTTCCTTCTTTATCCTTTACAACACAAGTTTTCTCAGCGAACCAAACTTGATATCCCTTATCCACTAATTTTCCAACACTCAAAAGATTATGTTTCAATCCATCAACAAAGTAAACATCATCAATGTTAGTCTTTCCATCTAGAGTAATAGATCATATACCTTTGATCAAACAAGGTGCATTGTTACCAACTCTAACAACTCCTCCATCACAATTGTTAAACTTTATGAACTTCTTCATGTCACTAGTCATATGATGTGAACAACCACTATCTATAATCGAATCAGCTTTCTTTTCAACTTGGGAAACTAAGGCTTTCTCTTCCTTAATATTAGATTTAGGATTCTCTTCTTTAATTGCCACAAATCCTATTTCATCATTATTCTCAGTATCACTTTCACTCAAAGTTCTTTCTATACTAGCTTCAAGATCTTCATCATTAGCATAATAACATTCCTTAGATCTTCTAGGCTTGAAATTGTTTCTGTACTTTTTAACTCTCTTAGGACATTTAGATGCAAAATGACCATATTCTTGACAAGTCCAACATTTAAAAATTTTCTTACCATCTGGTTCTCTTTTCACAAGAAAGGAAATACCTTCTTCAATCTTCTTGTCTTCTTCATTTCTATATCTGTTGTTGCTGGCGTAATCTCCACTCACACTAGTACTTCTTGACAAATTAGGACAAACACTAAGAGCACTGAATGCTATCTCCATTCTAGGTAAGTCATCTGATAATCTCAGGTTCATCTCTGCTGCTTCCAATCTTCTAGGAAGAGTTTCTCTTGTAAATTTTTTTATACAAGGTATAACTTGTTCAATCATCTGTGTTGTCTTCTTAAATACAAGAGTCAATGTCCTTAGAATTTTCCATATCACTTCATTCTCTTTCTTTGTTCCTCCACAAGCTTTTATTCCTGCAACAATCTATGACATTCTACCAATATAGCTTCTAATAGATTCATCTTCAATCATTCTTATATCTTCAAATGCACATATCCAATTATGTAATCTAGCTCTTTTTGCATGTTCATCACCTTCAAAAGTAGAGTGTAAAGCTTTCCAAATTTCATGGGCTTTTGTTAAATATTTTACCTGACTGTATTCATTCTCCGGAAGTACTATCAAAAGTGCTTCTTTTGCAAGTATTTTACGCATCAATAGATCTAGCTCATCTTTAGATCCTATCTCAAGATTGTCTTCTTCAATGATAGTCTTCTAATTATTTGTAATCAACCAGTAACCTATTCCTAAACATAGTATATGTGTCTTCATTTTTTCTTTCCAACTATCAAAATTTACTCCATCAAACTTAGGGCTTTCTTTCCTAAAATTTTCCATGGATCTCCTTAAGTTGTTAAACTTTTCTTTCAAGGACCTGCTTCTCTGATACCAATTGTTAGAAATTAAAGTCCACCAAGATAACTGAGAGGGGGGGTGAACTAGTTATCAGATAATTATAACCCTTATCAACTTCAACAGCATTTAACCATAGAAGCAATATAATTACCAACCATAGAAAGATATTCATGCACAATGAAACAATAACACAAGATATGTTGAATAGGGAACCTCTTGATCAAAGAGTAAACCTCAGTGGGAATGATGCCCCACAAAAGATGCACTAATATGAATATTCCTTGTGGAAGGATGGACTCTGTTAGGAGTCTTATGAAATACATTCAGTACATATGAATCCTTGTTAGGAGATTTTGAATCCCTATTAAAAGATTCTAACCATGTTAGGAGTTATGGAAGACAGAAGGACCCACTACCCAAATAGCTTCAGAGTAAGATCACTGAACACACTATCCAAATGACCTTGAGATTATTCAAAAAAATAATATTAAATATTTTACCTCCTCACTGTGCCAAGCCACACTCACTGCTACACCAGATCTCAATTTCAAATCTTTGTACTTCGCATGTCTTCCTTCACAATTTTGCTTTTATACTTAGCTCTTTTCTTCACTTCATGCATACAACACCACATACAAATACTACTACTATATTTCAAAAATTAAATGCATTATTTCATTTATACCACACTAAAATAATTACAAATGAGTCGGCACACAAATACAAAATAAAAGTTTCCACATGCTACATCAAAAATACACAAAACTGTCAACTTTCAAATACAATAAATCTTCACTCATGTGACCTCAAATTTTGTGCTATGAACCATGTCACTATCAATGTGTCTCTAGGTTTCCTTTAACTGCAAAAAACTAGATTCCATCCTGATTAGGAGATATCATCTGATTTCCACAAACTGCTACTCAGGAACACTGCCTGAATACTATGTCTACCAAAATGCTCATAACTTTCATGAATAAATGAATTATTGTCTTCACTCTTAACCATAGACATATAACATATCAAATAATTTAACCTCAACATCACATAGCTCCAACTACAATATCCCACATGCGCTAATCAAAATAGTGTCTGCTTCTCTGCTAGTCTCTAGAAGATCACTGTGTTGACATCAATGACAATCATAGTCATGAATGCAACAACAACTGCTATAGAATGATTGCCAACATTCATTCCTAACATCTTTCACCATTCAACAACATCATGTGCATTTTTTATATGAACTCCCTTATAATTCATTTGATACTTTCATAGAGCATGTTTGATACAAGATCCAACACCATCATGTTCACCTTTTCCATATCCACTCTCAAAGAAACTCCATACATGTGGTATATTTTCATTACGATGATATCTACATAGTGCATAAAATGGTCTAGATAATTTGAAATGTGCAGCACATCCATCTACCCAAACATTATGTTTATCAATTTTTATGTTCCTTTCTTTTAAATTTGCAAAAACCATCTTGAAGTAGTGTTCTACAAAATGAATGTCATGCTCTTTATCATCACTTATATAAAAATGATGTGCTTCAAATGTGCTCTGAATACCATCTAAATCTAATTTTACATGTCAATAAAACACATGTACCATAATAGTATTCTCCTCTGAAAAATAGTACTCTAATTGAATCGCATTTTGATGAATAAATGAATAGTTTTCTACAAAATCAGCAACTAATAGAATATTTCCAAGTAGGAAAATGTCTCTCAGTGTTTGGAATTTTTGTGCTTACCACTTTGCAAAAAAAACATGATGAATCTAGGGTTGAATCAATTTTTTAAATTTGTCCATAAATGCTCCAATACTTAGTTTCTCTTGAACATATTCTAATCTTTTAGATTCTTTCCCAAAAAAAATTCATTCTTTACATATTTGTAAATCTTGCAATTGAGCATCTTTGTTACATCAATAATTTCATTTTTCAAAGGGAAAAGAGCCAAATCAGCACATGTTTCACATATTCCTTTTATGCAATTTATTTTCCCAACTACATCATCTTGTTAGGAATAACAATCCACAAATACAACTAAGAGGCAGGGTGAATCAGTTTTATGAGAGAATATTAAACTTTAAACTTTAAGTAGCAGCAATACCAAATCAAATGAACACAATGAATTCCAACACAATAACACAATATTTGTTGTCAAGAAAATCATGTGAAAGGTAAAAACCCAGTAGGAATTAACACCCACTAATGATGTACTAAGAGTATAGTATCCTTGTTAGAAGATCTAGCCCTATTAGAAGCTAATTAAAACATTACAGTACATATTCCTTGTTAGAGGACATACCCTATTAGGATTCAAAGAAAAAGAGTAGTCTCACTACCTAGGCTCATTACCCAACGAAGGTTAATTCCGCATTCAAAAATCACTATTCACAACACAAGTGTATATGAGGAAATACACAATCCTTGTAAGCTATCTGATAGAAACTTTCTTTGCTTGATGAGTTCCAATGAAGTACACACAATCCTCTACTCTACATTCAGAAGACATAAGCTCGTAACTTCCACAATCTTCCTTTTACATCACATACATTCTACCATATATTTTCAAAAGAAAAGATCTTACATATATATCCTTATTACATTTTACATGATCATGTCAACCAGTTAGGCTTCCCTAATATAAAAATTATTACATAACTCATTTTTAAGATATATATGGTATCTAAAAAAAGTATACAACAATTACAATTCAATAATTAAGGACTAACTTCCATAATTCATGCTCACCATCCATGATACACACTACAACTCTGAAGTCAACTTCCAAATAGGTCTGCTCCAAAACAAACATCACACTTGATGTCATCCTAATTTCTATACCTTTCTAAGATCAAAAAATAATCTTTAGTATACTACTTGTCATCCCTTAAGCTTGCATACACTAATTCCACATCGATTGTAATATATGCCCAAAACTCAAAGACTTACTTTGTCAATTTCCACTGTCATAGTCCAGTAACTAGTCTTCACCAAATCTTCTATAACTCAAAAAAATATGCAATATTACTTCATGTGATCTTATAGATAATATCAAAACACCTTCCTATACCCATTAATGACTTCACACATTCTGAATCATCCATATAGTATTCATACATTGTAATAACTAGTCTATTTTCCTCACAGGGACATATGTTGACATCAATGACAAAACATGAATGACAATAGCATTGATAATGTAGTGATTAAATATATTAAATATATCCAACAATCTCCCCAATACATTAGCAATATCCAAAAATCTCCCCCTTGGCATTGATGGTAACATATGAGAAAATTCATCAACTCAAAATCTGCTAGCCAAAATACTTTTTCATTCCAACTTCTCATACTATCTCTCCATATAGTCTCCACATACAGTAGGGATTTTCTCATAGTATCTTTCCACCTTTGAAAATAATGGAAAAGGGTTCCATAAGTCATTAACTATTCTTCTTCTTTTCCTTCATCAACCAGGTGCTGAATCACCTAAATATATTTTGTAAGCTTCCAATGATCACTCCCCCTGAGGAGTAGATCCATACATCAAGTCTAGAATAAGATAAAGCTCTGAATACCTCTCGACTGATGCATCCCTAGATCTTTTAGTTCTCACTTGGAGGGGCCTACACCCCAAGCATACCTCTAAGATACTCAAAGGCATCTTTTGGCAATGGCTTTGTAAATATGTCTGCAATCTATTCTTTTGTGCTAATGTATTCCAACCTTTTTTCTTTCTCTTCCACCTTGTCTCTCAAGAAGTGATACTTGATAGAAACATGCTTTGCTTTAGAATGCATCACTGGATTCTTTAACATATTCAATGTACTGGTGTTATCACAATGGATAACCATTGGTTCAAAAAAATTTACCCCAATATCTTTCAACATTGGTTTCATCCAAAAAAATTGAGTACAATTAATAGCAGTAGCAACATACTCTGATTCAGTAGTAGATTGAGCTATACAATCTTTCTTTTCAATTAACCATAAAACCAATATTTTCCCAATTAGGAAAAATGCACATCCACTAGTACTCTTCTAGTCATCAATGTTCCCTTCCCAATCAGCATCAGTATAAGCATGCAGTTCAAAATCATAATTTTTATCATACCACAAGAAATATTCCATTGTTCCTTTCAGATATCTTAATATCCTTTTTACAGAAGCCATGTGTGTCTCTTTAGGATTTTCCTAATATCTAGCCACAATTCCAACAACATTAGCAATATTCGGTCTAGAGTGAGTCAGATATTGTAATCCTCCAACCATTAATCTATACTTGGTCTGAAAAACACTCTTCATCTCATTAGTATTTGTTATTTTATGACTAGTCACCATAGGTGTACCAACAGGTTTACAATCCTCCATTCCAAACTTTTTCAACATCTCTTTAAGATACTTAGTTTGAAAAATAAAAATTTCATTCTTGTTCTGATTTATTTTTAGTCCAAGAAATAATTTCATCTCCCCTATCATGGACATCTCAAATTAATTCTCCATTTCTTTAGAAAACTTCTTACACATATCATCATTGTCTCCAAAGATAATACCATCAACAAAAACTTCTATTATCAAAATTCCATCTTGACTAGTTCTTAAATACAAGTTACTATCAGCGTTACCTTTTCTAAATTGAATTATGTTCAAGGTGTATGATGTGGTCCAAACAAATTCCCTCCAATGAACATGATATACGTTCCCATTAAGAAACATTATCCTAGCAGTATCTAGTATTCTTTTGTTCCTTCACTCCGCTATTCCATTTTGTTGTGGAGTCCTAGGAGTAGATCTCTGTCTGTATTTTCCATGCTCTTCACAATATGAATTCATAGATCTGAAGTAAATTCTCCACCTATTTCTAATCTCAGACATTTTATTTTTAGGCCTGATTCATTCTCTACTTTCACTTTGAATATCTTGAATTTGTCAAATGCTTCTGATTTCTCTTTCAAGTAAGTGATCCACATCATTCTAGAAAATTTGTCAACAAAAAGTATAAAATACCTTTCACCATAGTATGATCTTCTCTTTGCAGGTCCACATAGGTCTTTATGTACCAAATCCAACTTTCCTTTTGCTGTATATGATTTAATTTTATAACTGCTTCTAGTTTTCTTTCCCATAATACATTCTCTACACATAGTGTTAGATGGTTTTACAATTTTTAGTAGGTCTCTTACTACATTAGATAGGCTTACCTTCACAATGTTATGAAAATTGACATGAAAAAACCTTATGTTCCATAACCATCTATCATCTACCTTCACAACAAAACAAGAGGCTCTAGATGTATTTAACTCAAATACATTACCTCTAGATTTAGTACTGATTCCAATCAATTTTCCTATCTTAATTATTACAAAACACTTCCCATAAATGAATTTCAATTGATACTCTTTGTCTATCCACTATCCAACACCCAACAAGTTATGCTTAAGTCCATCAACAAGCAATACATTGTTAGTATTAGTCCTTCCATCCAAAGTAATAGATCCTACTCTTATGATAGGTTTAGGAACATTGTCTCTAATTCTTACAAAACCACCATCATACTTCATTAGTTTAAGAAATCTATTTTTGTCTCTAGTCATATGGTGTGAGGAACTACTATCTATAACCCATTCATATTTCTTATCAACATGTGATACTAAAAAAATTTCTTCATGTACTAGTTTTTTATCTTTAATAGTAATAAATTCATTCTTCTCAGAATCACAATCAACATCATAAGAGATAGTTGGACTAGCATAATACCATTCCTTTTCTTTTGAATAATTAGGCTTGAAAAACTTAGGTTTGTGCTTAGGAACTCTTGTAGGACATCTATATGCAAAGTGACCTATCTTATTACATGAAAAACATTTTAAAGGTAACTTTCCTTCAAATTTACCCTTACCTCTCTTTTCTCTTCTATAAATTAGTGCAACAAGCTCATATATCTTTCTTTCTTCTTCTTGTATTTGTTCCCATTCATCAGCATACTCACCAAGATCTTCTTTTATGTTCTCACTGGTGGTGCTCGGAAAAGCAGACACTATCCTTTTCTACATAGATACTTTAAATGTTGTCTCAACTTTAGGTACAGAATCTCCCATTTTTGCAGCTTCGAAGGTAGTTAGCTATGCAATCAACATTTCTCTACTAAATTTTGGATTTGTATAATTTATTCTATAGCCTAAACTTTGATCTTGTAAACAAGTGTCAATGATCTAAGAATCTTTGCAATAACTTCTTCCTCTTCATAGGTGCCTCCAAAAATTTTGATTCCAATCACAACCTCTATAACTCTTTGTACATAAGCCCTAATGTTTTCATCATTTGTCATTTGTAGCTTCTCCATCCCTATTTTCTAGTTCTGTAACCTCTCTTGTTTATTAAATATGTCTCCCTCATACAATGATTCTAATCTTGTCCAAATCTTGTGTGCCGAATCCAAATCTTTAACTTTGGTAAATTATCCTTCAGAGAGTGCGCTAATCGGTGCTTCCCTTGCAACCATGTTATATGAAAATGTCTTCTTTTCATGTCAAAATCCCTATCCAATTAATCTTCAACCTTCATGGTAACTTCATTCTTTGTAATCATCCAGTAGTCACTTCCCAAACATAGAAAATGAGTTCACATCTTGTTCTTTCAACTGTCAAAGTTTTCAAGATCAAATTTTGGACTATCCTTCCTATAAAATTTCATCTCCAAGATCACCTCAAGTTGTTAAGCTTTATCTCTAAGGATCATTATCTTTGATACCAATTTTTAGGAACAATAATCCAACAATACAACTGAGAGGGGGGTGAATAAGTTGTGTGACATAATATTAAACTTTAAAATTTAAGTAGCAAAAATACCAAATCAAATAAACACAATGAATGCCAACACAATAACATAATATTTTCTATCGAGGAAACCTTGTTAAAGGTAAAACCCCAGTGGGAATTAACACCCACTAATGATGTACTAAGAGTATAGTATCCTTGATAGAAGATCTAGCTGTGTTAGGAGTTGATTAAAACATTATAGTATATAGTCCTTGTTAGAGGACAAACCCTATTAGGAGTCAAAGAAAAAGAGTAGGCTCACTTCCCAAAGAAGGTTACGTCCACCTTTAGAACTCAATGTTCGCAACACAAGTGTATATGAGGAAATAAACAATCCTTGTGAACTATCTGATAGAAATGGTCTTTTCTTGATCAATTCCATTGAAGTACATACAATCCTTTGCTCTACATTCAGCACACACAAGCTTGCATCTTCCACAATCTTCCTTTTACATCACATACATTCTGCCATATATTTTTTAATGAAAATATCTTACATATATATCCTTATTACATTTTACATGATCAGGTTAGCTAGTTAGGCTTCCCTAATATACAAACGATTATATAACTCCTTTCTAAGATACATATGGCATCTAAAACAACTATACAAATATTACAATTCAAAAATTAAGGATTGACGTCTATAATTCATGCTCACCATCCCTTAAGTTCATATACACTGATTCAACATTACCTATAAGATATACCCAAAACTTAGAGACTTACTCTGTCAATTTCCACTATCATAGTCTAGTAACTAGTCTTCACAAAATCTTCTATAACTCAACTACTATCCAATATTACTTCATGTGATCTTAGATATAAGATCACAACACCTTCCTGTACCCATAATTGACTTTGCACATTATGAATCATCTATATAGTATCTATACACTGTAATAACGAATCTATTTTCTTCACAAAGACATATGTTGACATAAGTGACAAAAAACAAATGACAACAATATTGATAATGTAGTGATTAAACATATTGAATGCATCCAACAATCTCTCCAATGCATTAGCAATATCCAACACATCTTTTTTGTCACATAAAATGGATGAGATGAATTCACTTCATCTAGTAGGAGGATTATATTCAAAACCATAAGTGTCTTTTACAAACTTTCAAAAAAATGATACTGGAGATCAAATTCAACATGATAATGACAAAAACAAGTTTCAAACACTTTTTTTTTCCTAACATAATATGGCTTCAAATATTTTTTGCCCAATATTTATATTAGGATTTGAACTACAAAATGACACTTACATTTCATGTTGCATTGTGTCCAACCAATATTTTGCCTGTTAAGTTGTAGGTTTGAAGGCTGATGAAGTAATTACAAAGAACATGGTCATGATGTCGAGGAGTTATTGCAAAATTTCTCTTAAACATATACCAATAAGGCACTCATTTCAAATTTCATAAGCTACATGATTTTCAGAGTGACTAAGTGGAGAAAATTATAGAGCTTCTTTTGTTTTCTGGAAAATTTTCACCGTGTGAGCTAATTTCTTAACAGATTGATTCCTCAGTGTTGTATGATTGATAGTTTGACATTATTAGTGTTTTACTGAGATAGAGAGTTTTTTGAAAGATGGTAACCTTTTAAATGCTAAGTTTTAAGATGGCACCATGAAGAGAATTCAAGGGTAAAATTGATTATCAAGAAAGCTCGTTGTCTATGATGATTTTAATGAACAACTTGACCATTATACAAATCACTCATCTAAATAAAGGATCTTGTACCCAAGAACCCTCACCTTAGAATTGATGATGGTTTATATGACAAGGGTAATAACATGAGGGATGCAAATATTGGTGTGTTTGGTTTGGTATAATTCAGTGTAGGGTTTGGACAAAGACATGTTTTTTCTCCTAGCAATAATGTCTAGCAATTTGATGTAGGGAAACTAGTAGTCCCTTATGTTTTTATGGATACAGACATTTTACTCCATGTAGCTCAGAATTATGACCCTATTTCAAGAGTGGTCAGGGATTTAAATGGAAATCCTCTGATTAGTATCACTACTCATCAAATTAGAGAGGTTTTCTAATTAAGTGAGCCTTCTGATGTCCTAGAAAGAATTGATTTTGATGAACTCAAGGAATTTTACAAGGCACAAAAGGACTATCTCAGAAGTGAACCTTTGAGAGATTTTTTTGATATGGTAGGAGGGTTAACTGTGGTAGGACCAAATACACCAGAGCCCATCAAACTAGATTATTTTAATCTGAAAGCAAAGAGTATTTACTAGTCTCTATGTCAAATTTTTGGAGAAGATTCAAAAACAGAGATGCCAATCCATTACATGTTTATGATGGCTTAGATCTTGCACCCATATCTGGTAGTCACTTTTTCCTTTGCCCCTCTCCTTATTGATTTACTTCATAATGGGCTAATTAGTATTTATAAATCCAAGGTAGATAGACCTTTTGGATGGTATTCCCTATTAATGCACATGTTACTCTATAAAGGTTCTGATTATTTTGCAAAGGACATGGACTTAATCAAGGAAAAGGATGGTGAAGAGATTGTAGTCCAACTATGGAGTTTAAATATGTCCTAGGATAGAAATGAGGTTAGTTTTATTACTTTTGACATATATTTTGCATCCAGACTTAGGGACCTATTGTTCTTCGAAAATCCAAGGATCCCAAAGGAATTGTTATCTTTTATGAGGCCAAAACAATTTGCAAATGACATCAAAATAATGCACAATTGGGGAGATGTCATATTATACCCTATTTCAATTGTGTTCATAGGGTATGGCTTTAGAGGCACCCCCTGTATTTTCCCATACCAGGTACCTTTGAAGGTTGGCATAGAAGATGTCTTGAGACAGACTGGAGGTTTGTAGGATATGGCACTAACAAGGAAAGGAAGGGGTTCTATTTTTCCCACCATCACCATAATACATCAATTTGTGATAACAAAGGGTTGATGGACACACATGAGTAAGGTTTTCAAACCTTTCCACAAGGCTACATTAGTTGCAAGGTCTGGAAATCTTGAGGAATTTTACACTGATATGTTCAAGAAGAGGACCAGGTGTGCTACCATGGACCATATTTTCCACTATCATGAAGATATAATTAGAAATGAATTTGATATACAAGAGCAGGAGGTCAAGAAGGAGAAGTGGCTAGTATATAAGAAAACTTTGGACTTTGTACAATATTTTGTTAAAGACAATGATCCTTTGAGGGAATTTAAGCCCTTTGAAAAGAAGATTGAGGCCTTTAAGAGTCATTTTGAGGGCATAATGAAGACCCTAAATCAGAAAAAGGATATGGTTATACAATCAGAACCAGAAAAGGTCAAGTTTGTCTTCAGCATGCCAACATTTGCAAGAATGGCTCCTCCTGGTAAATATGTTGTACATAGAAAGACATGATACATTTTAGTGGTTCCTAGGGATGACATACATCAAAATAATTAGAGAGAAGAAAGTGTACCTTCATCTTCCATGGGAGTTGAAGTGCATTTAAAACCAAAGGAGCCTTCTACCTCACCAAAAAATAAACCAATTAATCTGGATATTGAGTCCCCACCTCCCCCAAAGAGATAGAAAATAGAAGAGAGACCACAACAACGTGAGGATATCTATTCTCCCTCTCAATATCCTTTGAATATTATGGATCAACACCAGGTAATATAACAATTGCAGAGGATGGGAAGCCTGGGTCAGATTTGTGTGACCTATGAGGAAGTCCAAGAGGGAGTGTCTGAGGAGCCCAAAGGGGTAGATATGGAATTGACTATTGGTGAGTTTGTAGGAATGGAATTAGATCTTGTTACTCAGAAAGCCTATGATGATTTTTTGGCTAATGATAGTTTAGTTAAAGCTAGGGCTTTTGTGCAATTTTTATGGAGAACACAGATCGGTCAATTTAAGGAAACTAGTGATAAAAGATAGGAGCATCCTGAAAAGGATTTAAATGTCATTGAAGATGAAGTAAAACAAGAGAGGTCGACAAATTTTCATGAAATCACCCCAGAGTAAGGAAGAGACTTAGTCATAAATGTAGGGGTTCTCATTCTGTCAGAATGAGATATTATTGATGCCATAGTTTTTGATGCAATAAGGAAGCAAAAAAAACCAATGCACACAACAAAAGAAGCAATTGAAGAAGCATTTGAAGGTGTTTTCTTCAGTGAAGATCATGAAGTATTGGTAATGTGGTCTCTAAAGAGAGAGGAAAACAAAAGGAAAATGAAGTTTCGTAGACTGATTACTCCAACAACATGATGGTAAGAAGGGTTGATGAGACTTCAGGAGTTGACACATCTAGCATGGTCCTTGAATCAGCGAAATTTAGCATGAAAGTGGTAGAAAAGGAAGCTAAGGAAAAACAAGAACTCACAATTAAACTAGAGAAATTCCTCAAAGCTTAAGGTGAGTTAAAGAAAGAGACAAGTGAAAAGGATAAGATCATAGCAGATCTTATAAGGAAGGTGACAAGACAACAACAAATTAGAGGGCCTTCTCAAAAGTCAATTAATTTTTTTCCTACTGGTCCATCATCCTCTAGCCCAATCATTGAATTACCATTTTCCCCTTGCCTCCTATTTCTCAAATGGAAGAGGATCTAAATTGGGAGGGGGAAAAATTAGAGGGAGAGAGAAAAAGGTTAGAAGAGGATAGAGATGAATTG
Source organism: Chamaecyparis obtusa (assembly GCA_027943335.1). NCBI lineage: Eukaryota > Viridiplantae > Streptophyta > Pinopsida > Cupressales > Cupressaceae > Chamaecyparis > Chamaecyparis obtusa. The sequence continues at coordinate 1,168,383 of BSBK01001471.1, read as the reverse complement.
AAGAAGATTGAGGAATTCAAAAGGGGTAATTTAAATATAGTAAATAATTATGAAGAGAAAATAAGAGATACAATTTTGTAATTTGTTGAGAGTATAGAACCAAAATTGATTTATTCAGGTGGCAAGAAATTAGTAGGTATTCTTGATTCATTTGAGAGAGATAAGGCTACATTGGAGCCAATTTTGGATAAATGGATAATAAGAAAAGTAAATCTAAAATTCTTTTATTCATTGTCAAAAAATGATGAGGGTGTTGAAGCTGAAATCAAATCTACTCACAAGTTGACCAAGGGCTTAATAGAATTTGTAGAAAGAAGCGATAGCATCTAATGCAGGAGCATCCTGGGTGTAAGATAAATCTTGCATCACCCAAAAATATTTCTAGTTTTGTTTTCAAATAAGGGCTATCTTATGCAGAGCTGCTATTTATGGAAACCTACTATTTTTAGTAAGTTGGTCATACGATCTCGGAATGATCTGATTTCACATGTGGAGCTTCATCTCAGTCATTTCAGCCTATCAGTTGAGTTTCATTGCCACATCATCAGTATCAGTGAAGTTATTGAGGTTTTTGGGTACGAAATCTTTCAGGTCAATTTTGAAAGCCTTAGAGACTCTGAATCGTGATCAACCCCCCGCTGACTAGCGCTTGCGCTTATCAAGCACTGTAGATCTCATCATGGCATTTTTTAAAAGTGGTTACAATAGAAAAATGGAGCTACGGTTAAAAAGTTATGGCCTCCGGAAGTTTGGCTACCTAAAAGCATATTTTATATTTCTTTTGAGCCGACCCTATTGTAAAAATTGTGAAAATAAAATAATTCTATGTATAGTCGGCCTTAAGGGCTAAATTTTTTAAACTTTCTCGGGCGGTGGAAATTGCCTATATAAAGAAGGCCCGTAGTGTTGTCTTAGGCAGTTTCGAGAAGCTTTAGGTAGTAGATCTGGGTAATAATTCGAGGCTTTGTCCTACAGAATATTGTAAGGGAATGCCCATGTGGCTTTGCATATTGTAATTCTAAAAGTTTTTAATTCCACATTTGTGGAGATAATAAGAAGCCAATTTTTTGTTCTTGCATATTGTTGTTGTTTCTATGTTTCATGAAGGGTGCGCCCCTTAATACCACAAACACATAACAGAAACAGAGAAACAACAACAATATGCAAGAATAGAAAATTGACTTCTTATTATCTCCACAAATGTGGAATTACAAAATTTCAAAATTACACTATGCAAAGCCACATGGGCATTCCCTTACAATATTCTGTAGGACAAAGCCTCAAATTATTACCCAGATCTACTACCTAGAACTTCTCGGAACTGCTCTGAACTACCTAAGACAACAGTACGGGCCTTCTTTATATAGGCAATTTCTACCGCCCGAGAAGGTTCCAGAAATTTAGCCCTTAAGGCCGACTATACATAGAATTATTTTATTTTCACAATTTTTATAATAGGGTTGGCTCAAAAGAAATATAAAAAATGCTTTTAGGTAGCCAAACTTTTGGAGGCCATAACTTTTTAACCGTAGCTCCGTTTTTCTATTGTAACCACTTTTTGGAAACACCATGACGAGATCTACAGTGCTTGACAAGCATAAGCACTAGTCAGTCGGGGGTTGATTGCAATTTGGAACCTCTAAGGCCTTCAAAATTGACCTGAAAGATTTCGTACCCAAAAACCTCAATAACTTCACTGATACTGATGATGTGGCAATGAAATTCAACTGATAGGCTAAAATGACTGAGATGAACCTCCACATGTGAAATCAGATGATTCCGAGATCGTATGACCAACTTACTAAAAATAGTAAGTTTCCATAAATAGTAGCTCTGCACAAGATAGCCCTTATTTGAAAACAAAACCAGAAATATTTTTGGGTGATGCAAGATTTCTCTTACACCCAGGATGCTCTTGCATCAGCATCGAGAGAAAGGATATAACTCGAAAAGGGAAGTACTCCAACATTTTTTTTGATATATTTCCTGGCATGTTTAGTAAGAGTAGAAAATTAAAGGAGAAGAGGAAGTGGATTGGGAAATTGGATAATGAATTATCCATCAAAATAAATAACATTATTAACCTTGAGAGTATAATTTTTTTCATTTAAACCATAGACTCAATTGAAAGTGTTAGGTCTCATTTTGGTTTTCTAAGGAAGGAAGTTGTGTAGCTAAAGACAAGGTAGAATGAGTTGGGACAATAGAATAAAGAGATTGTAGGCTTTCCTTGGCCTAGTGATGAGGTGTATGAAGCATGGAAAGGAAAGTATCTTTCATTAAAATCAAGTGAACAAGAAGACCTTGTTACAATTGCAACAAGTGTCTGTTATTCAACACCTTAAAGTAGTTAAGGGTTTTCAAACATATTGTGTGCATGAGAACAAAGGAGCTAAAGACAAAGGTTCCACCTATCAAATGAAGAAGCAATTTTAAAGTTTCTGCAGGAGCTTTCTGAACCAAATAGAAGATATATTTTGAAGGCTTGTAACAAATTAGTTACTTGTCTTGTTATTTTTGTCTCTTATGATATGTAATCATAATTTTGTCTTTGCCTAATGATCCTAAACTTGTAGAAATCCTTAAATCTATAAAAGGATTCCCAAAATCATTTAGAAGGGTTGGAATACTAAGATAGCTTTTTGCATACGATTTTTTAGTCAAGGGTATAGAAAATTGTATTAGGTTTTATCATTACAAAAATAGAAAGTTTTATAGTTTCTAACCATTATTGTGTTGGAGATTTTCTAGCAAGCTAGTGTTGACTGTATTTTTGTCATTGATGACAACATATGGTAAGAAGTGTGTGTGGAAAACTTATGGAGAGAACCTTGAGTAAATTTTCCTAGATATGTTATCAACATGATATCATAAGCACAAAGGTTGATTCAAAGTAAAGATAGTTATACAATTGACTATTTCAGTAAGTGTTCCTGACATGTCCCAGGAAGAGTTTTGTATGTGATTTATAGTACAGTTGTGGTGAAGCCTTGTGCATTTACATTTTTTTTGTAGACATGATAGAGAAGCTATGTTCGTGGATGCAGAGTCAGTTGTGTATTAGAGGTTGATTTATGATGTCTATAGTTGTCAATTACAGCTTCTTGAGTTTATCTAGTGGAGCTGATAATGTTCAGAGTATTTCAGTAGTTGTGCCTATCATTATGATATACGTGCTTAGAATTATGTTTGGAGAAGAGTTAAGAATGTTTGGTAAGATTTCATGATGTAATTTAGCATGAGAAGAAATATTCTATTAATTTGGTGGAGTCGACAATGTGAAGTGATGCATCTACTCATATTGAGTTGTGCGGTCCTATTTGTGTTGCAGACTTAGTATAGCCATTGGAGATGTTAGTGGAGAGTTATATTGTTTCTCTAGTATGATTTAAAGGAAGTTCTAATAGGCTGACTTGATTATATCATTTGGAGAAAGATACTTATAGCCGGTCAGTTGTGCTTGCTAAAGTATGGCAATAAGTTGAAAGATAAGTGCAGATAAGAAGGTGCGAAGTACTAAGCCATCAGTAGAAGGTATATGTGACAAAGAAGAGTGTGTGTTCTATTCGCTGGAATCGATCAAGACATCAAGTCTACCTTGGAGTTCACTAAAATCTAGATATAGTGTATATCTATTATTTAGAAGGTTGCAACCTTCACCCTTTGAGCAGTGAGATCTTGGACAATGCATCTTCACCCCTAACAGGGTTAATTGTAAAAGACTCCTAATAGGTTCCGACCCTTGACGAGGTCACTGTACTTAATGCATTGTAAAGATCAACTACTATAGGGTTGTAAGATCTTCTAATAGGGATCATTACACACTACTGCAATTTATAGTGGGTGCTAATTCCCACCGGGGTTTTTACCTATTTGGGTTTCCCTGTAACCAAAATTGTGGTGTTGTGTTTAAGTGTTATTTCATTGTGTATGTGTTTAATGCTCTTGTATACTTAATTGGATAAATAATTGAATCTTGTAGATAATTGATTCACCCCCCCCCCCCCCCTCCCTTCTCAGTTATCTCTTGAGACTTCATAATAATTGGTATTAGAGGCAAGTGCCTCAAAGAGAAGTTTAACAACTTGAGGTTGATTAGATGGCATTCTTTAGAAAAGAAAGTCCTAAGTTTGATGGAGAGAACTATCTAGACTAGAAGAAAAAAATGACAACACATTTGCAGTGCATTACTTTTAAAATATTTGAAGTAGCTACTAAAGAAGTTCATATCCCTTTCTTGTCAGATCTTGAAAAGGATGATGTAACTTTGAAGCAAAAGGAGATGTTCAGTCAAAATTCTATTGCCAAAGAAGCCCTTATTAGTGCCCTACCTAACAGTGAATTTTTAGAGATCAAGAAGATGGATAAAGCCTAAAAGATGTGGAAATATCTTGAAGACATGTTTGAAGGAGATATTCAAGCTAAGAAAGAAATGGAAGAAAAGATAAAATACACTAGAGATGCTAGATGATGAGAATGTCAAAGCCTACAATCAAAGGATTAATGAAGCAGTTGCAGGAATTAGAAACAATGGTGGAGAAATATTAGAAGAGGATATAATTGACAAATTGATGACTACATTGACACTAGAATATGACAACAAGATATGCATCCTAGATGAGACTATGCAGTCCACAAAATAATTTAAAAGAGAGACCTTAATCAGTAAGCTTTCAGGTTTTGAGATATCAATATTGAAGACAAAGCCTAAAAGTGAAACAACATTCAAAGCCTCAGTCCATGGTAAGAAATCTTTGAGCACCTCAGGTAATTTTGATGATGACGATGATGATAGAGAACTAGATGATTTCATTGCTATGATTGCTAAGAAGGAAAAAAAAGGAAAAGGAAAATATGAAGGTAAGCTACCATTCAAATGTTTCTCATGTAATAAGATTGATCATTTTGCATCTAAATGTCCTACAAGAGTCAAGAAGTAGAAAGATTACAAACCCAAGCATAAGGAATGTTACTATGTTGAAGATAGAGAATCAGATGAAAAATCAGTAGAAGATGAAATTGGATTTGTAGAAATTGAAGAAATGGAAAGAATATATGATTAAATGGATAAGGAAGAAGAAAGGAAAGCACAAGATCTAGCTCTGATTTCACAAGTAGGCATTAGGAATGATTGGATCATTGACAGCGGTTGTTCACATCACATGACAGGAGATAAAGATAGATTTGTTCATTTGGACAAATACAAAGGAGACATGGTTAGATTTGGAGACAAAAATCCTAAACCTATCATAGGTAGAGGAGCTATCAGTTTGGATGGAAAGAATAACATTGATGATGTGTTATATGTTGATGGTTTGCAGCATAACCTACTAAGTGTTGGAAAGTTTCTTGAAAAAGGATATCAGTTGGAATTCAAAGACAATAAGTGCATCATTAATAACAAGGATAGTGAAATTATTGTATTAGGATCAAAGACTAAAGGTAAGGTTTTCTAGCTTAATTCATAAGCAAGTTGTTTTATTGCTAAAATAGATGACAGTTCATTGTGGCATAAAAGACTATGTCACATCAACATTGACAATATAGTAAAGATAAGAAATGTTAAGGAAGTAAGAGACCTACCTAGTATTGCAAGACCAATTGATACTATATGCAGAGAATGTGTGATGGGAAAGCATGTGAGGAATTTATTCAGAAGAAGGCATAATGCAGCAGAGAACAAATTGGATCTAGTGCATAAAGACTTATGTGGATCAACTCAAATAAGATCATACTATTGTGAAAGGTACTTTATATTATTTATTGATGATTATTCTAGAATGATGTGGGTTGTGTTCATAAAGGATAAATCTGGAGCATTTGAGAAGTTCAAAATATTCAAAGCTAAATTTGAAAATGAGACTACATTAAAGATAAAGTGTCTGAGATCAAATAGAGAAGGAGAATTCACCTTTGATAGATTCTGAGTACTGCAAAGAACATGGAATAAAGAGAAAGCTAAGTGCACCTAGAACCCCTCAGCAGAATGGAATTGTAGAAAGGTGGCACACACCTATTGGAGAGATGAGGTCAATACAACAGTCTATACTATCAATAGAATTTAGTTGAGGCCAGGTGCATACAAGACACCCTATGAGTTATGCTTTGGTAATGTACCTACATTGAAATACTTCAAAATCTTTGGAGGCAAGTGCTACATCAAGAGAGATGAATCTATTGGAAATTTTGATGCAAGAAGTGATGAAGGTATTTTTCTTGGTTACTCTACTAAAATCAAAGCTTATAGATGTTTTAACTTAAGATTGAAGAAGATCATTGTAATTTATCATGTAAATATTGATGAAAATTTTATGATTCAAGAGAGATATTAGTGATTATGCACCTATGATTGAAGAAGAACTTAGACCTACTAGTAGTGAAGCAGTTGTTGAAGAAATGCTTGATAGCATTGATGTTCTATTCAATGACCCTAAGACAAGTGAAGAAGAAACGCAAAAGGTAGATGAGAGAGTCACATATAGTTTTCCTAAATTCACATCTAGATATCATTCAAAGGAAGACATCATTGGAGATCAGAGAAGCATAGTCATGACAAGATCAAAAGAAAAGAATTCAACAAATGATGAAGCGATATATTTACTCCCACAAATTGAACCCTTAAGTGTTGAAGGTGCATGTAATGATTCAGATTGGAATGAAGCAATGAAAAAAGAACTAGATCAGATAATTAAGAATGATACATGGGAACTGGTTCCTAGCCCTAGTGACAAAAATGTAATTGGAACCAAGTGGATATTTAGAAACAAGATGAATGAATATGGTACAGTGGTAAGAAACAAAGAAAGACTAGTGTGTAAAGGATATGTGCAAAGAGAAGGAATTGATTATTCTAACACATTTTCCCCTCTAAGAAGATTCGAAGCCATAAAGTTATTTCTAGCATATGCCACATTTAAAAAATTCAAAGTATATCAGATGGATGTCAAGTCAGCATTCCTAAATGGAGAGTTTAAGGAAGACGTCTACATAGAACAACCTGAAGAATTTATTTTTTCAGACAGACCTGATATAGTATGCAGAATGAATAAATCCCTCTATGGACTTAAGCAAGCCCCTAGAGCATGGTATGAAAGACTAGATGGTTACCTAACTAAGATTGGATTCAAGAAAGGAGTATCAGATTGTAACTTATTCATAAGAGAGAAACTTGATGTTTTGTTGTCAGTTTCTATTTTTGTTGATGACATTATCTTTGGTGGTAATGACAAGCTTAGTGCATAATTTTGTAAAGGGTTGTAGAGTGAATTTGAGATGAGCATGATTGGACCTATCATGTACTTTTTGGGATTAAGTGTGCAATAGATAGACAAAGGTATATTCATAAATCAGTCTAAGTATGTGAATGAGATACTAAAGAAGTTCAAGATGGATGATTGCAATCCAGTAAGTACCCCTATGAAAACTAGATGCAAGCTTTCAAAAGAAGATGATTTTTCAGTAGTGGACATAACCTTATATAAGTTTATGATTGGTAAACTCATATATCTTACTCAATCTAGAATAGATATTTCTAGTGCACTTGGTATTGTTGGAAGATTTGCAATAGAACCTAAACAAAGTGACCTTATGGCAGTAAAAAGGATATTCATATATTTGAAGGGAACTATAGACTATGGTTAATAGTATCCTAACTTGGAGAATGTAGAGCTTCATGTGTATTTAGATGTAGATTGGCTAGTAGGATGTGTTGATGATAGAAATAGCACATCAGGAGGAGCAGTATTTCTTGGAGATGGATTGTTACTTGGACAAGAAGTTGAGTATGTGGCAGTAGCACTAAATTATTCTACAATTAAATTTGGATCAAGAAGATGATAAAGGATTTTGAAATTCAGATTGATTATCCTATTGTTATTCATTGTAATAAAAATAGCACTATTAATATGTCAAAGAACTCTATGATGCATGCAAAGACAAAACACGTTGAGATAAAGTATCATTTCCTAAGAGAGAAAGTTGCAAAGAAAGAAGAAAAAGTTGATAATGTGAGTACTAAAGAAAAAACAGAAGATATTTTCACAACGCCTTTACCGAAGGATACTTTTGAGTTTCTCAGGGAGAATTTGGGAGTAATTCCCTTTGCTGAATCATATTAGAGTTTGCAGGAGTGCATCAGGCCTTAGTGACTAATGAATGGTTGACTACTCTACTTCAAGAGTAGTACCTATGCTTATTTGTTTTTGGCACCCTTTTCCATTGATGTCAAAGGGTGAGTAATATATAGTCATAAAAATAAATAAATAAATAAATAAAAAGGGGGAGTATACAAAAAACAAGAAAACAAGTAGAAGGAGCATGAAGTAAGGGGGAGTATATAGTAAGAGATGTAGTAGTTGGAGGTTTCATCCTTGGGGGAGTTTTGTTGTGGAAATGGAGAATGTTATAAAATAAATGTACTTTTGGATTGATGGTATTTTTTCATTCCATATGTTGCCATCAATGCCATAGGGGGAGATTGTTGAAGATTTTCTAACAAGCCAGTGTTGACTGTATGTTTCTTAGTGATGACAATATATGGTAAGAAACATGTGTGGAAGACTTATGGAGAGAGCCTTGAGAATATATTTCCTAGATGTGTTATTAGCATGATATCATAAGAGGAGAGGTTGATTATGAGTGAAGATAGTTATACAATTGACTGTTTCTGGTGCAGGGCACCTCCACACTACAGGATATTTTATGTTTGATGTTTCAAGATTTTGTTTTTGTTTTGGTGTTGTAATAAGGATGTGTTCAAACCATCCATTGCCAATGTAATGGTTAGGTGTGGGAACAAGGATCTCTTGTTATTATTATAAACCGAAGAATCCTTGGTTCTCAAAAAATACCTAAGTCTAAGTATAATTTGTTGTTAGGTGTCTTGTTTAGGAATTTAGGATTTACAAGTCTACTTCTCAGTCATATGAGATGTTTGATCTCTGATTTAGAAAATATTGGAAAGTTGTTAAATACAACTTTTAAATACTGTTAATGTTGCTAAGAAACATATTGAAAGTTGATTGGTAAGAAATTAGTTTCAACAGTCATAACCGACCATTCGGTGGGTACAACTATTGTAGTACTTTTATTTTAAGAGCGGGAAGACAAATAAAAGACAAAGATCTGAAGGCATGGGAGATATCATTAATGAAATTGGAAGTTTTGGAGTATTTTGGTGTTTCCTGGTAAATGTATTGGTTTGCATGACTTTCATGTTTACATCATTTGTATTGAATTGGGAAGAGTGTGGACTATAAGAAGTTTCTATAATAAAACTTGGAGTTTAAGGTAACACCTGTGTTTTGGCCATTATTAATACAATCTACTATATCTCACTACCTCTAATGTATTAAAGGGAAATCGAATCTATAACAAGTATGAAAATATTTTGAATTCATTTTAAGAACCATTGTGCACATTTTTATTGGTTTTGAGGAGTCACGGGTTTAAGCTAAGTCTGTTGAATATTCTCTACGCAAGTCATTGTAATTTTAGTGATCACCAGTTCAAAATCAGAATTGTATAATTGGTCTTCCAAGATGCTATGTAACTTATGTTCCCCTTGAAAAAACCTATCAAAAAATGTATGATTTTGTGAGGTATCATGACTCCAAGACCCCAAGCCAATGATTGTGCACCCGCGCATTCCTACTAATGCCCTAGGCTAATTACTGGGTATGGATTTAGTCTGCAAGATGGGAACTTATAGAAAAGAGCCCTCAAACAAGTTGAAGGGATTGGAATATTGATGGGTTTAACCTCTTAGTCTTAGAAGGAAGCGGTCAAGGCCTGGTTCTGGTTCCATGACCCTATTTTTAATTTCATGCATCGAGCCCTAGTCTAAACTGGCCATTTAGTCTAGAGAGTCTATTGTTGGATTAATAGTGCTAGAGTATAGATTGGAATAGGTCCTTGGGATGTTTTTAGGGGAATATAAAAGGGAAGAGAAATCCAATTTGATTTTTAGATTCCACCATTTGATGACTATTTGGGGGTGAAGATAGTAACAGGTATGGTTGGAATTTGAGACCTGATTTCGCATTTTTGTGTTGTGGGTGTTTGGATAGGGGTGATTTAGGATTGGAAATATACTTAGGGTGTGTTTGGTGTGACTTGACCCCTAGAGAAGAATTAGGAACAATTAAGGTTCAACAGTCCTTGTTTAGTAGACTTTAGAAGTTTGAATCCTAAAGAAGGAATTAATTGTTGGATGGTTGAGTGACCGAAGTTGTAGAGACACCCTTGAAGGTTTAGAAACTTGTTATAGAACAATCTAAGTGTGGTTACTGATTGAGGAACCTTTACTCATCAGTACTATCATTTTTTGCAGAACAATGGGCTACCACTTTAAGCTTTTTGTTGTGACCACTTTGCATTAGTTTCAGTAAGTGTTCTTGATAAGTCCTAGGAAGAGTTTTTGTTTGTGATTTGTAGTATGGTTGTGGTGGATCCTTGCATGTTTATATTTATTTTGTAGACATGATAGAGAAGGTACATTCATAGACGTAGAGTTATTTGTGCAATACAGGTTGAGTTATGATGTCTATAGTTTTCAGTTATAATTTCCTAAGTTTATCTGGTGGAGCCAACAGTGTTCAGAATGCTTCAACAGTTGTGCCTATCATTATGATATGTGTGCTTAATATTATGTTTGGAGAAGAGTTAAGATCACATGACATAATTCAGCATGAGAAGAAAGATTCAGTTAATTTGGTGGAGTTGATAGTGTGAAGCAACGTGTCTACTCGTATTGAGTTGTGTGGTCCTATTTGTGTTGTGGGCTTATTATAGTCATTGGAAATGTTAGTGGAGACTTATATTGTTTCTCTAGTATGATTTCAAGGAAGTTCTAATAGGCTGACTTGATTTTATCATTTGGAGAAACATACTTATAGCCGGTCAATTGTGATCACTAAAGTATGGCAGTAAGTTGAAAGATAAGTGCAGAGCAGAAGGTGGGAAGTACTGAGCCATCAATAGAAGGTCTATGTGACAATGAAGAGTGTGTGTTCTATTCACTAGAACTGATCAAGACATCAGGTCTACCTTGCAGCTCTAGATATAGTGTATATCTGTTATTCAGAAGGTTGCAACCTTCACCCTTTGAGAAGTGAGCTCTTGGACAGTGTGTCCTTGCCCCTAACAGGGTTGTAAGGTCTTCTAATAGGGATCATTATACACTAGTGCATTTTATAGTGGGTGCTAATTCCCACCGAGGTTTTTACCTATTTGGGTTTCCCCGTAACCAGAATTGTGGTGTTGTGTTTAAATGTTATTTCATTGTGTATGTGCTTCATGTTCTTCTGTACTTAATTGGATAAATAATTGAATCTTGTAGATAATTGATTCACCCCACCCCCCCCACCTCCCCCTCAGCTATCTCTTGGGACTATTCCTAACATATTGTAGTGGTGTATATTTTGAGGAAGGGTGTGTACAAGAAACATGATTCAGTACATATGAATACAAAAAATCCAAGATTCAAGTCTCTCCTCTGTGTCTATTTATTTGAATTATGAATTTTTTGATTCATTGCATAGAATTTATCTAGGTGGTCCCACAAAGCTGTGTCCCACTTTTTGGCCAACTTTGATACAGAGATCAACATTCTGAGAAAAAACTTCACTTTCAAACACGTGTTGTTGCAAAACTATTAGGAATTTGAAGATGATGTAAACTAGGGTCTTTTAGAATTTTATTTCTAGTTTCTAAATATATTTTTCTAAAACAAATTAAAATTCATTAAAATTCATTTTTTCTTCTCCTTCGAAAAGTGGTTTTTGTGAAAAACTATGTTTTTAAGGAGTTATGGTCACTTGGATCAACATAACTTTTTTTAAAAAATATGATAACGAGGTAGTTCTTTCGAGATTATATTTTTAACTTCAATATCTAAGTGATGCAATTGATTTAATTCATTTTGGGTCAATATTTTATAGTTTATTAACTTCTATAAGTGATAGTAACTTTAATTTAGACATAAGGTCACTTGGATCGCTCTAACTAGATCTGTGTATATCGAAATTCATTTTTTCTTTTTTTAGTAGAAAGGTAACACAAATACTCTTTTCTCACATATTTTTTATAAAAAAAATTTTGTAATTTACTATTTTTCCCAAAGTCTTCAAGCGCCAGGTTGTTGAATGACCAAAAAACCTATGTTTAGTTAAAGTAATATTTAAAAGTGATAATGAACTCAATATGTATTAAAATTATATTCATTAGAAAGCTTGTTCCAAATAGCATCATAATACATATATAGGTTTTTAAAATAGATTCATTTGACGTGCCAAAACTTCAAGTTGAAGTGATTTTTTGTCAACATTTTAATAGGTGCGAAGGAGACTCCATTGTAGGTATGAATGAGGAGTATGGATGTTATATAAAAAATTTTTAATCTAAGAGGATTTAAGATAACCATCTGTACTTAATTCTTTCAAATGGAACCTCTCAAGGCTTAAATCATCATATTTTATTAAAAATGTGTCATTTCAGCAAAAATCAACATGTCTAAAAAAGTGGGACACACTTTTGTGGGACCACCCATCTATGTGTGTGTTTCTTTTCCTTAGCTTTGATCTAAAATCAAATTAAATAGCTCTGGATAGATCATAGAGTCATTTTTGTTTGCACAAGGATTTTCACAAGTAGTATAAATATGGATGTTAAATTGATCAATATTATCATAAGGTGGTAATTTTTGGGGATCCTAAATCATTGACATTAGTTGGTTTCTATATTTTTTCTTTCCAATAAAAGTATTTCCCCAATGGATAAGGCACTGGCCAGAAATAAGTATGGTTTTCAATGATATGTGCTTAATGGGGTTTGGCAATATTCTTAATATTTGATATAAGTCTTTCAAGTATTGTGATCTAAAATTTATATTTCTTAAATGGTAATGGAGAATCAATAAATGACTTGTTATCATTTAGTATTTTCTTATTATTCATTTGTTATTAAAATCTAAATATTATTGTGAAGTGTTGTATGTGGATCTGGGTTTGGTGCACCTGCCTTGGTTTTGCAGAGCTAGAAGTGCAAAGGGCAGTCATGTCCCTATAGTTGGTCCAGTCACCTCAAATTTTCCATACTTGGAACTAACCATTCCTGACAAGTTATCTATGGGTGTATTGTTTTCTTTCATAAACATAAATTCCATTTTGAGGAACCAACAAAATAGATAAGTGTAAGAATTGTTACATAAGGATTCTATAAGAGAAAGTTTGAGTCCTTGTATAGTACTTACAATATTGGTACCTAAGAAGAATGGATAATTACAAATGTGTACTAAATCTAGAGCTATTAAAAAAATCATATTAGTGAAGTATAGAATTTATTTGCCTAGAATGGATGACATAATGGATTGTTTGAGTGGCACAAGTTATTTTACTAAGGTTGACTTGAAGAGCGGGTATCATCAGATCAGAATAAAAGAAGGGGATGAATGGAAGAATTCTTTTAAGAGTAATTAAAGTTTGTATAAGTGGTTATTTATGTCATTTGGTTTAACTAATGCACCTAGTACTTTCATGAGGTTAATGAATGAAGTATTGAAGAAATTCTTGAATAAATTTATAATTGCGTACCTAGATGATATTCTAATTTTTAGTCAAAATAAAGGAGAAAATTTGTTACACTTGAGACAAGTATTGAAGAGATTGAAGGAGGAACAATTATTGGTTAACATCATGAAATGTACTTTCATGAAGGAGGAAGTAGTGTATCTTGGATTTGTGATTTCGGGAAAAAAATTGAAGATGGATTTAAAGAAAGTTAAAGAGGACTCTCTCGTCAAATTTCCCTTATAAAATCTACACCATTTAGAAAAAATTACATATTCTTGAATAGGAGTCTCTCATCTAGTGTTAAATATAAATTTTAAATTTTTTTTATATGATTTACTATTATTTTCTTTATTTGAAGTAGCATATTCTCGAATGTTAAAATCCATAATTGCAGTATTTTAAAATTATAATATATTAGATCTAATAAAAATAATATAAAACTTATATGACAATAATCTTGACTCTAAGCTCTAGAAAGGGGTATTTTTATATATTTTTTTAAATATCATTAAAAAAGTAGGAGTTATGAAACATCACTTTTCTTAAATGATTTTATTTCTTTGGTTTGGACACAAATTGGTATAAAATATGCATTTAATACATATTTCCAATTGGAAAAGTTGAATCACTTATCTAATGAATCTAGCTAGACCATATGTTTGAAAGAAAAAAATGATATTTAGTTAAAAATATTCAAATTCAGCTGTGTTGATAAATTAGCCTTAAACATGACACAACTTTGTACTTTTAGCCTACGAAAATACAATAAATGTAAACCGAGGTACTATAAAGTGAAAACTATGTTTTTAAGTTTTTAAACTTTGAAAACCTTAGGAATGAAAATCTAAAGGCATAACCATATGGAATTAAAATACAAAGGACGAAGCCAAACCAAGATAAGGTATTGAATTAATGATAATGATGTCAAAATGGAAAAAATTTGACAAGGCCAATATTCCCTATTTATCTGCACAAGGTATAACCCTAAAACTTGGTTTGTTTAATTTTGTAAAGTAAACTTTAGATTCTAAATGAAAAATAAGGATGCTAATATGAGAGTGATAATACACTTCTATAAGACCAAAGATATGGTTGAATTAGGATCTAGGGATGAAATAGGATGTAATTCAAATGCAATTAGGACTTAGGATCTAAGGTAATGATAAGGAAAATGAAAATAAATGAGGAATAATGCAAGGAAAATGAAGACTAATGCAAAGAAGATTAGGACTACTATAAATAAAATGAGGACTAATGATAAGGACAATGCAAGAGAAATAAGGATTATGAAAATGAAAGGAAATGAGGGAATTATAGCGATGATAATACAAGACAATCAAAACTAATGAAAATATTGTTCTTTAAGAATACACCTAAGCTTGATAAAAGATTTCAAGTTTTTTGATGTTTTTAAATCTCTACGTTTTGAAAGGTTTTTATTTGGAACATCTTTTAACATTTAGAGAGAGAGAGAGAGAGAGAGAGAGAGATTATTGTTTTAGTTGTGTCTAAGTTAACATTTTTTGCAAGTACAATTTTTTAATTGAAAGGGTTTTGTAATTCAATTCTATCTAGGTTTATGTTTTTGTTTTCTACCTAGATTTAAATTAAAAAATTTAGTAGTTTCCTAGTTTGGTACGATAATTTACAAAGTAAATTAAATCTAAGATTAACTAAATGAAACATAAAATATAATTAAATTTATATGATAAATTAGAAAACTACATTAAACTACATTTTTTATTAAAAATAATATGAAACTATATTTTTAATTAAAAATTAATAATAAATAAATAAAAATAATAAAAACAATGGTATGTACTTGGAATCAGGAGAAAAATGGGAGGAACTTGGCAGTAGCAGTTGAAATGGGCACCGGTACTCTAAAAAATGTGATCTCGTTTTCCAAGTTGTGAAAATGACAGGTACCCATTTTTTAAATAGTCACCAGGCTCTTGAACCTAAACAGACACCTCATTTTTAAAAAATGGATGTCCATTTCTTGTGCCAAAATTTTTTGGCTAGAGACTTCTGAAGAATTGACACTCAAATTTATGCATGGACCCAATACATACACAATTAGAATTTAATATTAAATGTTACTATTAGGATTCACTTGTAAATGGAATACCAATTTGTTAGCAACATTCAATTTACATATCAATAAGTATAAATCATATTACTAACCATGAATTGCAAATAGCATTGATAGTGGCAAATGGATTTTATAATTGTAAAACATTTTTATATTAGTGTCAAATTTTACAGTTAAAGTGGCGCATTAAAACCTTGGCAAAACCATTTAAAATTAAATTGTAGGCATGCACCAAATGATAAATTTTAATAGTGACACAAAACGTGTTTTCTTTTAAACAACCATCAAAATTACAGTGAGGCTTGAAAAAAGGTGTATAGTTCCCTCAAATTTCATTTTGTTTATGAACACAGATAGATGTTCCCATATATAAATAAAAAACCACCCCAAACACAAACAAGACTAAAATGAATATCAGAGATAGATGAAAATGAAAACCAAAATAGAAAACCAAAAAAAATGACTAGCAATGGAAAATAGTGACCTTAGTGAGGAGTTCTCCTCACCTGGGTGAAAAACTCAGTGTTGAAGTCCTCCAATGCCTTCAAACCCTCCTCCACGGCCCTGCAACTTCCGAAGGTCGAAACCGTTGAGTAGTAAATAGAAAATGGAAGCATGTGAAAAACTCAAGGATGGGAAAAAGTACGTGCCCACCTGCCAAACTTACCTAGAAACGATGAAGCGAGAGTGAAATGTCAAACCTATTCTAGGCTTGAAATGAACATCTTATGGTTCGCAATAAAACCATTGCCAGAGATTGGACGAGAGAGAATGGGTGTAAACTTAAAGTGAAACTGTGAAATAACAGATGAAATGAATGCATATGTGATGCTCAACTACCACAAAAGAGAGAAGTAAGGTGACGAGATGCACAATTAATGCCACTGTGTAGTACAGTGTAGGGTGGTGGCACTTCGAAAGTTGGCCATACAATCCATCAACACGCGGCAACCAAAACCTTTTGATAGGGCACTAGGAGCAGGTGGATTTGGTGGGTTAGCGGTGGTCTTGGTAAGCACACCAAATAGATTGGATTACAATTAATAAGTAGGAGATATTTTTCCACAGCAAGTTAAATTGTGATATTGCTATCAGAATTCAATTGTATAGTTTTTGAGTCAAACTCATTGACCCATGATAACATGAGCAGTGGTTCACATGAACCCATCTCTCATGAGAATGAATGGAACACTTAGCACTCATTGGATCTAAGTGCCCTCATTGGATTCCAATTAGTTGATGCCAATGTGTTAGAAACATGTCAAATGAAGACAAAAATTGATTTTTTTTAATTTTTTAGTTTGACAAAATAGAATCCACAACTTTTAACTATTTTTTAATATTTTTGGGTCCATAGACTGACAAAGATAGGGTGCGCACATATTGGCATCCCTCTCCTAACTCTCATAGAAAAAAGATTGATTTACAAGGATGTCCTATAAATTATGTTGAGCGTTATGAACGTGGTCTTTTATGTTTGAACTTATGCATTCCTTGGTGGTATGTGGGATCCATGCACAGATTTTACCAACTACTTTTCATTGGATGATTTGGCCAATCCCTACCTAGGGAGGGAAAGTGTTGCATACCCTGCGTGATACACTGGCCCTATATGGAAAATGCTCTCCCCTTCGCTATCACTGGACTCCATTGGTAATAGGAAACCAACAACAAAATTATTCCTCAAAACTAGATTTCCATTGGTTTTCTTTATGGTTGAATCAGATCGATTCCTTGAATTTGCTGGCAATGGCTAAAAGTGCAAAAATTTGCACCTCGTTCCCCGCGTCCTTGCTTTTGTCATTACCTTCCCCCCTTAGCTCAGTCTCCCACCCGTACTTTTAGCCATTGCTGATACTTTTCTCCACCATCGTTTTAATTCCGCATTTTTCATTGAAATAAACAGCCAAGTCTTATCACCGTACCATTTCAGCCAATGCCGTGTTATTTCCTGGCTGTGGGGGATATGCCAAAAGACTTTTCTTTTTCTTCTGTCTAAAACGTTAACCACGAGACTATAGTCATTGAAGTTGTCAAGTCAATGGTGTTAGGAATAAGGTGTCTCAACCTTGGATGATTCCTATTCTTATTATTTGTTTTGTAAAATGTATTTCTTGCAAATAATGTTGATGTGTCGGCATCTTGAATTGTGTGTAAGGAGATCATGGCTAAAATAGTTATGACGGATTCCTATGACATGTAAGAGCTATGTTAGGAATATTCAATGATAGGTGAAGACATGTGGCAACTGATAAATTTGAGTACTATACACTCTTCCCCAATCGTGGGGTTCCTATTTTCTCAGAGAATGGTAAAACCCTAATACGGTTATCTTTGGGAGTAGCCCTAGAAAGTGAAGTGCATGATATACGCATTTTTTAGGGTTACGAGGAGAAGTGATGTGAGTGTATTGTTGGAACGTTTTATGCTGTTGTGATTTGTCTTCAAGTGTTTGGAAATCTTCTGAAAGAACTTGTATTGCAAGTGTATTGTAAGCTGTAATAGTTTTGGTCAATACATTGTGCAGGTTTTGGAGTGCTAGGGTTTTTACCGAAAGGTTTCCCCAGGGTATATCATTGTGTTCTTCTCTATTTTTCTATATGTATAGTATATGGTTGCAATATCTTTGTTAAAGTAGTTAACGAATCTAAAATTGTAAGGATTTAAAAGAATTTGCATAATACTTTCCTATAGAGATTAGCGTAGGAAGCCTTTTTCGCACCTGAGTTTCCTTACAAGTGGTATCAGAGCTTGATCAACTTTTGATCCTAGTTGTTGGGTAGGGTTTTTTGAGCTGATCTCAAGTTTGAGTGGGAGTTTTTTTGCAGAGCATTCTGAATCTTATTTGCAGATTGAGATGGCAAGTTCATCATATGGAAGAATGGAGGTGGAGAAATTTAATGGCACTAATTTTGAGTTGTGGAAACTCAAGATGGAAGACATGTTGGAAGATCATGACCTATGGGAAGTGACTTCAAGTGCTACAAGACCAGCAACTATAGCTCAAGCAGATTGGGATATCAAAGACCATAAAGCTAAGGGTCTCATAAGACTTTGTTTAACCGATGCAGTCCTTCTAAATGTTCTAGATGACAAAACCGCAAATAGTTTGTGGGAAAGACTTGCGGCTGTGTATCAGGCCAAATCTCTGGTGAACAAGTTGTTCCTGAGGAAGAAGTTATACTCTCTACGAATGGAGGAAGGTGGATCCTTAACAGATCATTTAAATGCATTTAATATGTTGGCTGCACAGTTGACATCAGTTGGTGTCAAGTTAGAGGAGGAGGATCATTGCTACACACTTTTGTGTTCTTTACCAGATTCATGGGACCATCTTGTGATGGCTCTCAGAAGCATGTTAGTCACCTTCAAAATGGATGATGTGGTGTCTTCGCTACTATCAGAGGAGATGCGGAGAAAGGCTTCCATTTTAGAAAAAGAAGCCCTTGTTGTTCGTGGGAGATCCACTGAAAGAGGAAAGAAAAATGAAAATAAGTCTGACAATAAGGGTAGATCCAAATCCCATGGGAATTCAAAGACTTCTAATAAGTCCAAGGAAAAATGTTGGAACTGTGATAAATCTGGCCACTTCTGTAAAGACTGCAAAGAGCTGAAGAAGAAGAAGAAAGGTTCAGATTCAGCTTCAGAAAGATCTCAAGAAGATGGTGATGCATCCATCGCAGCTTTGGCAGCCCATGCATCTGATGATGTGTGGCTGGTTAACTCAGGTGCATCTTTCTGCATGACCTCTCATCGAAACTGGTTCTCAAAATATGAAGAGTTTGATGGTGGAAAGGTGTATTTGGGTGATTATTCTCACCTAAAGATAGTTGGATGCGGAAGGGTCACTATCAAATTTCCTGATGGATGAGTAAAGGGAATAAATGGAGTTATGCACATTCCAGGTTTGGCATGAAACATATTATCTGTAAGTATGCTCAATGATGTAGGTGTGCAAGTTGTTTTTTTGAAAGAAGGATGCAAGATGATGAGAGGATCAATAGTGCTTCCAAGGGGTACTAGGAGAGGTACTTTATTTCAGCTAGATGCATGTATTCCTCTATGTAATAGTTCTTCATCCTCACCATCTGAATGAGTAGGGAAGAATTCTATGGTTATTGGTTCTGATGGTAGTGCAAACACTTTGGAAGGTAAGCTTCCTGCAGAAAAGACAATGTTGTGGCATATGAGATTTGGCCACATTGGTGAAAAGGGTCTCAGAACCCTAAAAAATAAAAATCTCTTTGAGGGGTTAAATGATTGCAATCTTGAGTTTGACTTCTGTGAACACTGTGTTTATGGTAAACAAAATCATGTTCAGTTTTACTCTAGTTCTCACAAATCTTCTGATGTTTTGGATCTTATTCATTCTGATGTATTTGGTCCTGTAAAAGTTCCTTCAATCTCCAAGTCTGTATTTTTTGTATCTTTCATAGATGATTATAGCAGAAGGACTTGGATTTATTTCCTTAAAAGTAACACACAATTCTTTAGTCGGTTCAAGGAATTTAAAGCTCTTGTAGAGAATCAGACTAGTAAGAAGATTAACTGTGTGAGAACTGACAATGGTGGTGAGTTTTGCTCAGCAGAGTTTGAATAGTTCTATAAAGAACAAGGTATCGAGAGGCATATGACAACTCCTTATACTCCACAGCAAAATGGAGTTGCAGAGAGAATGAACAGGACACTAATGGAGAAGGCTAGGAGTATGCTTAGTGGAGCTAGTTTAGAACAAAAGTTTTGGGCTGAAGCTATAACCACTGCTTGCTATCTGGTTAACAGATCTTCTACATTAGCCCTTGTTGGTAAGACACCCATGGAGGTGTGGTCTGGTAAGAAGCCTTCAATTAGACATCTTCATGTTTTTGGTTGTGAAGCTTATGCACATGTTCCAAAGGAGAAAAGATCTAAGTTGGAAAACAAAGCTGTTAAATGTATTTTCATCGGATACAGTGTTGGTGTGAAAGGATACAAGCTTTGGGATCCTGTGTCTAGTAAGGTGTTGTATAGTAGAAATGTTATTTTCAGAGAGCTAACATCTTCTCCTATTGTGCTACAACCAGTTGAAAAAGAAAAAGAAAAAGATGTTTTTCAGTTGCCTCCTACCCCTGAGAAGACTGAGCAGAGAGACCATGTTGGGTCTAATGATGAGGAGAGCTCTAGTAGCTCTGATAGTTTGGAAGAAGAGGAAGAAAAACCTCAACCTCAGCCCTTGAGGAGATCCACAAGAGAAAGAAAGCAACCAGAAAGGTTTGGTTATTCTATGTTAGATTCCAGTTGTGCTTTTGCTTTGATTACTAGCACTGATGAGCCTAGATCTGTGAAAGAGGCTTTGGGCATGAAAGATGCAGGTTCCTGGATTGAGGCTATGGATGATGAGATGGCTTCATTGGATAAAAACAAAACTTGGGACCTTGTACCTTTGCCTAAAGGGAGAAAATCCATTGGTTGTAAATGGGTGTTCAAGAAGAAATTCTATGCAGATGGCAGTGTTGAAAGGTACAAAGCTAGATTGGTTGCAAAGGGGTATTCACAGGTAGAGGGAATAGATTATGGTGAAATATTTTCTCCTGTTGCAAAGTTGACATCCATTAGATTTATGTTATCTCTTGTTGCATCATATGATTTAGAGATAGAATAGATGGATGTGAAGACAGCTTTCCTTCATGGTGATTTGGGGGAAGAGATTTATATGTCACATCTTGAGCACTACATTGTTAAAGGTAAAGAATCCTTAGTTTGAAAATTAAAGAAATCTCTCTATGGTTTGAAGAAATCTCCTAGGATGTGGTACCTTAAGTTTGATGCCTTTGTGTTGTCAATTGGATTTGTAAGATCAAAATTAGATCATTGTGTTTATTTCAGAGTTGAAAATGATCGCCTTCTTATTGTTGCATTATATGTTGATGATATGTTGCTATTTGGGAAGGGTAAGGGTATGATTTCTAATTTTAAATCTTAGTTGTCAGCACAATTTGAGATGAAAGATCTTGGGGCAGCAAGGTACATCTTGGGTATGGAAATCAGTAAAGACAGGTCAAACAGAAAACTTTGGTTGAGTCAGAGTAATTATGTGAAGTCTGTGTTGGACAGGTTCAACATGGCAGATTGTAGACCACTATGTGTTCCTATTTCTATGGGAACAAAGTTATCTGTAGATGATTGTCCAAAATCTCCTAGTGAGGTGGAGGACATGAGTAGAGTACCTTATGCTAGTGCAGTTGGCAGTCTTATGTATGCTATGGTCTATACTAGACCAAACATTGCCCAAGCAGTGGGAGTCCTGAGTCAGTTTATGGCTAATCCTGGACAGGTACATTGGGATGCAGTTAAGTGAGTATTCAGATATTTGAGGGGTACATAAGATTAATCCATATGTTATCATGGTAACTCTTCTGGATCTCTGCATTCAGTTTGTATTTGTGGGTTTGTGGATTCAGATTGGGCAGGTGATGTTGACAGCAGGAGATCCACCAGTGCTTATGTGTTCACTATGTTTGGTGGTGCCATCAGTTGGATGAGTAAGCGACAACTTGTGGTTGCTTTGTCCACTACAGAAGCTGAGTACATGGCTGATACTCATGCTTGTAAGGAAGCCATTTGGCTTAGAAGATTGTGTTCTGATGTTGGTTTTGATGCAGAACAAATTACTATTTGGTGTGATAGTCAGAGCGCTATTTGCCTTGCGAAGAATCCAACTTTCCATGCCAGAACGAAGCACATTGATGTGCAGTTTCACTTTGTGAGAGATATGGTGGAAGATGGAAAGGTAAATTTGGAGAAGGTAGATACTGTGAAGAATGTTGCAGATGCATTAATGAAACCAGTGGGCACTGAGAAGTTCAGATGGTGTTCAGAGTCTATGGGCCTTTTGGCCTATAGCAGTTAGTTCCTGTTATGTTCCTATTGCTCTTACAAGGTGTTCGGCAAGTGGGAGAATGTTAGGAATAAGGTGTCTCAACCTTGGATTTTTCCTATTCTTATTATTTGTTTTGTAAAATGTATTTCTTGCAAATAATGTTGATGTGTCAGCATCTTGAATTGTGTCTAAGGAGATCATCGCTAAAACGGTTATGACAGATTCCTATGACACGTAAGAGCTATGTTAGGAATATTCAATGACAGGTGAAGACATGTGGAAACTGATAAATTTGAGTACTGTACACTCTTCCCCAATCGTGGGGTTCCTATTTTCTCAAAAATGGTAAAACCCTAATACGGTTATCTTTGGGAGTAGCCCTAGAAAGTGAAGCGCATGATATACGCATTTTTTATGGTTACGAGGAGAAGTGATGCGAGTTTATTGTTCAAACATTTTATGCTACCATGATTTTTCTTCAAGTGTTTGGAAATCTTCTGAAAGAACTTGCATTGCAAGTGTATTGTAAGCTGTAATAGTTTTGGTCAATACATTGTGCAGGTTTTGGAGTGTTGGGGTTTTTACCGAAAGGTTTCCCCAGGGTATATCATTGTGTTCTTCTCTATTTTTCTGTATGTATGGTATATGGTTGCAATATCTTTGTTAAAGTAGTTAACGAATCTAAAATTGTAAGGATTTAAAAGAATTTGCATAATACTTTCCTATAGAGATTAGCGTAGGAAGCTGTTTCCGCACCTGAGCTTCCTTACAAATGGATTGGACAGTAGCAGAAAATTCCACCACGAGCAAAGACTAGATATAGTATGCTATTTAAGTCTAAGACATTCAATACAATTTTAATAGTCATAGCAATAATCAAACTTTCTCAATAAATGATGATTCAACTAGTACAAACAACAAAAAGAAAAGATGATTCAAAATAGTAACCAAGAAAGATTGAGATTACTATAGTATCATTCTTTAAGGCATGCATTTCAAGTGGATCAATACAATTGCAAGACTTTAGCTTGGAAATGGGTAAGCTTAGACCAAATTTTTACTTTTAGCATTATGGAAAATATATATTTTTTAGAGGTGAGTTAAAATTTAAAATATCTAAGTTTATGTTATAGTAAATTATATACAATTTAATGTTTACTATCTCAAAAAAATATTATGCATTAGTTATATGTTATATTATATTTATATTTTAATAATTTTTATTGTAGAATACGATATATAATTATAACATTGCTTAAAAATAAATATACATTAAATAAAATATGGGATATAATTCTAATTTTTTTAAACTACAACTTTAAATAACATCTAATTTTGTTTCAAAGATAATCAACTATTACTATCCTATATTATCATCCTTTAAGACATACATTTTAAGTGCTCTAAGAAAATTGGAAGACTTTAACTTGGAAATGGATAAGCTTAGACCACTTTTCTTTTAGTGTTGTGTAAAAATGTAAAATATATGAGATTCTTAAAAGTGTAAAAACGTTGAGGACAAGTCATGTTATAGTATATTATATATAATTTAATGTGTACTATCTAAAAGAATATATTATACATTAATTGTATGTAATATTGTATTTATATTTCAATAATTCCTATTATAGAATCCAGTATATATTCATAATTATAATTATAGTATTGTATAAAACTAAATTTACATAGAAAATAAAAGCTATAATACTATTTTTTTGAAACTATGATTTTAAATAACATTTAATTTTATATATATTTTAAGTGCACCAATACTATTTGAGACTTTAGTTTGGAAATGAGTAAGCTTAGACCACATTTTTACAACTTTTAACATTGTGCAAAATTTATTTTTTAGTTCCATGTTAAAATATAAAATATGTGAGATTCTGAAAATTTTAAAAATTTAGGTGCAAGTTTATGTTATAGTATATTATAAATAATTTAATGTCTAGTATCTAATTTTGTTTCTATTATAAAATATTAAATATAATTAATATTGTTTAAAAGTAAATTACATTATTAAAAAGAAAGATATCATACTATTTTTTTTAAATTTCCATTTAGTTTTGTTTTAAAGATAATCAATTACTATTGATCATTAGAAAGTAAATCTCACACATCCATATATGATTGAATAATAATAATAATTTTATATTCATGTTAATTAATCTATATTATATTAAAATATAGTAATAGACTTATTATATATAATAAATATAATTATATTATATACAATTTAAATTATATTATATTATTAAATATAAGCATAATATTATTTCAAAAAAAATGTCAACAATGCCAATAAGAAATAGTTGTCAACAATATCAATAAGAAAAATGGGAACTTTGCAAAAGAAAAAAAGGTGGTAAGTGGAGACTTTGCACATATTCTAGGGCTATTAATAGGATTACTATTAGATATAGACTTCCTATACCTAGGATTGAGGATTTGATGGATTGTCTTGGAGGGGCTAAGTACTTTACTAGTTGGATCTTAAAAGTGGATACCATCAGATTAGGATAAAGGATGGGGATGAATGGAAAACATCCTTCAAAACCACTGAAGGGTTGTATGAGTGGAAAGTTATGCCATTTGGGCTTACTAATGCCCCTAGCACATTCATGAGGTTGATTAATGAAGTGCTAAAAGACTATACAGGCATATTTGTGGTGGTATATCTTGATGATATACTCATTTTTAGCAAGACAAAAGAGGAACACCTAAAGCATTTGGAGGTTGTGCTCAAAAGAATCCATGAAGAACAATTATCCATTAACTCAGAGAAGTGTGAATTCCTTAAGCAAGAACTTGTGTACTTGGGATTTGTAGTGTCTCAAGGTTCGTTGAAGATGGACCCAAGCAAGGTGGAAGCTATCCTAAATTGGCCTACACCAACCACAGGGACAGAGGTAAGAATTTTTCATGGGTTAGACCAATTTTATAGAAAATTTATAAGGAATTTTAGTGGTATTTTTGCACCAGTGCTAGACACCATTAAAGGTGGGTTGAAAACCAAGTTCAAGTGGACCTATGAAGTAGGCCAAGCATTTGAGAAGTTGAAACAAAAAGTAGCTACCCAACCTATCCTCTTGTTACCAAGTTTTGACAAACTTTTTACATTGGAGTGTGATGCAAGTGGGGTGGAAGTAGGAGGAGTGTTGAGCCAAGAGGATAGGCCTATAGCCTTCTTTAGTGAGAATCTCAATGAAGCTAAAAACAAGTATTCAGCCTATAATTTGGAGTTGTATGCTTTAGTGTAGTCACTTAGGAAGTGGAGGCATTATCTCCTACCTAAGGAGTTTGTGGTTTTCACAGATAACCAAGCTTTGAGTTACATCAACACACAAGACAACTTGATCAATATGCACCTAAAGTGGATGACATATCTACAACCCTTCACATTCACTATTAAGCACAAGAAGGGACAAATGAATAAGGTGGCAGATGCATTGAGCAGGAGATTGTTGATAGTCAAGGAAGTCAAACTCCAAACCATTGGCATAGAAAGTTTTAAAGACCTTTATAAGGATGATGAAGACTTCTCAGAAGCCTAAGGTATGTTCTAATTTTTAGAATCACTTTCATAGTCAATTTGCATAATATACATTGTAGAGTGGTATTTTTTTAAAAGGGAATCAACTATGTGTCCCTAAGGGTTAAATGAGGGAAAATCTCATTCAAGAGAAGCACATGGTGGCCTTAGAGGCCATTTTGGCATTAATGAAACAATGGAGTTAGTTCAAAGATTCTATCATTGGCCTAAGCTACATTAGGATGTGAGAAGGTATGTTAAAATAGTGTGTCATATGTATGAAAGCTAAAGGAGGAGATAGCAATGTGGAATTGTATCAACCTTTTCCCATTCCCAATAGACCATGGGAATGTATTAGCATGAATTTCATAGTAGGGCTTCCTAAAACCAAGACCAGGTTAGATAGCATCTATGTGGTGGTAGATAGGTTTAGTAAAATGAGTTATTTTATCCCTTACAAAACTACTCATGATGCAAGATACATAGCTCACCTCCTTTTCCAAGAAGTTGTGAGGATACATGGAATTCCCTTAAGCATTATGTTAGATAGGGATGCAAAGTTAATGGGTCATTTTTGGAAGACCTTATGGAGTATATTGGGTACCAATTTGTCTTTTGGATCAACTTACGATCCAAAAATAGATGGTCAAACTGAGGTGATTAACAGAGTATTGGTTAACTTTCTTAGATGCCTAACCAAAGAGTATGGCCAAACATGGGATCTAGTACTCCCACAAGAAGAATATGCATATAATGATAGTGTTAACAGGGCAACTGGCAGAAGTCCTTTTGAAATAGTGTATGGGATGCACCCAAGGGGAGTTTGTGAACTCAGAGATCTAGGAGCTGTGGAATATAGAAGTGGTCATGTAGAAGACTTCTCTCAAACCATGAAAGAGATTCAGGAGCAAGTCAAGAAGACTAATAGAAGCTACTAAAAAATTGAAAGCCAAGCTGGATGAGAGGAGAAGAGATGTTCAGTTTGAATTAGGAGACTATGTGACGGTTCATTTGAACAAATCCAGGTTGTAGAAAGGAGTGCCTACAAATTTGTAGATGAAGAGAATGTGGCCATGAAAAATTCTAGCCAAGTATGGGGCTAATGCCTACAAGGTTGAGCTCCCTTTAGATTTGGGAATCTCACTCGTGTTTAACATAGCAGATCTGGTTAAGTATAAAGGACCATTTTCTTAAGTAGACCATAACATTCAAGAGATCTTATCAAATGTCATTCCAATAGCTTTTCCTCCTAAGGCTAAGCCTCAAGTAGAAATAATCTTGGAGTCTAGAGTAAAGAAGACAACTAGACACAAGGTCTATATCATGCAGCACTTAGTACAGTGGAAATACCACCCTAAATCTAAAGCTACTTGGGTGGAGGAGAGAAACTTCAACAAGCTGGGTATTGACATCTCTTTGGTGTCCCCTCATGTTCCTTAGTCTTTGTGCAGAGGGGGAGGATGGTGCCAGAGCACCCATGGGTTGATAGATTCAATCCTTCTTCAATTTTGTTGTGTTATCCCTTAGAGGCATTGTGTAAATTTCATAAGGTCATGTAGACCATAGTGTGTGATTCCAATAGTGAATTAAGGTCAAATTAAGTCCTAAGTCATTAGGATGTTGCATTTTGGGGCTTAAAGTGTTTAAAAGCCTTTTGATTGGGTAGATGAGTTTGATGATGTTATCATGATGTCATCAGGGCTAGGTGTTGGAAATATTCAAGACTAACCAAGTTACTGAGAGGGGAGGGGTGAATCAGTAACTACAAATTTTCTTATCAATTTCAGATCAAGATGACATATACTTTATTGATCTAATTGCATGCATGAGAAACTAAAATCATAAAAGCATTCATATCAATTTGACACACAGATTTGGTAACCCAGAAACCTTCCAAATAGAAAGTAAAACTGGGATGGGGATGATACCTACAAGAATTTAATGTTGTAGTATAAAGTTGGCCGATTAAGGCTTACAATGATCACTTCTGATGATCTTCCCTGTTAGGAGCAATAAGGACTGCTAAGTCCACCTTGTTAGAGGATTTACAAACATGCAGTGAAGTATGCACTCAGTTAAGAGATTTTACAAAAGACTGTTAAGTCTACCCTGTTAGAGGATTTAGTACTGATTCACTTGTTAGAATGAAACAGTAGATCTCTTACTTGCAACTGTATTTGCTAAATGAGATTCGCTGATGTACTGATCACCTTCTGTGATGGATTTGTCTTTTCTGCTCCTTAAACTACTATAGCCCTTTGTAATTCACTTACTTCTGTATCTTCGCATACACATACATATTTTCTTATATTTCTTCTACATTGGATATGATATAAACATTGCTTATATATCAATCCAAATTGATTACAAAACAATTACAAAGTCAGCTCTTCAACAAGTAAACACAAGTATTATTGAGTCGGCCCAAATATTGTTACTTGATTACTGCAAACTAACTCGGTGACTTTCTGATACTCGACGTCCACTGTGTTACTCGGCATTGTCATGCACTCGGTAGAAGTGGAGGCTCGGTCCATACTAACCACTCGGTCATAGTTTCAAACTCGGTAAATACGGGAGACTCGATAGATATAGTGTTACTTGGTAGAAACTGAATTTCCTATTTAACCATGCAGCACTCGGTAGATACTGTTCAACTCGGTAAGCTCTGTTCTGCTCGGTAAGCTCTGTTCTACTCGGTAAGCTCTATTCTTCTCGGTAAGCTCTGTTCTACTCGGTAAGCTCTCAAAATCTGAATAAGTGTTGTCACTAATGACAATCATGCTTAATGCCAACAATCTCCCCCTTTGGCATTAGTGACAAAAACACTTATTGCCAAAACTTATATACACAAATCATGCTGAATCTGATTTTGATTTTTCAAAATTTATCTTTGTCAAACTGATGTATATACATTTTATTACTTTCTCCCCCTTTCATATTACTCATCTTAATCTTATACTTTCTCCTATACATTCTTAATCCTATACATTTTCTCCCCCTTTTTGACAATAATGCCAAAGGTATATATACAAGTATTTTACAGGGAAAATCCAAAATGTGAAAGAAAATCTGAATTTACCTTCTTGATTAGTGCCAGAGTATTGTCCCAATTCTCTTGCAGAATCTTGCATGTATGGAGTGCAATTTGGACTTCTGCAGAGAGTTCAATCATGTGATCTGCAATGAAAAACTGATTGTCATGGAGTAATGTTTTTGAGTGAGCAACGTGTTTTTGCATTGTATCCATGATGGGAAGGATCATGTTCTGAATGTCTAGTAGTGTTGACCGGATCCTTGTGTCTTCTTTCAATAATTATGATTGCTTATTTGATAGGAATGTGATTTTCATATGATGTGCAGAGCTTGAACTAGGTTCAAGTTGCAACTTTTGTACACTGTCCTTCAGATCCTCATCAATCTTATTTATTTTATCCTTGACTTCCTTAGTGAACTCGGCAACATTACATAGCTTAGAAAAAAGTGAGACAATATTTGAGTAGGAGGACTCAATCTCTGTCAAAACTGAAGATAATTTTGCCTGATTAATTGCTATATGCTGAGCAATATGCTCAAGCACTTTATTGTCAAACTTCTTCTCGGCTTTCTCAAGCAACTTTTCTGACCCAGAGGAATCCTCATTGAACTTGTTTACTACCTCTGCTAATTGTAAAAAAATATGTTGTGAGGAATCAACTTTAATACCTATTGCTTCTGACAGAATATTCTTTGCATCCTTAATGATTTTATATTCCTTATCCCTTTCTTCTTTTAGCTTATTCTGCTTTTCTTTCTTCTAGAGGAGTTCGCCAATGCTTAGCATTTGGTCTGCTGATAGATTTGCAAAGTCTAATGTTGGGATCTCTATTTCCTCATCTAAATCTATATCCTCTTCTACATTCTTACTCAAAAATCTTGTGCTCGGTTGAGCCTTAGGAACAACTGTTATTGTGCTTAATGCCTTTGTAGAAGTTATTGTAGACATTGTAGGACTAGCTATGAAAAATGATAAACTTCTGACTGGAATAGTTGTTGAACTCAAAGCTGTATTATTTACAATTTTAGAATCAAGAGATAAAATACTTACTGAAGTGTCCAAAACTGAAGTACTTTCTACTGGAAAATTGATAAAGAAGTAGGTATTGAAGTGGATACAAGAGACTGCAACTTGGTAAAAGAGGTGGTAGCCACTTCTGTTGATGATACATTGAGTTGTGCTGGTGATGATTGGACATTTGATGTATCTGTGGAAGTTGTCACAATCATACTTGAAGTTATCTCTGGGCTATATGTAGCAACTTTTACTAGTGAGTGAGGAAGTGAGGTAAGGACTTCTGCAGCTATCTGAACAATATCATCTTCCTCATCATTCTGCCTGCCTACCTCAGTAGCTTCTTCCTGTTCATCACTGTCATCTTCTATGTCTTTGATTATCACAGTTTCAGTACTCGATTTGTGAAGATTGTAGATGTTTTTCCATGTGGCAGTGGCACTCTTCACAACCGACTCAATATTGTTGACCAACATCAAACAAGTGTTAAATTTGAGTGTCATCTTATTTTCATTATCTTTCAATGCCTTTTTAATTTCAACATTGTTCATACTAGGTATCAATTGTCTTAATTTTTGATCAAAAATGTCCTTGATAGTTTTCCTTGCATTGCTCCATCTCATTATGATTTTATCCAATAGCATACCTAGAATTTGTGGGGCTATTTCATCAGGTGAGTACTTCCACTGTCCCATTTTCTGAATAACTGCATCTTCAATTTCCTTCTGCTCTATCTCTGATCTGATCTCATACTTGAAGGATTTGATGTTAGCTATTCCAAATCCTTCTCTCAAATCTTTAATTCTTTCTTCAAAGGTGGGAGGAGGCCTTTTAAATACAATATCATCATCCTTGTTACCTGTCTTGCTTCTTGTACTCCTTCTTAAAAATACTGTAGAGGATTGCTTGGGTGCCTTGGTGATAACCACTTTTCCTTTCTTCTTTACTGGAGCTTGTTCTTCTTCCTTCTCATCCTTTTTCTCTTCTTCTTCAATATCCTTTCCTTTGTCCTCGGTTAACATTAGAGGTGTGTCATCTTGCATTTGTGCCATCCTCTTTCTTCCTTTGTTAACCGTCTGAGGAAGCTTTATGAAAAGCTCAATTTTCTCCTTAGCTTCTTCATATGTCCCAAAATATGGTACCTTGGGATCAACAGGTTGATTGATTAGGGCTTCAATAATGTTCTTGGTTTCATCAATATTTACCTCATAGGGAAGAGGTTTCACATGTACAATCCTTGGTTTCACTGCCTCTATATATACACATTATCACAGTCTACCATAAAACAAATCTTTATAATCTTCCACCAATTTTTGTGGAATCTGAAATCTATTGTTCATCTTTTCTTTAAATGATTCAAAGTAGTTATCCATTATGCTTTCAAAATTTTCACCCATTTCTACAATGTATTCATTTATCTGATAAAGAACCGGTACATCTCTTCTCCATACTACCATGCCTTTAGAAGGGAAAAACTTCTGAACATAGAAAAATAAACAAACCAACAACGATCCAAACTTACATGGATTGTTCTTAGAAGTCTGAATGCTTTCCATATTCTTGTTGAACTGCTTCAATAAAAAATGTGCTAGGTCAAATGACAAATTATTCTTCACAATCTTGTATGCTAGGTCAATTGCTTCACACGGAACACTGTTCTGCCGACTTGAACTATATATCTTGTGAGCTATGATATGTATACCAAACTTCAATTCTGCATCAGCAATGTTGCTAATTTTCATACCTCTACCATCCCACTTGGCTAGGGTTTTCTCTTCTAGTTCTGACCGACTTGGGGTTTTTGTGGATTTAGCCTTGTTGAGCATGGGAAGACCAGTGATTTGGTGAATCATCTTCTTTGTAATCTCTACTGGTTGCTCAAGCCATATTTTACCTTCATGAACTCGACTAAGAATATATCTGACCCATTTAACCTGAAAGTTCCGGGGCAAGTGTGTAATGTGAACTAAACCCTTATCTTCCAAATGTTTATGCTTGGGTTTGAGAACACCATCGACACACAGTTCCTCACGGATAGTATCTATCTCTAGGGTTCCAAGTTCTTGAATTGTACATTTGAAATGACTACGAATATCATTAATGAGAAGTACCTTAGGAGGGATCTAAGATTGAGCTCCACTCGGGTCTAGGGTTTCGGCAACTGCGAGCACGAGTTTGAAATCTGGTGCTCTCCATTCTCCATGAGCTAGCATTTCCGAACCTTTCTTCACTTTAGCACTGGATGATGCCATGGTAGCTTGGTGAACATGGTAAATCTTGATGGAATAAAGATGAAGTGACTGAGGGGGGGGGGGGGGGTGAATCAGTCAACCACAAAAACAATTACCAATTATTCCTTTATAGATCCCTTAGATGTCTGATTAAATCTTTTACTGCTGTTACTGAAAACTTTATAATTATGACTGTTCTTTAAACATTCATCAGTAATTAACATGCAATTATAAATAATGAACATATGAACACAAGAGACACCAGATTTACGGTGGAAACCCAATATGGGAGAAAACCACCAAATGTATCTAGATACTGTTTTTCACTCTTCTGAAGTGATGCCCTATTAGGAGCCAACCCGGTAAAAGGTTATAAAACACACTGTTAGGTGTGACCCGGTTAAAGGATTTAATCACCCTGTTAGGAGTGGCCTGGTAAGAGGACTTTGAGAACAATTCAATGGAATTGTCACCTTGTTAGAGGATTTGCAAAATGGCTGTTAAACCAACTCCGTTAAGAGATTTAAGTATCACTGCTACAATAGTTAGAGAGTAACAATGAAATGACCTGTATGCTGATGCAACTGCCTTGCTGATTACAGATCTCTGTTCGGCTTCACTTGATCCTCTTTGATCACATATGTCTCTTCGGTTCCTTAATTCGCACCTCTGAATACCTTCTCTTGTATTCCACACACATTCACTTCACACTTTTCTGCCTTCAAAATGACTTGTATATATACCATTCTGATTGTTCAATTGATTGATCAAGTCGGCACTAATAATCATTCCAAACAATTAATTATTCTAGCAGTCGGCAGGAATAATCAATTAATCATAGGTGCTCATAAGTCGGCTTCAACAAATCTGACAAATAAATACATATGCTACAAAGTCGGCCCAAGTAATGTTACTCGGTTCCTGCTAACTTACTCGATGGCTTTCTGATACTCGGCGGCCATTGCATCACTCGGCATCGTCATGCATTAGGTGGAAGTGGAGGCTCGGTCCATACTAGTCCACTCGGCAAGTATTGAACTCGGTAACTACTGGTGACTCGGTAGACATACTGTATTCGGTTCCTTCAGTTCTGCTCGGTATACATTATCTGCTCGGTATACACTGTCTTCTTGGTAAACACACTATCTGCTCGGTATACACTATCTGACTC
This sequence comes from Chamaecyparis obtusa, assembly GCA_027943335.1. Classification (NCBI taxonomy): domain Eukaryota; kingdom Viridiplantae; phylum Streptophyta; class Pinopsida; order Cupressales; family Cupressaceae; genus Chamaecyparis; species Chamaecyparis obtusa. The sequence continues at coordinate 1,134,876 of BSBK01001471.1, read as the reverse complement.
AGTTTGCACTGTCTGCTCGGTAAACACACTATCTGCTCGGTAAACACTATCTGCTCGGTATACACTATCTGACTCGATTTTCACTGTCTGCTCGGTAAACACACTATCTGCTCGGTATACACTATCTGACTCGGTTTGCACTGTTCTGCTGCTGCTGTTTGTGACATTGAGTGATTCCAACAATCTCCTTTACATTGTGTAACATCAATGACAACACATATTTCCAACAATCTCCCTCTTTGGCATTGATGGCAACACAACATGTCATAGCATAAAAAATTTCACAAAAGCATAGGGTAAGGAACATATCCTTAGCTTCATTCTGATTCTCATCCATGAGAACTCCCTCTGTCAGCAAACTCTCCCTCTTAATTTCTCAAATTCTGCTTCCTAAGGTATGACAGCAAACTATCTCCCAACTATCTCCCTCTGAACTTCACAAACTCTCTGCTTCTTAAAAATTTTCTGAGATATGGATATGACAGCAAACTATCTCCCTCTTTGACAACACATGCCAAAGACATAGCAAACACTCCCTCTTGCCAAAGACAATTCATATAACACAATTTTCCCTCAACACATGCCAGGAAAAACACATACTTGGTGAATATCAGTGTACCTCAAGTATTGATTCATATGCAATGAGCCTTGATTTTGCTGCATCAACTGACTGATCTTCAACATGCTTTGGTTGATGCATCACTAAAACTATATTTTAGTGAGCCTCGGATAGGGGAATGACCCCTAACTTACCTCTTAGATATTCAAATGCATCCTTGGGTAATGGTTTGGTGAAAATGTCTGCAATCTGCTCTTTTGTATGAATATATTCTAATCTGATTTCCTTGTCCTGGACCAATTCTCTGACAAAGTGATATTTAATAGCAATGTGCTTGGTTTTGGAATGCATTACTGGATTTTTTGAAATGTTTATTGCACTAGTATTGTCACAAAACATAACAACTGGTTCTTTGATCTCCACATTCATACCTTGCAGTAACTATTTGATCCAAACAATATTTGAACAATTTACTGCAGCAGCAACATATTCTGCTTCAGCTGTGGATTGAGATGTGCAATTTTTCTTTTTACTAGTCCAGGATACCAGTCTTTTTCCAAGAAAGAATGCTCCACCACTTGTACTTTTTCTGTCATCAATGTTTCCTGCCCAATCAGCATCAGTGAATACTCTCAAGTCTAGATTGCCTCCAAATTTGTACCACAAACCATATTCTTCAGTTCCTTTCAAGTACCTTAGGATTCTTTTGATTGCCATCATATGATTTTCCTTAGGTTTAGCTGAAAATCTTGCAACTATACTGACTGCTAAGGCAATGTCAGGCCTTGTATGTACTACATACTACAATTTTCCAATCATGGATCGGTATAAAGTCTGATCTACTTCTTTAGAATCATCATCTTTGGTAAGTTTCAGTCCAGTACACATGGGTGTACCAACTGGTTTTGCATCTTCCATACCAAACTTTTTAAGTATCTCCTTAATATATTTAGATTGAGTAATGTATATACCATTCTTACTCTGCTGAATTTGAAGACCAACAAAGAACTTTATTAAACCAAACATAGACATTTCAAATTCCCTGTTCATCTGCTCTGAAAACTCTTTGCACTGATCATCATTCCCTGTGAATATAATATCATCTACAAATATTTCTGCCAATACAATTCTGTCATCAGGTCCTTCTTTAATATACAGATTGATGTTATCATTGGCTCTTTTGAAGTTAATTTGGATCAGATAATTATGAAGTCTTTCATACCATGCTCTAGGAGCTTGTTTCAGGCCATACAGTGCTTTATGTAGCTTACAGACCATGTCCTTATTATCTGGATCAACAAAACCTTCTGGCTGTTCAATGTACACTTCTTCATCAAGTATTCCATTGAGGAATGCAGATTTTATATCCATCTGATATACTTTAAATCCTTTGTGTGCTGCATAGGCAAGTAAAGTTCTCACACCTTCTAATCTTGCAACAGGTGCAAAAGTTTCACCATAGTCTATTCCTTCTTCTTGAGAATAACCCTTACATACCAATCTAGCTTTGTTTCTAGACACTTGACCATCCTCATTTAGCTTATTTCTGAATACCCATTTTGTTCCAATTACATTCTTATCTTTTGGTCTAGGTACAAGAGTCCATGTTTTGTTCTTTTGTATTTGTTCTAATTCCTCATTCATAGCTTCAATCCAACTTTCATTGTTCAATGCATCTTTAACATTACTAGGTTCAAAATCAGTAAGCCAACATGTACCTTTTAACTTGCTTCTTGTCATAGTGCCATCTGATTTGTTTCCAATAATCTGGTCTGGAGTGTGATGCCTTCTGACATATTTTTCTAGTACAGGTTCCTTGCCTTTTGAATGAGTCATGTTACTATCTTCTGAGATCTCTTCTTCAGATTGCTCTGGCTCAGTAGATATTAGCTCGGTAGCTTCAGTCTGAGACTCGGTCTGAGCTTCTTCCTGTGACTCAGTCACTGTGCTAGGCTCGGTAGATGTAGTTTCCTGATTGCTAGCTGTATCTGGTAATGTTTCAGGTTCAATGTAAACAAATCTTCTGTAATTTTCAGGTTCCCTTTTGCTTTCTTCTTCTGTCTTTTCTACAAACTCATCAAATTTTACATGTATACTTTCTATGACTTTGTGAGTAGATAAGTTCAGACATTTGTATGCCTTGCTTTTGTTAGAATATCCTAGGAATATTCCTTCATCACTCTTTACATCGAATTTATTTCTTCTTAATTCTTTTAAGATGTAACACTTGCTACCAAATACCCTCATGTAACTTACATTGGGTTTATAGCCATACCATAATTCATAAGGAGTTTTGAATGAGTCTTTCTTCAACTGTACTTGGTTCAAGGTATGAACTGCAGTGCTGATAGCTTCCTTCCAGTACTTTAAGGCAATGTTCTTTTCTAACATTAGAGTCCTTGCACAATCCATAATAGATCTGTTTCTTCTTTCTGCTATTCCATTCTGTTCAGGAGTTCTAGGAGCTGATACCTATCTTTTGATTCCTCTTTCAATGCAAAAGTTATTGAATTCATGCGAGATGAATTCACCACCTCTGTCTGATCTTAAGTATTTTAACCTTTTCCCTGTTTCCTTTTCCATTCTAGCCAAGTACCATTTGAATTTTTTGAATGCTTCTGATTTTTCTCTTAAATACATAACAGTCATCATTCTAGAATAGTCATCAACAAAAAGAATAAAGTACTTATCTCCAGTGTAGCTTTCTATACCAATAGGTCCACATAAGTCAGTATGCACAATTTCCAAAATCTCTGTAGACTGATAGTTCTTACTCTTAAAACTACTCTTACTCATTTTGCCAATCTGACAATTCTTACATAATCCAGTATCAGGTTTCTTCAAAGTAGGAATTCCTCTAACCTTCTTGAATTTGCTTATTTTCATCATGTTATCAAAATTTACATGACATAATCTTTTGTGCCACAGCCAACTTTCTTCAATTTGAGCAACAAAGCATGAATATTCACTGAGATCAAGATAAAATAGGTTACCTTTTGTTTGTTTGCCTGATCCAATGAGTTTTCCTTTTCCATCCAACAGTCTTGCTTGACCATCCACGAATTCAACTTTGAAGCCAATGTTGATTAGCTGTGCCACACTTAAAAGATTATGTTTTAGTCCTTCAACCCAATAAGCATTGTCACATATGAGTTCCTTGGTTAATGAGATTCTTCCTTTTCCTTTTATACAACAAGGTTCATTGTTTCCAAACCTTACACTGCCATTATCACATTCTTCTAGATATTCAAACTTTGTCCTATCACCAGTCATGTGATGTGAACATCCACTATTTATTATCCATATATCATCTTTGCTTATATGAGAAATAAGTGCCAACTTATCTTCATCATCATCAGATTCATATTTTATAGCAACAAAGACAATTTCTTCTTCACTATCATCTGAATCTGTAGCCAAAAAGCATGTTTTCTTAACTTTGTCCTTGAGATTCTTTTTGCTATAGTACTTGTGATTTTTCTTCTCTTCCTTTGCCTGCTTGTTTGGACACCTAGCTGCAATATGTCCAATTTCTTCACATGAAAAATAGATTAAAGGAGTTTTACCTTTATATTTACCTTTCCCTCTAGAGTACTTCTTTGCAAGTAATGCTTCTACAATTTCAAGATCACTATCAGAACTTTCTTCTGATACTTCTTCACTTTCTGACTGAACTTCTTTAATTTTCTTGTTCTTCTTTAGTGAAACCTTGGCCTCAAATGCTGATTCAATATTTTTGGAACTAGGAACATAGTTATCATAGTTGTCTAATTCAAAAGCTGTCAATCTTCCAACTAAAGCATCCAAAGTTATATTGTGGTTTGTTTCACATCTTCTTTCTTGAATAGCTGATACTCTTATTGCATAGATAGGGAGTAGTGTTCTGAGTACCTTACTTATAACAGTCTCATCTGAGATTGTTCCTCCAGAAGCTCTAATTGCACTTACACTTGCTTTGATTCTTTCAACATATTTTGCAATGTTTTCATCTTCCTTCATATTCATCTTGTCAAACTGTCCTCTTAGGCTTTCTGCTTTGGCTCTTTTCACATTTGCATCACCACCATATATTTTCTTCAGTGCCACCCACATTTCATATGCAGTGGTGCAGTCTTTAATATCATCAAATTCTTCATAGCTAAGAGCAGATGCAATGTCTATCATCATGGTGTTGTGAGTCTTTTTATCTGCAATGTCTTCAATAGTTAATGCGCCATTAGGGATTGTGTACTCTTCATCAATGTATTTGCATCCTGAATCACCAATGGAAGCCAGATGAAGTCACATGAGACCTTGCCATGCTGAAAAGTTATCTCTGTTGAGCTTTGGAATTTCCCTCTTGTAAGACATCCTGATCTTTAGCTTAGGTCCTTGAAACCCTTCCTGCAAGCACCAATTGCTCTGATACCAATTGATGGAATAAAGATGAAGTGACTGAGGGGGGGGGTGAATCAGTCAACCACAAAAACAATTACCAATTATTCCTTTATAGATCCCTTAGATGTCTGATTAAATCTTTTACTGTTGTTACTGAAAACTTTATAATTATGACTGTTCTTTAAACATTCATCAGTAATTAACATGCAATTATAAATAATGAACATATGAACACAAGAGACACTAGATTTACGGTGGAAACCCAATATGGGAGAAAACCACCAAATGTATCTAGATACTATTTTTCACTCTTCTAAAGTGATGCCCTATTAGGAGCCAACCCGGTAAAAGGTTATAAAACACATTGTTAGGTGTGACCCGGTTAAAGGATTTAATCACCCTGTTAGGAGTGGCCTGGTAAGAGGACTTTGAGAACAATTCAATGGAATTGTCACCTTGTTAGAGGATTTGCAAAATGGCTATTAAACCAACTCGATTAAGAGATTTAAGTATCACTGCTACAATAGTTAGAGAGTAACAATGAAATGACCTGTATGCTGATGCAACTGCCTTGCTGATTACAGATCTCTGTTTGGCTTCACTTGATCCTCTTTGATCACATATGTCTCTTCGGTTCCTTAATTCGCACCTCTGAATACCTTCTCTTGTATTCCACACACATTCACTTCACACTTTTCTGCCTTCAAAATGACTTGTATATATACCATTCTGATTGTTCAATTGATTGATCAAGTCGGCACTAATAATCATTCCAAACAATTAATTATTCCAGCAGTCGGCAGGAATAATCAATTAATCATAGGTGCTCATAAGTCGGCTTCAACAAATCTAACAAATAAATACATATGCTACAAAGTCGGCCCAAGTAATGTTACTCAGTTCCTGCTAACTTACTCGGTGGCTTTCTGATACTCGGTGGCCATTGCATCACTCGGCATCATCATGCATTAGGTGGAAGTGGAGGCTCGGTCCATACTAGTCCACTCGGCAAGTATTGAACTCGGTAACTATTGGTGACTCGGTAGACATACTGTATTCGGTTCCTTCAGTTCTGCTCGGTATACATTATCTGCTCGGTATACACTTTCTGCTCGGTAAACACACTATCTGCTCGGTATACACTATCTGACTCGGTTTGCACTGTCTTCTCGGTAAACACACTATCTGCTCGGTAAACACTATCTGCTCGGTATACACTATCTGACTCGGTTTGCACTGTCTGCTCGGTAAACATACTATCTGCTCGGTATACACTATCTGACTCGGTTTGCACTGTTCTGCTGCTGCTGTTTGTGACATTGAGTGATTCCAACAATCTCCTTTACATTGTGTAACATCAATGACAACACATATTTCCAACAAATCTTTGCTGCAAAATGCTTCGAAATGCTTGATTGCACTAGGAGACTTTTCTGCTCTTAATATGCTAAAGTTCGCAGTGAATAATGAACTTGATTTTGCTCCTTTTTGTTAAAACTTTATCATTAATGCTTTGTAAGAGTTAGGGTAAGAACTTGACAGACTATCATCCACTATGAATTAATTGCTCAGTGAATACTCGGCAACTCGGCAATCATGGGAATTCATACCACTCCGACCTTACTCGGTAACCATATAAAGTTTGGTTACTCCCGACTTTGCTTGGTGAAAGCTGATACCGACCTTCCTGTGATCCTATTGTATCTTGTATACTGATTTGGATTTTTTTTTGATTTAGTTCTAGAACTATTTGGAATTTTTCTATGAAGATACAGTTCCAGTGCTTTGTTCGAGACTTAGTTAGGGCTGATAGAGCCACCCACTCCATTACTTGGACTGGTTTGTTCGGTAGATTTAGGAATCCATTGTTGTCTCATTTGCTTCTTGATGCTATCTATTTTTTCTTTCTTTCCATCTTCAACTTCGCCAACATTCATGCAATTCTTAGCTATATGACCAAGTTTAGTGCATTTAAAACATCTTACTGTGGTGTCCCTTTTTCTTAAGAGATGTTTTACACAATTCATGCCAATGTGTCCATATTCTCCACAATAATGACATCTACACCAAGTGTTGTAGTCTCATCCAAACATTGCTTTCAAAATTTTTTCTGCTGAATTGAATGTTTTAGATCTGCATTCGGATGCCTTGTGGCCTTGTTTGTTACATTTGTGACAATTTCCTTTAAATTTTGGTTTCTCCTTGCATTCATTTGCTTTATGACCTTGCTGATTGCAGTTGTAGCATTTTCCATTGAATTTTGCTTTTCCATTACTCCAACATCTATTTGAAGTATGACCTATTTTTCCACAGTGATTACAAATGGGTTTCTGATTCCTTTGAGTACCTTGCTTGGAAGATTCACCTTCTTCTTTGTATCCAAGTCCTGCTTTTCCTTTTTGCATATGAAGATTTTGTTCATGCAGCTGATTTAGGTCTTCTTGAGTTTTCAGCATTCTCTCATTGATTTGTATTTCAGTGTTTAGATTATCCACCAATCTTAAATTGATTTTCTTTACAGAACTCAGCTCATCTCTTAGATTTTTATTTTTTGATCTTAGAGTCAAGATTTCTTCATTTGTATTGGAGATCTGATCAATAAGGCTTTCTAGCTGAAGAGATTGATTTTGGATTTCATTGTTCTTTCCATCTATCTCATCTTTCATCTTGTTTCTTTGTTCCAAGATTTCACAAAATCTGGTTGAGTGTATTTCCTGTTCCCTTTTTAATTTTCTTACCTCTTCCTGTAGAGATCCATTCTTTTCTAGGAGTTCTTTGATAGCATTGTTTGCTTCATCTGAGCTGCTTGAAGGGAAAAGGTCTTCAATGTTTTCTTCAACATATTGATGGTCATTCATCTAATTTGCAAGTTCCTTCCTTCTTCTTAGAGATTGGGAAAGATGTTCTTTTGCTTCTCTGTATTTAGCTATGGCCATTTCCAGATCTAGCTTTTCATTCTCAATTACTTTGTTAAGTTTGAATACCTCCGTTATCCTAGATCTTTACTCAAGCTATCAAACTTTATCCTAAGAACCACAAAGCTCTGATACCAATTGTTGGAAATATTCAAGACTAACCGAGTTACTGAGAGGGGAGGGGTGAATCAGTAACTAAAAATTTTCTTATCAATTTCAGATCAATATGACATATACTTTATTGATCTAATTGCATGCATGAGAAACTGAAATCATAAAAGCATTCATATCAATTTGACACACAGATTTGGTAACCCAGAAACCTTCCAAATAGAAAGTAAAACTGGGGTGGGGATGATACCCACAAGACTTTAATGTTGTAGCATAAAGTTGGCCGGTTAAGGCTTACAATGATCACTTCTGATGATCTGCCCTGTTAGGAGCAATAAGGACGGCTAAGTCCACCTTGTTAGAGGATTTACAAACATACAGTGAAGTATGCACTCGGTTAAGAGATTTTACAAAAGACTGTTAAGTCTACCCTGTTAGAGGATTTACTACTGATTCACTTGTTAGAATGAAACAGTAGATCTCTTACTTGCAACTGTATTTGCTGAATAAGATTCGCTGATGTACTGATCACCTTCTGTGATGAATTTGTCTATGTTGCTCCTTAAACTGCTATAGCCCTTTGTAATTCACTTACTTCTGTATCTTCACATACACATACATATTTTCTTATATTTCTTCTACATTGGATATGATATAAACATTGCTTATATATCAATCCAAATTGATTACAAAATAATTACAAAGTCGGCTCTTCAATAAGTAAACACAAGTATTACTGAGTTGGCCCAAATATTGTTACTTAGTTACTACAAACTAACTCGGTGACTTTCTGATACTCGGCATCCACTATGTTACTCGGCATCGTCATGCACTCAGTAGAAGTGGAGGCTCAGTCCATACTAACCACTCAGTCATATTTTTGAACTTGGTAAATACGGGAGACTCGGTAGATATAGTGTTACTCGGTAGAAACTAAATTTCTTGTTAACTGTGTAGCACTCGGTAAGCTCTGTTCTTCTCGGTAAGCTCTCAGAATCTGAATAAGTGTTGTCACTAATGACAATCATGCTTAATGCCAACACTAGGATGTGCTAAGAGTCATTTTATAAGCTAGCATGAATTCTAGGATGAGGTTGGAGTAGTGTAAGGTCACATGTACTCTAAATTGTAAAAATTTCTAAAAAGATGTAAAAGTTACTTAGCAACTTTTGCAACTTTTAAAAGTTGCTCGGACAACTTTGTCCAAGTTTGCACAAATGATGTAGAAGTGCCCTAAGTGGAAACCAAAGGCATTTTTTTTCCTATTTAAGACATTTCATGACCTAATCCCAAGGTTGGATGTCAGTTGTACAGATTTTGGTTTGACAAAATACAAGAATGTATGGTTTTGAGTGAATTTTTGTAGTTACAGAGTTGCAGAAGCTTGTTAATGGATTAAATTTTTATTTTTGACCCATGGATGGATTAGAGTAGTGTTTTTCCTTTCTTTTTATGACATTATTTTTGCATTTTGTAGTTCTTTAATTAGCTAGTTGTAAATCTTTGTGTTCTTGATTGCTCACTAGTTCAAACTAGGCAGTTGCTTGAAATGGATACCTAGCTCACTATCCCATCATTAAATCTATACAGCCTCTTGGGGAGAGTGAGTACACTCCATGTACATATAATGTATAGAAGCGTGGGCCCTCAAATGTAGAGGAAGCATTTTTAAAGTCTTTCCCTAGGTGAGCCTGTGATGAGCCCAACTAGGAAAGACTAGATTGCAAAGTTGATAACTTACAGAGGTGTTCACTAAAGTGCCAATTATCTATTGGGAGTTGAAGATAGAGGTCTTCCCAAGACCTGGTGAAGAGGAGAAGGTCTAGCGAATCCATTTTGGGACCTAACACTTGCAGAAAACTAAGAAGCCAGACAAGACTTAAAAACCACATATTTGGGTTAGGGCATTGTACGGAAGGATGAAACCCTAAGACCTCAAAAATACTTGAGAGGTTGGCCATTGAAGTAAGAATCCAAAGAAAATTTGCAAGGTCCTTTGGGAGTGATCTGATGAAAATTCCTATTTTCTCAGAATAGGAGACCTAATAGGGCTACAAGCCATTAGGCCTAATGTGAAGAAAATTGTGAGAATCGATAGGAAAGATGGATCAAGAGGGACTCCCTAAACCTCTAATTAGTCAAGTTGGGATGTATATGGACACCTCCTCACCTCTGCAAGACTTCATGTCAAGATTGGGGGTGGAAAGTCCTTAGATGGGATTAAGGGCTAGAGTGTAGGAAAGCTTGTGAAGCACCAAGACATTAGAAAATCTTGTTAGTTCTTTCTTGGTAGCTGGGTTGGTTAGTTGGCCAGGGGATCAAAGAATCTTGTGAAGATCCTATAGGTCAGTAGGTGTCTAGAGAGAGCACCTTAAGGTCTATTGAAAGACCTAGGCATGAACTTGTGATGGGCTCATCTAACCTCCCTATCAATCTCCTCCTATAACTCCAATGTATCAACGTGGTTCACCTAGCCACCAATTCTTTCTTTTAGACTCATCTTGATCACAATCCCTAATACAATGTTTTCCTTAGATTTTGAGGCCTTTTATAGATATTTAGTTCATGTTACGTTCATGAATCAATTTTCTCTTACCATTTGTAGGAATGTTGATGAGAGATACCATTACTTAGACATTGCTATAATGAAAATGGTACATAAAGTTCAAGACTAAACATCTTCAAAGACTAGCTCATTTTGATCATGCTTGAGGTCACTACAAATTGGGGGATTTGATTTATGATAATGATAGTTCATTCTCACTATTTTAATAGAAGCATTGTGGCTTTCTTTGATTAAGGACAACACAACCAATTTTAAATTGTTTGTTGAGACTAGTTTGTTTTATGTGGATGACAACCCTATTGAAATTGATGTATAAAGTCATAATTATGAGATATTTGATATCAATATTAATACACATAACCTTCATTTTTCCAATGACACTAAAGTTAACTCCCCTTTGCAATCTTTCATGATCAATTGATTTTTCACTCTACCAAATAGTTTTATTATCCCGAAGGCATTGTATATTTGGAAGGAACTACATACAATGCAAGACAATTGAAATCTCTTACACCATTGATGATTTGTACCATGCAAGATGATTGGAAGTCCTTAAGTCGTTAATGATTTTCTTCATTTGATTCTCATCGTCCTTGTGATCATCAAAGTCTGCAAAGCACATTTAACAATCTACATGGGAAAAGTTTTTTAATGCCACTATAGCTTATTCATGGAAAAAATAATGACTTCAAATTATGCATGAAACATACAATTCCCATCACTGAAAACAAATTTGTGTATAGATCACTCCTACCTCTAATTTATTAAATGACAAAAAAAGGGGAGCTTAATTTGTTTGATTTATTTTTTTGCAACCAGTGGCAATCGACTATTTTAAGGGTTGAAAAGCATGGGATACATTTTCTTGTAAATTGTTCCCATTTTTCTTATTGATATTGTTGACAACTATTTCTTATTGGCATTGTTGACAATTTTTTGAAATAATATTATGCTTATATTTAATAATATAATATAATTTAAATTGTATATAATATAATTATATTTATTATATATAAAAATTATATTATTGTATTTTAATATAATATAGATTAATTAATATGAATATAAAATTATTATTAAATTATTCAATCATATATGGATGTGTGAGATTTACTTTCTAATGATCAATAGTAATTGGCAATTTCAAAAAAATAGTATGATATCTTTCTTTTTAATAATGTAATTTACTTTTAAACAATATTAATTATATTTAATATTTTATAATAGAAACAAAATTAGATAGTAGACATTAAATTATTTATAATATACTATAACATAAACTTGCACCTAAATTTTTAAAATTTTCAGAATCTCACATATTTTATATTTTAACATGGAACTAAAAAATAAATTTTGCACAATGTTAAAAGTTGTAAAAATGTGGTCTAAGCTTACTCATTTCCAAACTAAAGTCTCAAATAGTACTGGTGCACTTAAAATATATATAAAATTAAATGTTATTTAAAATCATAGTTTCAAAAAAATAGTATTATAGCTTTTATTTTCTATAGTAAGTTTAGTTTTATACAATAGTATAATTATAATTATGAATATATACTGCATTCTATAATAGGAATTATTGAAATATAAATACAATATTACATACAATTAATGTATAATATATTCTTTTAGATAGTACACATTAAATTATGTATAATATACTATAACATGACTTGTCCTCAACGTTTTTACACTTTTAAGAATCTCATATATTTTACATTTTTACACAACACTAAAAGAAAAGTGGTCTAAGCTTATCCATTTCCAAGTTAAAGTCTTGCAATTTTCTTAGAGCACTTAAAATGTATGTCTTAAAGGATGATAATATAGGATAGTAATAGTTGATTATCTTTGAAATAAAATTAGATGTTATTTAAAGTTGTAGTTTAAAAAAATTAGAATTATATCCTATATTTTATTTAATGTATATTTATTTTTAAGCAATGTTATAATTATATATCGTATTCTACAATAAAAATTATTAAAATATAAATATAATATAAGATATAACTAATGTATAATATTTTTTTGAGATAGTAAACATTAAATTGTATATAATTTACTATAACATAAACTTAGATATTTTAAATTTTAACTCACCTCTAAAAAATATATATTTTTCACAATGTGAAGAGTAAAAATGTGGTCTAAGCTTACCCATTTCAAAGTTAAAGTCTTGTAATTGTATTGATCCACTTGAAATGCATGCCTTAAAGAATGATACTATAGGAATCTCAATCTTTCTTCGTTGCTATTTTGAATCATCTTTTCTTTTTGTTATTTGTACTAGATGAATCATCATTTATTAAGAAAGTTTGATTATTGCTATGACTATTTAAATTGTATTGAATGTCTAAAAATTAAATAGCATACTATATCTAGTCTTTGCTCATGGTGGAATTTTCTGCTACTGTCCAATCCATTGACTCGACGACTTCAATGACTATAGTCTGGTCGTTAACGTTTTAGAGAGAAGAAAAAGAAAAGTCTTTTGGCATATCCCCCACAGCCAGGAAATAACGCGGCATTGACTGAAATGGTACGGTGATAAGACTTGGCTGTTTATTTCAACGAAAAACGCGGAATTAAAACGATGGGGGAGAAAAGTATTGGCAATGGCTAAAAGTACAGGCGGGAGACTGGGCTGAGGCGGGAATGTAACGGCAACGGCAACGGCAACGGCAAGGACGGGGAATGAGGTGCGAAAATTACGGGCGGGAGACTGGGCTGAGGGGGGAAGGTGACGGCAACGGCAAGGAGACGGGGAACGAGGTGCGAAAATTCGCACTATTAGCCATTGCCGAATTTGCTTACATAGGGTAAGGAAGGCGATCTTTGTAATGTGAATATCAATGCAAATACAATGAACTCAAAATATGGGCATCTCAGATAGTCATTCATTTGTCTATTCAACAGTCTTCCACCAAAGCCATCGTTACGTGTCTTTTCAAAAAGTAATTACAAAAATTTCAATTGCTTATTTAGAGTATGGAAAGGTGATCACAGAAATCCTATCCTATCCTATCCTAGTGTGGATTTCAATTCAAATCCAATGAATTCAAAATATAGACATTTCATTTAGTGTTTCGTTTGTCTATTCAACAGTCTTCCGCCAAATCCGTCATAACAAACATTTCCATGTGCGGTCACAAACCCTATCTCCATTGTGTGCATCTGCTTGCAATTTCAATTTCCATGCACGATTTATATGACTTGTCACCTCAGGAGTCAAGTCGCTTCGCACTCTATTTCGCCATTCAGATTATCGCTCTCGCTGCAAACTGTGCAAAATCCTGGAAATTGTGTGGAATATAGGGCAAGAAACTGACCGAAAAAAGGGAATGGGCCGGGCACTCGAGTCGATTGATTTTCCCTTAGAATAGTAGGGCCGCCCCATCCCATCGGGAGAGATATAGGGGGGCCCCTATCTCTATCTGGGGCCCACCCCTATAGAGAGAGAGATCTGGAGGGCGAGGGCGGCTATCTAATCCTAATCTCTAGTTGGCCCGAACCGTTGGGAGATTTTGACCAAAAAATAAAAAAATTAAAATTTCTGGTGCTTTGTTTACTCTTGGTAACCTTTTGAAATGCCTCTTACTGTGTTTGCAAGAACGCAATAGTGCCTAAACTTTTTTCTTTAGAGTACTATTTATTTATTGAATAGTTATTCTAGAAGTTGAAATTGAATATATAACAATTAAAAAAATTAACTAAAACATTATTATTATTATTATTTTGTCAATTGTACATTTATTTCTAATATGATAGTTTAGTATTTAGTTAGCATAATTTAATATAATATTTCAATTAAATTGGAGAATTTATTTTGTAGCGTTTTAGATTTGGTCTACTTTTTATGTCTTTAATCTTAAGTCAAAATTATTCATGTGATCTTGATTTCTTAAAAGCTTTTAATCTAAAAATAAAATACAAATAATATTAAAGGCAAAAAAATTTAGAATTAAAGTTATTGAGATGTTAAAGGGTGTTAACTTAAAAATCACCTCTATGCAAAAGTTAAGATTACAAATATTAAGATTAGGTCCATAATTGCAATTTTAGCTTTCAATAGAGCACAATTCATGATTTGGTCTATAAGAACTTTATACATGTAAGGCCGATGAGAAGGTTTTAAATCAAATCATAAAGTGTTCATAACAACAAAATATTCCTCATTTACATGAAGTTAAGTTTATTATTTTCTATTGATTTCCATATATATTTTAGTGCTTCTCTAAAGTTATCTTTTTATTATAAGTTTATGAGTCTAGCTTATTTGATTACATTTATCTAGCCTAAACATTTAAATGATATGTGGATTTTCCCTTATTTTGTATTGAAACATTTTACCAAAGTCTAACATTTCGCTTTTATTATTTATAAAGTAATTTTTAGATATTTTTCATTGGGAAATTCTTAAAGATACCATATTATTCATTCATATATATATATAATATATATATATATATAATATATATATATATATAATATATATATATATATAATATATATATATATATATATATATATAATATATATATATATATATATATATATATATATATATATATAATATATATATATATATATATATATATATATATATATATATATATATATATATATATCTATAATTCTCACAATAAAAAAGCTATTATTTATTGGCATACACAATTCTTGAAATTATATGGGTTCAATCACGAAGTTGCGTCCCACTTTTAGGGATGAACGAAATCGCAAAATCGTGAAACAAAAATTTTTGCTTTCCTTCGTGCGAAGTCCGTACTTCACTCAAAGTACTTGGGAGGCTTCGTGCGAAGCTGCCACGTAGGGGTCTTCGCACAAAGACCCCTATGTGGCTTTGTGTGAAGTATATACTTCGCACGAAGTTGTTTAGGCCGGTTTATTTTATATATTTCTAGTGATTTATTTTGTAACTATCATTTTCACTGGAGCAGTTTATGGACCCCTAGGCTTGGAGCGAACTACGTCAGCACACCAGCACTTCTCGAGCTTTGTTGACCTCTTCATTTTTTTAGTAGTACCAGGTACACATATTTTTCTCATTTTTTATCGTAAATACTATGTTTTGTATTTATTTTAACTAGTTATTTGTTTAAAATATTTTTTAATTTGTATAAATGTTAGAAAATGTTAGAAATCGTAGGAGAAATGTTAGAAAACATTAAGATTCAAGTTAGAAAATGCTAAATTTTAAGTTTAAAATTGTAATTATTAATAATTTCTCTCTCTCTCTCTCTCTCTCTCTCTCTCTCTCTCTCTCTCTCACACACACACACACATGTATGTACACGCATTTTTAGTAAACTTATTAAAGTTAGCTATTTGTTTTATTTATAATTTTTAGTTTGTGAAAATCTTAGAAAATTATAGTTCAATTTTTTAAAATGATTTAGTAGCATGTTAGAAAACATTAAAAAATTGTAGTACAATAAGTTTCTAGGACCCTTATTTCTCTTTTACGACATATTAAGACACTTAGGATCCTTTATTATAATTTACATAAATTACCTGACATCTTACTTGACACATAGGACCCCTTAAGACCCATACGAACCATTATTATATATTAAAATATCCTATGACACATTCATCTATCTTAGCTTCTGTTAATACATATGTGAACCCATTGTTGCCCGCAAGAACCCTTAAGACATACTAGTATCAATTAATGTAACCTAAGATACCTTAAACCACTTAGCGTGCGTCTACGACCCATTAACATTGTTGGACCATTACACATGTCCCTTATGACATTTTAAGACATCTATGACCCATTCATATCATCAAGACCCATTAACATATCTTAGGTTTTCTTACGACACATTTATGTACATCTTAGATTTAATTAATTTATCATACAAGGACCATCCACTAATGAAACGTAGGACCCCTTAGGACCTCTTATGTTACCCCTGACCCCTTGAGACACATATATACAGCTTACTCATTGTTACCCACGACCCCTTAAGATGTAGTCTAGGACCACTTATATTGCACCTACGACCCATTAACATTCTAGGACTCTTATCTAGATCCCTTATGAAATCTTAAAACAAATATAAAACCTTAGGACCCCCAAGACCCATTAAAAAAATTTAGGATGTCCGAGGACTGGACTTAGACCACTTATGATGTTCTATGACCCATTAATATTATTGGACCATTATACATCCCTTATGATATTTTAAGACATATACATGACCTATTCAGATCCTGAAGACCCATTATATATGTATACGAGGATCCATTAATGTAACCTAGGACCCCTTAGGACCTTTTATGTTACCCATGACCCCTTAAGACAATCAAGGACCACTTACGTTACCCACGACCCCTTAAGAAACTCTAGGTCATATTAGGTGGACTAATAGGTCACATTAGGTCATATTAGGAAATAAGGTACATGTCTAAGTCATTTCTCTACTTAAACACCTAACTAGACCTATTAGGACCAAGTAGACCTGACCTATTAGGATCAATTAGATAGGTACTAGGTCTTTAACCAACATTAATCTAACCAATTAGATGTATTAGGATCTATTAGGTCCAAATAGACCTAACCAAACCTGTCTATACCTGTTATGACAGGTAATTAGGACAGACCTAATATGACCCATTGATGTCTTATCTATACCTTAGGACCTCTTATGAACTACCCACGACCCCTTAAGACACTCCATGACTCCATGACTCCATAATAGGTTAAACATTAGGTCATATTAGGAAATAAGGTATGTCTAAGTTATTTCTCTACTTATAGACCTAACTATCTACCTATTAGGACCAAGTAGACCTAGAACTAGGACCAATTAGACAGGTATTAGGTCTTTAACCAACATTATTCTGACCAATTAGATAGGTAACTAGACCAATTATGACCTATTGAGACCAAAATTTAGGACCTAGATTAGACTTAACTAGACCTAACTATACTAGGACCAATTATGACTCAATTAGAATCAATTAGAACCAGTTAGGAGGTCTAATTAGACTCAATTAGAACCAATTATGACTCTAGGACCACTTATGTTACCCACAACCCCTTAAGACAGTATAGGACCACTTATATTACCCACGATCCCTTAAGACACTCTACATGACTCTTATCTATGTATGTTATGATAGGTAATATGACCCATTGATGTCTTATCTATACCTTAGGACCTCTTATGTTACCCACGACCCCTTAAGACACTCCATGACTCTTATCTATACCTTAGGACCTCTTATGTTACCTACGACCCCTTAAGACAATCAAGGACTGGACTTACATTACCCATGACCCCTTAAGACACTCTAGGTCATATTACCTATCCTAGTAGGTCACATTAGGTCATATTACGAAATAAGATATACATCTTTAAGTTGTTTCTCTACTTATAGACCTAACTAGACCTATTAGGACCAAGTAGACCTAACTAGGACCTATTAGGACCAAGTAGACCTAACTAGACCTATTAGGACCAAGTAGACAGGTATTAGGTCTTTAACCAACATTAGTCTGACCAATTAGATATATTACCTCACCTATTATGACCAATTAGACAGGTAACTAGACCTATTAGGACTTATTAGAACCAAAATTTAGGACCTAGATTAGACTTAACTAGACCTAACTATACTAGGACCAATTATGACTCAATTAGAATCAATCAGAACTAGTTAGGAGGTCTAATTAGACTCAATTAGAACCAATTATGACTCTAAGACCACTTATGTTACCCACGACCCCTTAAGACAGTCTAGGACCACTTATATTACCCACGATCCCTTAAGACACTCTACATGACTCTTATCTGTGAACATTATGATAGGTAATTAGGACAGGTAATATGACCCATTGATGTCTTATCTATATCTTAGGACCTCTTATGTTACCCATGACCCCTTAAGACACTCCATGACTCTTATCTATACCTTAGGACCTCTTATGTTACCTACGACCCCTTAAGACAATCAAGGACTAGACTTACATTACCCACGACCCCTTAAGACACTCTAGGTCATATTACTTGTCCTAGTAGGTCACATTAGGTCATATTAGGAAATAAGGTATACATCTTTAAGTTGTTTCTCAACTTATAGACCTAACTAGACCTATTAGGACCAAGTAGACCTAACTAGGACCTATTAGGACCAATTAGATAGGTATTAGGTCTTTAACCAACATTAGTATGACCAATTAGATATAGTACCTAACCTATTACATGACTCAATTAGAATCAATTAGAACAAGTTAGGACCTAATTATAGTCAATTAGAACCAATTATGACTCTAGGACCACTTATGTTACACACGACCCCTTAAGATAGTCTAGGACAACTTATACAACCCACGACCCCCTAAGATACTCTATAGTCCTAGATTATATATATGTTAGGACCTCTTACGTTACCTACGACACCTTAAGACCTCTTATTATAAATTTTTGACCCCTTAAGACCTAATTAGTATGTGTCTTAGGACTCTTAAGACCTAATAAGACCACTTATGTTACCCATGACTCCTTAAGACATGAGCTATGACCACTTATGTTACCCACGACCCCTTATGTAAATGCATTTTTAGTAAATATTAAATTTAGTCCTATGATCCATTAATGTACATGTTAGGTTTCATTAATACATACTAGGATGTCCTATGACCCATCGATGTCTTATCTATACCTTAGGACCACTTATTTGTTTCCATTTTACATGCAGTTATAATGTTGTAATCAAGTACTTAATTATTAACACTTAGCTCTCTCACATGTGATGTACATCTAGATGGCTGCTCAGGGTGCACCTCAGACTCCTGACATTCAAACTATTTTTCATACAGCCGACACAAAGATAGCTAGACTTAGACAGGCTATCAGTAGATCTAGTGGAGATGGTATATACAGAGATACATGTGCTACTATATTGACTAGTTTGGAGTCTATGACTAGTAGACTGAGGGCCCACACTTCATATATGCCTCAAGTAGTTGAGGCCATTTTGTGAGAGTTGAGGGAGGAGATCTTGGGTGATGTTTCCTTAACATAGGTTCAAAGCCTTGTGTCCAAGGAAACCATCAAATGAGAGATGTTCCCACATTATGAGGGGATGAGAGTGGTGAGAGCTTATCAGGTGACATGATGTGTGATCCCTCAGATTGCTTGTATGATTTACCCTCGACATCTTGCAGCCCATGGTCATTATCCAAATAACAACCAAATTCTATTATACTTTGCACAGCAGTTGTACGCTAAGTTTCATTTGGGACTCCGGGTCAACTATTTTGATATCCCACCTTTTTATGGCCAGGGGCTAGTAGGGTTGCAGACCACGATCATTATCACAGGGCTGATCAAGTTGTGCAGCCTCATAGATAGCTAGTTGGAGAGAGGAGTCCGGCAATGACACCGGTGATGGCTGCTACTACAAATAGAGTCATCATTGCTTCTCAAAGGGGAGTTCTGGATAGCATAGGATAGATTGCTTCTGCAACCACATCAATCACTTCAGATTTAGTGGGCAGATACATTTTGACTAGACCGAGTAGAGCTAGATCATCTTGAGGCTTCTTCTAGTAGTACTATAGGTGTGAGTGACGAGACATATAGAGCTGTTGGTCTTCCTGTGCCTAGAGAGATACGAGCATTGTCAGGTTATCATAGTACTTTAGATATGGCCCTTTACTTTTTGGAGGATCTCGTGCAAGCCTATTCTCATATTTCTGACACGCAGAGGATCCCTATACATTCAGTCAGGGATTACATTTCACTTACACGGGGTCCTGTAGTTCCATTGACACAGGATGCACCATCTACTAGTTAGGCACAACATAGTGTAGAGCATCATGCACAGGATAGTGTAGAGCACCATGCACCCACAAATCACTCTACAGCTATAGAGCCCAGTATAGAGATTGGAGATGTACGCATCACCAGTGAGGTCCTAGACGCTTTTGATGAGCAGTTGTGTAGGTTGGGTCAGGTGGATGTTGCCACTGATGGCAGGTTATTTATGGTTATGTTATTTCATCCACATGGTTCAGATTCTACACCACTCCCCTCGTAGCTAGTGACACCCCTACACTCCTCATTACTACAAAGGTTCGGGACCTTAGGTGGTGTGGGTGCTGTAGTATCAGTTGATGATACAATGGTGCAACGCACTAATAATCCTCTTGCTCTTGAGACTTAGGTACATATAAAAAATTCTTGTCTTTTTCATTAGGAGTTTTAGTGAATAATTAATTGTACGTGTATTAATGTTTGTTTAATGCATAATATTTTGTAGGCACAATTAGTAGAGCATGTTACCTCTAGTGTGGGTTCAGAGCATCTTCCACATGATGTGACACCTACTAGTGGTTAGGTAAGTTTTAGATATATATGTATGTACACATGTTTATATTTCAAGTACTTTACATAATATATATCTACTATGCACATGTGTATATAACCAATTGTTGTACACTAAATTTGCAGGAGTTAGTTGCTGCTTTACAAGCAGATGATATAGCTACTAGTGGTCAGGTATGCTTTAAAAATATTTAAGTTTAAATATGCATTTATAATATTTTAATTATTTTAGATTATTATCATATATACATGCATTTATATTCGTAGGGATCAATTGTTGTCTCACAGCCAGAGGATGCTCATGGAAGTCACTCAGAGGGTCGCTCTGTTCATATGCACCTAGATGACTCCCTAGTTTAGGACATGTTGAACATATATTTTATTTGAGACTCAGTTTATGATTCGAGATATATGATTCGAGACGTACATATTTGATTAGATTATATGATATGAGACACATTTATTTGATTAGATGATATGATATGAGACACATTTACTTGATTATCTAGACGTATATTTGATTAGATATCTATGATTAGATTAGATGGTTTTATTCGATTAGATGATATGATTTGATTTGATTATATATTCATTTATATGATTCGAGACATATATTTGATTAGATGATATATGATTAGATTAGATGAATCTATGATTTTATTTGATTAGATTCAATATATGATCTATATGATTAGATTAGATAGTTTTATTCGATTAGATGATATGATTAGATTAGATTGTTTAATTCGATTCTAGATGATATGATTTTTTTTATTAGATGATATATGATTAGATTAGATGGTTTTATTCCATTAGATGATATGATTAGAATAGATTGTTTAATTCAATTAGATGATATGATTTTTTTTTATTAGATGATATATGATTAGATTAGATGGTTTTATTCCATTAGATGATATGATTTTATTTGATTAGATGATCTTTTATGATATATGATTTGACTAGATGGTTTTATTTGATTAGATGATCTATGATTTTATTTGATTAGATGATAGATATGATTAGATTAGATGGTTTTATTCGATTAGATGATATGATTAGATTAGATTGTTTAATTTGATTAGATGATATGATTTTTTTTATTAGATGATATATGATTAGATTAGATGGTTTTATTCCATTAGATTATATGATTAGATTAGATTGTTTAATTTGATTAGATGATATGATTTTTTTTATTAGATGATAGATGATTAGATTAGATGGTTTTATTCCATTAGATGATATGATTAGATTAGATTAGATTGTTTAATTCGATTAGATGATATGATTTTTTTTATTAGATGATATATGATTAGATTAGATGGTTTTATTCCATTAGATGATATGATTTTATTTGATTAGATGATCTATATGATATATGATTTGACTAGATGGTTTTATTTGATTAGATGATTTATGATTTTATTTGATTAGATGATATATATGATTAGATTAGATGGTTTTATTCGATTAGATGATATTAGTTTGATTTGTTTGAAAGATGATATATGATACTTGATTAGATGATCTATGATTTTATTTGATTAGATGATTTATTTAGATGATATGATAACTAATTTCATCATTTTTTAAGTGTCTTAAGGGGATCTATAATTAATATCATAAAAGATAACTAGTTAATACATGTAACTAATGTCCATAATAACTATTCTAACTAATTCTAGAACTAACACATGTCATACTTGTAATATAACTAATTTCATCATTTTTTAGTGTCTTAAGGGGAGGTCTTAAGGGGATCTATAATTAATATCATAAAAGATAACTAGTTAATACATGTAACTAATGTCCATAATAACTATTCTAACTAATTCTAGAACTAACACATGTCATACTTATAATATAACTAATTTCATCATTTTTTAGTGTCTTAAGGGGAGGTCTTAACCTGGGATCTATAATTAATATCATAAAAAATAACTAGTTAATACATGTAACTAATGGATAATAACTATATTCTAACTAATTCTAGAACTAACACATGTCATAAGTAATATAACTAATTTCAAGCATACATAAAATCTTTAACTAACATGAAATCTATAAAAATTATTGAATAATCAAAGTATACGTATAAAATTCTATATATTAAAACCATTGAACCATCAAATAGGTTCATCATATATCAACAAATTATAGCCTATCATATGTTTAAATATATAAACAAAGTATAATGAAATTTAATCCACATATATCAAATAGGTCCCAACACAACAAATAAGTATACATGTATTAAAAATTTTAGACCAACTCAAGTGGTTCAGACCTTTCATGGAGAGCTTGTAATATTCTCTCACGATCCTCACTATCTAGTCTCCACTTACAACATCCACGTTGAGATTTAACTATATGAAGACAAATGGATGTGGCAACTACTAGGTGACTATATTGGAACACCTTATTGTCTGATTCGTAATCAACAAAGTGAATACCATGTTGAATTACTTTGATTTGTTTGAAATATGTTCCCTCTAAAACAACTGAACCTACAAGTCATATATTTTAACAATATATAAATTTAAACAAACTCAATTTGAATTTTGTTAAAAGGTTGAAATTTAAAATTTACAAATTGAGTTCAATATATTGATTTAAACTAGATCTACAAACCTATGGGGAACAACATTCCATCACTTTCTTCAGGTTCAAGTAACTTCATCCTCTCTGCAGTACAATGTAGTAAATAATAATCAACTCCTACATTTCCACTCTCAGCAATCACTACAAAGACATCTCTTACACAATAAATTTTTATATATACGTGTGTGAGATCTTAAAATAAATACTTAGTTCAATCTATAGATCTATCTATATCTATGATCTATACATGCAACTTAGTATACCATATAATGTGAAATTTATATATACTTACCAATTTTGACCAATCCCAAGATATGATCATAATCAGTAGAAATCAAAGGAACATCATCGAAGTTTTCATCTTTGTCTCTATCAAATGTATCAGTAACAACTAGTGGCACTAGATTCCATGTGCCTACATATCCACGATCTTGATTGATACATTCCTCATAATTGTCAGCAATGTAGTGACAACAAAAGCATGAGTTGTCCCTAGTGTTCAACATCCAATTGCGACAATTCGTACTCATAACTGAATGCAAAGATCGCATCTTTTCTATCCTATTGCAACCATGCATAATTTTTCTATCCACACCTGAACAAATACATATATATATAATATTCTATATAAATATAATTTGAATAAAAAATATCATTAAAATTTTAAACACTTTCAAATAATTAAAAAATGTGTGCATACCTTTTATCTCCCAAAATTTTCTATATGGCACAGCCTGAGTCAATCCTGATGATGCGTCATTCTCATTTGGTGTGAAATGTGTCTTGCACCATTCAACCACATCATGTGTATTTTTTATATGTACTCCCTTATAATTCATTTGATACTTTCATATAGCACGTTTGATGCAAGCTCTGACACCATCATGTTCACCTTTTCCATGTCCACTCTCAAAGAAACTTCAGACATGTGGTATGTTTTCATTATGATGATATCTACATAGTGCATAAAATGGTCTCAATGATTTAAATTGTGTAGCACATCCATCTAACCAAACATAATGTTTATCAATTTTTATACCTCTTTCTTTCACATTTGCAAAAAACATCTTGAAGCAGTGTTCCATATAATGAATGTCTGAAGCAGTGTTCCATATAATGAATGTCATGCTCTCTATCATCACTTATATAAAAATGATATTCCTTCTTGATGACCCATGCTTCAAATGTGCTCTGAATACCATCCAAATATAATTGTTCATGTCAATAACACACATGTACCATAATAGTAATTTTCTCTGAAAAATAGTATTCTGATTGAATTGCCTTTTGATAAACAAAAGAATAATTTTATGCAAAATCAACAACTGATACAATAGTTCTAAGTGGGAAATTATCTCTCAGTGTTTGAAATTGTTGTGCTTGCCACTTTGCAAAAAAAACATGATGAATGTAGGGTTGAATCAATTTTTTAAATTTTTCCATAAAACTCCAACATTTATCTCTTTTTCAACATATTCTAACCTTTTGGATTCTTTCCCAAATTTTGTTTCATTCTTTACATATTTGTAACTCTTGCAATTTACCATCTTTGTTACATCAATATTTTCATTTTTCAAAGGAAAAAGAGATAAATCGGCACATGTTTGGCATATTCCTTTTATGCAATTTATTTTTCCAGCTACATCATCTCTTTTGTCACATAAAATGGATGAGATGAACTCACTTCGTCTAGTAGGAGGAGCCTTTTCAAAACCATAAGTGTCTTCTACAAACTTTCAAAAAACTTGATAGTGGAGATCAAATTCAATATGATAATGACAACAACAAGTTTCAAATACTTTGTTTGTCCTGATATAATATGGCTTCAATCTTCCAAACAATGTTTGCCCAATCTTTATATTAGGATTTGAACTAAAAAATGACACATACATTTGATGTTGTGTTGTGTCCAACCAATGTTTCGTATGATATTCATATTGATTAGTTGAAATTCTATGTTTGATAACATCTCTAGTGTTTGATGAAGGACATGTATTGTCATTCCAAAATGATGTGATCAAATTTTTTATTTCTTCATCAATCCTACCAAAATGAGGAGCTCTACACATGATTTCCCAATTGCCTTCGAAGGTGCTATCATCCAAAAGTATTCTCTTATTAACATATCATGATATTGTTTCCTCTTAAACCAATCAGAGATGAAACTGAAGATATATTTCTTTTTCGTCTCATACTGTTACCTACAATGGACATCAACATAACTTTTCTTGTAATGGACTTATCTATAGTTTGAGATTGCTTCCCTAGCTAGTTCAAACCTTTCTTAAGATTTTCAATCATATCAATTTGCATGTCAACAACTTTTTTCTTCTTTGATGATGTGTCTATACCCAATAATTTTAATGCCCCTTCCAACTTTTTGTCTATAAGTACAAGTGAAAGCAATTGAGCTTGTTCAAGTGTTTCAAAATTATCAAATTTACCCAATATTTCTCTTGCTATCATTTTCATTGATCTCTTCTTAGCAAGACTTAATTGTTGAGCATTAGCAATTGATCTCAAAGTGTCCACATTCATTGTAAGTAAATGATCTAAGTTTCTATAACTAATATTTTTCTTTACACTTTGAGCTAAATTTAAAAGTTCATCCTTACCAGTAGGAGCACGTGATGTTGACCCTTCTCCAACATCAATTGTTTGAGCCTCTCTAGGGAGTAATTCTGACCCTTCTTCAATGTGCAATTCTTCGACTTGACTTGACCCTCCTACTTCAACTTGTCTTTCAGCTTCTTTAGTTTTATGATAATATGTCAATGCAGCTTCACGATTTCTTTGTTCAGTATCGGGTGACCTTTTTTCTAGAAGATTTACTTTGTCTTCCCTTCTTGTTCCCCATTTCTTCGAGCTCCAAAAAATGTCTTCCACAAGATCATCAACAAAAATTCCTTCTTCAAAAAATGCCTTCAATAATAGAAAATGTGAATTTATTAATTGCAATTTGATGTAAAATAGAAATGAAAAATTTTACTTTTATACCATTTTTTAAAAAAAAATTAAAAATATTTTACTGGCCGACCAGGGTGCTTCATACGAAGTACCCCTAGAAAAAATTATGGCCATAGCTTTTGGCCAAAATTTTCACTCAGGAGGCTTCGTGCGAGGGGTCTTCTCATGAAGCCCCCCAAGTGGCTTTGTGCGAAGACCCTCTTCGCACAAAGCCACAAAAACAAAAAATTGCCCTCAGAAAATAACTCAACTGCAAAAAAAATGGTCTTTCAGGGCCTGAAACAAGGACTAAACAAGATATTTTTTCAAACAAATGATGTCAAAAGATGCTATTTGGAATAAGCTTTCTAATGAATATAATTTTAATACATATTGAGTTCATTATCACTTTTAAATATTACTTTAACTAAACATAGGTTGTTTGGTCATTCAACAACCTGTCTCTTCACGACTTCGGGAAAAATAGTAAATGATAAAAAAAAAATTATGAAAAATATGTAGGAAAAGCATATTTGTGTTACCTTTCTATTAAAAAAAAAAAAATTCAATATACCTAGATCAAGTTAGAGTGATCCAAGTGACCTTATGTCTAGATTACAGTTACTGTCACTTTAAAACTTAATAAACTATGAAATATTGATCCAAAATGAATAAAACCAATTTCATCCTTTAGATATTAAAGTTAAAAATATAGTCTCAAAAAAATTACATCATTATCGTATTTTTAAAAAAAGTTATGCTGATCCAAGTGACAGTACCTCCTTAAAAACATAGTTTTTTCACGCAAACCACTTCTAGAAGGAGAAGAAAAAATGAATTTAAATGATTTTTTTTAAAAATATATATATTTAAAAACTAGAAACAAAAATCTAAAAGACTCTAGTTTACATCATCTTCAAATTCCTAATAGTTTTGCGGCAACATGTGTTTAAAAGTGAATTTTTTTCTCAAAATGGTGATCTTTGTGTCAAAATTGGCCAAAAAGTGGGACTCACTATTGTGGGACCACCCATATGTATATATGTATATGTGTGTGTGTGTATATACATATATACATATATATTTATATATATATACACACATTTATGTGTGTGTATATATATATATATATATATATATATACGTAGATCAAAAAAGAGAGATACAACAGTATCAACCGAGAGTACCAAAAAAGAGGCCCAACCTCACTACGAACTCAAAGTATAATGTATACAGACATATTATAGAGAAAAGATGAAACTAAGGTAAAACTACTAATGTAAAACATCATAATGGGTATCAACCCAAGCAGTCCAACCCAGAGGGCCCTCCATCCAAATGATGTTCTTTCGCTC
Organism: Chamaecyparis obtusa; assembly: GCA_027943335.1. Lineage (NCBI taxonomy): Eukaryota > Viridiplantae > Streptophyta > Pinopsida > Cupressales > Cupressaceae > Chamaecyparis > Chamaecyparis obtusa. The sequence goes on along the minus strand of BSBK01001471.1, from coordinate 1,107,085 downwards.
CTGGATTTGCATAAGCATGAAGATCTCATCCTTCCTGGACTTAATATTCTTCCTAATTTCTTGGTTCAGCCTTTTGCAAGTTCGTTCAAACATTTGGAGATCATCAAAGTTCCTCCTCCACTTGTAACCATGTTTCAGCTCATAGACAAAGAATGTGGCATGCCCATCCTTCAAGAACCTTCTCATCTTATCTTTCTCCATCATCATTGTTGTGTGGACCTGAAGAAATTTTTTTTTAAATGTGAGTTTTCTAAAAAACTCAGTAAGAATTCAAGGGTTTCTTTGATACCTTTCCTCATTCCTACACTTCTAGATCTGCCAAAGGATGTTAGAAGATAACATATTCCAAAATAAATTTGCATTCTTTTTTAGCCCATCAATATGACCAGTAATAATTTCTAGAATATTCACATTTAAAGGATAAAAAATACCAAACATGTTCCAAATTTATTTAGCAAAAATGTAATAAAAAAGGATATGTCTACTAGTTCTAGGAAGCCTTTAAAGGCTGCAAATATCATTCATGCGACCATCTTTTCTAATAGGGATTTTGTCAAGTAGAGCCAGCCACTTAAAACATCTAATTTTAGGTTCAACGAGACCTTTCCAAAGAATATCAAAATACTTCTTCTAAGACACAACATCAAGAGAGGAATACTAGAAAGTATTGATATGATTAATAATATTTTCATTATGATCAATGATTTTGTAGATATTCTTGGATTTGAGATTAGCCATAATGACCTCATTCAGCCATTTGCATTTTAAGAATCTATGAGAGTCCACATGACAGTCAGTAGGCAGAACCTTGGTAATCCAGAATATTAAATATGTTCTTAAGCTCATCCCAATTGATGAGTTTATCATTTTCAAAAAGATCAGCAAGTTGGAAGATCCCCATTTTAAATTGCAACCTAGCAGAACATCCTTGGGAGAGGGCTAAGGGTTTACCAGCCAAGTGCAAGTTCCACCAAATGGATCTTTCACCATATAGATGCTTAGCATCATAGAAATCCTTGTTGGTAACAAAATTCCTTACATGGTCCCAAGCTCTCCATATATATATATATATATATATATATATATATATATAGTAATACCATAGTATTTCGTCAAAAAAATTATGAGGAAGTTTGATAGGAGAATCATACCAATCATCATTATAGCTATCTTTGTGCACCACATATTCTAAATAATTCAGTAGATTTGGACATTTTTTTAATATTATCTACATATGCAAATTAACTTTTTATAGTTCTTGTTATGGTTTCTGGGTAGCAATGATGCATGTTGTGGGATATGTTATGCACACAACAATTGATAAATACACCCCAGTGAGCATGCAATACAACAACCTCAAAAAATGTCAATGCATATGCATAATTGTTGCAGTGGTCATTCAAAAATTTCCAATACTTATGCATAAATTTTCCATTAGCCATTAAAAAATACTCACTACTAGAGGTACAAGTGGACAACTATTGGTACAAGATATATTTATTATTGGGTTTGTACATATCATCTCTTAAGGTTCTTTTAAAGTAATTAATTTGGAGGTTAGGTGAGCAAGGAGTGCGCAATATTTGGAACATAGCAATATTGCATGCTCTCTGTGCTCTTCCCCTAGCTAAATTAATTTATTTTAGAGTCTTCCATCCAAGACAACATTTTGATAAACATAGAATTTACCAAAGATGTTAAGAAATTATATTTAGAGATGCAACTATTCTCCACACAAAATGGCACCATTGTATATGTTAGAAAAAAAACTCAATTGTGCATACCATAATAGATTTTCCTGTAAATTTCACTAGTTTGACCCTAACAATCTACCTCCACAATGTATAAAAAAATTTAAAATTGATGAAAATACATTGAATTATACCAATTTATAATTTTACAATCCTACTATTTTATAAACTTTGTGTTGTACCTCAACAAACATATAGATTTACTTGGACAACAAATTATCATTAGACATTCATTGATATGATGTGTACAGGATGATTAAGAAGTTACATTGGATATACTTTTATATGTAAATTAAACAATGAAGAACTAATATTTTGACCAAGGAGATTAGGCATTTAATTGGTCTCATTATAAATTTAAAATTTAATATTAAAAATATAATTGTAAATAAAATTGAACACATCAAGACACACACCTAGATAATATATTCTAAAGTATATCTATACAAATTAAACATTTTGCATTAAGAAATATATAATATAACAATCTTGAATTATTGTTTACAATTTCATATCTTTTACATCACAATTGAGAAGACTGTTTTGTGTTTCTTTCTTACAAAACTTGTAATAATGTAAATTATAAATAGTATGGTTATAAAACCTAAGAATTTAATAGCCTAAAATGACATCTCTTATAGATTCAAACATCATAGAATGATACAATTTTACTAAAATCTCAACTTCTTTATCATAAAAATGCATCTCAAATTTTTGGTCATTAAAAAACTTCATAAATAACACTTTAGAATAATTTTGAATACATACTTATAATTATATAAATTGAAAATATTCTTATAATGACATCCAGAATCATATATTATATATACAAGTCATATATTAAACATAATATTTCACCCTTTATAACCTTATCTATTTAAGGATAGCCTAAAAACTAAAATGATAAACTTGAAGTTAAACATCATATTCCAAACACTAATATTGCACATAGGTCCATAGAATGATAATATATACAAGTACTTGAACATATTTTTGAAAAAAAAACTATGAATCCCTACCAATATTGAAAGATTTAGAAGTTTTCTTCAATTATTTTTAAATTTCTATATTCCTATAAATGGATGTATAATTTAAAAGCTATGATTCCACCATTAAGTATTTTTTGCACAAGCAATATCCTACACTAAATAATATACTAATTGATCTCATTAACTTAAAAATTGTCTATAAAATATAGACCAATTTTTTTAAAACCCTTCAAATCTCTCTGACATACCCATTGAACAAGAAGGTGCGACTGCTAGTTTGTAATCATACATCTTTGTTTGCAATGGTGGCGGCTATCCTCCTGATAGAACGCACCGTCTATTGAAAAAAAAAAAATTTCAAATCTCCAAACATCTCGTGTTTTTTTTCGGAAATTTTGGGTTGTTTTCGATCCAAATTATGCTTATAATGAAGAACAGATCCTGAAATTTTTAGGAAATTCCATGGTGTTTTCAAATTTTTTGCAAATGTATAGCGGTGCAATCCTTCAGGAGGATAGCCGCGTCCGTTTGCAATGGCGTCATGTGGGCACTTTTATTTACAGTTGTCATGTGAGCACTTTTATTTACCGACATACAATTGTAGTATCTTTTGAAAACAATGGTATTGTTTTATTGAATTATAGGAAGCCGTCCTGTCGTATTATGTACACTGCTCATTAATAATATGGATTTGCCAAAACAAAATTTGTGTGGCTCAAAATTAATCTCACCTCAAATTAAAGTTAAATTTACAGTGCCCCACAAGGGATTCGATTTGATTTTATTAAAATTAAAAATTCGAATTCTTTTTAAGTCAAAAAGTATAAGAAAAAAATTGACGAACTTAACTAAAATTTAGGAAGGAAAAAGGTCAATGTATAGAGGCAAATAAACTACACTGGACTTTTGGGGCCCGTTTGGTTGCTTAACCTGGATTAAGAAAATGGGAATAGGAAAATTGACATAAATTTATTCCAATTTTGATCCAATGCAAGAATAAATCTAATTCCAGAATTTTTTAGGAATTAGATTTATTCTTGCATTGCTGCACATTATATATATGACATCTGCTCAATCCCTTATGTGCCATTTCAAGCTTATTGTGCTCCACCCCCTTATATGAGATCTGCACCTCATATGGCGTCTCCTCCGTCTCCTCCTTTCCCTTTTATTGCATTTGCTTCATCTCCTTATATTGCGTCTGCACCTGCACCTAATATCGCGTCTCCTCCTCCCCCTTTTATTGCGTCTGCACCTGCACCTAATATCGCGTCTCCTCCTCCCCCTTTTATTGCGTCTGCACCTGCACCTAATATCGCGTCTCCTCCTCACCCTTTTATTGCGTCTGCACCTGCACCTAATATCGCCCCTCCTCCTGCCCCTTATATCGCGTCTCCTGCCTCCCATTATATTGGATCGATTCGACCTTCTCCACCACCAATACCTCTTCCTTATTACATCGGTTCTATTGACGACTGGGATTCGAACTATTTCTACCCGTCTGTTGCTGATTGGTTAACTTTAGCATGCTATGGCTGGTTTAGCTTTCTGATAGGGTTGGATGTATGGCGAGCAATTAAAAAGCGGGCGACTTGGCTGCCTGGTAAGGCCTTTACCCTCACCGGTGTAACAGTGCAAATTATTGTTTGGTGGACAAGTGTAAGTCATATTGAGCATAAGTGTAAGGATGAAGTAAAAATGGATGAGCTATATGTCTTTCATCAGATAGTCGTCAGTGGTAAAGTTGCTCTTTGTGTTTTTATAGGCTATTTGCTACCTGGAATGGCTGCTCCAAGTGTAAGAACATTTCTGTTCTTAGGAGTAAGCATATGCGTCCAAATTGCTTCTGAGTTGATCCTTGTTTATAATCACAAGTACTATGAGGAGATGCATAAGAGATGGACATCCTGGATAGAATTTGCAAATTCTATGTTATTTATATGTATTATAGTCCTTGGATTGACATTAGCTTGCACTATTTTAGCCAGTAAAACCTTTCATGGGCTTCTAAGGCAAAGGATTTCTGCACTTTTCCCCATCACTAAAAATGATGAGTCTCAATCCTCAAATGAGAGGAAAATGTCAATTTCTTGGAATGATTTTGAGCATGAAGTGCTTAGCTCATGGTTAATTGCCCGTGTTTGTCAGATTGATTATGTGATATCCAGGTCAGTTCTCAATTCAGCAGTTGCGGTAGTGATCACTTTTTCTGTCATAATCTTCCTGTTGTCAAACACATTTTTTGACATTTATTTTTCTAATGATTATCGAGATTATAGTCCTAATCCTATGGATTATGCTATATTATCTCTACTCTTTAGTTTCATCATAATAGGATGGATTGTCACTTGCTTGAGATGGTTGTCTGCCCAATTGTATTTTCGTTCCCATAGAAAAGTTTGGAAGAAGTTTCTTCGCCGAGAGGATTTCTGGACAAGAAGTACAGCTGAGTTGATTCAGATCTATGACTTAAAAGGAGACCGGCAACTATTCCAAGATGATGAAAGATCAGCCTGTATGACGTCATTGCTGAAGAAGTTGCAGAGATTACCCACAAAGATATTCACAAAAGTCAAGTTGCACAAGTTGGTATATTTGTTGTTGATACTTCAACTAATTGTGGTCTTCTTCAGCAAGCTGTGTGGTCTTCTGTTGGAGGCTATTATTGGTAAATTTGTGTATTGGCTTCGTAAACAGATGAAAGGGGTAGATCCAAATACATCATTTGACAAGTATGAAAGAATCTTGGAGATTGTATGTATGCCAGGAGAAGATCCTTTAGATTTGTGGGAAGCAAATAAAATGTCTTTTCACAAAGCAAAGGATTCATTTGATAAAGGTTGTAAGATAGGAAGGTCAAAGGAGGAAATCAACTCAATTTTTCAACAAAATTCACTATCGTGGAAGGATGGGACGAAACTTCTGAATATCCTTCATAAAAGAGCATTTCCTTCAGTTTTGAAACATTTCCCAAGTGTAGAAAATCAGTATGTGAAGATTACTATAGTCTCTCTCATCAGTATCCTCATAAGACTACACAAGAAGAAGACAACTCATCTGATAAAACTTATGGGATCTTGTCGTGAGGTGTGGGATTTGTTGAGTTTCACGGATGAGTGTGATATAGATCTCCAGGCCAATGAAATAAGCCTCTTTGATGATCTAAAGAATGGTAAGGATCAAATTTGTATGGCTGCAGAAAGGGAGTTCTACGAGCTACAAATGCAGTTCAACAAACTTGATCCTGGCTGTGAAGAGTCAGATGTACCAGGGGCACATGAAATTATAAAATCTCTATCAAAGGAGTGTGAAGACATTCTTACAAGTGAAGATCTACTGGGAGGCAGTGAAAAGGTTGCTACAAATTTAACAGATTCCAAGGACTGGATGAAAATAGCCCCAAGGTACTCTCTCTACAAACTATGCACGTTTATGTTAGATAGAAGTAATAAAGATTGTGGGGGCAAAGAAATTGAAGATTGTGGGGACAATGATATTGAAGGTTGTGAAGGAGAAAATATTAAAGATTTTGTGGCATGGACAGAGAATGCTTTGAGAAATGTTATTGCTTGTTGTATGTCAAGGCTACCAGATATGCTTGTAAATCAATGTTGGAAATGGGCACAAGAATTTGAGGAAGATAAGTTATGGGAAGCAATTGATCTCGCAGGTAAATGCAAAGGGGTAATGGAAGTCTGGGAGCCCGAACCAAAACTGACAAGGAATACCACAAACCACTGGACAACTCAAGACATGTGAACAACCTAATTCCTCCTTTATCTTTAGTTGCCTTTCTAATAGTTTGTGTATTTTAAATTTGAGTGGGTTTTATTCTAGAATATAGTATTAAACTAGATGGTAAATGTAATAGCCTTTTGGTACAAGATTAGTTTCCTTATCTTTTTTCATATGTATCCCATATTAAGACAAAAATAAAGCATGCATCACTTATGGTGACAATGTACAATGTGTAGAAGTGTATGCACATAAATCATGACAAATATGTATTTGTGCATATTTTCAGTATTAAATGTTTTAGATATTTACATGTATGCTTGACAATTTAAGAAAAATAATTGATGAATGTGTTCTAAAGAGTCTATTTTGTAATTGATAAGATTTTCTTATAGAGTTTTATCTATTTGTATATAAGATTTAATTAAATTCTTTTTGTTTCTTTTAAATTAATATTAAAAAAAAAAAAGTCAAGATATTAAATGTGGTGGATGTTCTATTGGTTATAGGAATTTGAATTTTTTTTCTATAAATGAATTTTTCTTTTACAATTATTTATTTCATTTTGTCACATTTACTTAATAGTGTACTAGAACATCACAAATGTGTTTATTAAAATAGAAAAAAATCATAGAAGTTTCAACTTTAATTTTAATTCCTTTTGAATCTCACTTGATTTAAGTTATATTCTTCACTAAAAATTACATTGATCAAAATGAAGAACCAAATATGTGAGCTCTAATCTAGTCCAATCATAAAAGAAGAATTCACAAAGTATTCAATCATCATATTAATGAAACACTTCTTCACAAAAGCATAAGACAAAATAAATAAGCACAAAACACAACAAATGTTTTCATGAAACAATTGATTGCATTGCCCACACATCTTCAAGATTTTGTGTGAATGGAATGTGGGTACTCTAAATTGTATAGCACAAGAACAAAATGCTATGAAATAATTGATATGGTTGATTGATCAAGGGTATGATACTGGGTAAGATAGGGATATAAAAATATGATAGTATCTATGGAAGCTATGGGCTCTCAAGAATAATAGTATGAAATGGCACAACGCTTTCAAGGAGTCAAAATCACAAATGCATTAAGGAGTTAAGATAACAAAAGCATATGATTGAAATGTGACGTGATATTGATCTTTTATAGAAGCGTCATGAAAATCAAGTGCTAGTATTAAGAGGTGCTAAGATAGTGAATATGCTTGAAGAGTGGGTAGAGAGTAGGTGAGAATGAAGGACATTAAGAGGCTAATGAAATGATGGGATGAGATTGAGTGGTGGTAGGGGATATTGATTTTAGGAGTAAAAATAAAATAAAGAGATATGGAATAAGTGTTACAAGCTCAAAATTTAGGAGTTGATTCATGAAATGGAAGGTGATTGTGAAATGGAAAGAAAAAGGATTTAGTAATTTATAAAATAAATAAATAAATATCTCATAAATAGGAGAATTCATGGATGGAATATGGGTTAGTAAGATAAATCAAGATTTATTTAATTTTAGGATAGAAAAGGTTAATGAATTATTGAACTACATAGGAATAGTTATTTAATAATTAGGAAAGAAGCTAATAAATTATTTAAATAGAATAAATGGCTATATAATTAATAGGCAAAATTTCTTGATTTTATGAGGACAAATATAAGTGTCCACAAAAAATAATTATAAATATATTTTAAATTTTGAAGAATAAAATTAAAGTGGCAAGAGTTAGATGGCTCCCTTTCTATATGGTGTTAGTATGTTAATGAGAGAACAATTTAATCTATAAAGTACAAAATGGGGTAAATTCTTTTAAGATCAATCTTTTGAATATATATGACACATTCATTTATCTATTTGAAATCATTTCAATAAATTATAAATCTATATTTATGTATAAGAGTTAAAGTAATAGTTAACAAACTTTACAAATCTATGGTATTTGTTTAAGTTTGTGAGGAAATTCCTATAACATTGACGATATGCTTTTTGAAATCTACAAAATATTTTCTATTATTTAAATCTAATTCAATACTACTTTTAATTTAGTTTAAATACTTTCTTGGCTAAGAATGTTATAATTAATTTTTTATGTTAAATTAATTTATTAAGATAAGTAAAGTTGCTATTAAGTACTTTTTATTGATTTAAGTTGTGCTTTGTGGGTTTTTATTATCATCTATTATATATTTGGAAAAGAAACAAAAAAAAGAAATAGAAATAATGAAATAGAATATCTTGTACAACTCTATTGTTGACTTATATGCAATTTAGCATAACAAGAGATAATTATTCAAATTGTACCAAAAATTAAGGATAGAAAAATAGTAATTATTACGATATCATATTTGTCACTTATAATTAATCTATTCTCTTAAGGGAATTATGATATGATTGAAGATTCTATGAAAATAATTATGAGAGCTTTTATGACTGAAAATTTTAGACAGTTCCATCTTTCCACCATTTTCCACAGTAAGAAGAATCTTTCCAAAAGCAACAAATCAAATTCACACAATTTTTTTAATTTAGTTCCCCATTTTTAGACCCCCCCCCCCCCCCCCCCCTTTCTACCATTTTCCACAATAAGAAAAATCTTTCCAAAAGCAACAAATCAAATAAATACAACTTTTTTAAAAGTTCCCTATTTTCTTTTAATGAACTATAAAAATTAAGAATTTTCAATCATTATGATTTGACATAATTTTTATATAAATTGTAAAAAGATTAATATCTCCTACTTATAAAACTTACTCATTATAAATTATGTGTTTTTTATATTCCTATTATTTTGTGTCATTTAATTTCTATCATACTAAGAATATTGTTTTCACCATAAAAACTATCACTTTCCACATTCCATTTTCTATAATTTTCTACCCTAAGAAATTTTTTTGTTTTTAAGCATAAAAACCATTAGTTTCCATGTTATTTTACTATAACTTTCTATCATATGATTTTTTTTAATCAAACAAATCTGAAATAAAAATAAGAATCCATTAAATAGAACCGAAAAGGAGAATAATAATAACAAAGTCCAATATGAAAGAACATTAATAAATGATATCAAATAAACATTTGAATAATTTTTTTAATTCAGTAAATCTGAAATAAAAAATAACAATCTAATAAGTAGAATTGGAAATGAGAAGACTAGTAACAAGGCAACGTTTAAAATAAGACTAACAAATGACATCATATAAGCATTGACCCATCCATGCCAGGTAACTAGCATCAATAACAACACCACCGATTACAATGTTTAAACAATATAAAAATATCGTTCTAAAAAGATCAAACTCAAATTCACCCAACTTTTAAAAAAGATCCTCATTTTTATTTGTGATAAATTTGTAAACATTTAATTTTTTGTGTGAATTACAAAGGTAAAAAAGCTAATATCATTGCTTGATGAAGGGTACTCCCCTTAATACCACAAACACATAACAAAAATAGAGAAACAATAGAAAATTGCAAGAACAAAAAATGGGCTTCTTATTATCTCCACAAATGTGGAATTACAAATTTTTAGAATTACAAAGTGCAAAGCCACATGGGCATTCTTCTTACAATATTCTGAGGAACAAAGCCTCGAATTATTACCTAGACTACTCTGAACTGCTCAGAACTCCCTAAGACAACACTACAACCTTCCTTATATAGGCAATTTTCCACATCCTGGGAAGGTTCTAGAATTCTAGCCAATAAGGCCGACCAAACTTGGAATTATTTTATTTTACAATTTATTACATCAAAAGTTGGCTCAAAATAACTTTTGAAACCCAAACAGAAATTTTGAAGGAAAATCATTTTTCACCATTTCAGGTGACCCAACTTTCGAAGACCATAAGTCATCACTAGTTGACTCGATTGACTATTATGACCCCATTTCAAAAATGCCACGAAGCGCTCTACAAGCTTGCCTCATGCAAGTGCCTATTGCCCAAATTGTCAACCTCATCCGGGGCCTCTAAAGCCTTCAAAACTGAGTTTGAAGTTTCTGTATCATGTTGCCAATATCAAAAATCTTCAATATCTACAAGGCTAGACTTGATCTATCAATGAAACTTTACTGGTAGGCTGATATGACCAAAATGATCCTCCAAAGAAGAAAATAGAACATTCTGAACATGAACGAAATATTACTAAAAATAGCAATTTTCTAGAAATAGCAGCTCTACACAAGATAGCCCTTATTGAAAAGAAACTAGAAATATTTTTGGGTGATGCAAGATTTCTCTTACACCCAGGATGCTCTTGCATTGGACACCTAGGATAATTTGAGAAGTGATCCTGTCATGACTCAAGTGTGAAGAGGGAAACTAAGATGGTTAACCTCCTCCTTTGTCAACCATGATGAATCTTCAACAGGTCATCCTTTCCATTTGACTAAATATTCTTCATATGTCATGTTCCTTGTGCTTCTACCAACATGACTATCCAATATGTCCTCAATCTCTTTGGTATTTGAACTACTTGGTAGAATACTCCAGTGTGCCGCAGTGGTCTCATCTTCAACACCTCCCTCATGATACTCTGTCAGATCTGAAATGTTAAACACAGGTGAAATATTCATCTCACTAGGAAATTCTACCTCATATGCATTTCTTGAATCATGCTTCTTCAGTATCTTGCATGGCCCAAACTTCTTCATTTTCAACTTGTTATATGTACCAACTGGAGATCGCTCTTTTCACAAATGAATCATGACTTCATCTCCAACTTGAAATTCCTTATGCCTCATTTTCTCATTTGCCTTAGCTTTATATTGCGCATCCATTTTGGTAATATGCTTCCTCACCTCCTTATGGATGTTCTTCAAATGTTCTGCAAAATCCTTAGTTTCAACACTACTTGTTTCTCCTTTATTTATCTTCCTCAACTGAGATACATTTTTGGGACTACTTCCATATATAATCTGGAATAGTGATCTACATGTGCTCCTATTGACAAAATTATTGTATGCAAATTCTACCTATGGTAAAATAAAATCCCATCCTGTTGGCTTATCTCCAACCAAACATCTCAGCAAATTTCCCAAACTCCTATTCACAACCTCTATCTATCCATCAGTCTATAGATGATGTGATGAACTAAATTTCAAATCTGTCTTTAACTTCTTCCACAACGTATGCTAGAAATATCCAACAAACTTAGTGTCTCAGTCTGAAACTATGCTCTTTGGCAAACCATGTAGTCTAACTACTTCTCTGAAAAACAATTCTTCTATATGAACAACATCATTAGTCTTCTTGTAGGGAATGAAATGTGCCATCTTTGAAAATATGTCAACTATTACAAAAATTGAATCATGTCCCCACTGTGTCCTCGGAAAACCAAGAAAAAAATCCATACTGATATCCTCCCATGGCTTCTTTGGTATAGGTAATGGATGATACAATCCCATATTCTGCTTCACTCCTTTTTCCATCTGACATACTCTGCAACTATGTACAAACTTCTTAACATCTTGCTGCAACAGTGGCCAATAATAGTTCTCACTAACAATAGCAATGGTCTTATCTCAACCAAAATGTCTAGCCAAACCTCTGCTATGCTTCTCCTTGATGAGATTCTCCCTCATAGAACTTCATGGAATGCACAATTGACTTCCTTTGAATAGCATACCATCCTAGATGATGAAATCTAGCCACTTTGTTCTGTCTAGGGTAACTGGTTCTGTACAAGTTGTCCAAGCTTCACCAAAATTAGGATCCTATGGATACAAACTCTTGAGTTCCTTGAACCCAACCACCTCAATCTACATCTCTATCAACAAAATTATCCTTCTGCTAAGAGCATATGCAACTCTATTAGACTTCCCACTCCTATGTTTCAAAATAAATGTATAACTCTGTAAAAACTCAACCCATTTCAAATGTATTTGATTCAACTTTCCTTGACTACTCAAATATTGCAAAGCTTGATGATCAATATACAAAACAAACTCCTTATGAAGTAGATAGTGTCTCCACTTCTTTAATTCATGAACTATAGCATAAAATTATTGATCATAAATAGAATATTTTCTCTTGGCATCATTCAACTTCTCACTAAAATAAGAAACAGGTTTACCTTCTTGGCTCATAACAGCTCCTATTGCAGTACCACTAGTATCACAGTCTACTTGAAACACCTTATTAAATGCTGGAAGTGCTAAAATAGGTTGTTCTATAACTTTCTATTTCAACAATTGAAAACTCTTTTCTACCCCATTAGTCCACTTAAACTCTTTCCTATCTCCTCTCATTATTTCAGTCAAGGGTGCACAAATATTGCTAAAATTTCTGATAAACTTTCTATAAAAGCTAGCCAATCCATGAAAAGATCTTACCTCAATAGCACTCCTTGGAGTAGGCCATTCAAGGATAGCTTGCACTTTCTCTGGGTCCATTTTTAGACCTTCTACTGAAACTACAAATCCCATATACACTAACTCCTTCACAAAGCTACACTTTTTCAGATTAATCAACAATTTCTCTTCTCTCAGCTTTTCAAACACCCTACAAATATGCATCATATGTTCCTCCAATGTCTTACTGAAGATCAAAATATCATCTAGGTAAACGATGACAAACTTATCTAGAAACTCTTTTACAACCTCTTTCATGAGCTGCATGAAAGTGCTCGGTGCATTGGTTAGCCCAAAAGGCATGACTAACCACTCATATAGTCCTTCCTTTGTCTTGAAGGTAGTCTTCCATTCATCTCCTTCTCTGATCTAAATTTGGTGATATCTACTCTTGAGATCTATCTTTGAGAAGTACACAACTCCACTCAAACAATCCATAATATCATCAATCTATGGCAATGGAAATATGTACTTGATAGCTCTAGAATCTATACACATCCTCCATTTTCCATTCTTCTTTGGTACTAATATTGCTAGTATAGCACAGGGACTCAGACTCTTATGGATCAATCATTTTTGCAACAACTCTTGCACTTGTCTATTCAACTCTTCACTTTCTACAGGTGTCATTCTGTGTGCTACCTTATTTGAAAAACTAGCTCCTGGGATTAGGTCCATCTGATGACTAATCTTTCTGACTGGTGGTAATCCATCAGGCACATTATCAGATACAATATTCTGAAACTCATCCAACAAATCTAAAACTTCTACAGGAACATCTTCTACTTCCTCTTTACCAGCTTTTGGAATTAAAGCAAAACATACATGCTCATGCCTCATACCCTCTAGGAACTTTCTTCCATCAACAAAAGTTATTCTTGCATTACCACATACCTTTTCTTATGTGTCCTTCAATGGCTTTAGCTTATGTCGCACTCCATCCTTTGTCAGGGAATAGGTATTTGCACAACCATCATATACAACATGCATGTCAAACTGCCATGATCTTCCTAACAACATATGACATGCATCCATAGGTATGATATCACATAGTACCTCATCTTGGTACCCACCAATCTTGAACTTCACTAGGCACTTCTCACTAACCATGACCTTGTGGTCATCCTACACCCAGGCAATCTGGTATGGATGTGGGTGTTTCTATCTCTTGAGCCTCAACTTTGTCACCATCTCTTCTGACACCACATTGTGAGTGCTTCCACTATTGATAATCACATCACAATATTTACCTTCACACTTGCACCAAGTGTGAAATAGGCTCCTCCTTTGCTCAAGTTCATTTTCTTTACTCAATAGGTGATGAAGGGCGCTTCCCTTAATACCAAAAATACATAGCAAAAATAGAGAAACAACAACAACAATATGCAAGAATAGAAAATTGGCTTCTTATTATCTCCACAAATGTGGAATTACAAACTTTCAGAATTACAATATGCAAAGCCACATGGGAATTCCCTTACAATATTCTGTAGGACAAAGCCTTGAATTATTACCCAAATCTACTACCCAGAACTACTCTGAACTGTCCAGAACTGTCTAAGACAACACTATGGGCCTTCTTTATATAGGCAATTCCCACCGCCCAAGAAGTTTCTAGAAATTTAGCCCAAAGGGCCGACCAAACTTAGAATTATTTTATTTTACAATTTATTACATCAAAGTCAGCTCAAAATAACTTTTGAAACCTGAACAGAAATTTTGAAGGAAAATTATTTTCTGCCATTTCAGGTGACTCAACTTCCGAAGACCATAAGTCATTGCCAGTTGCTCCAATTGACTATTACAACCCAAATTCAAGAAGGGCACAAAGTGCTCCACAGGCTTGACTCACGTAAGTGCCTATCACTCAAATTTTCAACCTCATCCTGGGTTTCTAAAGCCTTCAAAACTGAGTTCAAAGTTTTTGTACCCTGCTGCCAATACCGAAAATCTTCAATATCTACAAAGCTAGACTTGATCTATCAATGAAACTTTACTAGCAGGTTGATACGACTGAGATGAACCTCCATATGTGAAATCAGAACATTCTAAGATTTATGACCAACTTACTAAAAATAGCAAGTTTCCATAAATAGCAGCTCTACACAAGATAGCCCTTATTGAATACAAAATAGAAATATTTTTGGGTGATGCAAGATTGCTCTTACACCCAGGATGCTCCTGCATTAATAGGACTCTTCTATTAATCAGTGTTTCTCCTCCTTCAGCATCTTCAGAATGTGATGATCTGGCATCTTCATCTACATGTGCAACTCTAGCCTGGCCTTCATTTCTCCTATCTATCCTTCCTTGGTGTTGAGGGTATTCAAAGGCCCTATGACCTTCTTCTCCACAATGAAAACATGTTCCACAGAAGCCTCCTCTTCTGGATCCTTGTCCTCTTCCTCTTCCTCTCTGATCTCTATTTTTTTTTATCTTAGAAACAATTGGAATTTTTTTCTCGCTGATTCTAACTGCTACTGGCCTCATCCTTCTTTTTCAAATCTTCATTTCGACCTCTATAAGACCATCCACCAGATCTTCCACCATGACCTGAACTCCACTTTGTTTGCTTTCAAATTTCTTGTTTAGCTTTTCCTCTACTTTTAGGGAAAACTAGTATGTCTCTTCAATATTGTTCATTCAAACCAGATTAACTCATCTTGAATGCTCAGCCTCAACCCATTAAGATAATGGGAAACTTTCTCCTTATCAGCTTCCACATGGCCTATTTTAATGAGGATTTGATAGAACTCCTTTATATACTCTTGAACAGATCTTCCTGCTTGCTTCAAACTTTGCATTTTCTTCAGTAGATCAAGCTCATAATCAATAGGAATGAACTGCCACTTCAATTTATCCACCATCTGATCCCATCTTGTGATTCTATCCTTTCCTCTTCTATTTTACTTTAATTGAATCTCTTGCCACCAAATCTTTTCATGACCCTTCAGTCTAGCCTTCGCAAACTTGACTCAATCAGGATCCACAATATCTTCATACTCGAAATATTATTAACATTCATTGATCTAGTCGATCAATTCCTCTAGGTTAAGATTCCCTAAAAATGTAGGAACCTCGATCTTAGGTCTTTTTCTAATATTGAAAATGGCACAGAAAAGTCTTTCTTCCTCTTGATTCAAAACTTTGACTTCTACTTCTTGATCAGCATTTCCTTCTTTGGCTTCATCCTCACTTTCATCTCTAACATTAAGATTCATTCCTCTATGAATTTCTTCTTAAAATACTCACACTTGTCTCTAGAGATCTCTAACCTCAGGTGTCATAGCACCAACTCTTCCACCACGTTCCCTTCATTGAGGTATGTTCATGCATATCACTGAAACCCTAACCATAGTTTTGGTGTAAACTACCTCACAGTCGATGATCTATTTACAGAAACTATAACCCACGATCCTGGTGTAAACTGCCTCACAATTGGTGATCTAATTACACACTCAGGAACTTCTGCTCTGATACCACTTGATGAAGGGTACTCCCCTTAATACCACAAACATGTAACAAAAATAGAGAAATAATAGCAAATTATAAGAATAGAAAATGGGCTTCTTATTATCTCCACAAATGTGGAATTACAAATTTTTATAATTACAAAGTGCAAAGCCACATGGTAATTCTCCTTACAATATTCTAAGGAACAAAGCCTCGAATTATTACCCAAACTACTCTGAATTGCTCTGAACTACCTAAGACAACACTACAGCCTTCCTTATATAGACAATTTTCTGCCACCTGGGAAGGTTCTAGAATTCTAGCCAATAAGGCCGACCAAACTTAGAATTATCTTATTTTACAATTTATTACATCAAAAGTTGGCTCAAAATAACTTTTGAAACCCAAATAGAAATTTTGAAGGAAAATTATTTTTTGCCATTTTAGGTGACCCAACTTATGAAGACCATAAGTCATCACCAATTGACCTGATTGACTATTATGGCCCCATTTCAGAAATGTCACGAAGCACTCTATAGGCTTAACTTGCGCAAGCGCCTATCACCAAATTGTTGACCTCATTCAGGGCTTCTAAAGCCTTCAAAACTAAGTTCAAGGTTTCTGTACCCTGCTGCCAATACCAAAAATCTTCAATATCTACAAAGCTAGAATTGATCTGTCAATGAAACTTTACTGGCAGGCTAATTTGACCAAAATCAACCTCCTGGGAATAAAATAGAACATTCTAAGCATGAACAAAAAATTACTAAAAATAGCAATTTTCTAGAAATAGCAGCTCTACATAAGATAGCCCTTATTGAAAAGAAACTAGAAATATTTTTGGGTGATGCAAGATTGCTCTTACACCCAGGATGCTCCTGCATTACTGCCCATACCAAATTTAATCTTCTATTTCTATGTCGTTAAATAAAAAGCTTAAAAAACCATATGTCAAAAGTCCTCATTCATTCAAACTCTCTCATATTGTATCTATGAAGGTTGTAAAATAATTTTCTTAGCTTTCATACATGATTGTGAGAGATATATCAAAATTGTATTCCTTCGCTTATTTTTACGATCAGAAATTATAGACGTAGTTTTATTTATTTTTCATAATCTATATGTATGCTTAATAGGATATGATAATAGTATTGCAAGAATAGAGGATAAAAATCATTGAAAAATATATTCGATTTAAAATGATATTACAATTTGTTTATCTGCAATTAAGATTCTAGATACATCAATTCAAAATTTGTTTTCAAGATCTTGCTTCTCTCATCCTAATACTAATATTGAGACTTCTATTGCTATTCCTACTTCTTTACCTGATGTGCCTACATACATTTCACCTATCATTCATTCATACATACATACATGTACATATATTGTTTTTTGATAATCTCAAAGATTAACTAAAAACTTATAGTAAAATAACATTGTATTTGCAATAATTATTTTCTAATTTCTTTATAAGAAAGGTTATCCACCACATTTAACTCTCTCACATGATAATGAACATCAAATCACTTGGCTTAAAGAATATTAATTATAATGAGAGACAAGAAATAGCCTCATTTTTCATTAATAATTTATTATTAATTAACAAACATGCATAAAAATGCACCATATATTTGTCATACTTTTGTGGTATTAAATAGAATTAACCAAAATTAATTAATAAATATATGTTAAAAAATATATTTTATATAAATAAAATTTAAATTATTTTAACAAAATGATCATCCAATACATTTAATATTTAGATTCATTTTTTCAAAATAATAATTTAAAAGAAACATTTAACACCTAAATATCCTATCTTTATAAATTGATAAAATTCTATTTAACTAAGATGTTATCAATAAAAAAAGAATCTTTAAAAAAAATATTTTTAAAAAGTGAGCTCATGCTTTTGAGTAATTCCTCTTTAATTATCAAACATTCATTCAAATATTTGAGAAAATATTTAGCAAAGAAAATGCATCTACATGCACCATATATTTTTCGTGATTTAATAATATTATATAAGATTATCAAATAAAATTAATAATTATACAAGAAAATATATTAGATGTAACAAAATTAAATTCTTTTGTTAAAAAGGTCATCCAAATTGTCTATTTCTAAAACCATTAAATCTTTTGACTCAAAGAATATAAATCCAAAACAAACAAATTAAATGACAAACTCATGTACTATTAATGTTTTTCTTAATTACCAAACTTCATCTAAATGCATCTTATATTTGTTATATTTTTATAATATTAATTAGGATTCACCAAATTAAATTAATAGTTTTACAAGGAAAATATTTTTTACACAAGATTTTCAAATTTCTTTATTGAATCAAATTGTCTAGCACATTCAACATTTTAACTTAATTTTTTAAAATATATATAATTAATTTCTAATTATCTTATGTAGAAACATCCTAAATATAAACAACTCAAATCTATCTTATCAGTTAAGTAAAAAACTATCTAATATATATTCATTAAAAACCAATAAAGTAAAAACTAAAACTTCATATATTATCTGACTTGTATCTAAATGTTTTTTTTTAAAACATGCACATATCTTTATCATGATCTATTTGAATACACTTGTAGCTTTATACATTGTATATGCTCACCATTACCTATACATGTTTTATGCATGTCTTAAGATAATATTATACATGAAGAAAGCCTTAAGAACTGATCTTGTTCATAAAAGTTGCTACTTTGTCACCTACTTCAATACAATATAATATTCTGAAAAGAACCCCACTAAAATTTATAACATAGTTAACTAATAGAAGGGAAATTAAAGATCGTGATGGAATTAGACTGATTGTATCTCTTGGATTGGCTCTTGCTTTATGACATTTATTTAAAAGAATTTTAATTAGATTTTTTATTCCTAAAGTTAAAGTGAAGAGATTCGTCGAGTTCCACTATTATATCTTCATGAAAAGAATGATTACTCTAAAAATTAAAATGGAGTAAGAATCTTTTGGATCTGATTATTAATCATTATTTATGATATATATAGAGAGAAAAACCAATTAAATGGGATTTTCTCTTATACCCGGATTCATACTTGGTAATGAATCGTCTACTCAATAGGTAAGAGCAGGAGTTCTGCAAACAACAACAAAGAAGGACCATCCATTTTCACGAGATTCTGCAGCTGTGTGTCAGTAAATAAAAGTGCTGACAAAATGCCACTACAAATAAAGCTGTATGTTTGCTGATGTCAAAAGTGCTGATGTCAAAGTGGTGACATGATGCGACTACAAATAAAGCTACATTTTCCATGTAATTTTGATTGATTAATTACGTATATTGTATCGAGACAAAATATACCCAGATGCATGTTCACCGCTCTGTACAATATATCTGACAACAAATTTAAGCCACACAGCTTCTGTTTCAGCAAAACAAAACAATTGAACAGTGTACTTTTTCAAATAATTGAATAAAAACAATACCACCAAATTTTTGTAATCCTTGTAAGATAAAGTTGCCTTGCGGGGGAGGGGTGTAAAAAGAATTTTCGAAGCTATCTAAGTTTGGCATGGTGGGTTGAGAATAAGGGTATGAGCTTGTTGAGGAATGAAGTTCAATAGTCATAATATTTATTTTCTTTTCTATTATGATTTTTCATTTTGAAGACTTTTTATTTCATGTAACAAATACATTCCATCTGGTGATGCTCTTACCATGGTCAGTACCGAAAGAAGGGGAAGAAGCCATTATAGAAGTAATAATAATTATTATAATTACAATCAAGAAAATCAAGATCACCCAATCGATCAAAGTTAAGAGATAGAAATGGAGAGTGATGGTTTTGTAGCAAACTTGGTCACTCAAAATGAAATTGCAGGTCTTACAAGAAAGCACAAGAAAAAGTGAGGAATAGTGAAGCTAATACAACCTATGAGGTAGATGGAGCTGCTCTAATTCTTTCTACAAGCAACTCAAAATCAGATTCTTGGGTGATAGATTCTAGAGCCTCCTTCCATGCCACTTCATGTATGGATTACTTTAAAAATTATCAAGAAGGCGAATTTGGAGAAGTATTTTTGGGTGACAACAAAGCATGTAAAATCATTGGGAAAGGTGATGTTGTCTTGCATCTACAAGGTAGAGAAAAATTACTACTCGAGGATGTTAAACATGTTCCTCAATTAAAGAGGAATCTAATTTTAGTTAGCCAACTATATATCCAAGGATTTAAAATAGAACTCACAGATACATGAAAAATAGCCAAAGGTTCATTGGCTATTGCAAAAAGGAGAGAAGATCGGTAGCCTCTACATTGTGAAACCAATCAATGAGGTGGGAGTTGCTATGACAGTTGTAGGCAGCAATGCGGCACTTTGGCATCAAAGATTATGCCACATGAGAAAGAAAGACCTAGAGGTAATACTCAATAGGGATCAACTATCGGGTCTCCAATCAACAAACTTGGAGTTTTGTGAACATTGTCTCTACGACAAGCAAAAGTAGATCAACTTCTCGAAAGATGGGCATGACATGAAGGCAAAACCATTGGAGCTTGTGCACTCGATATCTTTGGTCCTACCAAGGTAAGCTCCTTAGGAGGTGCTAAATATTTCATTACTTTCCTTGATGATTGTACTAGGAAAGTTTTGATATAAATGATGGAAAATAAATCACAAGTTTTTTCTAAATTTAAAATTTTCAAAGCTCTTGTTGAAAACTAAAGAGGCCACAAGATTAAATGCTTGAAAATGGATAATGGAGGGGAATTTTGTTCGCTGGAATTTGATAACTATTGTGCAGATTATGGTATTCGTAGGGTGAAAGTTGTCCCCTACACCCCTCAAGAAAATGGGGCAGTGGAAAGGCTAAATAGAACAATACTTGAGAAAGATCGGTGTATGCTTTCCAATGTAGGTTTGGGAAAAGAGTTTTGGGCTAAAGCATGCAATACAACGGTCTATTTGATAAATCCAAGTCCTTCATCAAGGCTGAACTTCAAAATTCCAGAAGAGGAATGGAAAGGAAGAAGAGTTTCATACTCTCATCTTAAAGTCTTTGGCTGTCAGACTTTTGTACATGTCCCTAAGGAGAAGTGAAGCAAACTGGATCCTAAATCACAACCTTGCATATTCAGAGCTACAACTGTTTAATTACAGAGCTAACCTTATGTTTTTATGGGGTTGTTTAATTATATTTTGTTCTTAAATTTAAGTAGTTAAGTGTTCTTATAGAAATTTTAAAATGTCAAAAATTAATAATTTAGAATCTTTGGCTATTTTAGTGGACTAGCTATTATTTAGCAATTAAAAATAAGTTGTGTGAAAAGAGAAGGGGCTGAAAATAAGAAGTGGTTGCTTATTGCCAAAAACACAATGTGACTCCACAAATTTTTTTCCCTCTTTTTAAAAGATTTTATTTCTAATTTTTGTGTGTAAAATTATTATTAAATTAATTAATTTAGATTTCAAGTTTCATGCAACAAAATACATATTAATGGGGCCACCGGCTCCACAATTATCTCCTTAAAAAAAGTTGAGCAACCACTCCTAGTTAAAATAAGCTAAGCAGTGGCATGAGAACATGCCCTAAGAGACTATTTTTACTTTCTAAATGTGATATCCAATTAAAAATGATTGATAAATGAAAAATGCAGATAGATTTTGTGGGATGTATCTTAAATTAATTTTTTTATTTGAAGATCTATATTGACTTTGAGTAAATAGTGAGTTATGATCTATTAACTCAAGTAGATAGAGTTTGTATATCTAATGTATTTTGTGCATTTAGATCTCATATATGTGTGTGTGTGTGTGTGTGTGTGTGTGTGTTAGTATTACAGTTAAGAGGATGAACAATTAAGAGGATGAACAATTTTCAATGTAGATAAAATATGTTTTATTCTTTTTTCTTTATATTGAAAGAATGTACAAAAAATTTAAAATAGAAAACACAAATTGTTGATAAGGTCATCATAAAAACTGTTTATAAAAATATAACAACATGCCAACACTGAAGAGTACAAGAAACTATCCATAAGAACATATCATTGTCCATAGCCATCACAGAGACTACAAACCAACCAAGCATGGAACAAGGCCAACAACAATGAAGATACATAACAACAGATTGTTGTCCATAATCTTCACAAAGAAAAATAAAAGAACCAGAAGCAATGAGAATAACATTATAGCCTATTGATGCCCATAACCATCACATAGCGGAACAAAGAACAAACCAATTATTCTGAGGCAGCAGATCCACTTGAGGCTAATAATAATCAAGAGTAGCAGTTAGAAAAAAGCCCTTATACCATGTGCCATCATAGTTTCCTTTTTGTAAACATTAGTTACTTGGAATTTAATTTGTTGGATTTGCATTGGAAATAGATCTTAAGATTCTTTTCGGTGTTGTGGAAAAAGTGAAGTCGAACAGTAAGAAATATCTAAGTAAAGCCCTAGAAATGCAGCTTTCTAGTGATCATCATTAAGATTGTTAAAAATAGTTTTACACCTATATCTCCATATGTGAGAAAAAATTACATGCCTAACTCCATCAACAATAATAAATTAGTACGCATTCCTAGTCCAAGAAAATATTCTTTCCAATTTAGTTTGTGTTAAAAAATAGCTAGCAATTCATTAAAAATAAAATTTCACTATTGTTTAAAGAGATGGCATCCCCAAAAGATATGTCTTATACTTTCTTGCCTTTAACAAAAATGAAAATCAGCTGGTTGGATCATCGTACATTTCAATGTTAGTATAATAATTATTACATTGTTTAGTCATAAATTTGAATGTTGTTATGGAACAACAACTGTCATTCTGTAATCCTATAAATGCATCCTTTCATACTAATCTAATACAATCAATAAAATATTATATAATTTTTATAACAATTGGTATCAGAGCAGTGACAAATGGCATAACGAAATGGTATCATATGTTACTAGACTGTAATTTGTGTGCCATTAGGGTAACCATCAGCCTAATCCAAGGAGGCATCTGATGGTTGATTTAGTCATGGAGAAATTTTAGAAGGTTGATATCCCAATAAGACAGAGACCATAATAAGTTAGAGATGTTGCAAAGACTGAAAATATGCCAAGATTGAAGTGTTATATGTGCATTGTGCATTCATCTAATCTCACATTTGAACCTGTGAAAGGAGTTTGAAATTTATTTGCAAAGCTTTCAATTAATGGATCACAGATAGTCTTTCAAAGGTAACAATTGTAGTAGTAAGAAAAGAGGCAGACATCTATAACTTCAAGATGCGAGGGTACCAGTTGTAGCAGTGAGCAAAGAGGAAGGAGTCTATAAAGATTGGCACAACATAATAAGGCTTTGGTGTTTAATCTGGGAGAAGATATGACCAAGGGTGTTTCATTTGCACTGTGGACAATGTCGGATATATTTAGCGCTCCCCAACTGAGGATTGAGTTTTCTCGTGATGTTACTTTTGCACAAAAGTTAAGATCACATTTTTGGGGAGACCTGTGCAATTATTACATACTAATAGTGAACAAAATGGGAGGTTTGTTTTGGTAAATCTGCTAGCACAAAGTTGTGTTGATATTTTTATAAAGATATGATCTATTGAATAATGGTGTAGTTCTACATTATTATCTACAAAAATTATGGATTTTTTAGTGGCACTTTTAGCATAATTCCTTTGGAATAAAGAAAAATTTCAAATTTAGTGTGGTTGGTCATTTGTGCTTTAGCAATTTGTATTGCTCAATTAGATTTTTATCATGGTTGCCACACATATTTGTTATTTTGATTGAAAATTTGGTATGTAGTTGAGGATAGTATTTATATGTTATCAATGGAAGTGTTGAAGTACTGGTTTATTGCTGGAGTGATTGATCAAGAGTTTATTGTACTTAGTACCTTTCCATCAAAGATTACAGTGCATCATCTAGACAAGGAAAAATTGAAAGAACAATCTACTGAAGGAAATGTTGGTAGCATTGAAGATGAAAACTTAACAGATGATGAGTTTCTTATTTATGATTCTCTTAGTGATCTTGGAGAAGTACTATAATCCTTCACTTTATTGGAGGCAGGTGGTACAAGAGGATGGAGGATTTCCATCATCTCAAGTTAGCTTCGAGACAATGTTTTTCTTGAGAAATATTTTTGGTTTTTTTTCTTTGGTTTCTTGTTTATTCCTTGTTGGTGTTGGCATATTTGAAGACATGTGTACTGTGAATTTTATTTTTGGAGATAGGTAAGGGTTTTGGTGTAAATATCAATATGGATGGTTCTCCAATAGTACTCGAGGTCGCGTTTAAGAATTATACCCTTATGAGAGTTATTAGGCAACTTGATGGAGCCATGTGGTTGGAGGTCTCAGTATGGATTGTTGTTGAATAATATGAGTTATCAGATAGAGGCTACACCATTTTGAGGGTTACAAGATATCTTGATGGAGCTAAACATGATTCATAATTATTTTCTTCATAGAAAATTTTCACAAAATGTGTCTATATATGGGTGGCTGCAAGAAGTTGAGTCCCACTTTTGGCCAAAAAGTGGAAGTATTTTTCCTATTTTTCAAAATTTATGTCAATTGATGTCCAAATTTGAAGCACTTAAAGATTGAATCTTGAAAAATTTCAGTAATATCAAGTTTAGTGCTTGGAATCTAGTTTTCAAATATGTAATTTTTTTTAATACCCACATGGTATAAATTTAATTTTAGTATGCATGTCTAAAAACCACTTTTT
This sequence comes from Chamaecyparis obtusa, assembly GCA_027943335.1. NCBI lineage: Eukaryota > Viridiplantae > Streptophyta > Pinopsida > Cupressales > Cupressaceae > Chamaecyparis > Chamaecyparis obtusa. Next base: position 1,082,076 of record BSBK01001471.1, on the reverse strand, counting down.
CAAAATGCTTGTTTCAGGACCACACTTTATGCGTGTACGGACACCCTTTTTTGAAGTAAATGAATGTATTTTGGGGAATCCTTTTGGGAAAAGGTACCTAAAACATTGAAGATTGGTTAGGATATTTTTTCTTATTTTTTTATTAAATATTTTTTTTTTACTAATTTTTAATTGACTATAAAGTATAGTTTTGAAACATCTGGTGTACGGACACCATAATTTGATGATAACTTCACATTTTTTCAATTTTTTTTTTTAAATTGAAAATAATTCTATCTTGTTTGGTCACATATAACTCATTTTTTAAAAAACCAAAAATTAAAAAAATTATTAAAGTTTTAGTTAACCTTGGTATTTCAAGCTTAGGTACCACTTTGGCTTAATAAATATTGTATAAATATTAAATTTTATCATATCACTATAAAATTTATATTTTTATAATTTGCACAATAAGAGCTAAAATGGGTTTTCATTTTATAAAAAAAATCATCTGAAAAGTCGTTCTAAAAATTATGGCAAGGCGGAAATTTTTCTATATTTTGCCTTAGACATTTTTTTGTAGGTTGAAGCATAGGCTTGGTCCCACCAAGCCTGTCCCAAACCAAAACCCAAGGTAGGAGGTAAGGTTCCTGCCTATAGATTTACAAATTGGGCACCCGATATTTAAATTCAAAAAATGGGTGCCCGTTTTGTAAATCTAATAACGGGCTATAGATTTACAAATCGGGTGCCCATTTCTTAAATAACCATTGCAACAAAAAAACCTAGACTATGGGCCTAATCTAATGATTGATGACTTTTGATGTTATATTCTATCTATTTGCAGCAGACAAACAGAATATTTCTGCCATCATTCCTTTTTTCTGTCTTACATTGGATCTTACATTCAAAAAAGATTGTTTGAATTGGAATTTTGGTGCAAAAATGGGATCAAACTGACGTAGAAAGAGGTCAATGAAAGTTCTGACACCCAAGGAGATTGCACAAAATAGAGAGGAGGAGGCAAAATGACAATGAGAAAGAAGAGAGAGACTTCAAAATGCAAAAAATGTTGGAGCATCGAGTTCAACAATTGTTTCAGAAGAGGAGGATAATGAAGACATCATAATGGATGTAGAGGTTGAAGAAGCAAAATCAGGTGCATCTTCTAATCCAGTATTAGATACAGGTATGTCTTCAGATCCAACTATTATAACTTATTTTGATAAAGATCTTCATGCTTTGCTAGAAGCGGGTTACAATAGAAATGATTTAAATTTTATTCCTGAAAATAGATTAACACGTTTAATTTTAGAAATTAGTAATGTTAATCATAATGATGAAGGAACTAAAAGTCAAACCCCAATTGTAATTGAAAATGAAACACCAATTCAAATTGAAATCAACAATGAAAATGTAGACATAGAAACACCGATTAAAAAAGAAACTCATTTAAATGATAATGAAATAAATGAATAATTTCAATTAAAAATTGATGTGTTAGACAATCTGCGTGGTTTGGTTTCATCGAGACAGATTAGGACACACGCGAGTAGATTGTTTACACAATTATTTATAATAAGAAATTTTGGTTTCAATGTGAATTAATGTTACAATTAATTAAAATGTCTAAAATGCGAAAAGTAATGAAGAGGTTAGGCATTTATGTGAAAACTAAGAAGAAGGATGATTCTCTAAAACAAGTTGTATCAACTATTGCTAGTGCCTTTGACACAATTGGAAAGAAAAGTCGTTCTAAAGATAGTAATGCGGCACGGTGAGCAATAACAATAGCTTTAGTAAACAAAACTACTATTGATAAAAGAATGATTTCAAACATAAGTGGATATCTTAATATTAATCGTAAAACTTTAGCAAGAGCTGTAAAGAGAAGAGTTAACTTTGAGAGTGATCCGGCAAACCATTTATGGACCTTCAGTGGTAGACTCCCAAGGTCTGACATGAAACTTATTGGTGAAGTCAAAACTTTGATTGAAAAATTTTGGCAGGATAATACAAGAGTATCCCCTAATGAAAGAGATGTTCTTAAATTAAGAGTCGGTTCAAACGTTTGTGATCCACATCCAAAACACCTTTTAGATATGACTCAAATAGAATTGTATAAAAAAAATTTGGATGATAAGGTGTTAACTATTAGTATTAGTCAAAGATCTTTTGAAAAATGTAAACCATGGTATGTAAGGATTAACAAAGAAAGAATCACTTGTTGTTGCAAAACTCATGTTCAATTTCGTTATCATTATGATGTTTTTTGATCTATACGTTCTACTATGCATACTAATGAAATGTTGCAGGAATGTGGTATAAATATACCACCTGAAACTGTAAAAGAGTTTATATCAAATTTGTTTTGTAACCCACCTGATGAGCAATTTTATCTTTTGAATGCATGTGTTTCTGGTGTATGTGATTTATGTGGCAATCTTACATTATTAGATGAATGTTTGCATGAGAATATTTCATTTGATTTTGGACAACAATTAGTTGATGTAAAAATATTTAAAACTATTGAGTATCCATTGAAGGATGGAAAAGTTGGAAAACGGTGCGACTTAATAAATGAAAAACTTAGTGTTAATGCTTTTATGAATGAATTCAAGAGTAAGGTCATACATAAATATGTGAAACACTCTCACAATTCTAGATGGCTTGATGGACAATTTCGGATATGCAAGAATACATTTCCAATTGGTAGTATACTGTTAATTGTTGACTTTGCAGAAAACTACACGCTTGCACCACAAGATGAGATCCAACCACAATATTATAATTCAGTGCAAGTAACAATTTTTGTTCATATTATCTATAGACATACACCTAATAGTACAAAAGAGGATTGGAAAATATTGAGAGAGTATCATTTCTATATGAGTGATAATAAGTTGCACTCATCAGAGTTTGTCCAATATTGCTTTAATACCTTTTATGAAAATTTAATGGAGAGAGAAATTCATATAACACAACATCTAATATGGTCAAATAATTGCACAGGACAATTTCGAGAATGCTAGAATGTTTTATTGGTTGAGTAGGATGCACAAGAAAACAAATATCTGACATATCTGGAGTTTTTTTGAGGCTGGACATGGGAAGGGAGAGCATGATGGTGTTGGTGCATGTGTTAAGAGAGCCCTTTGTAGAGAGAAACTCAAATTTGAGGAAAAATCAAAATTTAAAGATGCATGTGCAATTGTTGAATGGTTTAAAATAAGTTTGTCTACAGGATCAAGTCAGAACTCTACAATTAGACATTTTTTCTGGCTAGTTGAAGAGAAGGATATCGTTTCAAGATATGATTGTAATACAATCAGCAGATCAGCTAAATGGAATTCATTTAGGAGTTCTAATTCTAACACTTAGACTATATGGACTAGGGAGCTTGCATGTTTTTGTCAATTTTGTGTTGCAGGTGAATGGGAAGAATGCGAGAATATAGAATGGGTTGAAGAATGGCAACAAAAATCCTTAACACCTAGTGAGAGACAAGATGAAGATGTTATAATAAATGAAGACCTGGATCATGCCTTTGCATCAGAAGATTATGATCGTGTTTCAGATCTCATACAACCTGGTAATTTAATACAATTTAATGTAAAACTTTAAATTATACATGTTAGTTACATTTGTATGTAGAGGAATTTATGATTATATATATATTTGAATTATAAACTTTTAAACAAGTTTTATTTACAGTGCACATGTACTTACAATTTTGTTTTGCAGGACATGTGTATGTTGTTGTTGCACCTGAGGATAATGAAGAGCAGATAGAGTATTGGTTAGCTCGATGTGTAGAACCCAAGAAAAATTTGATATGTCATCAAGTAGATGATGATAATTTTCAGTATCCAATTGGGTCTACTGTGGTAGTTGGTACATGGCTATGCAAATACCTAACAAGAAGGAATGGTTTACCAGCTTTTGAAGACTACCAATCAGAAAAGAAGATTATACACTATTCCCATTTGGTAGTGGCAACAAATATCAAATTGGAAAGATACAAAGGGAGACCTGCTAATAAGATTTTATGGACACTTTCAATGGAAGAGCATGAGGAAATCATAGATGCATTGCAGAAAAGAGAGGATGCTGATGGTACATTAGGTTGAATAAAATTTATACATGTAAGTTTTTATTCAATTGTCTTATTAACTTTCAAATTAAAATTAACTTTAATAAATGAACTTGAGTAAAAAAAATTTAACATTTTAACATGTTTATTTTTATGATGCAGACTGTCAGGAAGAACATAGATCTGCATTATAGAAAATAGAGGATGTTGATGGTACATTAGGTTGAATCAATTTTATGTGATGTAAGTTTTTGTTCAATTGTCATATTTGTATATATGTTTTCTACATGTCTTCTTTGAAGTGTCATAATTTATAAAATTTAGAGATATGGATTTGAAATTAAAATTAAATTTAACTTTAAATGAATTTTTATAAATTCTAACATAATTTCAACATGATTATTTTTGTGATTCAGGATGGACCTAGAAGAACATAGACATGAACTATTTATGTAGTACAATGCACTCTTGTTGTAAATTCATAACTTTGTATTCACTTAATTTTGTTGTAAATATTAAACTATGCACATTGGTTAGATTATGTTCACTTAATTGATCTCATTACTTAATTTAGTTATTAAGTTTGTAACATCCATATTGTTCTTGTCAATTACATGTATTAATAGATGTCATTGTTAGATCTAGATGATTTTTTTTATAGTTAATCAAAGTGTTCATATTACTTGTAGCACATATCTAGATATTGTACTTAGATCAATTACACATAACAACTCATGATTAAGATAAATAACATATTACAAGTCCTGAAATAATTTACATGTAGATCATAATGTCCATTGAATATCAACTCATTGTTAGATCTAGATGTTTTTTCAAGGATAAATTGATAAATTACATAACAAGTCCTGATTAAGATAAATTGATAAATTAAATAACAACTCATGATTAAGATAAATAACATAACATTGTCTTGAAATAATTTACATGTATTGAATAATGTCCATCATATCAACTCATTGTTAGATAGATGTTTTTTCAAGGATTTAAATTGATAAATTACTTAACAAGTCTTTATTAAGATAAATTGATAAATTATATAACAGCTCATGATTAAGATAAATAACATAACAAGTCCTGAAATGTCCATCATAAATATCATAATGTCCATCATATCAACTCATGATATATACATATAATCACAAAACAAAGTCGTACTCTAAAAATAAGTCCAAGTAGAATAAATGATAACAAGTAGACTAGTATATAATGCAAGTCCTAATCTAACAACAAGTAAACATAATATGAACAAGTCTAAACAAGCCCAAATAGTCAGAACAAGTCTAAACAAGTCCAAATAGTCAGAAAAAATAACATGAACAAGTTGTCTAAACAAGCCCAAATAGTCTAAACAAGTCCAAATAGTCAGAAAAAATTACATGAACAAGTCCAAATAGTCAGCATAAAACAAGTCCTATCTAAATAGGACCATCATAATCTAAAGTCTCTACTCATCTAGTTGATCTGCAATCTTCTTCACTCCACGTGGAGAGGACTATGATGCATCAACATGCTCTCTTTGGTCCTGAGTGCCCTCATCCTACTCTGTCTGCTCCCGAGTACCCTCATCCTGCACTGTGTGGTCTCAAGTACCCTCGTCCTCAACTACATGAAAAGTGGATGAAGTCAAATCCTATAAAAACATTTAAAGTACAAATTAAAAATTACTTAAATTAATCATCTAAGATCTAGATACACATAGGACATTGAAAATTTGCTTAAATTAATTATCACCTCAAAGGATAATGTTGATGGATGCATTTGGCTTAATCCTGTAGCCATGCCAAGAGTCATGGTGGTGTCGACCTGAACAATATATATATATATAAAGCATGGATTAAATAAACTTATAGTACATATATATACATAAATTATAAAGTATAAATATAAAGTGATTATATATAAATATGAAATTTAAAAACATGTGTACACATTACCTCTGTGTGACACGTAGCTAATGTCACCAATGAGTCAGGTATATGTGGCTGACTCTCAGTGATTGGTGGGGCAGAGGATGAAGGACTGCCAAATTGAGTGGTACATGACAGACCCTACAAAATCAAAAAAATACGTCAAACACATTATCAATTAAAGTTTATTTTTTTTAAAGTTTAAATGTATCAAGATCAAAGTGCATACTATAAATGGAACACTGAGATTTCGAGGTGTTGACGTCATATGATGACGGCTAATGAATACTGGAGGGTCAACCCTCCTTTGTTCACCAAAAAATCCACATGTATTATGGCTCATAATTGTATATAAATAAGAAATTTAATTTATTGCACTATATATTTAAATTATAATTAAATTTACCTGTGTGGGATGCTCATCATTTGCATTGAGTAAATCAACATATGATGAGATATCATATCTGACATCACCATGTGCACCATCAACATCATCATCGGTGTATCCACCATGCGCTCCACTAGCATCATCAGCATATGCACCATGGGCAGCATCAGGATCAAGCTAGGGACCCCTACATATACCCCCACAACTAGTGCAAACATGTGTTATGCTGGGGGCAGTCCTCGCCTAGGTCATGTGCTGTAATAAATTACCCGTAAGGGCATTCAAAGACCCAAGAGATGACTACATTGCTTGATGATAGACAGGTGTAGGAAGTATAGGTGATGGAAGAGGAACAAGGGGCTCAGTGCGCACATGGTTTCTAGTTCTATCACTCAATTTGGCCCCTGGCCTATCCTGTGGCATGCCTCGGCCAACCCCTTGAAATGCTCTCATGTCAAAATAATTGGGTTTCTTACCCAATTCAAACTCAGCCCACAATTTCTTCAAAAAATAAAGTGGGACCTCATGATTAGTGTGTGGTGGAGTGTCAAATACCATCCACCACCGCTCCCAAAAATGTGACACTATGGCGGGGTGTCTACACTATCTAATCGAGATACGTGGCTTCCTATCAAGTATTTGCTCACCCATTTTAGGGTTCTCAAAATAGCATGCCATATCATGTTTTGTAATTTTTAACTTATTAACCTCTTTATAAGAGAGGCCATCAGAATAATATGCACGCATATTCTCTCTCCATGACTCAAAGCTATCAATCTCATTGTCTAATGTATGTATAGAATCTACTATGCCTTGCATGCTATCTGCAAGGCATAGTAGCTAGACAGAAGGATATGGATCATTCCTAATAATATTTATCTCTACCACAATCTGCTCAACATTTCACCTAATATTCTCTCTAAGTTCTCAAGGTGGAGGGGGAGGGGGAGGGAGAGGTGGAGGAGATGGTGGTGGTGGTGCATCCTGACCTATAAGATCATCTATCTGAAAATCATCCATATCAAGTAAATATGCATACAAATAAAAACATGACTAATTTACAATTAGCATACTTTAACAATGAGAGAGAGAGAGAGAAGAGAGAGAAAGGGGGAGAGACAGAGAGACAGAGAGAGGAGAGAGACAGAGACAGAGATAGAGACAAAGACAGAGGAAAGAGAGATAGAGACAGAGACAGAGAGATAGAAACAGAGACAAAGACAGAGACAGAGAGACAGAGAGAGACAAAGAGACAGAGATAGAGACAGAGAGAGAGAGAGAGAGAGAGAGAGGAGAGAGAGAGAGAGAGAGAGAGAGAGAGAGAGAGAGAGAGAGAGAGAGAGAGAGAGGGAGAGGGAGAGAGAGAGAGAGAGAGAGAGAGAGAGAGAGAGAGAGAGAGAGAGAGAGAGAGAGAGAGAGAGAGAGGGAGAGAGAGAGAGAGAGAGACAATAATTTAAAAAACAATCTAAGTTTATGTTTCAAGAAATTTAAACTAAATTTATATAAATTAGTTTTCTAAAAACTTATAAATTTTGGTTTTCTAAAATAATAAAGAGAGATCTAGAGAGAGACTTGATAATTTAAAAAACAATCTTAACTTTTAAAATCTTTCAAGATTTGAACTAAATTTATATTTTGGTTTTCTAAATATAAAAGAGAGAGAGAGAGAGAGAGAGAGAGAGACAATAATTTAAAAAACAATCTAAGTTTATGTTTCAAGAAATTTGAACTAAATTTATATAAATTAGTTTTCTAAAAACTTATAAATTTTGGTTTTCTAAAATAATAAAGAGAGATCTAGAGAGAGACAATAATTTAAAAAACAATCTAAACTTTTAATATGTTTCAAGATTTGAACTAAATTTATATTTTGGTTTTCTAAATATATAAGAGAGAGAGAGAGAGAGAGAGAGAATAATTTAAAAAACAATCTAAGTTTATGTTTCAAGAAATTTGAACTAAATTTATATAAATTAGTTTTCTAAAAACTTATAAATTTTGGTTTTCTAAAATAATAAAGAGATATCTAGAGAGAAAAATTTAAAAAATAATCTAAACTTTTAATATGTTTCAAGATTTGAACTAAATTTATATTTTGGTTTTCTAAATATATAAGAGAGAGAGAGAGAGGAGAGGGAGAAAGGGAGAGAGAGAGAGAGAGAGAGAGAGAGAGAGAGAGAGAGAGAGAGATAGGAGAGAGGAGAGAGAGGAGAGAGAGACAGAGACAAATAGACAGACAGAGAGAGACATACACACACACACACACAGAGAAAGGGGGAGAGAGAGAGAGAGAGAGAGAGAGAGAGAGAGAGAATAATTTAAAAAACAATCTAAGTTTATGTTTCAAGAAATTTGAACTAAATTTATATAAATTAGTTTTCTAAAATAATAAAGAGAGATCTAGAGAGAGAAAAATTTAAAAAACAATCTAAACTTTTAATATGTTTCAAGATTTGAACTAAAATTATATTTTGGTTTTCTAAATATATGAGAGAGAGAGAGAGAGGAGAGAGAGAGAGAGAGAGAAAGAGAGAAAGAGAGGAGAGAGAGAGAGAGAAAGGGAGAGAGAGAAATAGGAGAGAGAGAGAGAGAGAGAAGAAAGAGAGAGAGAGAGAGAGAGAGAAGAAAGAGAGAGAGAGAGAGAGAGAGAGAGAGCACATTTTTAAGTTTATGTTTTGGTTCAAGAACTAAATTTATGTTTTCATTTTCTAAATTTATAGTTTGATTTTCTAAGTTTAGGGTTTTGTAAATTAGTTTTGTATGTAGGTTTATGTTTTTGTTTTGTTACCTAGGGTTTTGGTTTTCTAATGTATGAAATGTACATATACCTAGAAATTTTATCAGTTTTCTACACTAGTACGGTAATTTAGAAATTAAATTGAAATAAAAAAGAATTACAAGCAAGAACAATAAAATATTAAAATGCAATAATGCTGAAAATAATATTAAACTATATTTTTAAATTAAAAATAACTGAAACTATATTTTTTAATGACAAAAATCATTAAAAACTGATAAAAAAAATAGTACATACCCAAGAGATGAAAAAAATGGCAAATGGGGTTGGAAATGGCAACTGAACCGAGCACTCGAGCTCTCCAAAATAGGAACCCGCTTTTGCGTTGATGAAAATGACAAGTTTTTCGTTTAAAAAGAAAAATATATACATTTTCAAAATGGGCCCCTGATTTTTTCAAAACAGGCGCCCGTTTTGCTTTGGGTACCTGATCCTAAATGGGCGCTCAATTTTTTAAAAAGGGTCGGGCACCCGAACCTAAATGGATGCCCAATTTTTACAAATCAAGCACCCGTTTTGATTTGGGATTTTCCAACCCTGCGGACTTCTGCGGATTTGGCCTCCAACTCCCAACATTTACCCATATAATCTATAATTACCAATTGTTATTATGTAAGGCTTAAGGGGGGTTCTGGGTTATTGTTATTTTGTTTTTGGAGACTGGTAAGGGGTTTGGTGTAAAGCTCAATATGGATGGTTACCCAGTAGTACTCGAGGTTGTGTTCAAGAATTATACCCTTCAAAGAGTTATCAAGCAACTTGATGGAGCCATGTGGTTGGAGTGCTCAATATGGATTCTTGTTGAATAATTCGAGATATCAAATAGAGGCTACACCATTTCAAGGGTTAAGAGACAACTTGATGGAGCTAAGTTCTATTCATAATTAGTTTCGTCAAAGAAAATTTTCACAAAATGTGTTTATATATATTTTGTAATCAACAATTGTTATTATGTAAGGCTTAAGGGGCGTAAGGATGTTAATATAACAACTATTACATTGTTTAGTCATAAATGAATGTGGTTATGGAATAGTTTGTACAACTGCTAGAATAGTTTACAAATGTTATTTTTTAATCCTTTAAATGCATCCTTTTATACGAATTTGATACAATCAATAAAACATTATATATTTTTTACAACATTCAACATATTTGCAATGAGAAGTTTCTAATGTAAAATCTTCCAAGTAGTTAATTGTGTATCTGAATTATCTTTTGATTTCTATATCTAAGCAAATAATTTTAACCAAAAAAAATTATTAAACTTATAATTCCACTTGGGATTCAATTGACACCTTAAGGGAAAATCTGGAAAGGAGTTGCAAGTAGACCTTTTTAAAGAAAAAAATAGAAAAGGATATTGTGACATCCATAACCATCCCTAGAAATTGCAAAGAATAGGAGTGCATAATTTCATAGTCAATTCTAGTGGCACCAAAGATTGAACTAAAATTTAAAATTCTTTGTATTTATTGCTAGATTGAGCTATTCTTAAACAAAATACAATGGCAAAGTTAGCTCAAGGTATGAAAGTTCCAAAGATATCTTTAACATTATGGATACCTTTTTTGAAAATAGTTAGAGATTGTTTTGGAAAGATAACAACAAGAGGCTGATTTTAGTAAAGTATACACCTATTCCACCAAATAGAAGAGATGGAGAAACTGTATCCATGCTGCAAAGAGTTATTTTTTCATTTTAAAAGATGACAATAATGTTTTCAAGTCTTCCATATAAACTGGAGGGGAGGAGAATCTTTTATTCAAAAAAAAGAGGCATGGAGAATTTTATCCAACCAACTCACATGTTGTCATTTCCCCTTATTAGTGGAAAGATTAATGTGATTTTGTATAAGAATCATCCAATGCTCATCCCCTTGGGAAGCTCTAATGATCCATTTGATAGCCAAGAAAAAAAATTGTGTTCTTGGATCTTTAAGTCCAAAGCTTCCTTTACGTTTAGGTTGGATGTAGTGAGTTCATGATATAGATATGAATCCTTTATTACTTTACCATTTACCAAAAATAAATTATTAGATAGAATTTTAATTATATCTTCATATCCCTTTTTTGAGAGCATCTAACTTGAAGAGTAATAAAAATGTGGAGAAAAGAAAATATTAAATTGATGACTTGAATTTTTTCTACCAAATATAAAAATTTATTTCCATGGTTCAAGAGTTTATTCTTGAATTTATTAAGGTACCAATTCCATGTATCTATAAGTGAAACCACTATACCAACCAATATGCCAAGGTACCTCATGATTTCCCCATGTTTAATCTGTTGGAGATTTGCCAGCAAGCCAGTGTTGACTGTATGTTTGTCATTGATGACAACATATGGTAAGTAGCATGCATGGAAGAATTATGTAGTAATCTTTAAGTACATGTATCGTAGACATGTTATCTACATGATATCATGGACACAGAGGTTAACTATTAGTACAGATAGTTATATAGCAACTTGTGTTAGTAGTGTTCCTGATAGAGTAACATGCAGTGTTCTATGAATGATTGTCCATATAGTTATCATGGAGCCTTGAGCATTTGGATATGTGATGGATACATGTTAGTGATGTTACATTCAAGGATGAAGAGTCTTATGATCAGTAGAAGTGAATTTATGTAGTCGCTATTCACCAGTAGATGTTTTTTGTGTTTATTCAGAAGAGCCGACAAAGATTATATTGGTTGAGGACTTGCACCTATCATTTTGGTATGCACCCTTGGATTATAACTTGGAGAAGAGTTAGTAATGTTTGGTTAAGAGTGCATGATGCAATTCAGCTTGAGAAGAAAGATCCAGTTATTTTGGTAGAGCCGTCAATGTGTAGCGTGCATCTACAATTATCCTATTGCACAAGTCCCAGAATGTGTTGTGTGCTTAGTAGAGCTGACTGAATTATTATTGGAGTTTTTTATGGCTTCTCTAATATGATTTCAAGGTGGTTCTAATAGGTTGACTTGATTATATCATTTAGAGGAAATATATTTATAAGCAATCATTTGTGATTGCTAGTGTGTGGTTCATAGTTAATTGTGAAGAGCAGAGCAGAGTGTGCGAAGTGTTGAGCCATCAAAAGAAGGTCTATGTGACCAATTAAAGTATTTGTGCTATACATTAGAACTAGTCCAGATAGTAGGTCAAAGTGTAGCTCACCAAGATCTAGATATAGTGTGTATTTGTTATTTAGAAGGTTGTAGCCTTCACCCTTTTGAGCAGTGTTCTCTTAGACAGTGCGTCCTCACCACTAAAAGGGTTAATTGTAAAAGACTCCTAAAAGGGTTTGACCCTTAACAAGGTCTAATGTACTAAATACATTGTAAAGCAACTCTCAACAGGGTTAAGGATCTTCTAACAAGGATCACAGTACACTAGTGAAGAATATTAGTGGGTGTCAATTCCCACCAGGGTTTTTACCTATTTTGGTTTTGCTGTAATCAAAATATTGGTGTTGTGTTCAAGTGTTCTTTCATTGTGTTTAAGCTTTATGTTTAAGTATACTTAATTGGATAAAGAATAGAAACTTTTAGATAATTAATTCATCTCCCCTCTCATTTGTCTCTTGGGACTGTTCTTAACAATTAGTATCAAAGCCAAGTGCCTCAGAGAGAAAGTTTAACAACTTGAGGTTGATCAGATGGCATACTTTAGAAAAGAAAGTGCTAAGTTTGATGGAGAGAACTATCTTGACTGGAATAACAAGATGATGACACATTTACAATGGATTTCTTTTGAAGTTTTTGAAATGGCTATCAAAGAAGTTCAAATCCCCTCTCTAGCAGATCTTGCAAAGGGAGATGCTACTAGCCAATAGAAGGATTTGTTCCATCAAAATGCAATTGAAAAAGAAGCCCTTATTAGTGCCCTATGAGATAGTGATTTTTCAGAGCTAAAGAAAGTAAACACAGCCTACAAGATATGGAAGCACCTAGAAAACATGTTTGAAGGAGATAAACAAGCAAATAATACGAGCAAAAAGAAATGGACGAAAATGTATAATACATTAGAGATGCTACCTGAGGAGAACATAAGAGCCTACAATCAAAGGATTAATGAAGCAGTTTCTGGAATTAGAAATAATGGTGGAGAAATTTTAGAAGAAGACATCATGGATAAACTGATGACTACATTGACACCAGAATATGAAAACAAGATAAATATCCTTGATGACACTATGCAATTTTTAGAAAACTTTAAAAGAGAAACTTTAATCAACAAGATTGATGCATTTGAGGTATCAAGTTTGAAGATTGAGCCTAAAAGTGAGACAACCTCCAAAGCCTCGGTCCATGGTAAGAAATCTGCAAACACTTTTGGTAATTTTGATGATGATGATGAAGAGAAAACACAAGATGATTTCATTGCTATGATTTCTAAAAGAGAAAAGAAAAGAAAAGGAAAATATGAAGGTCAATTGCCATTTAAATTCTTTTCATGTAATAAGATTGGTCACTTTGCATCTAAGTATCCTACAAGAGTTAAGAAGTACAAAAATAACTACAAGACTAAGTATACACAAGAATGTTACTATGACAGAGATGGAGTATAAGATGAAGAACTAGCAGAAGAGGAAATTAGATTCATTTCTCTTGAAGATGAAAAAGAATCACAAGATTTAGCACTAATTTCACAAGCTAACATCAAGGTAGATTGGATCATTGATAGTGGTTGCTCACATCACATGACAGGAGACAAATATAGATTTGTTTATTTGGATAAATAGAAAGGAGGCATGGCTAGATTTGGAGAAAAAACTCCTAAACCCATCATTGGGAGAGGAGCCATCACCTTGGATGGAAATAATAGTACTGATGATGTTCTTTATGTTTATGGTTTGAAACATAACCTGCTAAGTGTTGGGCAGTTACTTGACAAAGGTTATAGGTTGGAATTTAATGGAAACAAGTACATCATTAACAACAAAGAAGGAGAAATAATTGCATCAGGATCAAATACTAAAGGTAATGTCTTCCAGCTTAATCCAGAAGCAAGTTGTTCTGTTGCTAAAGTAGATGACAATTGGTTGTGCCACAAAAGACTATGTCATATTAATTTTGATAACATAGTAAAGATCAGTAATGTTAAGGAAGTAAGAGATCTACCTAGCATAGCAAATCCAATTGATACTATCTACAGGGAATGTGTTATGGGAAAATGTGTGAGGAACTCATTCAGGAGCAAGCATAATTTAACAGAGAACAAGTTGGATTTGATTCATACAGACCTATGTGGACCAACTCAAACGAGATCATACTATGGTGAAAGGTATTTCATTTTGTTTGTAGATGATTATTCTAGAATGATGTAGGTTGTGTTCTTAAAGGATAAGTCAAAGCATTTGAGAAGTTAAAAATGTTCAAAGATAAGGTTGAGGATGAATCTGGACTAAAGATAAAATGTCTAAGATTAGAGAGAGGAGGAGAATTCACATCTGGCAGATTCTATGAGTATTGTGAAGAACATGGCATAAAAAGATAGTTGAGTGCACCTAGAACCCCTTAGTAGAATGGGATTATAGAGAGAAGGAATAGAATCATCCTTGTTACAACATGCACCATCATGATTGAAGGAAAAGTTGCACACACCTATTGGAGAGATACAGTTAATACAAAAGTCTTTACAATCAATAGAATACAAATAAGACCTAGCGCGGACAAGACACCTTATGAGCTATGGTTTAGTAATGTTCCCATAGTAAAATACTTCAAAATATTTGGAAGCAAGTGCTACATCAAGAGGGATGAAGCAATAGAAAATTTTGATGCAAGAAGTGATGAAGGTATTTTTCTTGGTTACTCTACTAAAAGTAAAGCTTATAGATGTTTTTACTTGAGATTAAAGAAGATCATTGAAAGTGATCATGTTAAGATTGATGAAAAGTTTATGGTTCAAGAAAAATATCATGATTACTCACCTATGATTGAAGAAGAACCCAGACCTTCCACTAGTGAGATAGTTGTTGAAGAGATGTTTGATAGTATAAATGTATTATTCAATGACCCTAAAACAAGTGAAGAATAAACTTAGAAGGAAGATGAGTCAATATCACCTAAAGTACCAAAGTATACATCTAGATATCATTCTAAGGATGACATCATAGGAGATTAGAGTAGAAAAGTCACAACAAGATCAAAAGCTAAGATTTATGTAGGCAATGAGGCAGTATATTTACTATCTTTGATCAAACTCTTAAGTGTTAAAGATGTATGCAATGATTCAGATTGGCATGATTCTATGAAAGAAGAACTAGATCAGATTATCAAGAATGATACTTGTGAACTGGTCCCATGACCTAGTGATAAGAATGTAATTGGAACAAAGTGAGTATTTAGAAATAAGATGAATGAAGATGGTACAATAGTGAGGAATAAAGAAAGGTTGGTATGTAAGGGATATGCACAAAGAGAAGGTGTTGATTATTCAGACACTTTTGCACCAGTAAGCAAGTTAGAAGCTATTAAGTTATTTTTAGCCTTTGCAACATTCAAAAACTTAAAAGTTTATCAAATGGATGTTAAATCAGCATTCTTGAATGGGGAGCTAAAAGAAGAAGTGTACATTGAGTATCCAGAAAGATTCACCCTATCAGACAAACATGATATGGTATGTAGATTGAAGAAAGCCCTCTATGGACTTAAGCAAGCCCCTAGAGCATGGTATGAAAGACTTGATGGATATCTAACAAAGATTGGATTCAAAAAGGGAGAAGAAGATTGTAATCTATTTATAAGAGAGACATCTGAAGGAATACTACTTGTGGCTATATTTTTTTATGACATTATCTTTGGGGTAATGAAAAACTAAGTGCAAAATTTGCTAAAGAAATGCAGACAGAGTTTGAGATGAGCATGATTGGTCCTATCAAATACTTTTTGGGACTAAATTTGTAGTAGACAGAGAAAGGTATTTTCATTAATCATTCCAAATATGAGAAAGAGATGCTAAAGAAATTCAAGATGGATGATTGCAAGCTAGTAGGTACACCTATGATAACAGGATGCAAGCTTACAAAAGAAGATGTTTCTCCAGCGGTAGATACAATATTGTACAAGTCTATGATTGGTAAACTCATTTATCTTACTCAAACTAGACTTGATATTTCCAATGCAGTTGGCATAGTTGGAAGATTTGTAGTAGAGCCTAAACAAATTCACCTCATGGAAATAAAGAGAATATTTAGATATTTGTAGGTCACTATAGATTATGGTCTATGGTATCCTAATTTAAAAAATGTTGAGCTTCATATGTTACCGATGTTGATTGGGCAGGATGTGTTGATGATAGAAAGAGTACATCACGTGGAGCAGTGTTTCTTGGTGATAGACTTGTCACTTGGACAAGCAAGAAGAAAAATTGTATCTCTCACTCAACAATAGAAGTAGATTATATTGTAGTAGCCCTGAATTGTTCTACAATTATTTGGATCAAGAAAATGATAAAGGATTTTGGAATTCAGATTGATTTAGCTCATTGTTATTCATTGTGATAACACTAGCACTATTAACATGTCAAAGAACCCTATGATGCGTGCAAAGACAAAGCACATTGAGATCAAGTATCACTTCCTAAGAGATAAAGTGGAAGAGAAAGAAGTCAACTTGGACTATGTGAGTAGTAAAGATCAATTGGTAGACATATTCACAAAGCCTTTTCCAAAAGATACTTTTGAGTATCTCAGGGAGAAGTTGGGAGTAATTCCCTTCCCTAATTCTTCTTAGAAGAAAGGAGAAAGAGCATCAATCCTTAGGGACTGATGGATGGTTGACTACTCTACTTTAGGAGTAGTACCGGTGCTTAAAATGATTGGTGCCCTTTTCTATTGATGTCAAAGGGGGAGTAGTATTACAGCTAAGAAAAATAGTACTAAAGAAGGTGTAATATACAAATGGGGAGTAACATTCATTCAATGTGAAATTCTTCGACTTGACTTGATCCTCCTACTTCAACTTGTCTTTCATCTTCTTTAGTTTTATGATAATATGTCAATGCAGCTTCATGATTTCTTTGTTCAATACCAGGTGACCTTTTTCTAGAAGATTTACTTTGTCTTCCCTTCTTGTTCCCCATTTCTTCGAGCTCCAAAAAATGTCTTCCACAAAATCATCAACAAAAATTCCTTCTTCAAAAAATGCCTTCAATAATAGAAAATGTGAATTTAGTAATTGCAATTTGATGTAAAATAGAAATGAAAAATTTTAATTTTATACCATTTTAAAAAAATATTTTACTGGCTAACCAGGGTACTTCGTACGAAGTACCCCTGGGAAAAATCTCGGCCATAGCTTTTGGCTAGAATTTTCACTCAAGAGGCTTCGTGCAAGGGGTCCTTGCACGAAGCCCCCCAGGTGGCTTTGTGCGAAGACCCTCTTCGCACGAAGCCACAAAAACAAAAAATTGCCCTCAAAAAACAATTGAACTGCAAAAAAATGGTCTTTCGGGGCCTGAAACAAGGACTAAACAAGATGATTTTTTCAAATAAATGATTTCAAAAGATGCTATTCGGAATAAGCTTTCTAATTAATATAATTTTAATACATATTGAGTTCATTATCACTTTTAAATATTACTCTAACTAAACATAGGTTATTTGGTCATTCAACAACCTATCTCTTCACGACTTCGGGAAAAATAGTAAATGATAAAAAAAATTTATGAAAAATATGTAGGAAAAGCATATTTGTGTTACCTTTCTATTTTTTTTTTTAAAAATGATATACCTAGATCAAGTTAGAGCGATCCAAGTGACCTTATGTCTAGATTATAGTTACTGTCACTTTAAAACTTAATAAACTATGAAATATTGATCCAAAATGAATAAAACCAATTGCATCCTTTAGATATTGAAGTTAAAAATGTAATCTCAAAAGAATTACATTATTATTGTATTTTAAAAAAAAGTTATGTTGATCCAAGTGACAGTACCTCCTTAAAAACATAGTTTTTTCACGCAAACCACTTTTAGAAGGAGAAGAAAAAATGAATTTAAATGATTTTTTATTTTTTTAAATATATTTAAAAACTAGAAACAAAAATCTAAAAGACTCTAGTTTACATCATCTTCAAATTCCTAATAGTTTTGTGGCAAGATGTGTTTGAAAGTGAAATTTTTTCTCAAAATGGTGATCTCTATGTCAAAGTTGGCCAAAAAGTGGGACTCACTATTGTGCGACCACCCATATTCAAATATAATTAAAAATACATATGTGATATAGAGTTCTCTATATCATTCATGATTGGCTATAGATTATAGCAACCCAAGATATAGGAACTTCATGAAAGCACAAGACATGACAAAAATGAATGAATGATGCTATATTACTTACAACATGAATGAGATTATAATGGATACTCCTTCATAATGCCAAGCTAAATAGAGGATTGCATAAGATTATGACATGCATCTTAAGTTTATGACCTCAACTAATATGATAACCTAGGAAATAATAAGTAGGTGTAATAAGATGAGCTCACATGAAAATGTATACTTTTAAAAATTCCATATGACCTATGTGTATATCCTACGTAAACTGAAGTAACATGTATGCTTAGGATCTAGATAATAGTCATGCTAAGTGTAATACTCCTTTCAAAACAAAATCACCCTTTAAGTGTAACTTAGCAATAATTTAAACTAATGGAATGAAAGAAAGATGTAAATAGAGTTCTTGACTACTAGACCATGTTGTTAGGAATAATGGTCCACCAACACAACTAAGAGGGGGGGTGAATTAGTTGTGAGATAGAATATTAAATATTAAACTTTATAAACTAAAACTTTATTCCAAATGATAAAATTATAAATACATACCATAACACAATCCTTTGTTATTGAGGAAACCCTATTGAAGGTAAAAATTGGTGGGAATTAGCACCTACAAATTTTGTAATGAGAGTGTAGTATCCCTGTCAAAATATTTAGCCATATTAGGTGATGCAGGTCAGGTAAGGAGGATCCAATTAAGGACAGTCCAAACAAGCAGCAGAACACCATAATTCAGGATTACACAACAAGAATATGTTTTCAACTAAATTTTCATTAACATGCCCAACTATAAGGCCTTTCAGGTTAGGGCCAAATAAAATCAAATTATTTCTACTATCTCTTAGCTAGTTCACTTCTAAAAAAAATCAGAAACTATTGGAAACACTAAGGCAAATCTAAACTTGAGCTCATAGGCCTCCAAGAAATCTCCTTGTCTCCAAGTATGCAAACCACTAGCTCTACTACTACAATATCAGATAAAACACCTGATCAACAAGATCTCATAGGATCCAATTATGCTTCTAATTCCTACTTCCTCTTCTTTCTTCCAAGATACTTCTAAGCTACCTTCTATGACAATCCAAGCTCCAAATATATAGCCAGCTAAGCCACAAGTCAACGAGCCAGGCATTTAATTACATTATAGGTCTAGCCTAAGGAAAGAAACCAAAACTAAATAAAGAATTAACAAAACTTAATGAGAAGATACATTTAGGTCCACACATGACCTAAGAACATGTCCTTAACTTGAAGAAAGATCCCATCTCATCACACGGAACCACATAAGATGAAAAAGTCCACATTTTGCATGTAAACTAGCTAAAAATAGCTACCCGAGAAAAATGGTCATAACTTTTAACTCATAATGATTTAGGACTTGCAGTATTAGGTGAAGATAGTACTTTAGGTCCTCTTGAACTCCATAAGAGAGAAAAGGATGATTCATTAAGGATCAAGGTCTACACTATGCGCAATCAGCACACAAAATGTAGGAAAATATGGCTCCAATGACAAGTAAAATAGCTTCAACTTTGAAATGGTCCATCCAATCCTCATGCGACCATAAGAGAAGGTTCCAAAATAGGTCCTCAACATCATGTAGGCTTCACACAACATGAAACCAATAAATTCAATAATTATAGTGCAAACATCATAAAATAGGAAATGTTTTTGGTGATGCAAGATTGCTCAAAGCCCAAGATGCTCCTGCATCAGACAACCCAGGTTACAAAAGATTTTCTTAATGGCTGGAAGGATATCTTCTAGGATTTAGCACATAAAGTCCAAACTAGTTCTTCACATACATGTCCTCCAAGTCTTAACTTTTCAAACTCTTCCACTTTTTCTTTCTTTGCCTCTTCAAGTCCTTCCTTGACAACACACAAGCTTGTTCTCCATACTAATCTCCAAACCTTTCCAAATTTGACAATCCAACTTAGCTACCAAAACTCAGGTTCCTCCTACCGAATGTTGTATCCAGAAAAGGCATTAGGGAAAGATTCCTATCATCTTTCTTTACAATAAACACATTCTTGACACAATCATGCATAGCCTTCCAATCATACTGCCAAGGTCTATGTCCGAGCAATATATGAAAACTACTCATGTTCACAATATCACACAACACTTGATCCTTATACTAGCCAATCTAAAAATCAACAAGATATTGATTCCTTACTTCTAGAGTATGAACATCTTGCAAATAGCCAATCCTATAAGGATAAGGGTGTTTCATTATCTTCAAACCAAGTTTTTGAACCACGTCCTCAGCTAAAAGGTTATCAGTACTACCACTATCCACAATAACATCACAAAGTTTATCTCCTAACTTGCACCGAGTCCTGAACAAGTTACTCCTATAACAAGGTTCCACCTTAGTACCAAGTAATTTTCTCCAAACCAACAAGTTCTCAGATCCTATCTCAGGCTCATTCAATATGCTTTCATCCACCATAGCATTCCTATGATCAACAAAATTATTTTGTGTACACTCAAAAGCTCTATGTCCTTCTCCACCACAATTATAACAAGTACCCTTAAAGATAGCCCTATATGTCTTATTTTTCAATTCTATTGTTTTTGTTCATCCTCTATAGTCAGTTTATCCTTCACCAAGTGATCAATCTTCTCCTTCCCTCGAGGATTACCATGTTGTCTCCTTTTCAACTTATCTTCTGCCTTAAAATCATATTGATAAGAATCCTCAACCAAATCAATCTTCATCATGTCAATCTCATCCTGAATATTGAATCTCATACCATTTCCATACTAAGATACCTTTTCCTTACCAAGTTCTCTCTGTCCAGACCTAATAGCAAGTTTGTAGAACTCTCGATATAGTCTTCAACAGTCAAATCTTTTTTTCTTTAGATTTTGCAACTTCTTAAACAAGTCAAGCTCATAGTCAGCAAGTAGGAACTTAGCCTTCAACTTAGTCACCATCAACCTCCACCAATTGATCTTCATTTCACCTTCATCTTCTCTATCTCTTTGTAATTCTTTCCACCAAAGAGCATCATGTCCCTTCAACTTAGTTTGTGCCAGCCTCACTCTAAGGGTATATTCAATTTATTCAAGCTCAAATAAGTTTTCTAACTCACCAATCTAATCAATCAGATTTTTAGGTTTCAAAGTACTAGAGAAAGTAGAAACTTCCATTCAGTAGTTGTTTCTTAACCAAACTCTAGATCTTTGTAACTAACCAGCTCTATCTTCACCAGATCTATCCCTCTGGTCATCACCACTAAATACAATAGCTTCAAAGTCTTCAACAGCTTCCTCATAACCATCATCAGTACCAAGATTCCTTGGCATACCAGAAACAGTCCTCACAATGTCAACAATTATATCATTTTTCATTAATTCCATCTCAGATCTAAAATCTGATTTCACCTTCTCTGTAATATTTGATTCCATAGCATCATAGAGATCTGTGATTTCTCTAGGATCTAATATTCTTGGAGGCATCCTTAAAGATTCAAAATCCAAAGCAATAAGTCACCAACAAGGTCTTGGTGCAAACAGCCTCAACTAGTTTACACACTCAAGATCTTCAAGCTCTAATATCACTTGATGCAAGTTAGGTAAGGAGGATCCAATTAAGGATAGTCCAAACAAGCAGCAAAACACCATAGTTCAGGATTACACAATAAGAATATTTTTTCAACTTAATTTTCATTAACATGCATGACTATAAGGCCTTCTGGGTTAGGGCCAAATACAATTAGAGTATTTCTACTATCCCTCAGCTACTTAAATTCTAAAACAAATCAGAAACTAATGGAAACACTAAGGCAGATCTAAACTTGAGCTCACAGGCCTCTAAGAAATCTCCTTGTCTCCAAGTATGCAAACCACTAGCTCTGTTGTTACAATATCAGATAAAAAATTTGATCTACAAGATCTCGCAAGATCTAATTATGCTTCTAATTCCAACTTCCTCTTCTTTCTTCCAAGATACCTCTAAGCTACCTTCTACAACAATCCAAGCTCTAAATATATAGCCAGCTAAGCCAAAAGTCAGCCAGTAAGGCATTTAATTACATTATAGGTCTAGCCTAAGGAGAGAAGTCAAAAATAAATAAAGAATGAACAAAAATTAATGTGAAGATACATTTAGGTCCACACATGAGCCAAGAACATGTCCCTAACTCAGCAAGATCCCATCTCATCACATGAAACCATGCAAGATGAAAAATTCCATGTTTTGCGTGTAAATTGGCTTAAAATAGGTACCCAAGAAAAATGGTCATAACTTTTAACTCATAATGAATTAGGACTTGCAGTCTTAGTTGAAGATAGTACTTTAGGTCCTCTTGAACTCCATAATAGCTCAAAGGATTATTTATTAAGGATCAATGGCTACATGATGCATAATCAGCACACAGAATGCAAGAGAATACGGCTCCGATGACAAGTAAAATAGCTTCAACTTTGAAACGGTCCATCCAATCCTCATGCAACCATAAGATAAGGTTATAAAATAGGCACTCACCATTATGTAGGCTTCCCACAACATGAAACCAATAAATGCAATATTTATAGTGCAAACAACATAAAATAAGAAATGTTTTTAGTGATGCAAGATTGCTCAAAGCCTGATATGCTCTTGCATCATTAGGAGATTTTTAAAGCATTACAATACAAAGTCCTTTTTAGAGGATAGATCTTGTTAAAAGTGAGAAATAATCATAGGCTCATTACCTAGGCACATTCCTAAAGAAGGTTATATCCAACTTCAGGACTCACTATCCACAACATAGGTGTATATGAAATATATGATCCACTAAACTGTTTGATAGCAACTATCTTTTCTTGATCAGTCACAATGTAGTTCCTTAATGAAAACCTATACTCTACATCTAGTAGACACAATCTTTTAGCTTCCACAATCCTTATTGAGACCACCACACTTTTCAACAAGAAAATATCTATCCTTTATACCTTATTATAATAGATAATTAGGTCATCCAATCAAGCTTTCCTAATATATAAATAATAATATAAACCCTTGATAAGATACACATGGTATCTTACACAAGTAAAAAATATTTTTACAATACAAAAAAAATATTATAGGATCTAAAATCCATGCTCTCCACCTTCTCCAAATGTTACTCCTCACTAGTCAGCCTAAAATAAATCTTTGCAAGATCACACACTTCATCTGACATCATCACTCAACAAAGTGGCCCATAAACCATAACCAAGAATATTCAAGATGTCTTCTTCAATGTCCAAATCTCACAAGACATAACCCATGCTCACATGAAAGATATCTCTAGAATACAAAGACTAACTCTGTCATATTTCACTATCTATCCAGAACACGGTCTTCACCAAAATTACTGTAAGTCACTCCATTGGAAACATTAAGCCAAGAGATCTTAGACGTAAGATCAAAACACACTATAGAACACTATCCTCCTCAGTCAAGTTTTCCATATCCTCATGAATAGGGGTAATATTTAATCACCTCTATTTGGATGTTTAATTGATGTATGTGTATGGGGGAAATATGAGATCCACTTCTAAATCCAAATTCCCAGAGGAGAGATCCGATTTGATCAACCAAAAGGCTAATGCACAATTGAATCAATCTATGAAGAATATGAAAAAGAGAGAGAAAGCCTATATTTCCCTATGGTTGAATTGAAGTGTTTAGAACTTAAAATAATTGAAATACAAATACTAAGCTTGAATTAGGGTTGATCTAGAAAAAGATGATATATGATGTTTGTGTGCACTTTTGGATAATTTTGTAACATGTTTCAGATTAGAAATGCTGAGATGAAGAAAACCTAGAAATCTTTATCCAAGATGAGCTCGAGTAGACTTTGACCCTCATAAAAGGTCAAAGGCTAGATTCTTTATTTGAAGGTCAATTTTGACTTTGTTCGCAGATCTCGGAAGTTCACCAAAAAGGGTATCCAACTTCACTCTCAGATCTGAAATCCTACACCTATACCTACAATAAAAATGGGGGGTTTATTTGTATGGGGGGTTTGCCTTGGTCAAACCCCAATTTAGGAATTAACCTTGAAATTGAATTGAAAAGTAGTGTGCATAAACAAAGCAATTGAAATAATTTACCTCTCTTATGTTGAAGTCCTTGTAGAGGATTCAAATCCTCAAATACATAAATACGAGTGCTTCAATGAATGTAGAATGAATGTAAGATGTCTCCAATCAATGGCATTTTATCTTCAACACCAATCTTGACTTGATCTTTGTATATGAGAAGGCTTGGATGAATGTAGAAGGATGGATCTTCAAGGGGGTTCCAAAGAGATTGAATCCTTCAATGGCTAACAATGGATCTCCTTGATGGATGAATGCTTGAACACTTGAATGCTTGAATTATTGCTTGCACTTGAGAGCTTGTGATATTTCTTGATGATAGTGGATGTTCTCATAAAACTTGATAATGGATGGAGAAAATGAGAGAGGAAGGCCTCCTTTTATAGCGAACTAGGGCACAATCCTCTAGAGGGGCCACCTTAGAGAATTAAATCCCAATTAGGTCCTAACCTTTAGAAAATATACTTAGATTAAATAAAATTTAAGTATTTACCATTCTGAAACCTGAAATGGTTGACCCGAAGGTGAGAAAATAAATATCCTAAAAAATCAATACCCAAAAATCAAGGAATTTGGAAATTTGAAAGAGGGGAACAAAATTGAGCTTAGGACTGACCTAGTTAGGTTCAAGCTTGATCCTGGCCTAGTTAGGTTTGAGATCAACTCTAACCTGGTCAAGATCAACCTTGATTTTGACCCTGTGGGCCCAAATCCAACCAGAATCAGGACAGGAGCTCCCAGGGATGCCTAGAGACCTAGAAATGATACCGGAGTGGGACAGAATGCTAGGGATAGGCATAAAATCCCATGATGACTATGATGAAAGATAGGAGGACCTATTTCTAAGTCCTACCTAGAAAATAAAGCTAGGGAAGAGGGAAATTAAGGAGAATCCTTGAGATCCTAACCCTAATTTCACCTATAATGAAGCATAAAAGAAGTGGAAAGTGGGGAGAAATTCAAATACATACAAAGACTTGATCAAGGAACTTAAAATGACCCTAGACCACTTACTCAGAGGGCTAAATACTCTTATCATGGAAGTGCTTCCATTTTAAGATGATACATTAAGCCCCACTTTAGTAAGAGTATGGACTCGATGCAAACTCTTGGTAAAGGAGATCAGAATGAAAAGATAATCTTATCATAATCCAAGGGACAAAGAGAAACCTTAAGCCCCCTGGGACTCAAGTCTTTGTTGACTCCTAGATCACAATAAGAGAGACATCTCTAGAGAGAGAAAGAAGGTGTAATTACCTCACCCAATGAGAACTTATGTCTCATTGTGAACCACACAAGAGAACTACACAACTAGAAAGATGGAATTGAACTGCCTAGTGAATGTGGCTACTCACTAGTCAACCCATCAAGGATTCATCCTTAGGAATATTCTATTCCATAAGAATAAAAACAAAAAAAACAATAAAGAGATCCAATATTAAGGACACCTTCGACCTTAAGGGATCAAAATATATGTATACTTGAAACTGGAGGGATCAAGAGATCCTGAAATATAAATCCATGCTTTAAGGATTAGTTAATAATCCAAAAAGGGAGAAAAGTATCTTGAAAAAAAAATGTGTGTATCGAAAAGTTCATGTGTGTAATAGGTGAGCAGAGCGTATGCCCCCATGTTAAAGTCATTGCTGACACTTTAATAGGATCAATGGCTTTAACAAAACATAAACAACTCCACTGATTATGTTTCCATGTCAAGATGCCCCCAGACGAAGACAAATCAAGGGAAATACCATAAAAACATATAGAGAACACAAAAGGGATCTACCTACCATGGGGTCAGTATGATCATAAGATAATATATATATGATATTATTGCAAATGAATTGACATGATTTCTCAAATAAATTAGAACTACGATCACAAAGGAGGAAAGATCACATAAGATATACGAAGGAGAATCTTTTCAGACCATGACATGGAAACCAAAAAGAATTTAGTGCTATCATATCTTGAATCCAATCAAATTACACAAGGAAACATTTATGAATAATAGCACAATTAAAACATACATTGAACAACAAATAGAAGAATAGAGATACATATAGAAGAATTTGAACAACATTTTCGATTCCTTTATCACCTTGCACCAACTGAGTAACAAGGATTGTATAAAAGAATCTAACAACATTTAGCAAACACATTACGAGAGAAACATAGTACAGTAGGAAAACACACAACAAAGCTACCACAAAGGACAAGCCAATCAAGCATGTTGCCTACTCTCCCCATCTCATTGTATATCATTTAGGGAAGGTGGGTAACTCGCAAGAGGGACTATATCCAACATAGTAGGAATAATAGCCAATTCCAAACAAGGATCCTCTTGAGAATCACAATGTTCGATACTAGGTGTAAGAGTTAATTGTGATGAAAGCATATTAGGTAAATCAATGTTAATGTTAATAGTCTCATATTCATCATCAGTATCATCAAGAGTATCTTCTTCATCCAAATTAATCAAAATAGGATCTAAGATACAAATAGGATCATCATAATCATGCATATTAACATCATTTTTAGTAACAACTTCTTCTAACACATCATGCATAGGTTTATCTGAAGAAGGTAGAGATCTTTGAAGAATAGAATTGTGAGCTTTAGCATGAGCATGACGCTTCTTATGACATTCATTAGCAGATCAATTATGTTTTGATTTTTTTTTAAATAGGTTAAGAACTAGGAGGAACAATCAGAGGATCCTTCACAAGTTCTTTGGGAAGAAGAATAGGATTATCAATAATAGGATGAACAATCATAGGATCTTTGATAGGTTGTTTAGGAAGAGCTTGATTAACAGAACTAGAAGTCATAGTTAAAGGAGGTATAGAAGGTATAGGTAAAATACCATGACTAAGATCCATAGGAGGCATGCTTAATTCAAGAATCTTATGATGTTTATAGGCTTGATATGAATGAAAAAGATTATCAGGTCGAGTAAGACATGAATTAGGTAATGAATGCTATAGACAAGGATTTGAGCGTTGAACCTGTATCTGTTTGACAACCTAAAACAATCAAACGTTATAGCATATAATCAAAGCAAATACAATAGTAAGCAAGCCAAAATCAATGCCACCTCGGATTAAGCGGAAAACGGGTGCGCCCATGCACCGTTTGATGTGCTTACATATAAATGGATGTGGGTATGCTCACTACGCACTTGGAGCATGCAATTATGAAAGATTTGAAGCTATTGAGATACCTCAAAATGGCACAAATCAGGTATGAAGAACCTGTTTGCCCCTAAGGTCTCAATAGATCAAATATGCAAGCTAAATGATTAACTAAGATTGATTTTAGCCCAAAATAGATGTGTTATGGATGCATAAACAATCAAGAAACTATGTTAATCCAATTATGCTATGCTAAAAATGAGCTAATTATGCTTGAAAATTGATGTAAAATGATGTATTTATGCTTAGTCTAGAGCTAATTTGGCATTATAAGTTTACTATGCTTAAGATGAGAGTTGAGATAATTTGCTCTAAGAAGTGAGGGTATTTATAGGTTTGAGGAAGGGCTTGGGTTTAAAAGGATGAGTCAGAGTTAGGGGTAGAGTTAGAGTTGAGTCAATGACAAGTGTCCAGACAAGTGTCAAAAGAGGATTGAGTTGAAAGGTTGAGGGAATGTGCACAATTTGAGAATTGTGCCCAAGGCCAAGAGGTGGCAAGGAAGAGATAAGAGATTCTTAAATGCATAATTAATGCATGTAAGAGGGATAAGGGAGGCTTAAATGCATCCTTAAATGCATTTGCAAAGAGGTGGCCAAGAGGTGGCCCTCTTTGTTGACTAAGGAGGAGGTTAGCATAAGTTTTGGTTAACCTTTGCTAATGGAATGTGACAAGGTTAAGAAGGAGATTAGGATTAGGATTAGGATAGAGGCTTCTAGAAGTCTCTAGGCTTTTGGATAAGGATAGAAGGATTCTAGAGAAATCTAGAACTTTCTAGGATTCTATGGATTTAGGAAACAAATTAATATTTATTTCTCTCAAAAGGGGAAATGAGTTTAAGGCTCATTAGGGGAAGGTTTGACTAAAAGTCAAAGAAGACTTGGATTAGCTAGGAATCACCTTTAATTAATATTAAAGTGAGATTAGGGAAAACTAAGAGAGGTTAGGGATCCTTAGGATATTCCTAAGGTTTTAGGATTAAAATAAATATTTATTTATTTTAATGACTTTTGGGCAATTTATTAATTAAATAATTAATAAATAAGGAGATAATGTTTAAATAAGATTTAAACATTTTTGAGAGGGATTTCTTAATTAAATATTTTTAATTAAGATAAAGGGATTTAATGACATAAAAATAAATTAATTAATTAAATAATTAATTAATTAATAAATGATGATGTCATCAGGGGTTTTTCAGAAAATAAAAATAATTTATTTTCTAAAGGACTTTTAGGTGTCTACATTTTGCCCCTCTTTGATGTGATGCCGCAAGTGGCATGGCATCAAAGACAAGAAAATAAGATGCCCCAGGCTAGAATCGGAGGAATGAAGGGGTTGTGCCCCCTCGAGAAAATAATACAAGGAGTAAACGTTGTGGAATTTTCTCGAAAGGAAACAGGGAAGGAAGGACCTAGGAAGAAGGGGAGATAAATAACCAAACTTCCACGAGCAAAGATGAGTGAATGCAAGATGAGATGGAATGCAAAATGCAGGATGCAGCTACATGAGAGAGGCAAGATTAATCTATATGATGTAGGATGTAGGGGAGCTCCAAGTGCAAATGGGGAGAGCACAACCTAGTTTGATATAGCAATGCGAGAGACCTGCCAAGGATACTGGGATCACAAGGCCTTGTCACCAGCGTTGCATAGGACTGACGCTAAAAAGACATGCAGGGTTTCCCTAGCATCACACATGATATCCAAAGGAGGCATGGTGGAAACGATGCTGAAGAAACCACAAACACACGACTAACTTACAGGCAGAAGCAAAAGATCAAAAGACCTTGCCCCAGATTATCCGCGTTCGCAATGCACCATGATATAAAGGATCGTGGTGACTTTGAGTAGAGAACAATGAGAAGCTGTAAAAGATTAACAAGATCCAAAGGACAAAAGCCAAGACCAAAATGACAACTCCAAAAAGACATCCTTTGCCAAGGAGAGAGATTTGATTTGACTGATGGCGGGAAGATTGGTCTGAACGTGTGGAAGGATACATCGACACGGACCTGGTGTGCGGGGTGGAAGATTAGGTCAAACAGGAAGGATACAACTGAGGGGACCCAGGATTAGGCTTAGGTCAGACAAAACAGAAGCATACATCTGTGCAAACCCGATGCTGATGGGGAGAATGTTGTGTTGCTGATTGGCAAATGATGTGGTTCAAAGATGGTCATGACGATCAAGGATAGTCGACAATTGATGTTGCTGAAGTACGAGGCTGGGTAGGACAAGATGTTCTGATCAAAGGCTGCTGCAGGACTGACAAGGATGATGTACAACAAAAAGGAATGATATGTACAATGGACGGGAAAAGATATACAACGGATTATGTACAGAAGCTCAGGATTGGGGATAGGAAGATCTCGCTATACAGGATATACAGGAAGGATTGCGCTATACAGGGTGGTGTACAAGATATACAGGATATAATACAAGATATGGTACAAAATATGTGCAGGGGGGATTATGGTGTTGCTGAAGGATTATGGAAAAATGAATGTGGGGGGATGGTGGATGGGGATGGGGATGGTGAAAAGGACAGAGATGGTGGGATGGGGGGGGATGGGAGTTTGATAGATAATGACTCGGTCCACTATGTATGGTGCCTATTTGCTAGGTTTTCACCAACATACTTGTCCAAGGTGCTTGAATTGCCAAGTTTTCACCATTGGACGATTATTTTCTTTTCTTTTTTGCTTTTTTTGCTTTTTTTTTGCATTTTTTGCTTTTTTTTTTAGGGATTTTCTAAATATGTAGGATCTGGTTCAGGCATAGAACCTCTTCAGATGTATGATGTTGATTGGATCATTCAAAGGCTCTCCTTCTGGTGTAGATAGCTGATAAGCTCCGGAGCCAAAACATGCTGTGACAATATAGGGGCCTAGCCAAGTAGGCTCAAACTTGCCTTTCTTTTCTCGATTTGCTTGGACCTTCTGATTTTCTTTTAGAACCATGTCACTGACCTGGAACTGTCTAGGATGGACCTTCTTGTTATAGCTCCTTTTGAGTCGATTCTGGTATGCAACCAGGTGATCATATGCTTGCTGTCTCTTTTCATCCAACAGGTCTAGCTATGTGAGACGGGCTACACGATAGTCTTCATCAGTGGTATAGTTCTTCATGGAGACTCGCAATGATGGGAGCTCGACCTCGATTGGCAGAACGGCTTCAGCACCATATATAAGGGAATATGGGGTGGTGCCTGTGGGAGTGCGATAAGAAGTGCGGTAGGCCCAGAGGGTAGGATTTATTTGGAGGTGCCAGTCACGACCAGAATCATTGACAACCTTCTTGAGGATTTTCAAGATAGTTTTGTTAGTTGCCTCAGCTTGGCCATTTCCTTGACGGAAATATGGACTGGAGAAACGATGATGGATGTGGATTCTAGCACACAGATCATCCACATGCTAGTTTTCAAAAGGTGTGCCATGGTCTGTGAAGATGGTAGATGGTATGCTGAAGCGGCAGATGATGTGGTAAAGGATGAACTTAGATATTTGGATGCCAGTAGTTAGGGTGAGCGGAATCGCTTCAACCCATTTGGTGAAGTACTCTGTTGCAGTTATTATGTACTTGTGTCCATCTGAGGAGAGGGGAGTGATTAAGCTGACAAGATCAAAGCCCCAACATGAAAATGGCCAAGGTGGCGTAATGGGCCGCAAGTCTTGTGCTGGTGCATGAATCAGATTTGCATGCTATTGACATGGTAAACATTTTCTGACAAACTCACAAGCATCATGTTCCATGGTTGGCCAATAATACCCAACTCGAAGCAACTGCTTAGCTAGAACCATGCCACTCGTGTGGGCACCGCAAATTCCAGCGTGAACCTCTTGTAAAGCTAGGACAGCCTCATTTGAGTCTAAACACCTAGAGAGGATATTGTGATACCCGCGACGATAAAGGGTGTTGGCTACAAGAGTGTAGCGGGAAGCTCTACGAATAAGGTTTTGGCGTTGATGATTGGTGAGATGGGGAGATATGATACCATTCTTTAGATATGCGTGGATGTCATGGTACCATGGGGACTGAGGACCAACCAAGACACACACCATTTCCGCATCGGCGTTCTCATAAGCTGGTGTATGTAGCTGCTCGACTAGGAATTCATACTGTGATGCATCGCATGGGATTTCTAACAAGGATTCGATGGTTGCCATTGCATCTGCTGCTTTGTTCTGAAGTCTTGGGATCTGTGTGAACTGTAGATTTAGGAAATGCTCTGTCAGTCTGTCCACCAGTTCTTTGTAAGGTAGCAGCTTGTCATCCTTTGTCTGATATTCATCTAGGACTTGTTTGATAATCAGCTGTGAATCTCCAAATACTTGTAATTCTGTGATATTCCACTGAATGGCTATTCTAAGACCTGAGATGAGTGCCTCATATTCTGTGATGTTGTTGGTACATGGGAATCCCAACTTAAATGATTTTGGGATGTAGTCACCTTGAGGTGTGACGAATAGGATTCCTACCCCTGATCCATGTGATGTATAGGAGCCATCAAAGTATAATTTCCACATGGGTTGTTCTTCTATCATACATAAGTGTTCATCAGGGAATTCCATGATTAGTGGATAGGCATCCACTAGTGGTACTTCTGCTAGCTGATCGGCAATGACTTGCCCTTTGATTGCTTTGCGATCAATATACTGGATGTCAAACTCGCTGAGTAACATGACCCATTTTGCCATATGGCCTGTGAGGGTTGTCCTTGATAAGAGGTACTTGAGGGGGTCCACTTTTGAAATGAGCCTGATTGTGTGACTGAGCATGTAGTGTCTAAGCTTTTGAGTAGCAAAGACCACTGCAAGGCATGCTTTTTCCATAGGTGAATAATTAAGCTCATATCCGACAAGAGTTCGACTGATGTAATAGATGGCTCTCTCTTTGTTGTCATCATCATGCTAGGCTAAGAGTGCCCCCAGTGCTGTAGTGGTTGCTGAAATGTAGAGTATGAGAGGGCATCCTGGAACTGGTGGTACTAGAATTGGCGAGTTGGCAAGATACTCCTTGAGCTTATCAAAGCTTCTTTGACATATGGGATCCCATTTGAAGCTTGTGTCTTTGCATAAGAGATGTGTAAAAGGTTGGCACTTGTCTGCTAACTAAGAAATGAACCGACGCACTGATTGAAGCTTTCCTTGTAGGCTTCTGAGCTGTTTGAGTGTTCTTGGTGGAGGCATTTCTATTATTGCTTTGACTTTCTTGGGGTCTATCTCTATGCCTCATCATGATACAATGAAACCTAGGAGTTTTCCAGATGTAACACCAAAGACACATTTCTTTGGATTGAGTTTTAAGCCATAATGATGTAAGCGATCGAACACACTCTCAAGAATGCTTAGATGTTCACCTCGTGTTTTAGATTTTACAAGGATGTCGTCCACATAGTCTTCTAGGATCGTGTGGATCATGTCATGGAAGATTGCTGTCATCGCCCTTTGATATGTGGCCCCTGCATTCTTTAACCCGAATGGCATCATGTTGTAGCAAAAGGTACCCCATGGAGTGGTGAATGTTGTTTTATGTTGATCTACTTCTGCTATATGAATCTGATTGTAGCCTGAGAATCCATCCATTAGTGATAACATCTCATGACCCGCTGTAAGATCTACAATCATGTCTATATTTGGTAGCGGGAAATCATCTTTAGGACATGCCTTGTTCAAGTCCCTAAAATCTGTGCATATTCTGATGTCTCCTGAAGGCTTTGTGACAGGTACCATGTTAGAGATCCATTCTAAGTAGTCTATAGCTCTAATAATCTTGGCCTGGAGGAGTTTTTCAAGCTCTGCTTTGACTAATAAGGCTACTTTGGGATGCATTTTTCTCAATTTTTGCTTTACTGGTTTGACATTAGGATCCACTGCTAGATGATAAACGACAAGATTAGGATCAAGCCCAGGCATGTGTGCATATGACCATGCAAAATTTATGATTGATTCTCTAAGGAGTGCAGTTAATGCCATTTCTTCACCCTCTGTCAGATTTGCCGCAATGTAGGTGATTCTCGGACATTCCTCTGTGCCTAAGTTGACCGGCCTGGTTTCTTCTATGATGATAGGTGATTTCTCTAGTCTATAATCTCTCATAGGAGGAAGAGGCAAGTCTTCATCTTCTAGCGCTTGAATTGCCAAGTTTTCACTAGAAGATACGCTCTTTATTTTTACTATTTTGGAATCAGAATGTGCCCCAGAAGGGTTTTCACATAAGGACTCATGTTGTACTTTTTCAATTTCTCTTTTGCAGCTAAAGCTTGCCTCCTCTCCAAAGTATCCCTCTGGGTCAAGCTTGTAGATGTGAGATGATTCTGAATCTTGAATTTGTTGTGGGCCTGATGTCCCCATGAATGCTAGGAGTGCTTCCGTGCTTTGGAACTCATCGATGTGTGTGATACTTGGTTGGTCCCAGTCTATGAGTTGAGGGTGGATGAGGGGAAGCTCTATGAGATTTATGGCGAGTTGTTGGAGGACAGAAGTCCCTAGGAGGGTGTCATCATCAAAGATATCATCATAGGATCTGATTTCTTTTTCTTCAGGGATGTCTTCGATTTCTATGAGATTGTCCTGGCTATTCAAGAGGGGAACACTAGTCATGTTGGTGCCCCCAGTTGCGGTATTGGGCTCTTGTATATGCAGGCGAGGGGTATTAAAGCCAAGACCCTGATGTTGTGGGTTCTTTGATGCTGTGATAGGGTCTTTGCTTCTGCCTTCATGTGGTCCTAGACCACCTCCTTGATAGTTCCATCGCTCAGTAGTGTATTTGTGAGATTGTGGGTATTTATCCTTGAAGTAGCCAAGAAGTTGAGTGTCAGGTGGTGGGGGATCTTTATACAACCACCTATTGATGTCAGGATCCATCTCTTGACTGTTTAATGTGCCATGGGATTCAAAAGTCATAGGTCCCATTCTCTTGATTTCATGATGCTCTTCAATAGGCTTGCTTTGGTGACATGGGCGCCCTTGAGTATGCGGATCAAGTGGGAGGGCCCCTACAGCAAATGCATCATGTAGGCTATATTCCCCATAGCCTTGGTTATTGATCTTGACAGAAGAGAGGGTGGAGGTGAGGATGGTCTCTGGATCGCAATGGGATCGGGATGAACTAGCAACAGAAGTGCCAATGTCAGTTCCAGGACAATGAGTGGAGTGGGGAAATGATGCTTCCATCGCACAGCAGTATGTGAAGGGTTGTGGATCAGCATGGATGGTAACCTCAGTGCCTTGATGTGGAAATTTGATGCACTGATGGTAAGTAGATGGTATAGCCTTAATGGAATGAATCCATGGTCGGCCTAGGAGGATGTTGAATGGTAGGTCAAGATCAACAACATGGCAAATGGTATCTTGAGTTGCTGGGCCTAGCTGAATAGGCAAAGTAATAGTACCTTCAGAGGTACGCTCCAAGTTGTCATAGGCTTTGATAGTGATTACTTCATGTGCTATATCAGCCTGTGTGAATCCAATTTGCTGAATGAATTTCAAAGTACACAAGTTCAAGGCCGAGCCATTATCTATCAGGACCCATTTGATGGAAAAGTCTTTAACCATGATGGTGATGCAGAGGGGGAGAATGTGGTCAGGTGCAACGTCTAGTATGTCAGATGGTTTGAAGGACAAAGCACAGGCTGCGGATAGATGTCCCACAAGGGTCTCAAACTGGGTGGTGTTAATGTCTGTGGGGACATGTCCTTCTTTGAGAGCTCGGTCAAGGATCTCCTGATGGAGGGGTGAAGTGCGGAGAAGGTCCAAGATGGATATTTGGGCTGGTGTGTTCCCAAGATGTTCTATGAGGTTGTACTATGCATTTTGTGCATTATGTGCTGGCCTCGAATGGGCACCAGCGATATTTATACGGCCTCTGCGAGTGGTAACAGCACATTGACTATCTGCTCCTCTGACATGGATAACATTGACCGTGGGGTCAACTTGGGCTATACATCCAACAAATTTATCATAATTGATGTAGGCAGTAGTGTTATCTTCTTGCTTTCCTTTGCCATGATTCTGGCGATGATTGGTATTGGCTTGGTTCTTTCCAGCATTGTGTTGTGGGAACACATTCTGATAGATTTGCAGGTTGGCGTTTGGTGAGGCTTGAGCAGGTGTATCGACTTGGATCTCCTTTTGGTCGATGAGATCTTGGATATAGTTTTTGAGTCTCATACACTTCAGGGTAGTGTGTCCTTTAACATGATGATAATCATAGTACTCATGATCCTTGTACCAATCAGGCTTGGGAGTGGTATCATCAACTGGCTGGATTGGTGGAAATGTGATTAGGTTAGCCTTGGCCATTCGGTGAAAGATAACATCCAGGGGCTCACCCAATGGTGTGAAATTCTTCTTTGGATTGTTCTGAGCTTTGGCCTTGTATTGTTTAGGAGCAACATTAACGGCATTGACCTGATTGTTTGGATTGCCTTGATATGCTTGATGGGCTTGCTGCTGATAATTTTGTTGGTTATTCTGAGGGTGATATTGATGTACGGGTTGCTGAGGGGCTTGAGGAGGTTGCTGATAGACAGGTGCTTATTTTTGTTGGTATGTGGGAGTTGGTGTAGGACTAGCCATGACAAATTGAACATGCTTGGTATCAGTGGCTCCATCAGTAACAACATTCTTGTTTCAATTCCAGTATCGGGATTTATCATTGCTGGGTTTATTCTAGGAATCATTTTTGAAGTGCCAGATTGTTCCTTCATCTAGAAGGGCCTTTTCAATGCCTATCCCTTTGCTTTTGATATCTTGGTAGGTTTGGAGACAATTCATCCGCATGAAGTGGGATAGCTTAGGATGTAGGTTATCAATGAAGATTTTGGTCAAATGCTTTTCTGGCGGTTGGTATGATAACCTGGTGGTAAGGTTCTGCCATCGTTGCAAGTATTCTGCTAGGCTTTCTCCTTCCTTCTATTTTGAGTTGCAGAGATCTAACAAGGTCAACTCATTCTCAACATTGTGGGCATAATGGTTAATGAACTTCTCAGAGAGTTCAGCAAAGGTTGTGATGGTCCCACTGGGTATTTTATAGAACCACTCAACAGCAGTTCCCCCAAGCTTTTGGGGAATAGGCGCAAGAGATAGTTATCACTGTAAGCCACTTCCTGGCATGCCATATAGAATTCCTTAACATGATTGACTGGATCTCCTTTCCCCTGATATTTATCAAATTTAGGTGTTTCAAAGTGCTTGGGGAAGGGAACAGCGGCAATGGATCGGTCAAATAGGTAAGGACACACCTCTTTGAACTTGTAGGTTTTGCTCTCAGTACCAGTTTGGAGCTCTTTAAGAGCGTTCTTCATGGCTTCCCACTCGACATTGATTGGTGTTTGAGTGGGTACTCCCATTTGAGGTGAATATTGTGGAGTGGGATATGGAAATGGCCCAGCGGGACAGGCGGATTGGGGTGGCATAGGGGGATATTGTGGCGATGGATATGGGATTTCTTGCTGGTGCTGTCGGATGATAGGAATTTTTTGCTGCGCCTGGAAGGGGGAAGCTTGCTGTTGCTAGGGAATGATAGGGGTTTGTTGTGGGGGAGGTTGGTGGAATGACGTTGCTTGCTGGTAAGATGGTCCTTGCTGGACTTGGCTCTGTGGTTGACCAATGTAGGTCGGGTGCATTCCCGTATTGCTTAAGGGTGGATTTGATGTGGGGAAGCTTGAAGCAAAGGGGGGCCGGGCAAGATAACTTGTGAAATGGGATGAACTTTGCTACTGAGGTGGAGGAACTTGCTGAAAGGCATTTGTGAATGGATAGTTTGCAAAGGATGAAGTTGGTGGAGGTTGTGATGGTTGTTGTGCTGCTTGTGAGAAGGTGGCTTGTTGGTTTCCAAACATGGATGTAGGAGAATGGGTTGGTATGCCCCAAGCTTTCATTTCTTTTGGAGTGAGGCCCCAACAAGAGCCAGTGTGTGGTGGGAATTATGTTGCAGCGGACGCCAGGAAGGTAGATGTGATGGGAGTTTGGGATATGAATGGTGGATTGAAAAAGCCCATGGAAGGCATCCCTGTGGTGAAGGTATTTTGATGGGCTTGTGCCTGGGTAGATGCTGGTTGGGAGGGAAAGGAAGGGAATGCTTGCGCTCCCCACGAAAAGGGTGATGTTGATGCGGAAGCTTGCTGAGGAGGAAAGGGGAGCGATTGCGCTACCCCCGGAATAGATGATGCTGGCGTTTGTTGGGTGAAAGAGGGAAACGATTGCATTGATCCTATAAAAGATGGTATGGATGTTGAAGCTTGTGGAGCAAGGGGGAAGGATGATTGCATCCCTCTTGGAAGGAATGGTGTGGAAGGAGATGGAGCTTCTTGTGTAAATGGATGTGTAAGAGGTGGGAGTTGGTTTTGTGACAAGCGTTGGATTTGTGCAAGAGCTTGGGCGGCCATGGCGGATGATGAAGTGCCTGTGATAGGGAATGGAGCAGATGGTGTGACAGCTTGTGTTACGGGGCTTGTGAAGCTTCCTTGCAGAAGAAGGGGGATGGTGGAGGTTGCTTGAGATGTTTGCAAGGTGGGATTAGGGAATGGTTGGACGAATGGAGAGTAGGCTTGTGCTGGGATTTGGATAGTGCTTATGGGAATACGTGGAGAGAGATATGGTGGAATGGGAGTATGCCTTTGTGAAAAGTTAGTGAACATGCTCTGCTGGTTTTGGGCCATAAGTGTGTTGACTGCTGGTGGATTCTCTGGATAATTTACAAATGTTTCTATTGCCAACGAAGTTGAGTGGATATTGGGATCATCCCATGTGTTTCCAGTTTGTATTTTAGGATCATATGCTACCATTGCACTGGTAAAAATGTTGGGATTAGATGAGCTGGTGGTTGGATAGGGATTCATGTTTCTTCTCTTCCTAGATCTGGATCTTGTCTCGACAGGCATGGAGATGCAGATGCTAGATAGATGCTCCTAAAAAGGACTCTAAGGAATGATGAATGCAAGCTATGAAAAAAATCTAAGGATGATGAAATTGTTTAAAATGCAATGCAAGGATTGGTGAGGATGCTGCTTTGGATATGAATCAAGGATGGCGAAAGATTGGTGGAAGATGGTGCCAGATTAGTGAGATGCTGGGTGCTGGTGGAGGATTGGTGGGATGCTCTGATTTAGGTCAAGATTGGATGGAAGATTGGTGGCGTGTTGGTGGGAGATTACTAAGTGTCAACAATGAGCTGCTATTTTTCCCTGAGGGAGGATCAATGATGGGATTTTGCCAACCTAGGATAGACTGATGATCTTTGGTCAACTAGATTCTTATCAATACAAGCCAATCTCTTGCTCGAGATGATGAGGCTATGAAAGGACAAGTTGGATTTCCTTTAGACAATGCTCTGTCAAAAAAGGAGGATGATTTCTGATTTAGGATAAGGGATGGAAACAACTCAAGGATTTTGATCACTAAGTGCTTTGGATTTGGATCTCTGGATTCAGTACGAAGGATGGTGGGTTCTGCTTTGGACAAGGGATGCTGAATTTGGATGAAGGATATGGGATTCTGATGGTGGATTGCTGATGAAAAGATGGTGAAGGACAATGGAACAATGCTCTTTTCTAAATTGATGATGCAAATGCGATGAATGATCTATGATGTTGCTAGGAAGATGATGATGCATGCAACTAAGAAGGACTCTAGGATGCAACTAAGGTTTGGATGATGATGCAAGGATAAATCTGGGACGAAACTAGGATGAAGGAATGCCGAGATAGGATTGTGAGATCTGAAGGTGGAATAGGACATGCAAAGGATCCAGCTAATCTTCTCTTTCAAGGTTGATGTAGCGATGGTTTACTCGGAAATGATAGGCAAACTGTTTGACTCTTGCATTATAGCCAATATTATCAAGCTTTTCTTGATATTTCTCTTCTGCTTGGGTTGCTTGGATAGAGGATTGATGGCTTTTAAGGTTTCTTTCGGAAACTTTCTTCTCTTGATAGGCTTTTGATTTGGGCAACTTGGCTTTCGGATGTTTGACCAAATTAGGCATGACTTGAGGGAACTCTGATAGTTGGCTGATTGGTTTTGATTACCTCCAATGGCAAAGGATAAATAGACAAGACTTCTGTCAAAGCAATCTCCGCAAAGGGCAAAGCAACTTTGCGGGATACAAACAGGCTGACTGACTCTGATAAAGCTTTGAAAGTGTACGTTCCAACAAATGTTTTCACGGAGTCTTTAACTGTCATGCACTTCAAACAAATCTACCTAAGGAAGGTGAGTATCAAAATCGCTGGCCCACAGCTTGGTATCCCCCAGAAGGGAATACAAATGGTGACTAATCTTGAGGCGACCCGGTAAACCCCTTGGAATCGGTCCTTGCACAAGGATTTTGATACTTTCGGATGTAGATAGGGTAGCCTCTATTTTATCAGGTTGCTAATAGTTCTGTGGATTCTCCATACCCGGTTATGCTGATCACCCGTGACTCACTTAAGAGCCTTGCCAATAATGCTGGGGGAGAGGAATATTTACCATCCCCAGTCACAGTGTTTTGCATGGACACCTGGTGATTAGGAGATGTAAGTGAGTACTTTTTGCCTTCACTTTATTTATATACCGGCCGGGGGGGATACTGGTTTGAGGTCGTTCTTCGAGGAGGAAGCGCTTCTCCTTGGATAGGCCTCGCTAAAAGTAGAACAGGTGAACTTGTCCAAGTTCAAATGTTCCACGTTGCTTACTCTAACAAGGATTATGCAAGAATTGAAAAACTCCTACATGCACATCAAGCAGATTTTGTTCATTTTCCCAAATTTGATTAAGTGATGTTTGAACTTTGAAATGAAGACACTCATGATTAGATTTTGATTTGTTCCTTTCTCCAAAATGTAAATGATTTGAACAGTTGCAAGTTCTTTCCTTTTGTGTATTCAAGATTTGATTAGCGAGTTGATTTTAAGAACTTTGAAAAAGCTTTATTTTATCCCTTAGATCACTCAAGATTGAATTTGTTTGCTTGCTTTGAAATTTGAAACAAGATAGGGAACAGAGTTGTTTGTTTCCTTTAGTGCATTCGAGATTGAGTTAGCTTTTCAAAATGACAATGACATTCTAGGACCTAAGTTCATTTCCTTAATGTCATTCAAGATTTTGTTTTGACCTTTGCTATAATAAAAGAAATGAAAAAACCAGTCCCAAGCAACTCAAGACAAAAAACCAAAAAATGACACTGTCCAGCTTATACGCGACGCTGGAAAGTGTACAGGCGACATTTAACTCTTACAGGCGACATACTGTACCTCCAAAGGTGATAGAAGAATACGTAAAGGTGATGAATAATTCGACCAGGCAACACAGAAAGTGTTACAGGCGACACCTAAATGGCTCGAGGTGACAGAAGAATGCCTAAACGCGACAAAGAAACTTCCAGAGGCGACAAAAGATTAGTTAAAGGCATAATTACAGGCACTGAAGGCATGAAATTTTGTCTCAGGAGCGTGATTTATTTCTGTCAAGGTGTGATTTCAGTACAAGAAGGCGTGATTTCTTTATTTCCAAGCGACCGAAAAGAATTCTGGGACGGAACAGAAGTTATCGATCACGGTAAAATCTTAGTTATGCAGGCGTGAAAACAGAGGTCATAGGCGTGATTTATTTCCTCAAAGGCGGGATTTCATTGCACGAAGGCGTGACTGAATTGTATGTAGGTGACACTTCTTTGTTTCAAGGCGTCATTTCTTTACTTGAAGGTGACGTTTCTTTTCTGTAGGCGAGATTTCTTTGCTTGGAGGCATGATTTCTTTTAATTCCTACGACAGCAAAAATGAAAAAGTGTGTTTTGATCAAGTTGATTGTGGTTTGTGTCCCACCGGGCATGCCAGAATGTAGACAAGGATTTGAGCGTTGAACCTGTAT
Organism: Chamaecyparis obtusa; assembly: GCA_027943335.1. NCBI lineage: Eukaryota > Viridiplantae > Streptophyta > Pinopsida > Cupressales > Cupressaceae > Chamaecyparis > Chamaecyparis obtusa. The sequence continues at coordinate 1,040,497 of BSBK01001471.1, read as the reverse complement.
CTATTTGACAACCTAAAACAATCAAATGTTATAGCATATAATCAAAGAAAATACAATAGTAAGCAAGCCAAAATCAATGCCACCTTGGATTAAGCGGAAAATGGGTGCGCCCATGCACCGTTTGATGTGCTTACATATAAATGGATGTGGGTATGCTCACTACGCACTTGGAGCATGCAATTATGAAAGATTTGAAGCTATTGAGATACCTCAAAATGGCACAAATCAGGTATGAAGAACCTGTTTGCCCCTAAGGTCTCAATAGATCAAATATGCAAGCTAAATGATTAACTAAGATTGATTTTAGCCCAAAATAGATGTGTTATGGATGCATAAACAATCAAGAAACTATGTTAATCCAATTATGCTATGCTAAAAATGAGCTAATTATGCTTGAAAATTGATGTAAAATGATGTATTTATGCTTAGTCTAGAGCTAATTTGGCATTATAAGTTTACTATGCTTAAGATGAGAGTTGAGATAATTTGCTCTAAGAAGTGAGGGTATTTATAGGTTTGAGGAAGGGCTTGGGTTTAAAAGGATGAGTCGGAGTTAGGGGTAGAGTTAGGGTTGAGTCAATGACAAGTGTCCAGACAAGTGTCAAAAGAGGATTGAGTTGAAAGGTTGAGGGAATGTGCACAATTTGAGAATTGTGCCCAAGGCCAAGAGGTGGCAAGGAAGAGATAAGAGATTCTTAAATGCATAATTAATGCATGTAAGAGGGATAAGGGAGGCTTAAATGCATCCTTAAATGCATTTGCAAAGAGGTGGCCAAGAGGTGGCCCTCTTTGTTGACTAAGGAGGAGGTTAGCATAAGTTTTGGTTAACCTTTGCTAATGGAATGTGACAAGGTTAAGAAGGAGATTAGGATTAGGATTAGGATAGAGGCTTCTAGAAGTCTCTAGGCTTTTGGATAAGGATAGAAGGATTCTAGAGAAGTCTAGAACTTTCTAGGATTCTATGGATTTAGGAAACAAATTAATATTTATTTCTCTCAAAAGGGGAAATGAGTTTAAGGCTCATTAGGGGAAGGTTTGACTAAAAGTCAAAGAAGACTTGGATTAGCTAGGAATCACCTTTAATTAATATTAAAGTGAGATTAGGGAAAATTAAGAGAGGTTAGGGATCCTTAGGATATTCCTAAGGTTTTAGGATTAAAATAAATATTTATTTATTTTAATGACTTTTGGGCAATTTATTAATTAAATAATTAATAAATAAAGAGATAATGTTTAAATAAGATTTAAACATTTTTGGGAGGGATTTCTTAATTAAATATTTTTAATTAAGATAAAGGGATTTAATGACATAAAAATTAATTAATTAATTAATTAATTAATTAATTAATAAATGATGATGTCATCAGGGGTTTTTCAGAAAATAAAAATAATTTATTTTCTAAAGGACTTTTAGGTGTCTACAAATGCCAAAAGAAATCAAGAGCAGCACAATCTCTAGGCCTAGAAGGTTGATATAAACTATGATTAATCATTTTTATTTCTTCATCATGAATGAACTTAAGAAACTTATGGATAGGTGAAGCAATAGCATGCATGGAAATCAACCAAGGAAAACCTAGCTTAACTTGAAATTGATCAGAAGTACGAACCACAATAAAGGTAGTGTTCATAATTTTTCCACAAAGTTCAACCGTTAAAGTAATAGAACCAAATGATGGATAAAGAAAATTGTTACAAGTTTGAATCCACACATTCGATGTATCATAAGAATCAAATTGTAAGCTTTTCATAAAAATATTTTCTTCAATAATAACATTGACTAAGGATGTAGGATCAACAAGACAACCATGAGTAGGTATCTAAGAAATCCTAACAGCAATGTAAAGGGCACCATCAAGAGCTTTAATAGTCTCAGAGTCATCAAAGGTAATCAAAAGTTCCCGAGGTCTTTTATTCTAAGGTTGTTGTTGAGGAATAGATTATATTTTTAGTTTAGGTTTAGGTTTTGGTCGAGGTTGAGATTGAGGTTGAGGTTGAATATAAGGTTGAGGTTGAGGTTGAGGTTGAGGTTGAGGTGGAGATATAGATTGACGAACATCCTCCATTTGATTAACAACATGATTGAGATCATCCATCTTTGAATCATACACAATTTCCATGGCAGATGGTTGAGCAATTGTATTAGTATCATATATAGGTAAAGGATCCATATAGATTTGAAGTTTTTGATTAGGAGGAGATGATGCAGGAGCATCCTGGGTGTAAGAGAAATCTTGCATCACCCAAAAATATTTCTATTTTTGTATTCAATAAGGGCTATCTTGTGTAGAGCTGCTATTTGTGGAAACTTGCTATTTTATAGTAAGTTGGTCATAAATATCATAATGTTCTAATTTCACATATGGAGGTTCATCTCAGTCATATTAGCCTGCCAGTAAAGTTTCATTGACAGATCAAGTCTAGTTTTGTAGATATTGAAGATTTTCGGTATTGGCAGTAGGGTACAGAAACTTTGAACTCAATTTTGAAGGCTTTAGAGGCTCCAGATGAGGTTGAGAAGTTGAGTGATGGGTGCTTGCACAAGTCAAGCTTGTAGAGCATTTCGTGGCCTTTCTGAATTGGGGTTGTAATAATCAATTGGAGCAACTGGCGATAACTTATGGTCTTCGGAAGTTGAGTCACCTGAAATGGTAGAAAATAATTTTTCCTTCAAAATTTATGTTCGGGTTTCAAAAGTTATTTTGAGCTGACTTTGATGTAATAAATTGTAAAATAAAATACTTCTAAGTTTGGTTAGCCCTTTGGGCTAAATTTCTGGAACCTTCTTGGGTGGTGGAAATTGCCTATATAAAGAAGGCCCGTAGTGTTGTCTTAGGCAGTTCTGGGTAGTAGATTTGGGTAATAATTCGAGGCTTAGTCCTATAGAATATTGTAAGGGAATGCCCATGTGGCTTTGCATATTGTAATTCTAAAAGTTTGTAATTCCACATTTGTGGAGATAATAAGAAGCCAATTTTCTATTCTTGCATATTGTTGTTGTTTCTCTGTTTCTATTATATGTTTGTGGTATTAAGGGGAGCACCCTTCATCAGGAGAGATAGATGTGTTCCCACTACCATCAAGATTATCAATAGATAAAGTATTAGAGTCAATGAAGTCTTGAACCTTATGTTTTAAAGAATAACATTTCTCAGTATCATGACCATTTTGACGATAATATTGACAAAAACCATTTTGATCAAAAGATTTAGAGGCAATCATAACAAGTAAAAGAGGTTGAATAGGAAGTAAAGTGATCATATTAGCAGCTAACAACCTATTCATAATAGCATGTAAAGAATCAGAAAGAGGAGTAAACATATGATTTAATCGAAAAGTAGTGGATGCAAAAGTGGCATTGTGAGATGCAACAGCAACTTGATCAGCAACTGCATTCGCTTGTTTGTTTATCTTGACAGAGTTGTTGAATTTAAAAAATTTGTTTGGATTAGGAGCAGCATCACTCTTATCAACTGGAATGGGAGCCATTGGAGTGTTGCTATCAAGTTGACTCACTTGTAATTGATAATGATGAAGCACTGCACAAAGTTGTTGAAAAGAGGTAAATTCAATAAGCAGAATCTTATCTCTAATATCCTTTTGCAAATTTGAAATAAACATACATTGAATATCAATATCAGGAACAAGATAGGAAATCTAAGCATGCAAATGCTTAAATCTACCAATAAATTTAGTTAATTTTTCTTTAGCACTTTGTTTACAATGCATCAAATTAGTCAAAGACACTTGCAGGCTAATGTTATTTTAAAATTGTTGAATAAAACCATTAGAAAGTTTTGGAAAGGAATCGATAGAATAAGGAGGCAAGGAACAATACCATTGTAAGGCCTTGTCACAGATGGTTCTAGAAAATAGTTTAGCAAAAATTTGATGGTCATGAGCATAATCAGTACAAAGGATTTGGAATATTTTAACATGATGAATAGGATCTCCTTTTTCATTATAATTCTCAAGACAAGGCATCTCACCTTGCTAAGGAACAAGAGTACGAATAATATCCAAGGACAAAGGACTTCCCATGTCACATGTAGGAATACTAAACTTATTTTGAGTTAAGGAAGCAAGTTTTTGTTGTAAGGATGACATAGTTTGATCCAAACTGATGATTATTGAATCATTAGAGGAAATAGGAGTAGCAACATTAGACACACTAGGTAAAGTGTAAGAAGCTACAGGAATAGAAGACACAATTGGAGGAACACTAGGAACTACAGTTGGAAGCGGATTGGAATAAGTAAAAGGAACATTATGATATGAAGGTTGTGAGGTAGGAAGGGACATAGGAGGAAAACTCATATGAACAAAGGGAACCATCATAGTCACCAAAGGAGTATAGGTAGGAATACTAGGTAAAGGATTAGAAGGGCATTCAATACTACTGATAGGAGGAATCAACCCTAAATCTTGAGCTTCTTGAGCTAAAGGTTTAACATTTGAATGCACAAGGTGAGTAATATCACGCAAGAGGTTAACACCTTGATCACTATCATGAAGAAATTTCTTAAGAGCATCTATAGCTTGAATGGAATCTTGATTATGGTCATCTTGTATAAGCTAATTACCCTTTTTATCAAGTTTGATTGAAATTTTTTGAATTTTCTTAGGAGGAACTCTTAAAGCATCATTATCATCATGAGATGAGTGAGAAGATTTTTTCTCCATAGTAGGATTAGAATCATGAAGAATCAAATTATCATCCAAAACCCTAAGGAAAGGAGAGGAAGATTCAAGATCAAAGGCACACATGAGTCTACAACTTCTTCTAACTAGAATATTATAAGTCTAGGACTAGTGGTAGTAAAGCTCATAAACCAATGTAATGCAAATGAACTAAACTAAGAGCACATAAAGCATGAATATTTGAAATCTAATTAGCATGCAAGATCTAACACAAAAGATAAATCTAATACTAAAAAGATAAAAGGAAACCACAAAACACAATAGGGAATCCAATTCCACAAAAAGAATGGAGAGTAAGTAGGTTGGATTCACCAAAATGAATAGTGAAGGTGAACACACACAATAAGACAAAGGGAAATCTAACACCAAAAAGAAAGAGAGTAAGCTAGTCAAGTTCACCAAAATGAATAGGGGTAATATTTAATCACCTCTATTTGGATGTGTAATTGATGTATGTGTATGGGGGAAATATGAGATCCACTCCTAAATCCAAATTTCCAAAGGAGAGATCCAATTTGATCAACCAAAAGGCTAATGCACAATTGAATCAATCTATGAAGAATATGAAAGAGAGAGAGAAACCCTACATTTCCCTATGGTTGAATTGAAGTGTTTAGAACTTGAAATAATTTAAATACAAATACTAATCTTGAATTAGGGAAGATCTAGAAAAAGCCAATTTCTGATGTCTGTGTGCACTTTCGAGAAATTCTACAACTTGTTTCAATCTAGAAATGTTGACATGAATAAAACCCAGAAATATTTTTCCAAGATGAGCCCAGGTCGACTTTGACCCTCATAAAAGGTCAAAGGCTAGATTCTTTATTTGAAGGTCGATTCTGACTTTGTTCACAAATCTCAGAAGTTCTCCAAAAAGGGTATCCTAATTCACTCTCAGATTTGAAATCCTACACCTGTACCTACAAAAAAATAGGGGTTTTGTTTGTATGGGGGGTTTGCCTTGGTCAAACCCCAGTTTAAGAATTAACCTTAAAATTGAATTGAAATGTAGTGTGCATAAACAAAGCAATTGAAACAATTCACCTCACTTATGTTGAAGTCCTTGTAGAGGATTCAAATCCTCAAATCCATAAATATGAGTGCTTCAATGTATGTAGAATGAATGTAGGATGTCTCCAATCAATGGAATTTGATCTTCAACACCAATCTTGACTTGATCTTTTCATATGAAAAGGCTTGGATGAATGTAGAAGGATGGATCTTCAAGTGGGTTCCAAAGAGATTGAATCCTTCAATGGCTAGCAATGGATCTCCTTGATGGATGAATGCTTGAACACTTGAATTCTTGAATTCTTACTTGCACTTGAGAGCTTGAGAGATTTCTTGATGAGAGTGGATGTTCTTGTTAGGAATAGTCCCAAGAGATAACTGAGAGGGGGGGTAGGTAAATCATTTATCTACAAGTTTCAATTCTTTATCCAATTAAGTATACTTAAACATAAAGCATAAACACATTGAAAGAACACTTGAACATAAAACAATATTTTGGTTACGGGGAAACCCAAATAGGTAAAAACCCTGGTGGGAATTGACACCCACTAATATTCTATACTAGTGTATAATGATCCTTGCTAGAAGATCATTTACCCTATTAGGAGTAGCTTTACAATGCAATAAGTATAGTAGACCTGGTTAAGGGTCAGACCCTATTAGGAGTCTTTTATAATTGTCCCTATTAGGGGAGAGGATGCACTGTCCAAGAGCTCGCTGCTCAAAGGGCAGAAAGCTAAAACCTTCTGAATGATAGATATACACTATCTAGATCTTGGTGAATTGTGCTTAGACCTGCTTTTTTGGATCAGTTCCAATGAATAGCACACATACTCTTCTTGATCACATTGACCTTCTCATGATGGCTCCATGCTTCGTACACTCTGCTCTGCTCTACTTAATCAACTCTAAGCCCCACACTAGCAATCACAAATGACTACCTATAAATATCTTTCTCTAAATGATAAAATCAAGTCATCCTATTAGAAACACCTTAGAATCATATTAGAGACATCATAACAACATTCTATAATCATCTTGTCAGCATTACTATGGGCGTAACACATTATGGGACCTGTTTATAAAAGATAATTGTAGGTGCACGCTACACATTGTCAGCTCTACCAAAAAAATAGTAACTTTCTCTCCAAGATGAATTAACTTATGTGCTCTTAGCTAAACATCAAAAACTCATCTCTAAGCTTAACTCCAAGGGTGCACACCCTCAAGATAGGTGCAACTCATGAACTAATAAAATCTCTATCGACTTTCCTGAACAAACACAGGAAACTGTAACTGGCAACTAGCGACTGCATAACTTCACTTGCATCCAGCATTAGACTATATTTCCATGAAATTAACATCACTAACCTATCTAAAACATATATCCTAGGGTGCATTCCTTAGGTCATCCATATGCATGGGTGCATATGCTTTGAACTGTCGGTACTTTGTATACTGTCCAGTATTCAACATATACTTTATGTGCAACTTCAACTATCTGTAACTTTCACATCACTACATATTTTATTATGCAGTCTTAGACTAAGCATGAGTATAGTCTAAAAACCTTAAATACTAGGGTGCATGACTTCATGATCACTATTCAGATAATTACACATAGAACACTGCTTGTTACTCTATTAGGAACACTGTTGACACCATCTTACTATAACATTGTTTGTACTGATAGTTAACCTTTTCGCCCATGATATTTGTTGGAAATTTGGCTGAGTTGGTTACATATATTGTTCCATTATGGAAAAATATGTCTTACATGAAGATCACACGGGTTGGAGAGCTAGTATGATAGGGTGCAGTATGAAATTATCTAAGTATGAGACAGTATGTTGTTGCCTGTAAACCAGGAGACAATTTTGTTTTGTGACATTGACTGGAGTAAGTTCAATTCTTGCACACTTTAACATAGACTCTATGGTGACTAATTATGACTCATCTCAGAGTGCAAGTTAGTATGACATGTACGGAAGTAGTTATGACAGTTTTCCTAAAGACAATGTTAAGCCGACAGGACAAACTTTGAAGACAGAATTGGTAAAGAGTTAAGGGATTATTTTATTTATCAAAATAATGACTTAACAATATAAAGGGATGAAATCCTAGATGTTAACCCTTGGATAAATTTATTTTTTAATGTGGTAGCTGATAGTAAAGTTATTAATCCTAATAACTTGTATAAATGTAATTGTAAAATGAAAAGAAAATATAGGGAATTGTAATAAGTGATATGATGTGTACACACTCAAGTAGTGCACTTCTCTAAGCCATTACATCCAAGGGAAAAAATGAATTAGAAACCTTGAGAAATTTATCTAGAGCTCTCTATGCATGGAGTGGCAAGAGTATTTTAAGTTTTCTCTCAGCTAGAGCTATGAAGCTTATGACCTTGCTAGTCAACCACACAATGAGAGATTCAAATGAAGACAAGGGAAAGAATGTCAATATCTCTAAGAATCAAATGAAATGAAATGAAATGAAAGATAAGAATGAAAATTAAAGCTAATCTATGGAAATGAAACATGCAAGCTATGCTATGAAAATAAAATTACAAGTATTACCAAGCCTTCCTAGTTAAGCTATGTGAGTTAATCTATTCCATAAAGGAAATCTAAACTATGAAAGCATAAACATGAAGCTACTATGCAAGCATGAAACTAAGAATGCATGTAAATGTAGGATGCTCCAAAATATTCAAAATCTCCAAAGTGACCTAGAAAACTTGCAGCATAACATTAGCATAAAAGATTGAGATATGGAAATGAGGAAGAGAGCTCTTCTTTTATAGAGAATGAAAACAACGGATGGTAAAGATTAAGAGGCAAAAAGATTTAATCAAGGGTGGAGCATAAAAGAAGAGCAATCCATGTGCACAAGTATCCTCCAATAGGAAAATTAGAGTTGACTTTTGTGTCCATGTGAGACAAAAAGTGCTTTTTCTTCTATTTATAAAATAAGAATAATGCTTTATTTGTGCAACTTAGGATAAGATGAAAAGTGGGGGCTTTTTATTTAATAAAAGGGGAGGAAATATTCTTTTTATTCAAATAAAGACTTTAGGGTAAAATGGTTAGCCCATGTAAAATAATAAAAAATGATAGGAAATGATTTGATCAAGGAAATTGATATAATTGAAAAAAATGTTGATTTTTTAAAACATTGATTTAGAGATTTGATAAATTATTGAATGGGGGGCCAAAGTCTAGGTGACCATTTTAGGGTGCATACATTTTCCCCTCTTTGACTAATGTGAGATTGATTTGGGATCACATACAGTCATAGAATGGAATTGAAATGTGAGATTGATTTGGGATTACAAAACAACCTAGATGTGTGTTCATTCTAGGAACACATCAGGACAAGCATAAATGTGAGCTGAAAGACAAGACCAACACCATTGTTGTTAAGTGTAAATCAAGTCTTAGACAAAACTATCATCATTTCTATTAAGCAATAATCAAGTCTGAAATAGGAGATAAGAATCGAAAGACAAAATCACCACCATTGCTATTAAGTGATAACCAAATCTCAAAATAAAAATCTCAAGCTGAGCTGAATGATAAAGCCGAATCAAGGATTGAAGCTAAAAGATGATAGGTACTTCCCCCTCAAAATTGAAATTAAAATCAGGTAGAGGAGAATAGAAAATTGATAAACTTGATCAAGTCACTAGGAATCACAATCTAAGATGAAGGAATGATAAGATAACCATCAAGCAATGAAGATATGCCCCAATTGAACTAGGTTTGACCAAAAAGGATATAGGTTAAAGATGCAGTCAAACTTTAGAGAAATGGATCAAATAAAAATGAATGACAGACTATAAAATTGAAAGAGATGGGGGATGAAGAAATAAAGATGCCCCAATGAAGATCGAAGGATCAGGCTTCAAATGGTTAGCCAACTTCGCAGAAGAGGGAGGAAATTTGAAACATAATTTTGGCTATCAAGTTGAACTTGTATTTCAATTTTGAGTCCAAAAATGGATCCAAGATGTCAAAATTAGGTAGGGGTACAATTTTTGTGCAATTATGAGATGTTTTGAAAATTAGGTCAAAAAGTCAAAATGCTATATAAGGGGTAAAAAGGTCATTTTAAAAATCATTTGACTAGTGTTGATTTGAGAATTTTGAGAGCTTAGAGAGAGAAATGACTCAGCAAGTAGGCATCCCAATCCACAGACATTGATCTGAGCACTCCCGATTGCATAACCGGCCTCCACACTATGGTGCCTCGGTATGTTTTCAAAAAAACTTGCCCCTTTTTGAGTCATTATGAGAATTTATGTCATTTAAAATAGGTTTTTAAAATTTTCAAATTTTAGCATAGGGTGAAATATCATATGATACTTTAAAAGTATCATCCCCTTTGAGACTAACCATCACATGATACTTTGCGGGTCTAGATAGTATCGTGCGGGTATGTAAACTAGTATCACACGATAACTGGCGAGCTGTCACGTGAGCCTATACAAATTATCACATGAAAAGAAAGTATCACACTACAATAAACAAAAGTATCACAAGACACTGGAGCCAAAAAATAGTATCACCTATTTTGAAAATTTGATGTGTTAGTGTTTTTGAGCAAAAATGACATGGGTCTAGACAATGTTTACTTTTAAGATGTTTTGTACTAATACTTAGACATCCATCATGGTATGTTCTAGAATTTGGCTTGGTAAAATGGTTTGTAGGAGGTCTTTTTGGTGCTTCTCATTAGAGCACCAAAGGTGATTGGGTTGTGGTTTGTCTGAGATCTTAATGATTCGGGCAAGGCGGACTTGAGAGCTATTGGGTTTGGATATCTATTGCAGTTACCCTATATCCAAGTTGACCATGGGTTGTTGATTGCACTTGAAGAGAGATGACATAGTGAGTACAACACCTTTCACCTACCTACTAGAGAGGCTACCATCACATTGGAGGATGTGTACCACATTCTATGAGTCCCTAGCCATGGGGATCCTATAAGTATAATCATGTTTATAGATAGTCATTGATGTAATGTTTCAAAATGAATAGAAACTAACATGATTTTTTGATGGTATAGGTATATTATGATTAGGATTCCACTGAGGGGTGGCAAGCCATTTAGGGTCTATTTCAGGATGTGATGATCATAGACAAACATGTCAACTAGGATCAGCTGATGGATGATTTCGGCAGGGACTTCCCAGTGTCGTGTATTATTGCTTTGATCATTGCTCAGGCCCTTATCATTGATAGGAGTCTGAAGGGGTTCCCACTAGGATGGGGTAGGTTTCTATTAGACTTGGTGGCACATCCACGATGGATGGCATGGGGCCCAACTATATTCGCTGACATGTACCATGAGCTCCATGAGATAGTCTACGGGGAGAGCAGGACTTGGGCATGCGGTGCCATTCTAGCACAAGTGTGGGCATGGGAGCACATCATTGTGGTGTGCCCCTAGGTATAGCCTAGAGAGTGGAGACATCCATTCATCTTTAGATATATATGGCTTCTATCATAGCCTCACAGTGGGGACGTGACATACTATCAGCGGATACTAGACAAGCTGACCTCCTTTTAGTGGAGGCCATACAGGGTAGTGGAGGTATGGGGAGATGCTAAAAATGAGCTCAGCTACATGCTATGTAGTCATCCATTAGTGGGTCAACATATAGAGATCATCAAGAGATTCATTATCACTCAGGTATGGTGGTAGTTCGGGTGCTAGCAGCGAGTGTCCACTGAGACCATGACCTATGTATGGGTCAGAGATGAGGAGGTTCATGGGTGGTTACTAATTCTAGATTACTAGTAGGTAGTATAGGATATGGCTTCCATCTAGAGAGAGCCCTGGGACTACCTCCCAGACATGGTGGATGTAGGTTCAAATGTAGCTTATAGAGCTGAGCGGCAGAGGGTGCCATTTCGATGATTCACTGTACCTGATGCACAATTACTAGCATAGGGAAGGGATGATGATGATGGAGGGGATGGAGGAGATAGAGGAGATGGTGGGAGGGGGAGAGGGAGAGTGAGGGAGAATGGAGAGAGTTTGAGATCTAGTGGCTAGAAATGGTCATGAGGTTAGAGCTCAAAGTGTGAGGAGGTGGTGAGACCAGCTCGTCGTCAGGCAGAGGCTAGGCAAGATCAGCCTACAGAGGGAGAGGACTTGAGGGCCCACATACAGACATTGGAGGTTGAGATGCAGTAGTTGCACATCATTATAGCTATCACAGAGTAGTAGCTCACAAATGAAAGGACAAAGATAGAGCGTTAGGAGACATTACTATAGGCTACCATAGCAAAGAGTCAGCGAGAGGTAGCGTGAGCAGCCTATTATCATAGAATCTATATATAGGTAGTCCCAATAGAGCAGAGAGTTCCATCCTACTCCTTTATAGCTGGCAGGTCAGATATGGTGCCAGATGTAGCACCACCAGGTCCACGAGATGGAGGTAGCAAGTCCTAGGTTTATGGCTTAGGTTTAGATGTTTTGGACATATCCTGAGACTTTTGATCCAGATTTTGGGATCTCATTTTGTATATTGTATGATGATATTTATACATGAGATTTACTGGATGTTCGATATATCTTTGTGTTTATGTCTCACTTGTGATGGATGTATCAGTTTTTATATTGTCTTGTCATATTGCTCAAAAATGTTTGTTATAAATGCTCATGTATATTCTCTCTCATAGGTGTATTTTTTATTCTCATGTTTATGATATAGACTCATGTTCTAAAAATGATCTTTTAGGATATAGATATGATGATGAGATTAACCCCTTTTAATGATAGGAATAGGATATGATGTGAAAGACAAGGAGTGAAAAACATGATTGAAGAAAAATGAAAAGGTGAGTGTAGTTGACCTACTAGTCCATGAAAGATGAAAAGGAGAGCTCTCTCCATGTCCAAAATGCAAGGCTAATCTAACATGAACCTAGAAAATGCAAGCTACTATGAAAAGTGGTTGACTTGGAAGGTCACAATGCCTATAGACATCTAATAATCATCATCAAGCTTTATTGGTCACGTCATAAGATCATACAGTACTCACTAATATGACTATGGATATATGAATATGATCTATATCAGATGAATGTGGGAATCCCACATAGGCACCAAAGACATGTAGGTCAAGATGACTAGTGTAGTGAGATTACCTAAGTTTAATATGGCAAGATTATACTTGCATCGAGATACAAGAAATTTCAAGATCGCTAGAAGTATGCACTCGCATAAATAGTCAAGGATAATACCTTGTAGATCCTCAGTGTCAAGTAGGTCAAGCATAAATGCTAATGACAATAAGGACTACAAAATATACCCACAAGCAGAAAAAGCAATAAAACATGTTCTCATGCCCTCAATCTTCTAGCTATGCATCATCAAAAACTTCTCAGGGGGAGAACACTCATCAAAGAAATTATCATAGATAGAACACAAAGAAATAAAGTCAAGCAAGTCTCAACGAGTTGAGTGTTTAAGTGCGTGTGTGTAGGTCAGAGAGACAAACTTTGAGTATCACATCTGCTAGTAGGAAAATATCATATCATGATAGACTATAGGTAGGATATTTGATAAGTGTTGAGAAACACTCGATGCTGGGGTAGTGTTGAAAAACACCATTGGGAAAATGTCCTAAAGACCAATGCATCCAAGAGACCAAAGCTAATATAGTTATGCCTCCTAGAAAAAGACAAAGACCAATTCCAAACCAAGGTAATAAGGTCAAGGCATGATGGAGAAAGGCTAAGTGTCAAGGACACATGCTAAGAAACAAGGGTGCAAAGGCCTCAAGTAGCGCCTATTTCTAGGTTTTCACCACTTGGAAGGATTTTTTTTATTTTTCATTTTTTCACACCTTTTTTTGTATTTTTTCTACCAAGGTGCCTATTTCTAGGTTTTTACCAAAGCACTTTTTCTATTTTTTTTAATTTTTTTGCTATTTTTTATTTTTTTGTATTTTTTCATGACTTTATATGCTTTTTAGGATTTTTATAGCATCATATATGAATTTTTTTATAATTTTTCAGGATCAATAAATATGTACAAAGGATGCCCTAGATAGAATAGGCATCATGGATAGAACTTCTTTAGGTGTGACACATTGATAGGATCAAGAAGTTGCTCTCCCTTCTCATCAGATAATAAATAAGCACATGTCCCAAAAGTAGCAGTAATGATGTATGGTCCAAGCTAATTAGGTTCAAACTTCCCTTTTTGTTCTCTATTTTGTTGATTCTTAGGGTTTTCTCGTAGGACAAGATCCCTCGCTTGAAATTCTCTAGGGTGAACCTTTTTATTGAATGCTTTGGACATACACTTTTGGTAAACTCTCATGTGATCAAAAGATGCTTTACACTTTTCATCTAGAAGTTCTAGTTCATGTAGTCTCATGGCATGGTAGTCTTCATCTGTCACTAAACCTTTGAGAGAGACTCTAAGTGAAGAGATCTCTACCTCTAAAGGTAACACTGCTTCAGCACCATAAGTAAGGGCAAAAGAAGTAGCCCCTATGGGAGTATGAATGCTCATTTTGTAGGCCCATAAGGTTGGATTTATCTGTAAATGTTAATCTCGACCATTCTTGTGGATTTTTCTATGGAGGATTTTGAGAATGGTCTTATTTGAAGCCTCAACTTGTCCATTTCCTTGTGGGAATTAAATGGAGGACCAATGTTGTTTTATCTTGAATTTCTTGTAGATATGTTTAAGGTCCTTATTTTTAAACTAGCCTCCATTGTCAATGATTATCTCTGAAGGTACACCAAACTGACAAATGATATGATTCAAAATAAACAAAGAAACTATCTTTCCTGAGGCAACAGAAAGTGGGACAGCTTCTACCCATTTGGTAAAGTAATCAGTAGCAGTAATCATGAATTTGTGTCCACCTGATGAGTTGGGATGAATCTACCCAACAAGGTAAAAGGCCCAATGCTAAAATGGCCAATGAGAAATAGAAGGAATAAGCTCCCTGCCTGGAGTGTGAATCAAGTTTCCATGTTTCTAACACTTTTCACAAGATTTAGCAAAAGCTACTACATCTGTCTGCATGGTGGGCCAATAGTTCTCAGCCCCAAGCAACCTTCAAGCCATGGAAAGACCATTAGAATGTCCTCCACAAATGACCTTGTGAATGTCAGCTAACGCTTGGTCAGACTCATCCTTTTCCAAGAACCTAAGAAGTGTGCCATCTAAACCTCTCCTATACATATCACTAGAGATAAGGGTATGGCGAGAGGAATTATGGACAAGGTTTCTTCTTTCATAATGATTGAAGGTTTTAGGAATAATACCATCATAGAGATATGATTAAATTGCACCATAATGGGATGACTCATGGCCAACAAGGCTACAAACAATTTGGCTTTCTAGAGAGTCATAAATTGAGTAGCGTAGTTCTTCCACTAGGAATTCAAATCTGGACTCATGTTGTTCTAGCTAAAGAAGTGAAGCCAATGTAGCCATATCAGCTACTTTATTCTCTGATCTAGGGATTTGTTGAAATGTGACAAAGGTGAAATATCAACGCAATGAATCAACCATCTTCTTATAGGGTATCATTTTGTCATCCTTTGTTTCTTATTCTTCATTAACTTGGTTGATAATCAATTGTGAATCCCCATAAATGTGCAGCTCTATAATTCCCCATTCTATTGCCATTTTTAATCCATTTGTCAAGGCTTCATATTTGGCAACATTATTTGTCTATGGGAACAAAAGTTTGTAAGACTTAAGAATTCTGTACCCATGGGGAGAAACAAATAGCACTCCAGCTCCTAAGCCATTTTGCATGAAAGATCCATCAAAGAACATCTTCCATGTTCTTGGAGTCATGTGCATTATGTTATCATCTAGGAATTCAACCTGAATAGGAGCTTTGTCTTTGATTGTAAAATCAACCAATTGATCTACAATGGCTTATCCTTTTATAGCCTTTCATTCAACATACTCTATGTCAAATTCTGATAGGATCATCATCCACTTAGCAAGTCTACCTATGAGAGCAGCCTTATTAAGCAAATATTTGAGAGGATCAATTTTTGCAATGAGATGTACTGTATGTGCAAGCATGTAATGTCATAACTTTTGGGAAGCAAACACCACAGCAAGGAAAAACTTTTCAATATTAGTATAATTGACCTCATAGGATACAAGAGTATGACTGATGTAATATATGGCTCTTTCTTTTCCAGTGTCATCCAGTTGAGCCAATAATGCCCCTAGGGAAGATTTTGTTGCTGACACATATAATATGAGTGGTTTCCCTAGAATAGGAGGAATTAGAATTGGTGGATTAGCCAAGTACTATTTGATCTAATCCATGCTTTTCTTGCATTCTTCATTTCATACACATTGAACTCCCTTATGTAGGATTGTGTTAAATGGTTGAGCTTTATCTGCTAATTGGCAAATAAACCTCCTTATAGATTGAAGGCATCCTTGAAGACTCCTCATCTGACTGATGTTTTTGGGAGGTGGCATATCCATAATTGCTTGTACCTTTTCAGGACCTACTTCAATTTGTTTGGTTGAAATAATGAAACCTAGCAGTTTTCTAGAGGTAACACCAAATGCACATTTCTTGGGATTCAATCTGAGTTGAAACTATTCCATACAATCTAAAATGACTTCTAGATCCCCTAGGTGTGCAACTCTCTTTTTAGATTTTTCCAAGGTGTCATCCACATAGTCTTCCATGCTCTTATGCATTATATCATGAAAAATAGTGATCATAGCTCTTTGGTAAGTAGCTCCTACATTCTTTAGACCAAAGGGCATGACATTCCAACAATAGGTTCCCCATGCACAAGTGAAGGCTATCTTTTCTTGATCCTCAGGGGCTATCTTGATTTGATTATAACCAAAGAATCCATCCATCAAAGAGTATATTTCATATCCCATAGTCATGTCCACTATCATGTCTATGTTTGGGAGTGGAAAATCATCCTTTGGGCAAGCTTTGTTAAGATCTCTAAAGTTTGTGTAGACACGAATGGACTTGTCATGTTTTGAAACTAGCACAATATTGTATATCCATTTGGCATAATTGATGGCTCTTATAAATCCTGCACTAAGGAGTTTCTCTAATTCAGCTTTGACAAGAAGAGCTATGTGGGGATGCATTTTCCTCAATTTCTATTTTACTGGTTTTATTTTGGGAGCTATGGACAAATGATGCATAATGAGACTAGTGTCCAACCCTAGCATGTCTGAGTAGGTCCAAGAAAAATTAATCATTTTCCTTTGTAAGAACTTGGTATATGCCTCCTTTTCTTATGTGGATAGAGATTGAGCCAATAGCACAATTTTTGGAGCCTCTTCTATATTCAAATTAACTGGTTCTGTAGGCTTAATAAGCACTGATGATCTATCTTGAAAATATCTTGGAAGATGATCAAGTACCTCATCGTTAGGTGCCTCAGAGAGGTTTTCACCTTTGAATACATCCTTTATTTTTATTTTTTTGGGTTCTGACACAGCCACATAGTGGTTTTCACCATCAGAACCATTATTCTTTTTCTTTTTTTATTTTATTTTTATTTTTTGACTGAGGTACTTGATATCTGGTTTTGTCATGCTCATAGTTGGTTCACTGGTGGAAGAGACTACAGGTTCAAGGGCATGTAGGTAGCACACTATTTGATACTCATTTTGAAAATTTGGGAGTTGAGGCTCTTGATAGCACTGAGACCAATCAGTTAAGTGAGGATTGGTAAGGGGTAGGTCAATGACTGGTTCAATGTTGTTAATGCAGAAGGTATTATCTTTGGTGAGTGCAAAGTTAGGATCTATCAAGTATTCTCCTAAGGTACATGAATTAGGACATCCTACCACATGAAGCATCATCCACTAAAGTGTTTTGCGGATTTGAATCCAACAATCCTACACTAGACTCAATAGCTACTTCGGGTTGGGAACCATACTTATGGACAACATCAATGTCCATGTCAATAGTGGAACAATTAGAGAGAGATTCCCATTCATACTCATGTGAGTCTATATCTAAATCTCAACTAGGGTGTTTGCACCAAGCATGTTTTCTAGGCCTTGAGGTAGATGTTGTCATGTCACCCATGGTAACTTTTTCTGGAAGGCCATTTGTAAGCTAATTTTATTGAATAGGTTCCTCAATGTGATCTTCAATAGTGGATTCTTCTTGTCCTAGATTTGACACAATGGGATCAATAACTGGAGCATCTGAATCTCCCCAAAGGAGATTGGTGGAAGGGACCCAATCTTCACACATGTCTTGTTGATTCTAAAAATTGGGTGTGTATTCATCATCACTATCTATCACAGCTAGGATAGGGGTAACTTTCTTGTTCTAACTTTCAAAACCTAGGCCAACTGTATTTTTAGATCTTCATCCAAAGAGAGCATGATCAAGAGGTTTAGCTCTTGCATCTAGTCTATGACTGAGAGGGCCATGACCTAGGTAGCCCATATTTTTAACCAAGGTGTATCCCCTTCCATAAGTTTTGGGAGATGGGGAGAAATTCTCATTAAGCTTGTACTTCTCTTCTCTATATATCCAATCTCTAACAACCACTTCTTCTTTTTCACCCTGGATGGGTACTAAGGACTCTACAAATGTATCAAATAGCATCATGGCCAAGGATGAAAGGTGAATCTCTTGTGAAGGTTTACCATAGGACCTAGGGGAGATAGGCAGTTTCATGAAGGAGTCCATTTGATAATCCCCCATACCAAGGTCTATGGACTTGAACTTATTCTTGCATTGATCTAAAGTTGCATCAAAATTTTCTACTTCTCTGTTGAGAGGGACATGAGTCCCTGCTGAAATTGCATTTACAGACAATGTGCTATCCTTAGGTATACAAACTTTGACTCCATTATAGGGGAACTTAACACATTGGTGGTAGTTGGATGGTATTGCTTACATGTCATGGATCCACAATCTACCAAGTAGGATGTTATATGCCAAAGGACTGGCATCAATAATTTGGAACAAAATGTCCTTTTCAATAGGACCAATTCTGATAGGAGGGACAACTAACCCCTTAGAGATTCTCTCTGCTTCATCATAGGCTTTGATGGCGCTTTTCTTTTGGGTATCAATAACTTGCTCCGAATATCCTAGAGTTCACAAAAGACTCAAAGAACAAATGTTGAGCCTAGGACCCCCATCTATCAACACATGCCTAACATGGGTTTTATGGATCATGACCTCAATGTGAAGGGCAAGATTATGCGGATGGCTCAAAGCTTTGTCATCTTCTTCATAAAAAGTTAGGTGATGAGGGCTAGCAAGGTGATTTACCATATTCTAGAATTGGTCAACATCTAGGTTGTTAGGGACATTTGTTGCATGCAAAGCATCCTCAAGAATACGCTTGTGTCTCGGAGACAATTCTAAGAGTTCAAAAATTAAAATCTAAGCTGGTGTTCTTTGTAACTAGTTAACAAGGTTGTACCTCATTTCAAGATTGACTATTGACTTGGTGGTGACATTCTTGGATGTCACTTGCTTGGGCTTGCTATTAGGACCTCTAATGATCACGAGACCTTGACTTTGGCTTCTAGTGACAGCATTGAGAGCTTGGGATGACCTTTGAGAGTGAGGACCTCTAAGCACTATCACCGATTTCTTATCAATCATAGGAAGAGAATCAACATCATGACCATAAGGATCTTTGTTTCCCATCATATTGACATTCTCATCCACAACTTCAAGAATATTGATAACATTCTTTATAGACGTATAGGTATAGTTGATTGTAGCTTTTCCATCTTTGGGTTTAGAGGTTTCCCCCTTATCATATTTAGGAAAAGGATCTTTAAATGCTTTATGATCTGCATTAGTCTTCAATCCATCAATTTCAAGTTTTCCACTTTCGATAAGATCCTAGAAAAGATGCTTGAGCTTGTAGCAATTTTCAATATTATGTCCAATGCCATTATGAAATATACAATATGCTTTCTCATCCCACCAATATGTCTTAATTTGAGGTATGGAAAATTTTGTTGGATCATGTGGATGTGCAAGGTTGTTTGCAATAATTGTTTTGAAAACATCCTCATAAGAATCTCCAAGCTTAGAAAATTCCCTTTTGGATTTGTCTTGATATCTTTGTTTGGACTCTTGTTGATTAGAGGATGTGTTAAGCTTCATAGCTTGAACTGCACTAGATAAATGTAGGACACCTTGATCCTTAGGTTGATTAGAGTCAACAACTCTGTCATTGACTGCTTGTTTATTTTTATTCTAGTATGAATTCTTCCCTTTGTCCTTATGGTTGTTGTTATTTTGACTATTATTGTTACTATTTTGTTTAGTCAAAATACCTTGTTCTTTTAAGACATCCTCTATTCTACATGTGGTTTCATCCATGGTGTCGAATGATTCAAAGACCATCTTTCGAACTTCATACTGCATCTCTAGCACTAAATTGTTCACAATGATATCAATTCGTTCATGTTATGGGATTGGCCTAGAATACTGAGAGCATAATCATCTCCACTATTGCAAGAATGTAACAAAGGATTCCCCCTGATTTTGTTTCAAATTACACAAATCAAGCATGGTGACTGACCTAGATAGGTTGTAGGAAAAATGTTGTACAAATCTGTGAACTAGTTCTTTGAAAGTTCTGACAGGAGGGGTTATGTTGGTGAACCACTCCATTGTTTGACCTTTTAGACTCCTTGGAAACAGTCTCATCAAATAAGAGTCCTCATGGTGGAATTCAAAACTCATGGTGTAAAATTGATGCACATGATCATGCGGGTCACCATTGCCATCATATTTGTCATATTGGGGAAATTCAATTTTCCTAGGAAAATCTTTCATGCTAACACTCTTATCAAAGGGGTTAGGACAAATAGATTCAAGGTTGAAGTTACTCTTAGGAGCCATCATCTTCTCCATCATTCTCTTGATTTGTTTGATTTCCTCATCTTGTGAGGGATGCTGCTTCTTGATTTTCTTGTCCACATCAAAATCATAAGGAACCCTTGCACCTTTGTTGATTAGGCTCTCTAGGAACTTATTTTTATTTTTTCAACATAGTCTTCTACATATTGTTGGAAGAGAGGCTCTTGTTGCATTCTCATAAATTCTTAAGCCTCAAAACTTGCATTGCTTCCTCCATGTTGAGAGCCATGATGAGCTTGTTGGGAGGGTTGTCTCAAGTTCCTAGGAGGTGTCTGTCTCCTATAGTGAGCATGTTGTAAAGTCCTTCCTCTAGGACTAGGAGATCTTGATGGTGACCTTAGATACTTTTTACATCTGGGGTGCTTGAGGGAGTAGATGGTGGAGAGTTATTTCCACTATTGGTACCCCTATTATTGAACTAGGCATGACGTTGTTGGGATAGAAGCCTATCTTGTTCCTCTTGAAATGATTTCCTCTCCATCTCTAATAAGGCTTGTTGTTCTGCCTTAAGTTGTCTAAAATTCTCCTCTTTAGCAGCTTGTTCTTCTAAGAAATCTTTCTTTATGCGTTCAATTTGTTTAAGCCTCTCACTTACATATCTTGAGGTTGTTCTTAGTGGAGAGTTCGACCTTGAATGTTTAAACAAACCATTAGTGAATGTTGCATTTATGTGAGCATCACTAGATTTGTTGTTTTGGTCTTCATGTGATGACCATTCATCTTGGTGATCTTGTCTATAATGTATTTAAGATCTTTGATGAGCATCTAGGTACCTAGTGTTGATAGGGGGTGACTCAAGTTGATTATCATAAGAGGATTCTCCAAACATCATGTTACCCCTATGTATCTAAAAAATGTCATCAAGAGTTTGATCCATGGCTTCACTCTATTGTTTAGTCAATGTGTAATTCATGTCCATATTTGATTGAGAAGGTGCTAGAGAGGAACTCAACTTACTAAGGCTACTCTTAGGCTCAAACCAAACTTTTGATGTACTTTTGGGAGACTGATCAAAGATGGGTTATTTCCCCTTTATTTTTTGACGAGTTTGGACTAAAGGTAATTGTTCAAAAACTACTTGAGGTTGCTTTCCTTGACCCACTTGGTATCTTTTTGTAACTATCATGAAAGAAAGGACCCTTAGTGAAAAGATAACCTTATGAATCACTAATTGTCAAACTAGGATAGTAAAAATATTCAATTGTCCAAAAGAGAGATGATGAAATAGAAAGCTGACAAAAAGTATAGATCAACACTGCCACAGTGGTGCATAACAAAGGATTCCAGTATCCTTGCACATATGGATCAGGAGGATGATTTTAACCAAAATGTATTGAAATTGAATTTATATGAAAATGGATTTGGACAAAAGAGTACTCAAACTCTCCAAGTGTGCAATCAAAGATTCTAAAGGTGAATCTTGTCAACAAGGATGATTTCTAACTTACTAATGACAAGAAAAATCTTTGGTGAAGTCAAAGGTCACTAATTCAAGATATCTAGAGCCAAAAACCTAAGGTACAAACAAGCTTTCAGTTGTAGGGTATGAAACTTACTAAAATTTGATCAACCAAGAAAGGACTGAAAATGGCTGAAACTAGGCAGACTGCAGAAAAATTTAGAGTGATACTTTCTAGGAAAATAGGGTGATAGTTTATATGGAGGTGATACTTTATCTTAAGCCAGGCGATAATTTCCAATACACCCAGGTGATATTTTCCAAGCAGGTCGGGTGATAGTCCAGTAGGGGAAAACTATCGCATGATATTTTACTGAATAAGGGGTGATATTCCTTTAGTGTCGTATGACTCTTGACCCGTGAGTGCTAAAAATCTTAGTTTTAATTCCAATTTGATCAAAATTTCAGTCTAAAGGTTGCTTTTTTTTATTTCAAGCATAATGATAGTAGAAAATTGATAGGTTTGCAAATAGTAAGGGATCAAACATATCTTTAAACACTTGAAATAAGGGCAAAAGCAACCTTGCCAAGATAAGCAATTGTGATATCAAAATTGAAAAACCCTATGAATGCTACCGAGATGTTGAGTATGAAAGAATGTTTACACAAGTATAGCACAACGAGAACACTTCAAGCACTTACTATCCTAAAAAGACAAGGCTCAATACTTAACAACTTGGCCCACAACTAGATGCTCCATTGCCTCACACAAAGTGGTTGCCCACAATAGATATTGGCTTTGTCATGGAAGTGCCAAAGACACAACCAAAGGAGCACATATGGTGAGTAATCTTGGGGTGATCCAGGTTATTCCACTTGGATCAATCCTTGCACCAAGAAGCTAAGCGGCAAAGTAGGGTGGCTTCTAACTATGGTTCTTAATAAGGGCTTTCATTCGTAACACCCCTCTTGCTCCTCAAAAAGGACTAGGACCTCGCGGCCTCAAGAGTACCTTAAGAATTCTTGCTTGACATTTTCCTCATGTTCACAATCCCACAAGTTACTCACATCAAGAAAAGATAAGTGCTATGTCCACCAAGGTTTTGTGTCCTCGATAGCCTTGAGTTTATAGTGGGTTGGAAGAGCTCGGTATTAGCTTGTCCCCACTTGGTTCATTCCTCTTGATTTCTCAAGAGAAGACCCACTAAAGGATTTTAACAACTAAAAAAAAAGTGGATTAATCTTTGAGGTTCAAAGTTTTTGGTTCACCACAAGGGTGAAGAGCATAGTCCCCTATCTCAAAAACTTCTCCCAAACACACCAAGCAAAGTTCAATTACTCTCTTGCTTCCAAAATCCCAAGATGGGTCAAGATTTTCTAGTTCACCACAAGGGTGAAGAGCATACTTCTCCTACCACCTCAAAATTCCTTCCACAAGATATTATGTTCCTATGAAATGAAACAACTAGTAATTGCCACACTTGAAAGGAAATAAACAAGCATTTTTTTTTATTTTTATGCTTTTTGGGCAGCCCTACAAAAACCATTAGTAGCCCTTTATCATGCAATTTTGGAAAATTTCTCAAGTAAATGTACCTACAACCACAACTTGTTAGGCCCACAAGGTTAGAAAAATCCAAAATCTAAATGAAATCTGCAAATAAAATCTATCTAACTACAACAAACTAAACCAACAAGCTAATTAAGTCTAAATTTGGCCAAAATGATGCAAGAAACAACTCACTGCTAGGTATAGGAAATAGCACAGACACTAGAAATATCACATGATACTTTATAGTATATTGGGGTGATAATATATTTCTGGGCAATACTTCATCTTACACCAGGTGATAATATGTTCCGAATAGCACAATAGTTCCTGCAATAGCTAAGCGATACTTTTAACTGGTAAAGTATTGTGCCACTATATAATAAAGTATCACGCAATACCTGACAAAGTATCACACAATATTCTAAGATAGAAAACCAAAAAGCTAAAATTAAGCTAAAAACTTGCTGAAAAATTGATGAAAAATTGATGGAAATGTAAAAAATAAAAGGCAAAATAATAATGTTCTGCCCCACAGTGGGTGCCAAAAATGTACACACTCAAGTAGTGCACTTCTCTAAGCCATTACATCCAAGGGAATCCATGAATTGGAAACCTTGAGAAAGTGACCTAGAGCTCTCTATGCATGGAGTTGCAAGATTATTTTAAGTTTCCTCTCAGCTAGAGCTATGAAGCTTATGACCTTGCTAGTCAACCACACAATGAGAGATTCAAATGAAGACAAGGGAAAGAATGCCAATATCCCAAAGAATCAAATTAAATGAAATGAAATGCAAGCTAAGAATGAAAATTCAAGCTAATCTATAGAAATGAAAGATGCAAGCTATGCTATGAAAAGGAAAGTACAAGTATTACCAAGTGTTCCTAGTTAAGTTATGTGAGTTAATCTATTGCATAAAGAAAATCTAAACTATGAAAGCATAAACATGAAGCTACTATGCAAGCATGAAACTAAGAATGCATGTAAATGTAGGATGTTCTAAGATCTTCAAAAGCTTCAAAGTGACTTAGAAAACTTGGAGCATAACATTAGCATAAAAGATTGAGATATGCAAATGAGGAAGAGAGCTCTTCTTTTATAGAGAATGAAAACAATGGATGGTAGAGATTAAGAGGCAAAAGGATTTAATCAAGGGTGGAGCATAAAAGAGGAGAAATCCATATGCACAAGTATCCTCCAATAGGAAAATTATAGTTGACTTTTGTGTCCATGTGAGACAAAAAGTGTTTTTTCTTCTATTTATAAAATAAGAATAATGCTTTATTTGTGCAACTTAGGATAAGAGGAAAAGTGGGGGATTTTTATTTAATAAAAAGGGAGGAAACATTCCTTTTATTCAAATAAAGACTTTATTATAAAATGGTTAGCCCATGGAAAATAATCAAAAATGATAGGAAATGATTTGATCAAGGAAATTGATATAATTGAAAAAAATTCTGATTTTTGAAAACAATGATTCAGAGATTTGATAAATTGCTAAATGGGGACCCAAAGTCTAGGTGACCATTTTAGGGTGCATACATGGTGTACATGTAATTATGATAGTGAAAGAGTAGCAAAGAGATATTGAAAACAATGATTCAGAGATTTGATAAATTGCTAAATGGGGACCCAAAGTCTAGGTGACCATTTTAGGGTGCATACATGGTGTACATGTAATTATGATAGTGAAAGAGTAGCAAAGAGATATTGATGCAAGAAGTATAAGGTTATGTACCTTAACCTCCTTTTGTAATCAGTGTATACTGTATATTACTTGTTTGGGCAGTGGGCTCATCTGGTAATCACATTTTGTACTGACAAATCCTAATAGATTTGAGGCTTCTAACAAGGCCTATATTCCCTTAATTAGGAATGATACACTATATGCATGTAATAGACTCCTAATAGGGTCCACATTCTTAACAGGATACTTTTGATTAGTGGATCTTTGTGGGTACCATCCCCATCAAGGTTTTCCCTTGGCCAAGGTTTCCTCGAGAATAAATCATGTGTCATTTGTTCTTTTATTTTATTCCTATGCATGTTGTTTAGCTTTATTTCTATGCATGTTGTTTAGGCTTCATATGTTATGCATGTATAAAGATATTATGTTATATCCATAATTGGGAAAAAGTAAAAGTTTTTGGAATACTGATTCACACCCCCCCCTCTCAGTATTCCCTATTTCTAACAATTGGTATTAGATCTTAGTTACTCAGAGAAGAATCATTCAAGGAAAGCCTAGCAACTTGAGTAAGATCACTATGGATATGGATCAACTACAAAAGAATCTTGAAGAAGCTCTTGAGCAGATTGACCTGCTTACTAATGAAAGAGACATTCTGAAAGGAAAATTTGATGATGCAAAGAACCTCATTGAGAAATTGAAAAATAAGTTGGAAGATCTGAAATCTGAAAAGGAATACGAAGTTCTTATTGAAGATTATGATGATAATTTAGAAAAATAAAATGAGATCCTTAAGCATGAACTGAAAATAGAAAATCTGAAACTAAGTATGAAAGATGGAAATGGCAAGAATGAAGAAAATTTGAGATCTGAGAATGAAAAGCTAAAGATTGAGAATGAAGGATTAAAATCTAAACTTAGCAAAGTAACATCTAAATTTGAGAAAGTCAATTTGTAGTATGTTGAACTTGAGAAATATGATACAATTGTGAAAGGTGAATTGACTCAATCCAAACAACAATTTGAAAGGCTATATTCAACTAGTGAGAAGATTGATGAACAAACATCTTATAAAAAACTATTCTATGATAAAACTGGTCTTGGATTCAACACTCTTAAAGAAAATAATGAAAGCAAGGAACCAGATCTAAAAGTATCTGAAAGCATAGATGAGATCAACAAATCTGAAGATACACCTAAATAAGAAGAATCACCAAAGCTAGAGGAATCACCCAAAGGTATGCAAATAGAATTCAAACGTAGATGGTTTTCTTGTAACAGTATTGGTCATTAGAAGAGAGATTGCATAGGTAAGCAATTTAAACCTCTTAATGAATATTGTTATAATTGTCATGGTTTTGGACATAGAGCTATTGAATGTAGAAAACCTAAATTTGTTGAGAATAACAATAATAGTAGAATGTTTAGGAATACTAACCATGTAGATAAGAAACCTACTGAAGATATGAACAGAAGAAATGGAGTAATATTTTATAGATGCAACAAAGTTGGACACGTTGCTAGAAAATACAAATCACAAATCAATCCACCTGGACCAAGATATGGGAACAATGGAACTATTTTTTCAAATATGCAATAAGATTGGACATACAACAAGGTTTTCTAGAATAAACAATGGAGTTTTTCATCCTGACCCTAACCCTAGAAATCATACAAGAAGGAATGAAGATACAAGTAACAAATAGAAAGGATGTTGTAGCAATATAGATGAAGTGAAGTTTGTTAAAAGAATAGATCAAGGAGATATATTCAACATTGAAGGTAATCAGAAAGGTGAAGTATCAAGTGGTAAGAATGAATCCTTAGCTGACCTATCTCAAAGCACTTAATTTATGAAAATTATAGTAGATTAGGAACTTAGATTAGTGTAGAAGTAGATTTATGATGAATTAATTCTTGCACAACTAATGCAAGGTATTATATGATGGACTAATGCTATGGTTAAGAGTGCAAAGAAAAGTATTATGTTTTGTGAGATCACAAGAAGTTTTAAATTTTGTAGGTTAACATAAACAACTTTTTAGAAAGAAGCGGCAAAAGAATTGAATGTGATGTCAAATCTAAGTCAGATTGAAGTAATAAAAGGTTATAATTAGTACTATTTGATCATCAAAGTGAATACAAGTGTTAAGTAGATCGAAGAGTGATGATTAGAATCATTTTGCAATGATTTGGTGAAGGATTTGAGTGTCGAATCTATGCAAGTCCTAAAATCACAAAATCAATGTATTTTACTTGGCAGATCTTTGAATCAGTAAAAGGAATCAGAAGTAATCATGGATATATCTTTAATTCACAATCTCAGAGACAAAAATAGACCTAGAATGAAAAGGGAATCAGTAGAACCCTTGGAAGAGGACTCTAGGTTAGCTTTATCATCCATACCAGATGGAGTTTTGCATTTAGAGAATGTAAAAAGTTATCTTGGATGCAAGTTAGAAACCATCAGTGATAGTGTTTTTACCAATGAGTATCAGAAGGTTTACAACCAAGACATGTCATTGAAAGAAGGATATGATCATTTGAAAGACAATGAGATCATTAAGTATACATTTCAGTATGAATTTGATAATGAAGAATGCACTAATATAATCCTTAGCAAAATTCATAATAGGAAGTTTTGGCTAGAAGATAGAGCAATAGACATTATAGCTTATTTGATTCATGAAGTCACTGGACTGTCTAAATCTGGAGCCATTCCTTTAAATGAGAAGAACTTGAGAAAAATAGTCATTGATAACACTAATTCATCCTATAATGGTAGAGGAATTGTAATTAGTTAGATCCAACAACATGATGTTAGATACCTATGCAAGATCCTAACAACTAAGTTTTGTGCAAATTCAAGAGAGGATGACATGGCAATTGGAATGATACACATAGCGTATTTGATGTGTATTGACAAAGTGGAAGTTCATATGTGTGAAATTCTAAGAATACAACTATTTGAAAATTTGGAAAAGATCAAGAAGACAAAGTATGCACAATTTATATTTTCATCTTTGATCACTTACATGTTTTTCCACCTATTGAGAAGATTTTCTTACACCATTGCAAGTAACTGGAATGATGGACAAACTACAATGGAAAGGATCAATAAAGTGTATATGAGGCATGTTAATGACAAAGTTAATGAAAGTGTGATGTTGGTGATAAAGACATTTCAAAACTTGGTAACTAGTAGATCAAGGATCCCGCAGTCTCTTGTGGAGAAATACAAAAATAAAGTATGTTTTATGGTTGATACTAACTTTACCTACATTGAAGCAGTAGAACATAGAATTGAGTTCATAGACCTACTTGGCTATTAAATATCTAAAATAGAGATAGAAGAATATGTGAGTAGGCTACTTAAGTGCAAGGTTGACACTCACAATAACAGATTTGGAACTTTTGAAGAAAATTTCAACTCCACAAAGGCTATACTTGAGGAGAAATAGTCTAAGAAAAGAGTTGAGAGAACTATTAAGAAAATATTGAAAGATAAAGAAATGATAGAGCAATAATTCTTAGTGGCAAAGTAGATAGTAGTAGCAATCATAGATATTAGACAGAAAGGGATTTTTTCTGTACCTCCCTTGTCATCTAGAGTAGGACAACAAGAAGATACACAAGTCAAGGTGAAAATAGAGGAACCAGAGAAGGAACAAGAAGCAAGAAAACCTACTAGGTCTACCTCCTCCACACCTAGCAAGAGAATGAAATAAATTTCTTCTAGACCTGGAAAGAGGTAGAAGAGATTATACAAAATGGAGACTTCACTAAGATGAATAAATACTATGACCTCTATGACTATTCAGAGAGATTGAATCTTGAAAATGTAGTGGTCAAGCACATGATTCTATCTAATAAGAAGTTTTCCACTATTCAGGATAAGATACCTAATGACTTATCCAAGAAACTTGTTAACAGGAAGATGAGAGCACAAGAGGAAGACAAATCTATTCAAGAGAATATTGTAAAGAAATTATGTGATGTGAGAGATTATGAACATCTTAAAAAAAATTTGAAGCCCCTTAGCACCCATTTAAGGACAAAAAGGAGAACCATTCTGATCATGGAAGGATAATATGAAGAAGTGAATGCAAAGACAAAATAAGCAATAGTTAAGGTTATGGCAAAAATTGTTGGAAATCCATCAGTTGCAGTAAAGAAAGTAGAAGAAATAGAACAAGAGGATATTCCCTCTTCATCAGCTATAAACATTAAAGAAGAATCTATGAATGTTGAAGGTACAAAGATCACCTTGGATACTAATGATAATATATTCAAGAATCTAGAGAACATGTTGACAATTTGGCTCTGGATGAACTAGATAAAACTACAGAAGTAGAGCAGGCCCAATCTAGTGTTAAAGAACCCAAAGTGATAGAAGTACAAGCACCTATATCCTCTAAAGAATAAATCAGTCTTACTCCTAATACTGGAAAGAAGAATCAAATTGGATCTTTGTTTGAGGATTTTGGAAAAGAAGTAGATGATGATGATCAGATGGAATTGATCACATCTTTGAACAAAATCATTGGGAAGAATAAGAAAGTTAAAAATCTTGAAGGATGTCTGAAGGATGTTACTAAAAAGTTATAAGGTATTGTAACTACATAGATTGTAGAAATAGACCCTCTGGAGAAAGAAAAGAAAGTGATGAGCACTTTTGATGATGAGTTCACAAACTTATTTGAGATTGCAAAGGTAAAAGCTCAGGCAACTTATGAGGCTAAAACACTCTTGAACATAAGCCATAATATCAGAAATGGTATCAATAACCTTGATATCTATATAAAGGATTTGAGGAAGAATCTAGAAAGAGGAAAATCTGTGTATATTCAGTGTACAAAATCAGAGACCCTTGTAGCAGTAGAAGAAGAGAAAATAAAATTGAAGGAAGCAAAAATTTAGAATGAAACCAACCTTCTTTCTAGCCCCACTATAAAGATATTTGATGTAGAGAAGAAGATTCGCAAGCTATATGATGAGATCAAAGATTTACAAGATGTAAAGGACATCAAAATGAAAAGATTTACTCTATTAAGAGAGTGCATTTCTATGAAGATGAGTATTATTGAAGGATAATTGGAAGAATGTCTTTTAGCTAAGACATCTTTTCAAAAGTTCAATTTTGAGAATCTCCAAGCATGTGAAATAACATCTTAAGGACTATGCGCACTACTTAGTGTGGAAAACTCTATCAAGAAATCATGGGAAAAGGAATTAGAGATAATGAAGATTGATTTTGCAGATTGTGTTGCAAGCCTGCCGGCTTTGTAATATTAAATCTAGGTAACCCTTTTTTGAACATGGTTTTGTAACCCTCCTTACCTTATTTTGTCATTGTTGTCAAAGGGGGAGAGATATATATATAGCAAAAAATTGATTAAGGATTGTTACTCTTAGGGGGAGTACTGTACAGAGATAATATTTTTTTTTGGAGATATAAGGATAGTATATATATCTTATACTATGGACACAATTTTGACATTTTGAAGTTTTTGAGTTTTACACTTAGCCAATTTTCTCATATGTTGCCACCAATGACAAAGGGGGAGATTGTTGGAAATTTGGCTAAGTTGGTTACATACATGTTTCCATTATGGAAACATATGTCTTACATGAAGATTACATAGGTCGGAGAGCTAGTATGACAGAGTGCAGTATGAAATTGTCTAAGTATGAGACAGTATGTTGTTGCCAGTAAACTAGGAGATGGTTTTGTTTTATGACATTGACTAGAGTAAGTTAAATGCTTGTGCACTTGAATATAGACTCTATGGTGACTAATGATGGCTCATATCAAAGTGCAAGTTAGTATAGCATGTACAAAAAGATTTATGATACTTTTGCTAAAGACAGTGTTAAGCCAACAGGATAGATTTTGAAGACAGAATTGGTAAAGAGTTAAGGGATTATTTTTTCTATCAAAATAATGACTTAACACTATAAAGGGATGACATCCTAGATGTTAACCCTTGGATAAAGTTATTTTGTAATATGGTAGCTGACAGTAAAGTTATTAATCCTAATAACTTGTATAAATGTAATTGTAAAATGCAAAGAAAATATAGGGAATTGTAATAAGTGATATGATGTGAAATATGATGTACATGTAATTGTGATAGTGAAAGAGAAGCAAAGAGATATTGATGCAAGTAGTATAAGGTTATGTACCTTAACCTCTTTTTGTAACCAGTGTATATTGTACATTACTTGTTTTGGTAGTGGGCTCATCTGGTAATCACATTTTGTACTAACAATGCCTAATAGATTTGAGGCTTCTAACAAGGCCTATAGTCCCTTAATCAGGACTACACACTATATGCATGTAATAGACTCCTAACAGGGTCAACATCCTTAACAAGATACTTTTGATTAGTGGATCTTTGTGGGTACCATCCCCACCAGGGTTTTGCCTTGGTCAAGGTTTCCTTGAGAACAAATCAAGTGTCATGAGTTCTTTTGTCTTATTGCTATGCATGTTGTTTAGCTTCATATGTGATAATTGGGAAAAAGAAAAAGTTTATGGAATACTGATTCACCCTCCTTCACAGTATTCCCTATTTCTAATAGATATCATGTTGATATCATGTCCATACTTCATATACCAAAGGCTTACTTCATAAGACTTCCTTGCATGCTACTTTCCATATGTTGTCATCAATGACAAACATACAGTTAGTTCTAGACTGCTAGCAAATCTCCAACAATCTCCCCCTTTGGCATTGATGGCAACATGCGGAATGAAAAACCACCATCAACCCAAATGAATAATTCTTTCATAACATTCTCCATTTCTTCTTCAAAACTCCCCCAAAGATGAAACCTCCATCTACTGCAATATATTCCAATATTCTTCATTTCTTCAACTGAACTGCTATCACAACTAAATACTGCTCCCCTAAGTACATTACTCTTTCTATTTTTCATGGCTCTATATATTACTCCCCCTTTGACATCAATGGCAAAGGGTGCCGTTCATTTTAAGCACCGGTACCACTCCTGAGGTAGAGTAGTCCACCTTCCACCTATCCCTAGGGATTGATGTCTTTCCTTCTTTCTTCTTAGCATAGTCAGGGAAGGGAATTACTCCCAACTTCTCCCTGAGATACTCAAAAGTATCCTTAGGAAAGGGCTTTGTGAATATATCTACCAACTGATCTTTGGTACTCACATAGTCCATCTTGACTTCTTTCTCTACCACTTTCTCTCTTAGGAACTGATACTTAATCTCAATGTGCTTTGTCTTTGCATGCATTACAAGGTTCTTTGACATATTGATAGTGCTATTGTTAACACGGTGAATAATAATAGGATAATCAATCTGAATTCCAAAATCTTTTATCATCTTCTTGATCCACACAATTGTAGAACAATTCAAGGCTACTGCTACATACTCTACTTCTATTTTTGAGTGAGAAACACAATTTTGTTTCTTGCTTGTCTAAGTGACAAGTCTATCACCAAGAAACATTGCTCCTCCTGAAGTACTCTTTCTATCATCAACACAACCTGCCCAATCTGCATCAGTGTACACATGAAGCTTAACATTTTCTAAATTAGGATACCATAGACCATAATCTATAGTGCCTTGCAAGTATGTGAAGACCCTCTTAACTACCATAAGGTGACTTTGTTTAGGCTCTGCTAAAAATCTTCCAAATATGCCAAGTGCATTTGAAATATCAGGTCTGGACTGAGTAAGATAAATCAATTTGACAATCATAGACTTATATAATGTTGTATCAACTACTGGTGAGTCATCTTCCTTAGTAAGCTTTCATCCAATAACCATAGGGGTTCCTACTGGATTGCAATTATCCATTTTGTATTTCTTTAATATTTCTTTCACATACTTAGACTGATTAATGAATATACCTATTGAGCATCATTTTTGCATGAAGACAATGGCTAGGAATTTGTAAGAAAAAATCCCCCTCTTGGAAGATTGATGGAATCAATCTCAAGGTTTTGGATGGTTGGGTCTCAACCGCTTGAATAGCTCAATGGAAGACAAATGTAGATCTGTTAATCAAGGAGGCCTGTGCTGGTTCTTTCAAGAAAAACTATAAAATAAATCTTAGGATCCCACAATATCTCTTTTTGGTATGATTTTCAAATTTATCAAAAAATGAAAGTACTACTAAACTAATTATTCTATTTGAAACAAATTGCCAGGAGAGTTAGAGAAAGTTGGGTAACAAGAGAATGAAAGAAATTACTAAAAAGAAACCTAATGGACATATACCATCATTGTGTTACCATATGAATTAAACATCCAAGAAGATAAAAAAAACCCACACAATAGAGATCAGATCATGTCACAATCTTCAGCCAAACGGATGAAATCATCAAGGAATATGAATAGGAATAGACGTATAATGAGCCAAAACTAATCAAATCATGAAGCCACCATGGATGTGCACACATGTGAGATAAGTTAATCTTAAGCACAAAGGAACAATCTTCTTAGAAGTTTGTTACCGCATAGCAACGCAACACCAGCAAACACCAATTTAAAAGATCACAGACTTAAAACCATTAAACAACCAATTGGCTCTTTGAAAAGATGAACAAGAAAACCACACATTCAAGATTTTGCATAGACAGTAGATAAATCCCACTACAAATGAAGCACCTACTAAATTTTCTATATTAATGATCAAGCCTACCCAAATTACATTGTTTTATTACAATTTATAGAGCTGAGCTCTTATTTTCGTAGCTAGGGTTTCGACTGCAACTAAAAATTGAAAAGAAGTCTAAACTATAGCTTGCATTAAAGAAACTACATCTAAGACTTAGCTAAACTATCCTAACATGGAATTGATCCTCGTGCACTACAAAGATTTGAAGAAAATGAGCCCTAGATCTCTCAAAAATGGGCATGGAACTACTACATACATTTGGCAATCTTCATGTTTACACCCTTGATCTTTGGCCTTGGCTACTCCATGTGATTCTAACTGAAGGAGATCCAATAATCATGCATAAGTGACTCAAAGAAAGAAGCCAAGATGAGTGAAAGAGTGATCTCTGAGATGACTAGAGTCAACTTTTGGACATGCCAAAAAATGCCCAAAACTTAACACCTGGTCTGAAAATTACACGCTGCAAAATTGACTAAGTGCTAAGTCCCTTATTCCCCCATTTTTGGATTATCAGACTTGTCGCACTTGTCGCAGGCCAAAATCTCCCTATGGTCGAAAGGGCCAAAAATCCTATACTATAAAATTGGGTAAGTGTCAATTGAACTTTATACACACTCGAGGTAGTTTTGGGCTGGAAGTTCACTGCTTAGGAAGAACTTCTAGATGTGCTTTCCTAAATCTATCTACTACCTCAGACAATTCCTCAAAATTGGGCATCTTAATCTCTTGAAGGACTTCTTGTTGTTGATCCCAAAAGACAAATAACTCTTCTGCAAAAGCTTTAATTTCTTCTTCCTCCGATACCATCTTTTGGATCTCCTCCTTCTGATAGAACATCTACTAGAGGTCCTCCTTCATTTTGACCCCTTGGAAGATATCTATGTATTTCCCAATGATGGTATTTATGGATTACATCATCTTATCATCATCTTCCTCATATAGGTCTAGGTCCAAACCTTCAAAAAACTCGTGTAAGTGATTGACGAAGACCATACTATCATCTCTCCTTTTATTCAATTTCTCCAGAACCTTCTTAAACATTGTTAATGCCACTGTGATCTCCTGGATCCACTCTTCAAAATTTTCAAGCTCAGATCCCTCGTATATCTTGACTAGAATTTGGAAGCATTGCTTCCTTATTACCTTCAAATCTTCTAGTATCTTGCGTCATTTGAGTATCATCTCCTCGACACCATCTTCTTTTCTCTGGATGTCGACTAATAAAGTTACTCCTACCAAAATGCCTCTCAGTGGACTCAAAATCTTCTTTAGGGACATTTTAGAAAAATATTCAAAATCTAGCTTCTAATCAGTGCAAGCCTATACAAAAGAATGTGGTACATATGTATTTATTTCCCCCTTCTTTTCCAAAATTGTCTTTAATGAGGCTTCAGGGTTATCTGAGTCAATTGGACCTGCTATTTTCAAAATGAAACTCCTCATAGCTTCATTTTGCTCCTCCAAGGTTTTGATTCTCTCGTCATCTTTGTTCATGAAGCCCAGAGCATGCTTCAAACCTAGGGTAGCCAGAGTCTTGCTACCTTCTCAAGTCCATTCTCCCAAATCCACCTCTTTCAGGACATAATCATCCTAAGTGACCTCATTCTTGCTAGAACCCAAGGTAGGAACCACCACCTATGCCTTCCACCTCCCCGCTTGATCTTGTGTTGCATATGCCATTCTTCTTGCCTGGGGAACAAATGGAATTTGGTGAAAAGAATTCCCTAAAGTAGTTACATCCACTTCCTCATCGGTATATGTCCTTACCTTAGGTTGTACTTCCTTAGTGAACCATGTGGGTTTGGAGGATGCATTCAAAGGCTCATAGAGGGTAGTTAATGTGGATGAAGATGCCAAATGACTTGTTAGTTCCTTTTCTATATTTCCTTCTTCCTCACCCATTTCTAACTCTTTCCCTATATCCTATTCTATTTCTATATCATGCTCAGGTTCTATCTCCTATTCAGGTTCCTCTATTTCCTGCTGATGTTCCCCCTCATCTGCAGTTTGTTCATCGGCCATCTGTTGTTCAACAGTTGTTTTCTACTCATCTGTATCTATGTGAGGCCTATCTTCCTCTGTAGGGGGTTCTTCTTCTATCTATGACTCCTCAACATGAGCCTCTTCCATCCAATCCTCACTGATGTCTTCACTTTCCTTTTCTAACTCTCGTGAGTCCTGGGGCACTGACTCTACATGGACCTGGCGGGAAATGCTGATTGGAGGGGGTGTAGAAGATGTGATGGGAGTGGTAGAATAAGCTAGTGGAGTAGGAGTTGGGAAAGGAATATTGTGTGTAGGAGGTTCTTGAGGCAAAGGGACACTCTGAGGAGTGATTGGGATCTCTTGAGATGGACAGATGGGTAGTGTGGAAGAATGAGGTGGAGGTGGAGGTGGAGGTGGGATGGAAGTAGTTGGTGGCACCTATGTATTTACTCCTT
Organism: Chamaecyparis obtusa; assembly: GCA_027943335.1. Classification (NCBI taxonomy): domain Eukaryota; kingdom Viridiplantae; phylum Streptophyta; class Pinopsida; order Cupressales; family Cupressaceae; genus Chamaecyparis; species Chamaecyparis obtusa. Next base: position 1,004,140 of record BSBK01001471.1, on the reverse strand, counting down.
TTGCTATAGTCCTTGATTAATAATCATTTTCAAGCTTCATGCCTCATCCTTATTTACTAGCCATCTTCGCATCTTTCTGTGCTTGGGTTTCTTGTGGAAGATCTTTTCCTAAGTTGCCAAAGAGACTAGTGAATTGCATTGGAGCTTCTTGCTCTATCTAATGGAACCCATGTACACCTAAAAAATTTGATATATGGAATTTTTCATCACCAAGTGCATCTAGGTTCATAGACCCTGCCTAAGTAGCCCCTTCATCATCTTTGGGATCATCCTCTATTACCCTTCTTCTTTTCAGGAATCCTGCTGATCTGGTCCTCCTAATGAGGGGGACATCATCCAACACCTCCTCATCCTCTTCTAGAAGAGTCTCCTACTGAGTAGGAGTTGAACCTACTTTCCACTTGTAGACATGGCCTTTAATCACTCCAACTAGCTTAGGTCCTATTATTTTGAATTTAGTCTTTCAGGCTGAGCTCGGAGAGTCAGGATCACTAGAAAGAGGTCCATCTAGGGATGTCGTACTCCCTTTCATCTTGGTCTTCATGCCCTTGGAGTGTGTGGTCAGACCATAAGTGGTGGGTCTTTCATGCCTATATACTATGTCCAGCCTGAGAGGAGTACCCTCTTTGAATTGTGGCTTGAGCCTTCTCTCCCCTTTGCTTCCTTGGGATGGTTTCTCTGGTATCTTTTTCATCGAGAGTAGCTGCATTAGGAATGGATGGGCTATCCAAGATTTAATTAATTTTACCACATGGTGAGCTCTAAAATCCATTCTACCATTCTCATCCCAATCCACTTCTACATTTAGGATGGCCCTGTTGTATATCTTATCCACATTGTATAAAGAATCCAAAATTCTATCAGAATTTGCATCCATTGCCTTTTGCAAGATTTTCAAAGATAGAGCACCTTGTGAAAACTCTAGAGTTATCTGCCAGTAATCACAAATTCTCACTTCATAGTCATCCACACAATTATCCTAGTGATCTTCAACATGTGGCTCATGGATGTAATGCATCCCCATTATGTGGATGTAAGTACCGACTGGGTCGAAGTGTGGCCTCACCAAACTATAAGTTGCTAATGGAAATTCATCCCACTCTCCAGCCAGGGACTTGAAAACCTTCATGTTTGGTACACAATGGGCACCAATAGAAATGGGGAAGTCCTAGTAGTGTTTCTTCTTATGCTTGATATGCTCATGAGCATCAAACAACTGCCTTGCAATCTCCAGTAGAACCACCTGATCATTTGGGTATCTTGGGAGCTTCTTGGGTGCCAAAATGTTGTCGGCCACCCAAATATATGTAAAGGTTTTGAACTAGATGTAGAATGCTCCAATCACCTTTACCTTGGCTGCTACCTCTATTGATAACCTCTTAGCAAAATCACCCTTAATGGACCAGATGATTACAAAAACAAAGGCATTATTAACAATCATGTACTCCAAACTATCATGTGTAAAGAATTATTTTCTCACCAATTGAGGGTATAGAGTGAATGGCCAAGTTTTTTTCTCCCCAATGTTCCCTACTTTGGTTAACCTAGGATATACAGCCTTGGAGGCTAGAAGGTACACAATGTAAGAAGTCATGTAGAAGTGTGGGTGTGTCTTTACTTAAACCAACTACTCATCCAGCTAATTTCTCAAGATACTTGCCCAATCAAACCTAGCTTGCCTCTCTTTGATCTTCTAGATCAGGAAGATCATCTAGTGCTCCAACTGGTGGGACTTAGGTAGACCATATATCCTGCTTATCATAGTTATAGCTACTTGTATGTCTTCTTTCATATAGCCCCTTCACATGTCTATCTTGTCCAACCTATTTTTGGGCAATGGTTGCTTCAAGTACTCATCATTGACAATGTTGTGAGCTCTATGTACATCTTTATTATAGAATTCAAGGCCCTTTTTGACGTTGAAATTAATGAACTTGTCAACTCCTTTTGGAAGATGGAAGAAATCTTTGATATTATCCAATCTCAAATCTAGGACTACCTCCCCAAGACTTATTTTCACCATTCGTTCATCTGGCACGTAGTAGTTGGCTAGTGTGTTGATTAGGTCTGCCAATTTGATGGAGACTGGGTGCATTGCAACATTCACCAAGGAGCAATGGACCAAGGAATGCAGTCCTCTGAATGTCCCACTAGCTGAGCACACTTGGTTAGTTCCTCATTCCAATCTACATTTCCAATGTCGATGTCCATTATCTCTATGTGTAGGTCTGATACTTTAGACAGTGGATGGTAGCCTTTGAATTGGTACCTCATTGCTAGAGATGCTAACAAATTTTCATCCATATCTACAAAGGACACAAGTTTGGGATCAGTAACATATCAGGGGGAAAGGATCAAGAAAACAAAAATTAAGTGCTAAAACTATTCTCTAGAGAACCACATAAGAGAAACTGGCCTTTTCAGACTGTCGGTTTTATCGGACCTCAAAAAGGGTTGAAAAGACTAAAAGGGTCAAATGACGGAGAAGGCAAAGAGGTTAATGACAAAGCTTGATGTGAAAGGTCACTTTTCAATATGCAACAAGGCTGACATGGCTGAAAAGGCCGAAGAGCTGAGAAGTCCATTTGTGTTGATCTCAGCATTTCAGAAAAGGAAGATGTTTCAGTGTGCAAAAACACTAAAGTGCTGAAAGGATTCCACACTTGAAGATTTTTTCACCAACACTGGTGTTTTAGGGGCATGTGATTTTTTGGTGTGTGAAAAAACTAAAATGCTGATGGGGATCTGCACTTAGCAAACTCTTCGATTCTTGATTGTGCCCCAGAAGTTCTAGACCCCGAAGGTCCAAAACTAGGGTTTAAGGCCAGAACCCAAAAATGAGTTTGGCAATGAGATTCGACCATGAACTCATGGAGGGATACAAGGGGCTGCCTTGCCAATCCCAAAGGTAGAAAGAGGCTGACTAGATAGACCAACAAACTAACAACTAGGCCGAAAAGGGCTAGAAACAAAACACTAAACCTAAGATGATAGCAAAAAACTAAAACAAAGAAAGGAAAATGAACAAAAATGAAACAAGAGGGGGACAAGATGCCTACCATGGAGACAATGAAGATAGTGATGACCAATGAGAAGATCAGAACAAATTGCATAGAAAAGCACTCAGATGGAAAAAATGATGAGTAATACGCACGAAAAGGTTAGAGGAGCAAGAAGGCAAAGTGAGGATTTAAAATCCCTCACTTCCTTTTATAGGCTCATGGGGTTGCTGATGTTAGTGACCCCGTGCATTAGCCTTTTAGATGTTTTGGCATTGGGGACCCCTGAATGGCTAACAATGCCGAAAGGTCCAACTCGACAATGGGCCGACTCCCGCACGAGCTCATCTTTTAGACATGGCTATATCTGAAAGGTTCAAAAGGCCTTTTGATCAACTCCCCTATCCTTCACACTTTCAAACCTCTGAAAGTTTGAAAGACACACAAGGCTGAAAAGGCTGAAAGGCCAAAAGGCTGAAAACTAGCTAAAAGGAAGGGAAAAAAAAACACTAACTCACAAAGACCACTAAAAACAAGCAGAAAGTAGAAGGGGGGCCCTTTTTAAGCCATAAGGGTCGTAAAGGGGGGTGTGGTTGTGGGACCACAAAAAATAGCCCAAAAAAAGAAAGGGAGACAAATTAAGTTTTCAGAGTCTCATCACTCTCAACACAATCCAATCTTATGAGGAGCCGAATGCCAAGTCTCAAGTTGAAGAAGATCTTTCCATGTCACCTCAATCAGGAACACCATAACCTCTACATCTTAGTGTGTGTAATTGGTGTATCCATTTTCCAAGAATCCTTTGCCTTAAACTCCCATTGATCATTAACCAGTCATAGCCAGGTTACTGCCTTTTAATCAGAAGCCAATTGTGAGTCACTTTAACCTTTCTCTACTACCTGACGAGCATTCATAGCCCTAGTAGAGGTTGCTAAAATCACCCCTTCCCAACTATAGATGAGTTGTGATGGAAGTTCCAAACTTCTCCAGAGGGCTCTTAGACTTGTTCATTTTTAGCCTTTGAAATTTGATTATCAGGGACCTTGCTTCTAATTTGCTTGTCCATAGGCTATCACCATATGTGATATGATCAGCAGTCATTCTTTAGCTCATTTCTCTTTTTTATTTTTTGAAACCAGGGCAGCACTTAGACTATGTCATCCTAGCCTTGAGCCTCCTTTAGCCTTGTCTTTATGCATTCCTTTTTTATCTATTTTCTCTTTTCTTTTGGTTTCCATTTTGAGTCGAGAAAGGGTTTTGACCTCCAACCTTCTTCATGATCATAAGCAATATCCTGACTCTGACTGATATGTTATCATAAGGAGCTTGTGGCTTGGGATTCCTTTCTTAATATGTGTTAGTGTTAGAGGATGATTGGCTCTTATGAACTCTTTCGAAGGACCTGTAAAAACTTTCTTCTCTCAGGGTCAAGGCACTTGGCTCTTTGCAGGGTAGAATCATACTAAAAGATCTTATTAGCTAAAAACCATTATCTCTTACTTGGACCCTCTAGTGTAGAACCAAAATTTCAAAAGTAGTAGCTACCCCCAAAAAAGAAACAAATGACTAGAAAAAAAGAAAGATGCCAAAAGCAAGACATGCAAAAGGAAAAGACCCTAAAAATACAAGAATTTACAATATAATACAGTAGGTCAGTTAAGACCCAAAGTAGTGTTTCATGAATTGGCCATTGACAAGTAATAGGACCAACTCTCCATCAAGAGAACTGATCTGAAAGGTATTTTCTCCCAAGATCTCTGCAATCTGGAAAGGGCCTATCCACAAATGTTGAAACTTAGTGTGGCTGCCTGGTTTTTCTTTTGCTTTGTCCCACATTAGGACCAGATCAGAAATTCAAAAAGCTTTCACAGTTTCTCTTTTGTCAAACCATCACTTGATGACATCTTGGTCTTTGGCTATGTGTTCTAGGGCCATGGTTTAATTTTCTTCAATGTTCAACAAATTCATAAGATGAATCTGCACCCGATCCTTACCCTCTATGTATTGATCCATGAATCTTAAGATTGGTATTTTTAGGTTCATCAGAAAGATGGGCTGCAAACCATACACTAATTGGTAGGGAGAAGTCCCCAAGGCATTCTTGTTTCTGACTCGATCTGTCCATAGAGCATATTTTAACTGGGTGTGCCAATCTCTAGGATTATCATTTAACAGACCTTTGATTACCGTTGTCAGGTTCTTGTTGGTAGATTCAGCAACTCCGTTCCCTTGCAGGTAGTAATTGGATGAGAATTTAAGAATTACCTGGTTCTCAAAAGCCCATTGAATGAGACTCATGGATGAAAAGTAAGGATCATTATCGCATGCCAAGAAAAAGGGCAATGCTAAACCTTGTGATGATGAACTCTTCCAAGAACTTGGTGATCACTTTTGTAGTACAATTTTTCATAACATGTGCCTCCATCCAACATGTACAATAATTAGTTGCATTTAAGATGTATTGGTGGCCTGCTGAGGATGGGGGATTGATCATCCCTACAAAATCCATCCCCCATTGGGTGAATGGATGCACCTCATATACTGGTTTTAAAGGCATCACTGGGTGTTTCTCTCGAATGGAACTAGTTTGGAAAACATGGCAAGAGCACACATGTTCCTAGGAATCTTTGAAAAAAGTTGGCTAGTAATAGCTAGATCTTAGTATCTGATGAGTTGTGGCTTTTGTTGATCCATGTCCTGTGCTGTACTTGTCATGAAATTCTGTGAGTAGTAGCTCCTCTTTTGTTCGGTCCAAACATTGTAGATATAATCCATCATAATTGCATTTGTAGAGCTTCCCACTTTTCAGCATGTATGAACTGCTCTTATTCTTTAGTGCTCTCCATTTACAACCATCCAATCCATCTAGGCAATAATTTTACAGCAAGTAATAGACTATGTCTTGATACCATACATCAGTGATTATTCCTTCTCTAGTGTACACCTGGCACACCAATCCTTGTTCTATTTTGGCCATCATCTTAGTGAGACCTTGACCCCTCACTAATTTCATCAGTTGTATCTTAATGTCAAACTCCTGCAATATTGTCATCCATTTGCCTCTTCATTTCCCGAGTTCATTTTGCATTAATAAAGATTTGACTACTAGATCTAGAACAATAGCGATGACTTTACTTCGTAGTATGTAATGTCTAAATTTTTTGATAGCCTTGACCAAGGCAAAAGACTGTTTTTCCAAACTAGGATATTTGAGCTCTGCATTCTTCAATGGGAAGCTCATGAAAGCAATTGGCCTTTCATCTTCACCCTCTTTCTTCTATGTGAGGATCCCCGCACATGAATATTCTAAAGCGAACAAGTAGACTTTAAATGGTAGAAGATAATCAGGACTGGCCAAGACTGGAGTCATGGCAATGGATGTCTTGATTTCCTCAAATGCCCCCTTAGCTAGAGCATTCCATTCGATTTTAGCATCCTTTTTTAAAATATCGTTCGAGGGGTGCACTATCTCTGTAAAACCACTGATAAATTTCTGGAAAAAGTTGATTTTTCTAAATAATGACTTCAATTCCTTCCTACTATTTTGTGGGACCAAGTTTAGGATAGCCTCAACCCTTTCAGGGTCAATTGAGATACCTATCTTAGATATGATGTGCCTGAGGAGTTTTCCTTGTGTCACCCTGAAAATGCACTTCTTAGGGTTCAAGGAAATCCCATAGCATCGACACCTCCTCAAAACTTTCTGCAAATCTCTGATGTGGTCCACCTGGTTCCTTGAGAAAATTGTGAGGTCATCCATGTATATAATGATTCACTTTTTGACCAGACCCTTGAATGCCGCATCCATAGCCCATTAGAAGGTAGCTCTTGCGTTGATTAGACTGAGTGGCATGCGGCAGTATGCAAATGTTCCCCATTTTTTAGTGAAGATCATCTTCAAGTGGTCTTCTTCCTTAACCATGACTTTGTTGTACCCTAAGTAGCCATCTAGAAAGGACATCATTTGAGAACCGTTGACTACTTGTAACACTTCATCCAAAGAAGGAAAAGGATTGTTGTCTTTCTGAGAAGATCTGTTTAGATTTCTAAAATCCATATAGAGCTGAACCTCTCCACTTTTCTTCCTTATAGGGACTAGGTTGGCTACCCAAGTTGAATGCTTGATAGGAAAAATTATCTTACCATCAAGCAATTTTTGTACCTCCTTTTGGATTACTAGTTCAATCATGGGATTGACCAGTCTTTGGCTTTGGCAAAAAGGTTTAGCATCTAGGTTTAGCGGGATGTTGTGGGCTATAACACTGGGGTCATAGGTCTTTAGATCTTTGTAGCACTAAGATATGATGTCTTTGTACTTAGTGAGTAGCTTGACCATCTATTTCTTCTCCTCTAGTGTGCCAAACTTTCCTATACGGACCTCCCTAGGTTTGAGTTGTGTGCCCAGGTTGTAGAGCTCGCAATCATCTCCGTTTACTACTGGGTTTTTCCTTCTTTCTTGAGCATGTTCATCTTTATCAAAGATCCTATCCAGAGCTACCATGCCCTTTGGAATGGAATTTTTTTTCAAGTTCAAAATCCCCAAGTCATCGGGCTCCTCTGTTTCACCTTCTTCTTCATCAATGTTCTATTTTTAAAAGATCCCAGTATTCATAATGAATTCCAGTATTTGCTGATTGTCTTGAAACACTTGGAAATTATGTATGTTATCAGGGACAAAAGGCATAGCTATGAGTTCTACAGAGAACTTTTTCAACTTAGACTTCTCTAGCAGTTGCAAGGAACTTGCAAACACTGCCAAAGCATCGGCAATAGTATTCCTTCTCCTTGGGACGCTTTGAATGCTAAAAGCTTCAAAATCTGTGATTAAATCCAAAACATGGTTGCAGTATAAGATTAGTCATTTATCCATATAGGAGTACTAGCTTTTGATCTGTCAGATGATCAATTTTGAATCACCTTGCATGGCAATTGCTTTTACCTTCTTCTCATGCGCGGGGAGGAGACCTCAAACTAGAGCCTCATACTTGAAAAAGTTATTAGTGCAAAGGAACTAAAACTGGTAGGTGGCATAATATGAGCCCCCATGAGGGTTGATTAACTCCATCCTTGCTCCTACTCCTAGCTTACACTTGGATCCGTCAAAATCAAGTTTCCAGATTGAGTGATTTTTATTGAAGGATCTCTTGATTTCGGGTTCTGGAATCACTTCTAATGGAGGTACCTTATCTTGGGGTTCACTTGAAGTTAGGTAGGGATAGGTCTTTTGGTCTTGGGGTCCTCAATGTCTCTTTTTCAGGGTTTTCCCTTCTCAACAAAGGGACCCATTTCATTTTTTTCTTTGCTTGGGCCTCACGCCATATTTCATTGCATGGGGGCAGGCAACCATCATCAAAGGAACTCCATTATTCTTGCAAAAATACCTCTACTATAGGGACCTTAGGTTGTTCATGAAGGGGAAGATCCTAACCCTTTGGGCCTCTATTGTATCTCCACTAAGCTGGGGTGCATCTAACATCTGGCTGACTACCTGAATAACTGCCTGCTAATAGTCTCAGCAGGTAAAGTCTGAATGATTGGTTTGATGGAGGCAACAGTAACTTGGTAGCATAAGTATATTTGGGTCAGCATCTCTACCAAGGTGTCTCATGTTCTTTGTCATGCCTATTATGAATTCTATGAAAACTTCATCTGGGATCTGGGCATTTATCAATCCTTGCACTGGGCTACTATCAGAATCCTCTTCCCCTTTGAGGTTGAATGTGAAGGCTTTGTCAAAATGATACACTCCTAAATCGGCTTGTGAGAACAAAACTTCATTCAGGGCATTATATTTTTTTATCATCTTCTTGAGTTTAGGTTCTACATCAATCTTAATTTGATTGTTGAGCCCCTTCCATGGCAGCCATAGTTGGGTAAAATCAGTGGAGAACCAACCCCTCAAAGATCGTGTCCATTCCTGACTGAGCAGTATGCCATAGGTTTTTGGGATTTCCACCACATGAACATCGATGCAATCTTGGATCCTAGGGTCAGCTATTAGTTGAATCCATGTATCCTTCAAAACCCCAATGACTTTGACTTCCATTTTGTCAAGCTGGATCACCACGTGATTAGTTGGCTGAGGATTCATTCCTAATCTCTGGCATATAGATAGTGGCATCACATTACATGAATCACCCATGTTGATTAAATAGTTGTGTAGGTTTTTTCCAAATATTTTGAGGCTGAGCAAGAATGGAGGCACTTTGACCCTATCTTTGAACATGGTCGACATTGCCTCAATTGCATTCACATTAGACACATTGTTGGTATTATTGCTTGGGGAAGCTGGCTTGGAATGATCCAAGGTCTTTAGGAGGGATTCCCTTTGAGTGGGAAAACTCTGAAACATATCATACATTGACATGTTCATTCTAACCCTTTTTAATTCCTCTACCGCACTATACCTTACATTGGCCCCAACTAGGCTTTTTGATGCGATCGATTGATATGATGTTGTCTGGGAAGCCATGGTATTGGGCCCCCTCGGTGGTATAGGGTTATTGTTGGCCCTCAAATTAGGTGAAGTGGACTGCATACTTGGAGGAATGCCATCTGTTAGGGGCTCCCTTCTGCTTCTCACATTGTGGGTATTTCTATTACCATTTTGGAAAGCCTGGACCTCAGAATATTCTGGTTGGCTCTCTTGGTTGAAAGGGAAAATGAACTCTTCCTCTATAGTGCTATTGACTAGAGTTCCATCTGAGCTTGGATCATATGACTTGAATGCCATGGTGCTGAAATACTTGAAATCTGGCTGATGCATATTGGGACCTTGGATGTAGCTAGTTTCTGATGAACCAAAGAAATTGGCATTGTTCATTGGAATACTACCTTTGTTTGGGCACATATTCCAAGTCCTACTCATCCTTTGTTGCCAAAATTATTTGTCTTGAGAGATATTCCCATAACCTCCCCCACTATTATTATTGTTATTGCTATAATTGCTATAGCTATGATTGTGATTCTGAGAGTAATTATTCTAGGGAGCAGTTGGTCATGGGGGATTTCCTTGATTTTTAGTCAAGTTGAGCTTCATCTGTGTGATCTCTCCAATTAATTGGGATAACATTTTCTTCATGGCATCCAATTCATTGACTAGGGCTTGGTCTGGTTCATTTGAGACAATGACCTTTTGTTCGCACAAGGTGGCCCTATGTGTCTCATACCCTGAGTATGTGATGGTTAGCGGTGGAGCAGGAACATATGGAGCTGGCACCAGGTTGATCTTTAGGGTTTGGTGCATTGGTACTTGATTTTTAGCTGTGAAAGGACCATTTGTGACCATGTTTGTCAACGTAGGTGGAATACCATAACTTCCTCTTGCTTGCAGGTCCATTTGCTGAGTAAACAAGATGGCTTCATTACACACTTTCTCCAGAGTCTCAATGTCCCCTGGAGGCAATCTCTTTAGGAATATGGATGTTATTGGGTCCAAGGCACATAAGTATACTTGTATGGCAGCTTCAATCGGTACCATGTATGGAGCCTCAAGCTTTTGATACATCTTGTGAAAATGGTGGTTGAACATGGCAATAGATTCATTGAGGTCCTTTCTTACTGAAATGAACTGGTGATGGAGAGTTGCCAGATCCACATATAGTTTGAATTGATTTAGGAATTTTGTTTCAAACTCCTACCAGGTAGTAATGGATCCTTGCGGTAAGTTTAGATACCAATTATACATGAAATCTCCTATTGTATATGGGAAGAGGTGGCACATGACATCTTGATGAGAAATCTCTTTCTGATTACACAATTCTTTGAATGCATGGACGTGTTCTTCCACAGTTCTAGATTCTCCATAGATGAATCATGGGCAAAACTTTTTAGGATTTTTGGGTAGTTGATGGAGTTGTCCCTGCAAGTCTAGTGGTGAACTTTGGGCATTTGCAAAAAATGCTATCGGAGCCAGTGGTGGTGGAGCACCAAGTGGGGCAGCAATGGTTGTAATTGGAGGAAGATCTAAATGATCTGAAGTGTCCTCTCTATGCTTTATTTTACTACTGCCAGGTCTGTGAAACTTTTTAAGTTCAAGGAACTCCCCTTTGTTGGGTGAAGATCTAAGGACTCATTGAGATCTCTTGGGGGAGAATGATCCAATATTCTAGTGTGTCCCCTTCGAGGGCCCTCCTTCTAGCACCACTTCTATTGAGTGTCATTTTTGCATGAAGACAACAACTAGGAATTTGTAAGAACAAATCCCCCTCTTAGAAGATTAATGGAATCAATCTCAAGGTTTGGAATGGTTGGGTCTCAACTACTTGGATAGCTCAATGGAAGACAATGTAGATTTTTTAATCAAGGAGGCCTGTGCTAGTTCTTTTGAGGAAAACTACAAAACAAATCTTAGGATCCCACAATATCTCTTTTTGGTATGATTTTTAGATTTATTAGAAAATGAAAGTACTACTAAACTAATTATCCTATTTGAAACAAATTACCGAGAGAGTTAGACAAAGTTGAGTAATAAGAGAATAAAAGAAATTACTGAAAAGAAACCTAATGGACATATTATAGCATTACGTTACCGTATGAATTAAACATCCAAGAAGATAAGAAAACCCACACAACAAAGATCAGATCATGTCACAATCTTCAGTTGAATGAATGCTATCGTTAAGGAATATGAATAGGAATAGACGTATGATGAGCCAAAACCAATCAAATCATGAAGTAACCATGGATGTGAGCACATGTGAGACAATTTAATCTTAAGCGCAAAGGAAAAATCTTCTCAGAAGTTCATTATAGCACAACAATGCAACACCAAAAAACACCAATTTAAAAGATCACAGACTTAAAGCCATTAAACAACCAATTGGCTCTTTGAAAAGATGAACAAGAAAACCACACATTCAAGGTTTTGAATAGACAGTAGATAAATCACACTATGAATGAAGCATGAACTGTATTTTCTATATTAATGATCAATCCAACCCAAATTACATTGTTTTGTTACAATTTATAGAGTTGAGCTCTTATTTTTGTAGCTAGGGTTCCGGCTACAACTAAAACTTGAAAAGAAGTCTAAACTATAGCTTGCATTAAAGAAACTACTTCTAAGACTTAGCTAAACTATCCTAACATGGAATTGATCCTTGTGCACTACAAAGATTTGAAGAAAATGAGCCCTAGATCTCTCAAAAATGGGCATGGAACTGCTGCATACATTCGGTGATATTCATGTTTACAACCTTGATCTTTAGCCTCAGCTGCTCCATGTGATTCTAACTAAAGGAGATCCCATAATCATGCATAAGTGACTCAAAGCAAGAAGCCTAGATGACTAAAAGAGTGATCTTTGAGATCACTAGAGTCAACTTTTGGATGTGCCAAAAAATGCCCAAAACCTGACACCTGGTCTGAAAATTACATGCTACAAAATTGACTAAGTGCTAAGTCCCTTATTCCCCTATTTTTGGACTTATCAGACTTATCGCAGGCCGAAATCTCCCTATGGCTAAAAGGGCCAAAAATCCTATACCGTAAAATTGGCTAAGTGTCAACTAAACTTTATACACACTCGAGGTAGTTTTGGGTTGGAAGTTCACTGTTTAGGAAGAACTTCCAGATGTGCTTTCTTGAATCTATCTACTACCTCAGACACTTCCTCAAATTTGGGTGTCTTAATCTCCTAAAGGACTTCTTTCTATTAATCCTAGAAGACAAATAACTCTTTTACAAAAGCTTTAATTTCTTCCTCCCGTGATACCATCTTTTGGATCTCCTCCTTCTGATAGAACATCTACTAGAGATCCTCCTTCATTTTGACCCCTTGGAAGATATCTATGTATTTCTCAATGATGGTATTTATGGAGTACATCATCTTATCATCATCTTCCTCATATAGGTCTAGGTCCAAACCTTCAAAAAACTTGTGTAACTGATTGATGAAGACCATACTATCATCTTTACTTTTATTCAGTTTCTCTAGAACCTTCTCAAACATTGTTAATGCCATTGTGATCTCCTAGATCCACTCTTCGAAATTGTCAAGCTCAGATCCCTCGTACATCTTGACTAGAATCTAGAAGCACTGCTTCCTTATTACCTTCAAATCTTCTAGCATCTTAAACCCTTTGAGTATCATCTCCTCAACACCATCTTCTTTGCTCTAGATGTCGACAAATGAAGTTACTCCTACCAAAATGCCTCTCAATGGCCTCAAAATCTTCTTTAGGGACATTTTAGAAAAATATTCAAAATCTAGCTTCTAATCGGCGCAAGCCTATACAAAAGAATGTGGTACGTATGTATTTATTTCCCCCTTCTTTTCCAAAATTTCTTGTAATGAGGCTTTGGGGTTATCTGAGTCAATTGGACCTGTTGTTTTCAAAATGAAACTCCTCATAGCTTCATTTTGCTCATCCAAGGTTTTGATTCTCTCCTCATCTTTTTTCATGAAGCCCAGAGCATGCTTCAAACCTAGGGTTATCAGAGTCTTGCTACCTTCTCAAGTGGGTGCTCCCAAATCCACCTCTTCCAGGACATAATCATCCTAACTGACCTCATTCTTGCTAGAACCCAAGGTAGGAACCGCCACCTATCCCTTCCACCTCACGGCTTGATCTTGTGTTACATATGGAATTCTTCTTTTCTAGGGAACAAGTGGCATTTGGTGAAAAGCATGCCCTAAAGCAGTTACATCCACTTCCTCATCAGTATATGTCCTTACCCTAGGTTGTACTTCCTTAGTGAACCATGTGGGTTTGGAGGATGCATTCAAAGGCTCATAGAGGGTAGTTAATGTGGATGATGATGCCAAATGACATGTTAGCTCCTTTTCTAGATTTCCTTCTTCCTCACCCATTTCTAACTCTTTCCATATATCTTATTTTGTTTCTATATCATGCTCAGGTTTTGTTCCATGTTCAGGTTCCTCTATTTCCTACTAATGTTCCCCCTCATCCACAGTTTGTTCACTAGCTATCTATTGTTCATCAATTTTTTGTTGCTCATCTGTATCTATGCAAGGCATATCTTCCTCTATAAGGGATTCTTCTTCTGTCTATGACTCCTCAACATGAGCCTCTTCCATCCCATCTTCATTGATGTCTTCAATTTCCATTTCTAACTCTCGTGAGTCCTAGGGCACCAACTCTACATGGACCTAGGGGGAAATGTTGATTGGAAGGGGTGTAGAAGATGTGAGGGGAGTGGTAGAATATGCTATTGGAGTGGGAGTTGGGAAAGGAATATTGTGTGTAGGAGGTTGTTGGGGCAAAGGGACACTCTAAGTAGTGATTGGGATCTCTTGAGATGGAAAGGTGGGTAGTGTGGAAGAATAAGGTGGAGGTGGAGGTGGGATGGAAGAAGTTGATGGCACCTATGCATTTACTCCTTTTTTGTAGTCCTTGATGAAGAATCATTTTCAGGCTATGTGCCTCATCCTTGTTTACTAGCCATCTCCGCATCTTTTTTTGCTTGGGTTTCTTGTGGGGGATATTTTCCTAAGTTTCCAAAGAGACTAGTGAATTGCATTGGAGCTTCTTTCTTTGTCTCATGGAACCCATGTAGCCCTACAAAATCTAATATATGGAATTCATCATCACCAAGTGAATCTAGGTTCATAGACCTTGCCTGAGTAGCCCCTTCATCATCTTTGGGATCATCCTCTGTTACCCTTCTTCTTTTCAGGAATCCTGTTGATCTAGTCCTCCTAATGAGGGGGACATCATCCAATACCTCCTCATCCTCTTCTACAAGAGTCTCTAACTGAGTAGGAGTTGAACCTGTTGTCCACTTGTAGACATGGCCTTTAATCACTCTAGCCAGCTTAGGTCCTATTATTTTGAATTTAGTCTTTTGGGCTGAGCTTGGAGAATCAAGATCACTAGAAAGAGGTGCATCTGGGGATGTTTTACTCCCTCTCATCCTAGTCTTCATGCCCTTGGAGTGTGTGGTTAGACCATAAACAGTGGGTCTTTCATACCTATATACTATGTCTAGCCTGAGAGGAGAAGCCTCTTTGAATTGTGGCTTGAGCCTTCTCTCCCCTTTGCTTCCTTGGGATGGTTTCTCTAGTATCTATTTTATCAGGAGTGACTACATTAGGAATGGATGAGCTATCCAAGATTTAGATAATTTTACCACATGGTGAGCTCTGAAATCCATTCTATCATTCTCATCCCAATCCACTTCCACATTTAGAATGTCCCTATTGTATATCTTATCCAAATTGTATAAAGAATCCAAAATTTTGTCAGAATCTACATCCATTGCCTTTTGCAGGATCTTCAAATATAGAGCACCCAGTGCCAACTCTAGAGTCATTCGATAGTAATCACATATTCTCACTTCATAGTCATCCACACAATTAGCCTAGTGATCTTCAACATGTGGCTCATGGATGTAATGCCTCCCCATTATGTGGCTGTTAGTACTGACTGGGTCGAAGTGTGGCCTCACCGAGCTATAAGTTGCTAATGGAAATTCATCCAACTCTCCAGCCAGGGACTTGCAAACCTTCATGTCTAGCACACAATAGGTGCCAATAGAAATGGGGAAGTCCCAACAATGTTTCTTCTTATTCTTGATATGCTCATGAGCATCAGAAAACTGCCTTGCAATCTCCAGTAGAACCACCCAATCATTTGGGGATCTTGGGAGCTTCTTGGGTGCCAAGGTGTTGTCATCCACCTGAATATATGTAAAGGTTCTAAACTGGATATAGATTGCTCTGATCACCTTTACCTTGGTTGCTGCCTCTATTGATAACCTCTTAGCAAAATCACCCTCAATGGAGCAGATAATTCCAAAAACAAAGGCATCATTAACAATCCTGTACTCTAGACTCTCATGTGTAAAGAATTATTTTCTCACCAATTGAGGGTATAGAGTGAACGACTAAGTATTTATCTCCCCAATGTTCCCTACTTTTGTTAACCTAGGATAAACAGCCCTGGCAGCTAGAAGGTACACAACTTAAGAAGTCATGTAGAAGTGTGGGTCTATCTTTACTTGAACCAACTACTCATGCAGCTGATTGTGTCATGCCCTAAAATTATAAGAATCTAACCATAACCTAAAGAACTTATAATACTTTAAAACAAGTTAAAATAACTAAAGGACTTAAAGTCATTCATTTCTTTTAAAACCCTTTTTGCAACATTACAATTTTAAATAGATTTAAAACCTATCATAATAACTTTCTTAATCCAAGTATTTTAAGACTTTTAAAAGAAGATAGTTACAATTTCACCCTTAATGGAAATAACTTTGCCTCCTAATTAATGGCATAAAACTATCTTATAAACACAAACATATAGTAGAAATTAAGGCTTATTTGAACCTTAATCTATTAAACTCATACTTTTCTTAGAGGTTGATCTAATCAACTTTATGCTATCAAAAAAAGAAAATTTAACCATCAATATAATTTAAACAACATAGAAAAAAAAATCTCTCTTTTGTATTCACATAAATACCCCTCTATAACATAGTTGATTTACAACTTACAAAGAAAAAGGAATACTTTTACACAAAGACCTCTTGCTCAAAATAACTTTACAAGACTTCATTATTAACATTTTTTTGTTTTGGCTTAAAAACAAGCTCATTTATAAGGATGAATCACAAGATCACCAGATGTGTTTTCCCATAAGAACACCAATACAAGCCTTCCAAAAAGCTTCAAACTAAACCTGCATAGAAATCTTCAGTTGACCATGGAGGCTCACCTCCCAACCTAGACCTTTGCAAGACCACCCCTAAGCTAGGGGATCTAGAAATAAATGGGAGACATACATACAAACAAGTATTCACAATTTTGAAAACAAAAATAGTTCATCAAGAAAATTCCTTCCATGGTTTAACAAGAAGATGGTCTCCAAGAAACCTTCTCCAAAAATAGGGTGATAGTGAACTAGCCAAGGAGGAGAAGCCAAAGCATAATAAACTGTAATTAAGTCACACATGAATTTAAACAACCAACCTTCACAAGGTTCAAGCCATGGCCTTTAGCCATCTAACTTCTCCTTATCACCCCCAAAAGCCCTTAGGCATGCTTGGCATCATGGGCACCCATATACCCATGTTCATCCCTCCACACTTGGAGACTCTACACTCCTGGTGTCTCGACCTATCACCCTTCTAAGGTACTCTATCCTCCCAAGGATGAGTGTGCCTTAAAGACTCCCAAAACAAGTATGAGCACAAATAAAATACAACATAAATAAGAACTCAATAAAACATATATTGAGTAAACCTAAACTTCATACAAAACTTGACACAAAAACTCCATGCAAACCCATGAAGTTAAAATAAAATAATAACATGAACTCAATAAGACATACATGGAATAGTCCATAAACCACATATAAGACTCCATTAATGGATCTCAAGCTATATACATACTTAAAAACATAAGGTCATCTTTACTCTAAGGAAACTAACCTCAAATCCAAGCTATGGAAATTACAAAATTGATTGTGAAGAGCTTTCCCTTCCAATCCTTCTCCTTCTCTCCAAAACTTACTTCTACAAAAGAATTTTTCTCTAAAGGTAGAGAGTGGGTGGACAACCTTCTTTCCTCTCCTCTTCTCCCTAAATAGGCTCTAGCCAAGAAATATCTGATTCCAACATTAATGAGGAAACCTCTAGACTCTTTCCTTCCTTGCTAAGTCAAGGTCCTAATAAATAACATTAATGACTCACATGGGAAGGGTTGAATATGTTATCCAAAATTCTCAAACTCTTCAATTTTCGCCACTTTGAAGAGGAGATATTTTAGGTGTGTCATAAATGAGTCCCAAGGCTCTTAATGGGTTGAAAATGACCCCTAACCCTTAAGGTATCAAGTGGGGTGGTCAAAACTAATGCTAATCACCTTCTAGAAGCCTATTAGGTCCTCCTAAACTCCACTAGAAGTTTACATCCGAATTTCAACTTATGAAAAGGTCTTCCTAGTTACATTTACTAGTCATGCCAACACATAAGGACATAGGTATCAAGTGACACACATAAATTACATTAGGCATGACTTATTTAACATTTCACAAAACTAATTTAAACACAACCATACAATTTACTTTCATGAATTAAACACATAACAATGAGGTCTATGTCTCTTCATAAACATGACCTTAGCATCACAGATAATATACATAGGTTCATTCCTGAATCCCCGAATAGTTCCATGGTCATTCTTTCTTGCACACTCATTGCACACATCAGTAGGTCCACTAAATCTATACTTTAAGCATATAAGAATACATAATGTAATTAGAACATACATTCACTTATATATGCATCAAAGATTCTTTGAATTTAAACAATATCTGCATCTAACCCATATGCATAACATAACACTCTTAATAATCTTGCATCTTGATTACATCTTACATCCACATTCTAATTCAATATGCTAAACCATCAGAACTAAGTCCTAAATACAAATCTACATCACAAACATAGAGTATTATATAGATTCCCTAATTACATATTCAGGTGTTGTTTGCAAGTAAAGGTTTCAACAATCCATAAAGTTTTACATGTATCCCAAAAGTCCAACTATAACAAAAATCAGTTTTGACAAGAAGACATACAAGTGAAAGATAGTGCTAATCTATGTCGTGATGGGGTAGGCCTCATAGATCACTCAAGATACTTGACCAATCAAACCTGGCTTGCCTCTCTTTGATCTTCTAGATCAGGAAGATCATCCAGTGCTTGAACTAGTGGGACTTAGGTAGCCCATATAGCCTACTTATCATAGTTATAGCTTCTTGTATGTCTTCTTTCATATAGCCCTTTCGCATGTCTATCCTGTCCAACCTATTTTGGGGCAATGGTTGCTTCAAGTACTCATTATTGACAATGTTGTGAGCTCTCTATACATTGTTATTATAGAGTTCAAGGCCCTTGTTGATGGTGAAAATGAAGAACTTGTCAACTCCTTTTGGAAGATGGAAGACATCTTTGATGTTATTCGGTCTCAAATCCAGGACTACCTCCCCAAGACTATTTTTCACCATTCATTCATCTAGCACGTAGTAGCTGGCCAGTGTGTTGATTAGGTCCACTGATTGGATGGAGACTGGGTGGGCTACAACATTCACCAAGGATCAATGGACCAAGGAAGTGTAGTCCTCTGAACGGCCCACTAGCTAAGCACACTTGGTCAGGTACTCATTCCAATCTACATTTCTGATGTCGGTGTCCATTATCTCTGCGTGCAGGTCTGATACTTTAGATGATGGATGGTAGCCTTTGAATTGGTACCTCATTGCTGGAGATGCTAATAGCTTTTTGGCCATATCTACAATGGACACAAGTTTGGGATTAGTAACATATCAGGAGGAAAGGATCAAGAAAACAAAAATTAAATGCTGAAACTATGCTCTAGAGAACCACATAAGATAAATCAGCCTTTTTGGACTGTCGGTGTTATCGAACCCCAAAAAGGCCAAAAGGGCCGAACGTCTGAGAAGGTGAAGAGGCTAATGACAAAGCTTGATGTGAAAGGTCACTTTTTGGCATGTGACAAGGCTAACATGGCCAAAAAGGTTGAAAGAGCCAAAAAGTTCATTTGTGCTGATCTCAGCATTTCAGAAAAGGAAGATGTTTCAGTGTGTGAAAACACCGAAGTGCCGAAAGGATTCCACACTTGAATATTTTTTCACCGACAATGGTTTTTTGGGGGTGTGTAATTTTTTAGTGTGAAAAAACACTAAAACACTGATAGGGATCTACACTTAGAAAAATCTTTGATGCTTGATTTCGCCCTGAAAGTTTTAGACCCTGAAGGTCTGAAACTAGGGTTTAGGGCCAGAACCTTAAAATGAGTTTGATGGTGAGATTCAACCATGAACTCATGGAGGGATGCAAGGGGAATACCTTGACGATCCCAAAGGCCAAAAGAGGCCCACTAGATAGACCAACAAACTAACGACCAGGCTGAAAAGGGCCAGAAATAAAACTCTAGACCTAAGATGACACCAAAAAACTAAAACAGAGAAAGGAAAATGAAAAAAAATGAAACAAGAGTGGGACAAGATGCCTACCATGGAGACAACGAAGATGGTGATGACCAACAAGAAGATCAGAGCAAACTACATAGAAAAGCACTTAGACAGCAAAAATAGCAAGCAATAAGTGCAACAAGGTCAGAGGAGTGAGAAGGAAAAGTGAGGGTTTAAAAGCCCTCACTTCCTTTTATAGGCTCATAGGGTTTCTGATGTCAGTGACCCCGTGCATCAGCCTTTCGGATGTTTTGGTGTTGCGGACCCCCAAATGGCTGACAATGCCAAAATGTTTGACTCGGTGATGGGCTGACTCCCGCATGAGCTCATCTTTCAAACATGGCCATGTCTGAAAGGTCTGAAAGGCCTTTTGATCAACTCCCCTATCCTTCACACTTTCAGACCTTTGAAAGTTTGAAAGACACACAAGGTTGAAAAGGCCAAAAATAAGGAAAAAAAAAAAAACTAACTCCCAAATACCACTAAAAACAAGCAGAAAGTAGAAGGGGGGGCCCTTTTAAGCCATAAGGGTCATAAAGGGGGGCGTGGTTGTGGGACCACAATAATACCTTTCTCTGTCTACTACACATTCAATCCTAAAAAGTACTTGATAGGACTAATCATACTCATTTCAAAGTCATTTTGCATTTCCTTAGTAAATTCAATTCGAAGTTTGTCATTACCTCCAAAGATGTTATCATCAACAAATATAGCCACAAGTAACAAACTTTTAGATGTCTCTCTAATGAATAGATTACAATCTATTGCTCCTTTCTTGAATCAAATCTTTGTTAAATATCCATCTAGTCTTTCATACCGAGCTCTAGGGGCTTGCTTAAGTCCATAGAGGGCCTTCTTTAATCTGCATACCATATCAGGTTTGTCTAATAAGGTGAATCCTTCAAGCTGCTCAATGTATACCTCTTCTTTTAGATCTCCATTCAAGAATGCTGACTTGACATCCATCTAGTACACTTTGAAGTTTTTTACTATAGCATATGCTAGAAACAACTTAATAGGTTCTAATCTTCTCACAGGTGCAAATGTGTCTAAATAATCAATGCCTTCTCTTTGTGCATACCCTTTACATACTAATCTAGCTTTGTTTCTCACTACTTTACCATCTTCATTCATCTTGTTTTTGAATATCCATTTTGTTCCAATTATATTTTTATCACTAGGTCTTGGGACAAGTTCTTAAGTGTCATTCTTAATGATCTGATCAAGTTCTGCTTTCATAGCATTATGCCAATCTAAATCATTACAAGTATCTTCAACACTTAAGGGTTCAATCTAAGATAGTAAACATACCATTTCACTACTTGCATAATTCTTTGTTTGTGATCTTGTCAAGACTTTGCTAATCTGATCCCCAATGATGTCTTTCTTGGAATGATTTCTAGATGCATATTTTGGAGCTTTAGGTGATCTAGACTCATCATCCTTAGGAGTGTCTTCTACACTTGATTCAGGGTCATTGAATTCCACATCAATACTATCAAACATTTCTTAAATAACTATCTCACTAGTACAGGTTTTAGGTTCTTCTTCGATTATGGGTGGGAAATCATGATATCTTTTTTGAACCATAAACTTTTCATCAATCTTAACATGATCACTTTCTACGATTTTCCTTAATCTTAAATTGAAAAATCTATAATCTTTGCTTTTAGTAGAATAACCAAGAAAAATACCTTCATCACTTCTTGCATCAAACTTTCCTACTGCTTCATCCCTCTTGATGTAGCACTTGCTTCCAAATATTTTGAAGTATTTTACTATGGAACATTTCCAAACCATATCTCATATGGTGTCTTGTCAGTGCTTGGTCTTAGTTAAATTCTATTGATAGTATAGACTACATCTCTCCAATAGGTGTGAGCAAGTTTTCCTTCAATCATGATGGTGCATGATGTATCAAGGATGATCCTATTTCATCTCTCTATAATTCCATTCTACTGAGGGGTTCTAGGAGCACTTAACTATCTCTTTATGCCATGTTCTTTGTAGTACTCATAGAATTTGTTTGAGGTGAATTCTCCTCCTCTATCTGATCTCAAGCATTTTATCTTTAGTCTAGTTTCATTCTCAACCTTAGCTTTGAATATTTTGAATTTCTCAAAGGCTTCTGACTTGTCTTTCAAGAACGCTACCCACATCATCCTAGTATGATCATCAACAAACAAAATGAAATACCTTTCACCATAGTATGAGCTTGTTTGAGTGGGACCACATAGGTCTGTATGAATCAGATCCAACTTGTTTTCTATTGAATTGAGCTTGCTCCTGAATGAATTTCTTACATGTTTTCCCATCATAAATTCCCTACATATAGTATCAATTGGCTTTTCTATACAAGGTAGGACTCTTACTACTTTTACATTTCTTATCTTTACTATATTATCAAAATTGATATGACATAGTCTTTTATGCCATAACCAACTTTCATCAATTTTGGCAACAAAACAAATTGCTTCTGAATTGAGTTGGAAAAAATTACCTTTGGTCTTTGAACCTAATGCAATCATAACACCATCCTTTTTAATGATGCATTTGTCATGTTTGAACTCCAACTGATAGCCTTTTTCAAGTAGTTGTCCAACACTGAGAAGAATGTGTTTTAATCCATCAACATAGAGAACATCATTAGTACTATTCTTTCCATTCGAATTGATGTCTCCTCTACCAACTATAGGTTTAGGAGTGTTGTCTCCAAATATAACCATATCACCATTGTATTTGTCTAGATGAAAAATCTACCTTTATCACCTATCATGTGATGTGAGAAACCACTATCTATGATCCAATCTATCCTTATATCAGCTTGGGAGATTAATGCTAGTTTTTGTTCCTCTTTTTCATCTTTGTGATTCTTTTTATCTATCATAGAAATGAATCCAATTGCTTCTTCTCCTAATTCATCATTAGAGACTCCTTCTCTAGCATAGTAACATTCCTTAGGTTTGAAATCCTATTTGAACTTTCTAGCTCTAGAAGGACACTTAGACGCAAAGTGACCAATCTTATTGCATGAAAAGCACTTAAATGGTAACTGACCTTCATATTTTCCTTTTCCTTTCTTTTCTCTTTTGGAAATTATAGCAATGAAATCATCTAATGTTTTTTCTTCATCATCATTATCAAAGTAACCAGAAGTCTTTGTAGATTTCTTACCATGGACCGTTGCTTTGAAGGCTATCTCATTCTTAGGTTTTGTCTTCAATCTTGAAATCTCAAAAGTGGAGATTTTTCTAATCAAGGTCTCCCCCTTGAAGTTAGATGTTAGCTACATGGTTTCATCAAGGATGTTGATCTTGCTTTCATATTTAGATGTGAGAGTAGTCATCAACTTGTCCATGATGTCTTCTTCTAAAATTTCTCCACCATTGTTCCTTATTCTAGCAACTGCTTCATTTAATCTTTGATTATAAGCTCTGATATTCTCTTCAAGCATCATTTCTAATGTATTGAACTTTTTCTTCCATGTCTTTCTGAGTGCATCTTTTTCTTCCTTGCCTCCTTCAAATGTATCTTCTAGGTACTTCCATATTTTATGGGTGGTGTCTACCTTCTTTATTTCTAAAAACTCACTGTCAGATAGAGCGTTGATAAGAGCTTCATTAGCTATATCATTCTGATGAAATAACTCCTTTTTTCTGTCAATAACATCATCCTTTCCAAGATCTTCTAGAGTAGGAATCCTTTCTTCTTTGATAGTAACATTAAAAACTTCAAAGGCAATACACTACAAATGGGTCACCCTCTTGTTCTTCCAATAAAGATAATTTTCTCCATCAAACTTAGGAATTTATTTTCTAAAGTATGTCATTTGATCAACCTCAAGCTGTTAAACTTTCTCTCCAAGGCACTTGGCTCTAATACCAATTGTTAGGAATAGTCCTAAGAGATAACTGGGATGGGGGGGTGAATCAATTATCTACAAGTTTCAATTCTTTATCCAATTAAGTATACTTAAACATAAAACATAAACACATTGAAAGAACACTTGAACACAACACAATATTTTAGTTATGCGGAAACCCAAATAGGTAAAAACCCTGGTGGGAATTGACACCCACTAATTTTCTGTACTAGTATATAATGATCCTTGATAGAAGATCATTTACCCTGTTAGGAGTAGCTTTACAATATAGTAAGTACAGTAGACCTAGTTAAGGTTCAGACCCTATTAGGATTCTTTTATAATTGTCCCTTTTAGGGGAGAGGATGCACTATCCAAGAGCTCACATCTCAAAGGGTAGAAGGCTAAAACCTTCTGAATGACAAATATACACTATATCTAGATCTTGGTGAATTGTGCTTAGACCTTCTTGTCTAGATCAGTTCCAATGAATAGCACACATACTCTGCTTGGTGACATTGACCTTCTTATGATGGCTCCACACTTTTCACACTCTGGTCTACTCTACTTAATCAACTCTAAGCCCCACACTAGCAATCACAAAAGACTGCCTATAAATATCTTTCTCTAAATGATACAATCAGGTTAGCCTATTAGAACCACCTTGGAATCATATTAGAGATAGCATAAAAACATTCTATAATCATTTTTTTGGCACTACTATGGGCACAACACATTCTAGGACATGTTTATAAAAGATAATTGTAGGCGCACGCTACACACTGTCAGCTCTACCAAAACAACTCTAACTTTCTCTCCAAGCTGAATTAACTTATGCACTCTTAGTTGAACATCAAAAACTCATCTCTAACATTAACTCCAAGGGTTCATACCCTCAAGATTGGCACAACTCATGAACCAATAAAATCTCTGTCAGCTTTCCTGAACAAACATAGGAAACTATAATTGGCAACTAGCGACCACATAACTTCACTTGTGTCCAACATTAGACTATTCATCCATGAACTTAACATCACTAACATGTCTAAAACATATATCCTATGGTGCATGCCTTAGTTCATTAGTACACATGGGTGCATATGCTCTAAACTTTTGGTACTTTGTATACTGTCCAGTATTCAACATATATTGTCTGTGCAACTTCAACTGTTTATAACTTTCACATCACTACATATTTTCTTATGTGCTCTTATACTAAGCATGAGTATAGTCTAAAAACCTTAACTACTAGGGCACATGACTTCATGATCACTATATGTACAATTACACATAGAGTTAACCTTTGCGCCCATGATATCATGGTGATATCATGTCCATACTTCATATACTAAAGGCTTACTTCATAATACTTCCTCACATTCTACTTTCCATATGTTTTCATCAATGAAAAACATACTATTAGTTCTATACTACTGGAAAATCTCCAACAATTCTCACAAAACTTGATAATGGATGGAGAAAATGAGAGAGGAAGGCCTCCTTTTATAGCAAACTAGGGCACAATCCTCTAGAGGGGCCACCTTGGAGAATTAAATCCTAGTTAGGTCCTAACCTTTATAAAATATACCTAGATTAAATGAAATTTAAGGATTTACCATTCCAAAACCTGAAATGGCCAACCCGGAGGCGGCAAAACAAATATCCCTAAAACCCGATACCCGAAAATCAAGGAATTTGGAAATTTGAAAGAGGGGGAAAAATTGATCTTGGGATTGACCTAGTCAATTTCAAGCTCAATTTTGACTTGGTAAAAATCAACCTCATTTCTGACCCTATGGGCCTAGATCTAGCTAGAATCAAGAATGAAGGTCTCAGGGATGCCCAGAGACCTAGAAATGATACCAGAGTGGGACAGAATGCCAAGGATAGGTATAAAATCCTATGATGACTATGATGAAGGCCAGGAGGACCTATTTCTAAGTTCTACCTAGAAAATAAAGATAGTAAAAAGGGAAATTAAGGAGAATCCTTGAGATCCTAACCCTAATTTTACCTATAACAAAGCAGAAAAGAAGTGGAAAGTGGGGAGAAAGCCAAATACATGAAAAGACCTGATCAAGGCACTTAACATGACCCCAGACCACTTACTCAAAGGCCTAAACACTCTTATGATGGAAGTGCTTCTATTTTAAGATTATACACCTCATAACCCTCAACACTATTAGTAGTAGAGTCGGTATCCATACCAACATCCTTATCATATTTTAATTTTTCCCAAAAGGAGGCTCCTTTTTAACAATTATCTCCCTCGTATGTTTCTTAACCAAACCAAAGGTTTTGGGTGAAGAAATGATAGGGCTAGAAATTTCCTTCTTCTTAATATATTCCAAAATGAGGAGAATAAGACCCTCATGTAGGATGGGTTTCTTCTCTTTCCCTCTATGCTTAGAAATACTGAGGTAGAGGGACTCAAGAATATAAAATGACAGGGACACCCTAATCTTATGACGAAAATGACAGAGAAAAAAAAAATGGTAAGAATGGGAACGTTTGTACCTACCATCAAGGGTAATGTATTCCATGATTCTCTTCATAACCATCACCCAAATTTTCTTGCAAGAAACAACATCGTAGCAGCCAATGGAATCTTTCACCAAACTCTACACTTCAGCCTTGCATTTTGGGAAGTACTGAATGGCCTTTTGTGAAACTTTTTTATCTCTATACAATTTGATACCTTTGAGGCTCAGCTTGAACACCTCCTTAATGAGTTCTTCAGTAATGTTCATAATGAGCCTAGTGATAGTCACCTCCCCATCTTTCCAGGACTCGGTAAAAACTTTCATAGCACTATCTTTAGACCCATGCAAATGTTCTATATAGGTTGTAAGACCGCCCTTTCAAAGTTTTTCCAAGACTTCTGACATGTTTTTCCATTTCAAATAGTCCTTTGGATCCCTTTGATTTAGCCTACCACCCATGGTTTTGAAGAGAGGATTGATAGTAGTATTAGTAGAGAATAGCCAAATGTAGAAAAAAGAGGCAACTTTAATATGCACGGCAATTAACTTGTATCTAAAATCAGTAATCTTGAGAAAGACACCACTTTTCATAATCATATTAACCTATTTCTCTAAAATGTGTCTTATCATCATAATTTCTTGATATCCTCCCAATCCACTCTTTCTCTTTGAGACTTGTCAAAATCCAACTTGGCTTTCAAATTAATGGTGAGATTGTGACTTCCATGCTAGATCATAGTATCCTTGGCTTTAACTGCAAAGTTGGCCAACTCATCAGTAGTACCATTTTCTTCTTAATAAGCATGATAAATAATGACCTGCTTAAAATAATTAATAATTATCCAAGCTTCCTCAATAATCTCCTTAATGGACCATGATAGTTTGGTGATGTTATTGATGCACTTTAAGATATACATTGAATTTCCTTCAATCCACACATTCTGAGCCATCTCTTTCTTAATAATTTTAAGGGTTTGGAGAAGAGCCATGGCTTCCATAACATGATTTGTTTGCACCCCAATGGGCATAGCCATGATAGCAAGATAGTTCTCCATGTTATCTCTAACAAACCCACCACAACTCATGAGGCCCGAGTTACCCTTTGCAACACCATCGAAGTTAATTTTAATCCAACCTAGTGAGGGAGAGAGCCAAATAGAATTCTCCCATTGAGTAGGGATTTTATTAGCGGAACTAGCACTAAGAACACCAACATTGAAATCTAGCATTAAATGAGTCGATGAATTTTAGTTCTCCCTAAGGCTTCTCTTAATCTTTTCAAACAATCACCATAGGCAGGAGCTCAGTATTCCTGAAGACTTTTTCATTGCATTCTCTCCACAATCTCCATATGACATGAGGAGAAATGAGAATCCACAACTATTTATCCATGGGGAATTCCACATTTTTCTATTGGGTACAAAAATTCTCCATGTTGTTAGGAAAAAACTAGTTAATCTGCTAGTACTATAAAGTAAGACACCAAACCTCCCAAGCATAGCTACAGTTAATGGCAAGGTGGAAGAATAACTCTTCCACCTTCTTACACAGAAAACATCTATTACTCAAAATCATACCACATTTATGGAGGTTGTCAATGGTAAGGATTTTATTTTGCAAGACCAACCAAAAGAAAATGTTAATTTTAGGAATTAATCTTTTGTCCCAAATATGAGCCCAAAAGGGGAGAGGATCTGGCTGCTTCAATAAGAGCTCAGAGGTAGAGGCAATAGTGAATATTCCTGAAGGAATTTTTCCCCAAGTCAACTCATCTTCTTTAGATGGCACAACCTTCTAGATCTTCAGATCTAGTATCAAAGGCCTTAGCATTTCATCCGCTAAAGAAAGATCAATCCATGATCTATTCCGCCAGTAATCCCTGACCCAAGTACCAAACCTCTGAATAGAGGAATTAATGAAATCTTTTAAAGTAGGAAAAGAACTAAGAGGGAGATCTTTAACCCAGTAGTCATCCCAGAACATAATTCTTCAACCATTACCAAGATACCATTTAGCCCCTTTAAAATTTGTCTCCTTAGCGATCTGGCTATAGTTCCAAATGAAAGAGCCTTGCACTTTCTGATCCATTTTCCAAAACTTAGAGATGTGAGGAAAGGAATATAGATACTTATTATGAATAATTTCATTTCATTCCCTCATTTCCCCAAAGATCCTCCAAGTTTGTATAGCCAGGAGCATCATATTGGTCACTCTTAGAGGGTGAATACCCACCCCCCCCCCCCCCAACTTTTTAGGAGTGCAAACCTTGTCCCAAGCCACCAGAACCATTCTCTTTTTATCTTCAACTCTATTCCATAGAAATTTTCTCTACATGTTTACCAAGAATCTTAAAAAGACTAAGAGCATAAATGGGGAGGCTCTGTAGAGAGGTCTTCAAGAGATGAAGTTTACCTGCTTGACTAAAAAGTGTACCTTTCCAATTGGCCAACTTCCTATTGAATCTATTTATAATCCCAGCCCAAAACAAGTCAGGTGGTTTGAGACCAAGAGGGAGACCAAGATAGGTAGCAAGAAAGAAATAAAATCTACACCTGATGATCCTAGCCATTTTGTTCTACCTATCCATAGGAGTGTTGATAAAAAATAAAGAGCTCTTATCCCATTTGAAAAATTGACCAGATTGAGAGGAGTAGATGGACAGTGCCTATTTGATAACCCTTGCCTCCTAGATAGAAGAATACCCCATGATGATAGTGGCATCCATGAATTGTTCATGAGAACAAGGTCTAGAGGCCGAAGAGGGAGATAAACCCTTGAAAGAACCAATGGAGACTAAATGTTAGAGATAATTCCCAAGACACTCCACCATGATAGAAAAAAGGATAGGAGATAGAGGATCTCCTTTCCAAAGACCCCTGGAAGGTTTGAATAATCTAGAGGGGGATCCGTTAACCATAATCATAGCAGAAGAAGTATTGATAAGCTATAAAATCAACTTGAGAAGATTGTCACAGAAACTAAAAGATCTCAACACCTTGATCATCAAATCCCAATCCACCTGATCATAAGCCTTTGAAAGGTCAAGTTTCAATAGAAAACTAGAGTTGAGGGAAACCTGAGTGGAATGAATAACCTCATGAACTTTCATGATCGAATCAAGGATCTACCTACTAGGAATAAACCCACTTTGGTGAGGAGAGATGAGCTGGGGAAGAATGGACAGAAATCTAGAATTAATGACTTTAGATAAATTCTTCTACACATAATTACATAGACTAATCAGTCTATAGGAGTCCACCAAATCAGCCCCAGGCTTCTTAGGAATCAGGACAATAAAAGTAGTGTTAATCTCTTTCAGCAAAGATTTTGAGCCAAAGAATTCTTTTACCACATTACAAATTTTCTTATCAATAATATGCCAAAATTTGTGAAAAAAGAACATAGGGAACCCATCCAAATCAAGGGATTTATCACTATCAAAATAAAAAATAGTAGACTTGACTTCCTCCAAGGAAGGGATAGCAGTTAAAGCTTTGTTGGTAACATCATCAATAATGGTAGGAA
This sequence comes from Chamaecyparis obtusa, assembly GCA_027943335.1. Taxonomy (NCBI): domain Eukaryota; kingdom Viridiplantae; phylum Streptophyta; class Pinopsida; order Cupressales; family Cupressaceae; genus Chamaecyparis; species Chamaecyparis obtusa. The sequence continues at coordinate 974,307 of BSBK01001471.1, read as the reverse complement.
TAGAATGAAGAAGAGTAGCTTGATTCTCTAGATTAAGATTAAAGTATTTAGATAAGAGAGAGGAGAAGAAATAAATCATATCCATAGAGATATCCTTATCATTACTTACCTCCCCAGCCACCACTTTAAGTTTGGAAATCTTGTTAGAGGCTTTATGTTTAGAGGCTGACATATGAAAGTGTATCATCTCAAAATGGAAGAGCTTCCATGATAAGAGCATTTAGACCTCTGAGGAAGTGGTTTGGGGTCATGTCGAATGCCTTGAATGGATACTTGACTTGGATCTAGCTTTTTCCCCTATTCTCCCCTATTTTCCACTTCTTCCTAGCATTTTCCTGGCATTCTAGACTATGAACTTGAGATTCTTGACCTGAGGGTCAAGGTCAACCTTTTAGGTCAAGGTTGACCTCAATCCTAACCTAGGTCAGGGACAACCTTGACCCTGACCTAGGTCAAGGTTGACCTCATCCTTGACCCTAGGGTCCGGGATCCTTGGGGTTAGCTTCCAATTTTGGGATTTCATCGAAATCTTGTCTTTTCCCTTTTTAGGTCCATTATTTCTCAGATTAACTATCGAATTCTCAAATTAGTATTTGAGGTGGACCTTTATCTAGATTTGTATATGATTCCTAATTTATTATTGGAGATTAGCCTTTCTCAAGTTTTGTGCCTAATGCCCAAATTAACTTTGGTTGGCCTTACCTCAAATTTTGTAACAAGGCTCTTAAATAATTATTTTATTTCTATATTAAGGGTGGTTCCCTCCTAGAGTTTTGTGTCAATACTTTAATTTAATTTCCTCTCCATATGCACCTCTTTAGATTTTTGTGCCATGGGCCCTCAATTATTATTTTCTACGAGGCCCCTCATGTGCCCTAGATCACTATAAAAGGGAGCCTTCCTCTCTCATTTTTTCCATCTCATATCAAGTTTTGCAATCTCATATCCACTTTCATGATCAAGCTCTCAAGTGCAAGAAAGCAAGAAAATTCCAGCATTCAAGCATTCAATTCATCAAGGAGATCCATTAGAGGCCATTGAAGGATTCAAGCTCTATGGAGCCCTCTTGTTGAAGATCTATCCATTCAAGCCTCTTCCTATTCCAATATCCATTCAAGATTGGTGTTGAAAATCTAAAGACAATTGATTGGAGACATCCTACATTCATTTTATATCCATTGAAGCATTCCTACTTGTGCATTTGAGGATTTGAATCCTCTACAAGGACTTCAACATAAGCAAGGTGAATTGTTTCAATTTCTTTGTTTATGCATACTACATTTCAATTCAATTTCTAGGTTAATTCCTAAATTGGGGTTTGACCAATGCAAACCCCCCATACAAAAAAAAACCATTTTTCTTATAGGTACAGGTGTAGAATTTTTGATCTGAGATTGGATTTGGATACCCTTTTTGATGAACTTCTGAGATATGCAAACAAAGTGAAAATCAAATTTTAGAATAAAAATGTAGCCTCTGACCTTTTATGAGGGTCAAAGTTGACCTGATCTAATCTCAAAAAAATATTTATGGGTTTTGTAGATCTCGCAGTTTCGGTTTAAGATGTCAAAAATCAACAATTTTTGAGATCGTTTGATAGGGTTTTCAGTAGGTTCTTTTTTAGAGGTAAGTACCTTTATTTCTTAATTTCAATATTAATCATCTACATTTACTTTATATATCAATACAATTTAATATAAGTGTAAAATATTGGCTTTGGGATCTCTTTTATGTGCAAACCATTGTTCTAGGACCCCATCCATATTTTTACCCTTTACATTTTGGTGAGCCTGACAAGTTTACTCTCTTTTTGGGGTTAGATTTCCCTTTGTATTACATTGTGTGTTCACCTTCACTTTACATTTTGGTGAACCCGACACACTTACCCCTTTCTTTTGTGGAATTAGAAGCCCTATTATGTTTTTGGTGTTTGATTTCCTTTTCATACTTATAAATCTCATTTGAATGCATTGGGATATATCTAGATTTATGTTATATGAATTTCTTTATTTGTTATAATGTTGCACAAGTTGTTTCAAATATTTTCCAAACATTCTTCTATAACTTTTGGGATTACACAACATCCTCCTCTTACCTTACCATTGCATGATGTTACACCTAGAAAGACTTTATCTAGTGTGTGTGATGTTGCTTTGTCCTGTTTTGAATTTCCTTGTAAGGATATATTAGAGCAAGAAGATGAATTTAATCTATCTCTCCATCATATTTCTCTTTATGGATATGAGTTGAGGATTGATGTTAATTCTTCTCCTAATATATGTCTTTCTATGAGCCTACTTTAGAATATAATTTACCTTCTTTCTCCTCTAGGGATCCTACAATGTGCTTTATTGGTAGGGATGATAATCCTCCTATTTGGGATGAACCTTTGTATTTGGATGTTGATTACTCTCTTTCTCATGAAACCATTATGGATGATCCCTTGGACAAAGACATTGATTTATCCCCTCCTCATGAAGAAGCTTTGATACAAGAGGGTGATTTATTAATGGATGACATATTCATACATGATGATAACTCTTTTTCTATAAAAAACTCCCCTTATAAAAATATTTTAGTGAAAGAAGATGATATTATAGATGCCTTACATCTATTTGGGATTCCTTCTAGTAATGAGGCATTAGTGGATAATGATACAAATGCCCTTAATGATCTCCCTATTAGTGATGATCTTATCAAGAATCAAGATCCTACCTCATCTCCTCCTAGGATGTCTTCTTTTCTTTCTTGTGGTGAATCTATTTGTAGTGTTGATACAACTAATATGGTTTATCCCAAACCCTTGTTGATTGTCAAATGTTATCCTTGCATTACTATCAAAGGTAAACATATGGATTCTTTCAATGATCAAGATTTGATAGCTCACACATATTGTACAAGGAATAATCCTCAACCTAATCTGGTGGTTTCTACTTCTTTACCACCTTCTCAACCTATTATTCCTCCTCCACCTCATCTTCCTAGAAAGGAGTATCATTTGATAACCCAATTGCTTAATACTCCTACCAAGATTTCTTTATGGGAGCTTCTTCAAACTTCACCTACCTACCATGAAGCCTTGCAAAAATCTCTAGCAAATCTTCCTACTCCACCTCCTAATCAAGAAAACATGAATAACTTCTTACAATGCATGCATGCTACCCCATGTCCTCCTAACATTGTATTTACTCAAAAATATTTACCTTCTAAAGAAGTTCAAAATTAATATGATGCTCTTATGGTTTCTATTAGTATCAATAAAATTATCATTCATAGGACCTTGATTGATAATGGATATAGGCCTAATTTTTATAGCATGGACATGCTCAAAGTGATTAATGCTGATATTTCAACTATTCAACCTGACAATGTTCCTATATGTGGTTTTGATAACATTTCTAAGAACACTTTAGGACTTATTACCTTACCTATCAAAGTAGGTCTGATTATCCTAAATACTCCTATTCATGTTATGTCTGGACCTCTCAATTATAACCTTCTTTTGGGTAGACCTTGGTTGCATGAGATGCATGTCATTCCTTCCACCCTTCACCATAAAGTCAAGTTTATACATAATAACAAGATGTATTCACTTCATGTGGATGATGCACCTAATCCTTGTCTGAATATTCAAAATCACACTACTCCTACTCCTAATACTAATTCTTCTTCCTCTAATTCTCTTCCTAGTGATGATTGGGGAACCTTGGATTTCACTCTTACCTTTATTGGAGAGTATAAGGTTAATGATCTTGATTTCATGAAGCAACAAAGAGAATTTGAACAAAAAATTTTTAATTCTAAAACCCTTCATAATAACTTTGTCAGTGCTTCTACCCACAATTAATCTTTCAAATCTACTAAGGATGACATAGTGACTGCTGAAGTTCCATTGACTCCTTCTGATATGGCTTCTTGTTATGGTCTTGGTTATCATTTCCTTGTTAAACAAGGATTTAATGGTCAAGGATGTGGTAATCATAAATAGGGAATTCAAATTCCCTTACACACTAGGGGGCATGAGCATTCTTATGGATTGGGATTTAATCCTCGATAAAAAATCAATGTTAACAACATCTCAAACAACACTTCAAAACATGATGAAACTATGAAGGAATTTGACCCAGAAATTATTTTCCCTAAACTCCTTCATGCTAAGATGATTACTAGACCTAAACACAAAAAGAAACATAGTCCACACTTGAAGACTCTTCCTTTTTGTTTATATCATAGATTTCATGATCACTCTACAAATGAATGTCAAGCTTTACATTATAAGATTAGGCAGCTCATTGATAGTAAGGTTATTTATATATCATATGGTCCAAATGAGTTATATTTCAATCTTGTTTTCTTTAAATAACATTTATGTTCCTATTATGGAACTCCACATTATGTAAACAATGTTAGCCTAATCCTTGAGGGCACGTTGTCTTGCATAGTGTTGTGAGAAATATAATAGGTCCCCTTCCATCTTTGTTCCTACACTTGGGGGGAAAGGATGTCATCTCACTTTCTTTTCTATCTTTTTTGGGATTCACCTCTTTCCTTGACTAAGCAGTATCTATCTATTATGTGATATCCAATAATACATGAAAATTTTGGTTTGCATTGAGGATATTTGTCCTTGATCACAACCTATTTTATTGTTTGACATTAGGTTTCCATGGTTGATATATCTCTCACTTTAGAAACAGAATGGTGTGCTATCCCTCACAAGGGTTACTTTTTCATTTCTTGCATGATATCTCTTTGCATTCATCCCTTCCATGGCCTCATAAGAGCTATGACCTTGTTGTCTTGGACTGGGTGTTGTCTATGGATATTGTCTTGATGTTGAAGAGGGCTTTATCCATGTTCTTTTCTTTCCTTAACATGACAAAATAGTATGTTTTTGCCATATTAAGGAGGGGGGCATATATACGGCCTCCCTCATTCTATATTATGTATTTATGTTCTAACCTTTTTTTTTGTAGCATGCTAAATCTCAGAAGGTAACACACATAAGTTGCTAAATCTTGAAGAGACACACATTTTTCAATTTTTAATATGATAAATCCTCTAAAGGTAACGCACATAAGTTTCTAAATCCTAAAGGAACATGCCTCTCCAATTTCATATATGCTAAATATTGCATGGTAATGCACATAAGTTACTAAATCTTGAAAAGACACACATTTCAAATATGCTAAATCTTTCAAAGGTAACGCACATAAGTTGCTAAATCATGAGGAGACATGCATTTCATATTCATAGTGACACAAGAAGGTGGATCTATGGGTATTTCAAAAGCCATCAAAATACGCGCTACATACATGCACAAAGCTGCCAGAAGGTGCACAACATTATGGGGTGACTATCAAGTGTTTTCTTAGTGGTCCATCCTATCCTTTTATGGTTCACAATGAGATACACGCATCTTACTGGGTGAGCTAGCCACTCCTCTCTTCCCTTTTCTATCTTTTTCTAGTGATGTCTCTCTTATTGCAATCTTGGAGTTGATGAAGACTCAAGTCTCTGGGGGCTTGAGGATTTGATTTCAATAAGATTATATTTTTCTTTATGATCTCCTTCACCAAGAGTTTGCATCCAGTCCATACTCTTGCTAAAGTGGGGGCTTAATGTATCATATTAAAATGGAAGCACTTCCATGATAAGATCTTTAGCCCTCCGAGTAAGTGGTTTTGGGTCATTTTGAATGCCTTGAATGGATACTCGACTTGGATCTATCTTTTTCCCCTATTCTACCCCATTTTCCACTTCTTCCTAGCATTTTCTTGGCATTCTAGACTATGAACCTGAAATTCTTGACCTTAGGGTCAAGGTTGACCTTTTAGGTCAAGGTCGACCTTGACCCTGACCTAGGTTAGGGATGACCTTGACCCTAACCTAGGTCAAGGTTGACCTCATCCTTGACCCTAGGGTCCGAGATCCTCAGGGTTAGCTTTCAATTTTGGGATTTCATCGAAATCTTGTCTTTTCCCTCTTTGAGGCCATTATTTATCAAATTAAGTGCTGAATTCTCAAATTAATATTTGAGGTGGACCTTTCTCAATATTTTTATAGGATTCCTAATTTATTATTGGGGATTAGCCTTTCTCGAGTTTTGTGCCTAATGCTCAAATTAACTTTGGGGTTGGCCTTACCTCAAATTTTGTAACAAGGCTCTTAAATAATTATTTTATTTCATATTAAGGGTGTTCCCCTCCTATATTTTTGTGTCAAGACTTTAATTTAATTTCCTCTCTATGTGCACCTCCCTAGATTTTAGTGCCATTGGCTTGATGCAAAGTGGGAAATGGGAAGCCCCAAAATAGTGAGCAATTGATGAGAATTGGATACTCAATACACCAAAGCATGAAGTTCAAGTGCCCAAAACCTATCCCAAGTGTGGAATGAACAAGGAATGAGGTTATCACAACCCAAATTCCAAGGATAACCTAATCACTAGGTTCCAAGCATCAATGACCAAGGTTTTGCTAAGGTGTTCCCTTAACCCAATAAGAAACCAAACCCTATGAAATGACTCACAAGACTAGGGGTGGCCTAAAATCACTATTCTGGCCTATTTAGGTCCTATTTGTTTAGTTTCAATGGTTCTTTCACTTATAAGCAACCCATACAACCTAGTTGCTTCACAAACCAAAGACTAGGCTTGTAGCCTTTCCTAGAAGGAATTTTGAACATAAGTCAAAATACTTCCACATGGGATATGAAATGGGTTGGAGATTTTGAAACCCTTTTTGGCTTTACAAGACATGTCCAAGCACCAAGGTAAGAAGGCAAATGAAAGTTGTTGAAACAACTATACTAGACTGGGCTAATAGGCCTAATTAGGTCTCCAAATGCACTAAAAGTGCTCCTTACTCCAAGCCAATGGAAAAAAAAATTATAGGAGTTTTTGGGGGCATATAAAAGGACTCAAAATCCATATTTTGGAGTCTTGGTGAATCTCCAACCAATAGTTATGGTGATTTTTCTAAGCCACTGACTGGTGCACACATAGAGATGTACACCTAGGGCATAATAGCAAACCCACTCCTCTGCAAATCCTCACTCCAAACCTGAAAAATATGAAAATAAATTGATAAAGGTTGAATTCCACCAAGGGGCATCAATTTCCAATGGTGGAATTGGGCCAAACAACCAAGCCCTATTGGAAACCCTAGTTTTAAGCCTTCAATCCAAACACTCCCACCAAAAACTAGATAACTCACAATCTAGGATAGACTAGAACATGAAACCAATTGAAAATGGAATTTTAGGGATCCAACTTTTGGTTTCACAGTTTCATGCCCTCCTATCCATACCCATCCATACACTTTAGATCTTCTCAAAAATTGTAGAGAAATGGTGGTATTTTATTGACTTGAATTTCCAAAATTACATATCTTACCTTCCACCCACCTGAAAGGGCTTATGAAGGTGTCCCCCATTGGTTACAACCAAATTGCAATTCATATGACCATTAGGGGCCTTGATTATAACTTTTGGCAAAAGTTGTCAAAGTTACAACATTTTTGCAACTTTTATATTCTAGGTGACCAAACTTGGTCTAGACCTAATCTAATAATCCAACATGGATCTAAAGCCTTGAAAACATGAAAATAACAAAAATCCTAAGGTTCTAGGCCTTTTGACCACTTTTTACCATAGTTTATGTTGGTTCCTTTTGTTTCTACTTGCAGATTTACACTATGATTGACAAACTAATGTCACTGACTCTATCACCACTCCAAACTTTGCAAGGAAAAGGGTCAATTCACAAAGATCAAAAAGGATCCTCCTACACTTTGAGCCTAATACTCAGGTGGGTATACCCTTGACTCACTTCTTGAAAGGAGTAACCAAATATTAAGCATTCATACCCTTTACAAACTGATTTAAAGATTTTATCATTTACATTTGTTTGATTGATGATGGGAAAATTGCCTCCTGAGAATGGACCAATGTCTCCTCCTAGGGCATAGAGTCACAATACAACATACACTACTAAAAATCTAACTCTAACACACCCAAATCTAGAATAAGTGATTTCCCTATTATTCCCCTCCAACCTCACACATAGACATCAGATTCTCATTCAACCATGGATTCCCTGAAACTACCTTTAAGAATTTAATCCTAACTTTGGCAAGAACTCAAAGATATTTTCATAATATACTTTGTATACCATACATTAACTCACTTTGTGACATTAATATATAAGAAGGCAGGATCAGAATAAGAAGACATACATAAGTCTGAGACTGGGATTCAAGTGCATTTTCATTAAAACTTGTAGAGTCAATACATTGCAAAATAACAAAATGTTAAGGAAGAACAAACCCTAAGTCCAAGCTCTCATTACTCAATTTTTAGAATTGACCATCAACCACTCTACATATAACAAAATAGAAATATATAGTCACTAGCTACCTTGGAATCCTCTAGAAAGGATGCAACAAGCTTTGGATAGCTAGGACAAAATTAGGGTTTCGAACCACCTCACCAACTAGGTTCAATCAAAATTTACTGCAGAGGAGGAAGAAAGAAGAAATCCAAGGAAAATAGATCCAAGAATGATCTGTATTAATGGCACTATCCCTGGCTGGCATGCAAAAGTCTGGAAACCCATCAAGTATACCCACTGTGACTTGAATAACTATTTCACCTACAACAAGGGCATAGACATCTTTTGCAATCAATCATATCTTGGGCCAAACTATACCAGTGGGTACAAAATCATATCATGTAGATCGGCCATCAAAACATTAAAGATTTAGTCCTATTGTTGAAAAACCATTAAAATATTTGAATCTCAAGTGGCAACAGTTAATCAGCTAGTTTAAAACATGATCATCGATCTCATTCCTTCCTGGTGGATTGGGTGGTTCTCAAAAATCAACAAATGGTCAACTAGGCCTTTGAAAATAATTTAGCCACATCAACAACACCACAACCAATAAGAATCATGCATGTCAGCAATAAAAAACATGCAGACCCACCTTTCTTCTTTGTCTAGGAATAAATTTAAATCTACGGTTGTCACATCATCACATAGACTTAAAATATTATATGAAAGCATGCGACAGTCATCCAATCTTCTTCTTCTACAGACTGTCAAAACCATGACCACATTGAAACCCTGGTCCCACTAAAAACTCCCATATCATCATCCATCTTGGCCAATGAAAGATTAGCATGTTGACATGACATGGCACATGAACCCACCTCATCGTCAACCTTTACATGTTGAAAGATCAAATGGTTGTTGCATGATCGCATAGGCTTAAAAGATTCTATGCAAACATGCGACAGTTGTAGGATGAAAAGGAAAACTAGATGTTGGGCCCCGTTGACAAATTCCATGTCACCAAACTTGTGGCCAATCAAAACATAACAGATCTTCAACACTTGGCAACACGGTCCCACCTACCAGTTGGCTTTAAATCGGATGGTGGTCACATGATCACAAAGGGGAAGAATATTCCTTGTGATCAAGCAATAACCATTGATCTTTTCAAACCATACCTTGTCAAATGACCAAACCACTAGAAGAAAACTTAATTACTAGGGTTGCACAAACACGTGACTCAAGAAAACACCAAGTCACCAAATAAAAAGTACTTATCCACCAAAATCAAGAGACCCTACGAACATACAGTCGCCCAATTGCTGGATAAAAGGTAATAGCCCACCAAGAAAAAGAACATGTGTCAAATGGAGATTTAAGTGGCTGGAAAAAGGTAATGAATAAATAGACCTGGCTAAGGGTTTTTACACTTAGATAAATTTTTGAATCCCTAGACACGGAAAATGACCTGTTTCATAGACCTTAAAACTTGAATATCTCCCTAGTTTTCGCATATTATACCATGTGATCTAAACTAGAGCTTGAGGACAACATGAACTATCTGAGGCAAATAGTACAAGCCATGAAACCCTGTGGATCATCTTCACATATTAAAACAAGTTTTTAGGTGGTCATGACAATTTCATTAGGGTTTTCACAAGGAATAGGTCATCTTCTTAGGATTTTGCATAGACAGAAAGATGGACTAACAGTGGCTCTATCTGAGGATGCATGCCTCTCATAGGCATGGAAAGAATTCAAAAATTTTGGGAGAGCAGACCACCTACTGGAAAACAATAAAGAGCACTAGGACAAAAACCTACAAACTAAAGCAAGAAGGATAGGAAAGAAACACACCAGTATATACAAACCTAACTACTATTCATGGAAAGAAAGGTATTTCAACTAAAGTATTTCTTCAAGAACTATCCATGAACTGGAAATTCTTGAATGTCACCATTTAACTCCTTGACGATGTATGAATCTTGTCCCCATTTTTCATGAATCATATATGGCCCTAACCAGATTGGATCAAATTTTCCATGTTTTCCTTTATCTTCCAATATGGCATTCCAAATCAACACAAAATCATCAAGTTCAAACCTCCTTTCTACTAATTTCTTATCATACAAACTCTTGACCTACAACTACAACTTAGCATTCTTTGAAGCCGATTCTCTTCTAGTTTCGTCCAGCTTGATTAAGTCCTGAATTCTCAACTTCATTTCATCCTCTAGATCTTCATCATATATTTGAACAAACTTATACATCTCTAGCAAGTTGTTCTAGGGCATCCTCGCATGTATTCCATACACTAAATCAAATGGTGCACATCCAATTACCTTCTTCACAATTACTCTGTTAGCCCATATAGCTAACAGCAATTTTGAGTTTCGTGCCTTCTTATTCTTTTCAAGAATCCTCTTGAGAATCTTAATCAAACTTTTGTTAGTTGATTATGCCTGTCCATTTCCTTGTGGATGATAAGGTGACGAAAATGATATCTAGATTCCTAAACCTTTGTAGAATTCTTTGTATTTAGTAGACCTGAAGCACATTGTGTTATCACTAACAATCCTTTCAGGACAACCAAATCTTGTAACAACATTATTCAATAGAAATCAATCACCACCCTACTAGTTGCATTCCATGTAGGAATAACCTCTACTTATTTTGTAAAATAATTAGTGGCAACTAAGATCCAAGAGTGTCCTCCACTGGACTTGTTTGGGAATTCACCTATAAAATCCATTCCCCATTGTTGGAAAGGGGATTGCACCTCAACTAGCCTCAATGATACATTTCCTAAAAACCTGAGCCTACCAAAAAATATTTGACAAGGATCACACTTTCTTACCAATTGTTCAGCATCCTTGAAGATCATGGGCCACCAGAATCCTACTCTCAAAATCTTCTAAGCAGTAGTTTTTCCCATATAATATCCACCACATATCCCCTCATGCATTTCTTTCAACAATTTGTTAGCTTGAGGCTCATCAACACATTTCAAAAGTATGCAATTCAAATTCCTTTTATATAACTTGCATTTTATAATTACATACTTGATTGCCTATAGTTTTAGTGTCCTCTTCTTATTGACATCCTTTCTTGTTGGACACTTCATATTTCTCAAATAATAGATAACATCTTAATACCAGATACAATCATCCATATCACATATGTAATCAATTTCAGCCTGATTTATCTGATTTGCATCAAGATTGGATTGAGCCATCAATTTTTCCAATCCTTGACCTCTAACCAACTTGGTAATTTGGATATCAATGTTAAACTCTTGAATTCTATTAATCCATCTGCATCTTCTCCCAGACACTTCTTACTATGAAAAGATATCCTTTACTGTAGAAATTAGTACAAAAGCAACCACAACTGCTCCTATCAAATAACATCTAAAAGCCTTTACTTCCTTCACAAGTGTATATGCTTGTTTCTCATTGATGTCATACTTTAATTTAGCGGCCTACAAAGATTTACTAAAGAATGCAATAGGTTTCTTAAAACCCTCTTTATTTTCCTGCAATAAAACTGTAGCAATAGTATGAAAAGATGAAAAAGAGAAAATGTCCATTGGGACATCATAATCAAGTGCCTTAAGCACAGAAGCATCTTTGATTTCCTGCTTGATATTCTTGAAAGCTTCATCAGGCTCACCCTCCCATTTAATTATAGATCCCTTCTTCAACATTTTGGATATTGGTCTAGTAACTTCGGCAAAATTTGTAACAAATCTTCTCAAGAAATATACCTGGCCAAAGAAGGACTGGATTCCCTTCACATTTTTTGGTTTTTGAATCTTATCAATTGTCATCACTCTTTCTGGATCAATTCTTACCCCTTTCTTTCCAACTAAGTGGCCAAGCAACTTGCCCTCAGTCACACCAAATACACATTTCCTTCGGTTTAATGAAATGCCATACTCTAAGGCTCTTGCAAATATCTTCTCTAAATGAGAACAATGATCCTCTTCCTTCTTGGAATGTGCAGTTAAGTCATCTTGATAAACAAAAAGGAAAACATCTATAAAATTTGCAAAGGCAACATCTATTTCCCTTTGAAAAGTAGCACCAGCATTTGTGATACCAAAAGGCATTCTCACATAAACATAAGTTCCCCAAGGTGTTGTTGTAGATTGATGTGAACCTAATCTATCTTGAAAGGTGTAGACATGTCAAACGTTAGCCTAAACAGTATATACCTAACAAAACAAATAGTAATTCACAAAGTCCCTCTGATTGAGCTTAAATAGATGTGCCCATGCACTGTTTGATTTTCTCATATAAAGGAATGTGGGTATGCTCTCAAAGCACCTGAAGCATGTTCCTAATGCTGATTTGGATGGATAGAGATTCGTGAAAACCCCATATATGGCACAATATTGGGTAGAACACCCAAAATTGCCCCTAAGGCTTCAAGAACTCAGTTTGATGCAAACTAGTATGATTAACTTGATTTTAAACCCAAAATAGATGTGAAAATGATGCATAAATAGGAATGAAACTAGATTAATCCATTAGATCTATGCTAAGATGTGATTTAGGAAAGCTTAAAGATGAAATAAACTAACAATTAGTGATTTAGCTAAATGATTTAGAGCTACTCTAACATTATAACATTGCTTTAAAAAGTTACTTATTTTCTCTTACAAATGAGTGTATTTATAGAATTTGGGAAGGTCTTGGATTAGGAGGATAGGTTAGGGTTTGGGGTAAGATTTAGGGTTCGAGTCAAAGGGGATAAGGATGAAGACTTTCTAGAGGAGTTTAGGACTTCCTTAGGATAAATATGGATTTTAAAAAATAGATAAAGGTTTATTTATTTCCAAGGGTTAGGTTTGAGGATATTTATTAAAATAGATTTAATAAACATGAGGATTTAATATTTAATCTTAATTAAATTTTTTTAGTTGGGATTAGGGTTAGGAAATGATGGAATTACCCTTTAATTGAAATTAAAGAGGGATTAGAAGATTCTAGAAGAGGTTTAGGATCTTTAGGATATTTCTAAGGTTTGGGTAAAAAATAAATAAAATATTTATTTGTTGGCTTTTTGGTTAATTTATTAATTAAATAATTAATAAATAGGGAAAAGGTGTTTAAATAAGATTTAAATATTTTTGGGAGGGATGTCTTAATTAAATATTTTTAATTAAGATAAAGGGATTTAATGACATAAAAATAAATAAATTAATTAATTAATTAATTAATAAATGATGATGTCATCAGGGTTTTTCAGAAAATAAAAATATTTTATTTTCTAAAGAATTTTTAGGTGTCTACATTTTGCCCCTCTTTGATGCAATGCCACAAGTAGCATGGCATCAAAGACAAGAAAATAAGATGCCCAAGGCTAGAATTCAGAGGAATAAGGGATTGTGCCCCCTCAAGAAAATAACACAAGGAGTAAACGTTGTGGAATTTTCTCAAAAGGAAAAAGAAAAGGAAGGACTGAGGAAGAAGGGAAGATAAATAACCAAACTTCAAAGAGCAAATATGGATGAATGCAAGATGAGATGGAATGCAAAATGCAAAGTGTAGCTATTTGAAGAGATGCAAGATTAAGCTAGATGATGCAAGATTAATCTAGATGATGTAGGATGCAGGGGATGTTGGGGAGTTTCCAGGTGCAAATGTGGAGAGCATAACCTAGTTTGATATACCAACATTAGAGACCTACCAAGGATACTGGGATCATGAGGCCTTGTCACTAGTGTTGCATAGGACAAATGCGAAAAAGACATGCAAGGTTTCTCCAACATCACACATGATCCTGAGAAGGAGGCACGGTAGAAATGATACTAGAGAAACCAAAAACAAATGACATTTTCCAAGTGCACCATGTAACCGAGAAGATCACATGTCAACCGTGCAAGGGTCGTGTCTAACTAACTCATAGGTAGAAGTAAAAGATCAAAAGACCTTGCCCCAGATTGTCTGCATTCGCAGCACACCATGATATAAAGGATCGTGGTGACTTTGAGTAGAGAAACAACGAAAAGCCGAAAAGATTAACAAGATCCAAAGGACAAAATCGAAGACCAAAATGATAACTCCAAAAAGACATCCTTTTCCAAGGAGAGAGGTGTGATGTGACTGATGTGATTGATGGTGGGAAGATTTCTCTGAACGTGTGGAAGGATACATCAACATGGACCAAGTGTGATTGGTGGAAGATTAGGTCTGACATGAGGAAGGATACATCCTCAAGGACCTATTGATTGATGAAAGAATGAGTGTTGTTGTTCGCCGACAAATGATGAAGTCAAAGAATAATCATTGTGACCAAGAATAGTCAATAATTGATGTTGTTGAAGTACAAGGCTAGATGGGACAAGATTTCTGATCAAAGGCTTCTGCAGGACTAACAAGGATATGTACAACAAGACGCGATGATATGTACAAAGGAAAGAGATATTTACAAGATTTCTCAAAAAATTAGTAAAGATTCAAGGGAAACTGATGAAGGGTACTCCCCTTAATACTACAAACACATAACAAAAATAGAGAAATAACAACAATATGCAAGAACAAAAAATGGGCTTCTTATTATCTCCACAAATGTGAAATTACAAACTTTTAGAATTACAATATACAAAGCCACTTGAGCATTCCCTTACAATATTCTGTAGGACAAAGCCTCGAATAAATACTCAGATCTAGTACTCAAAACTACCCTAGACTACACAACGGACCTTCTTTATATAGGTGATTTCCACCGCCCGAGAAGGTTCCAGAAATTTATCCCTTAAGGTTGACAAAATAAAGAATTATTTATTTTTTACAATTATTACAATAGGGTTGGCTCAAAAGAAATACAAAATATTTTTTTAGGTAGCCCAACTTCTGGAGGCCATAACTTTCTAACCGTAGCTCCATTTTTCTATTGTAACCACTTTTCAGAAATGTCATGATGAGATCTACAGTTCTTGACATGCGCAAGCACCAGTCAGCTAGGGATCGATCACAATTCGGAGCCTCTAAGGCCTTCAAAACTAACCTGAAAGATTTCATACCCAAAAACCTCAATAAATTCACCAATACTGATGATGTGGCAATGAAACTCAACTGGTAGGCTGAAATGACTGAGATGAACCTCCAACTATGAAATCAAAACATTCTGAGATCATATGACTAGCTTACTAAAAATAGTAAGTTTCCATAAATAGTAGCTCTGCACAAGATAGCCCTTATTGAAAAACAAACCAGAAATATTTTTGGGTGATGCAGGATTGCTCTTACACCCAGGATGCTCTTGCATCAGAACCAATGAAATAACTATCTCACACACCTTTTTCCATAGGTAGGATGATTGGGGATAATTGATTGGATCAATGGTGGAAAGATTTGGTATGAATGTGAGGAAGGATACATCATCATGAACCTAGCATGATTGGTGGAAGATTGCGATGAGTTGTTGCGTCATGATGTAGGATCGGATGAGGGGACTAGATTTCCAACCCAAGATAGACTAATGATCTTCAAAATGACTAGATTCTTATCAATGTAGGCCAATCTCTTGCTTGAGATGATGAGGCTAACAAGGACAAGTACAAGATTCCCTAGACAAAGTTTATGTCAAAGGGTAGTTCTGGGATTGATTTCTAATTTATGATGAGGATTTGAGAAACTCAAAGGATTGGTGACATGAAGTGAATAATTGGATGAATGGATAAGGATTCCTATGACAAGAGATAGGTAAGATTCTCAAACCTCAAAAGGACCAAGGGATGATTGTTGATGAGTTAAGTTTATAGGGTGTTTTGTTTATAGTTTTCTAAGTACAAACTTGAATAACTTATAGTTTTTCATAAACATGATACAGTTTCTTACGTTTATAAGTTTTAACTATATGTATATTTGCTACTCATGAAACTTAAAGACAATACTAAATATATATCTAGATTAATGAATGTCATGGTAAATCTAGTATATTTCTTCCCTGGCTTTAATGGGTAGACCTCCTGTAGTTGTGTGACAAGGCTACATTTAAATAGGAAAAACTTGTTATTATCTATGCCTCAGATTAGTGCTTTGGATTTTGTTGTGTTAACCTTTTTGCAGGAAGAATAAGTCAAGCAGGGAGCATGGATTAAAGGATGAGTGGTCTTTCAAGGTGGATGACTATTTCAAAGTTCATTATAGCTCCACTCCTTCCATCACCTTGTGGTTGCTAATTCAATCCAAGACAATCTAGTTGCCGAGCATCCCTATATTTTTGGAGCATTGAATGTGGCTTATCTTCTTGCAATAATGATGTTGTCACTCTTGAACTAAAAGTTATTATGCTATGTAATAGAAGACCTAGTTTGTAGGCATTCTATTTTTCCTAGTTTCCTTTAAATAAGCTAGAACTTATGTTTCCAGGCTAGTTAGATATTCTAAGAAAATTCAAGTTGTAATCTAGCAATAGAGTAAGAGGGCTTTTGATATTCTATCTTGTATCCATGGTTTATTGAATGAATATATGACAGTTCTTCATTTCAATCTCTAAGTTATAACTCATTCATACTTCTGTGGGGGCCCACATGGGAGGTGAATTCCTTATTTATGTTTAAAGTAAAATTTAGTTTAGCTCAGTTCAATTAAGTTTCCTTTAAGTTATTAAGTACTGTTGTTTCTGCAGCCACTGGTAATAGAACCATTGACTATATCTTGCATCATAGGTTCACTTTCAAGCATTGTTTGTTCACTGTTATGCTTTTCCTTCAAGATGAGAGTTAATTTGTAAGTTCAGTTTCTAGTACAATTCCCATGTAGCAACTGCTTTTACCTTTGTAGTAATGACTATTGAGAAGAACTAAAGCATAAACTTTGTAGTCACTATCTCAAGTTCATGTTCACAGATTGATACATCAAATGAGTCTAGCATGATGTTCTAAGTAGAAACATGGTGAATTTCCTCAATGAATCATTGTTTAAGGGTGTCCAATCCTTGTGTTACTAGGATATTATTCTAACTAGTCATTTTTGGTGTCATTGCCGGGGATGGTGTCAATTTAGTTCAACCTAGAAGTCATTAAGTTAAGTTTTCATTTTTCTTAATTTTGCATGCATAGGCATAGGGATAATCTTGGGCAATTCTTACCTAATCTTAACCAGGAAGAACCAGTTGAGGTTCTCAATCTAGCACTTGAGGAAACCCAATTAGAAAACCCACAAGAAGAACCATTTGAGAATGTGTTTGTTGATGCCTTTGACCACTTGCCTTCACCACTGTCATCTAATGAATCCTACCATCTAAATGCTCTTTTCACAAACCCAGAATATCTAGACAACATAATGGCTCACCCTACCTTCCCTTTTCCTATTCCTACTCAACAAGGAAACCAGAATCTGAAGAATATTCCTACAATTGCACTTCATAAATTTTATGGACTCATCATAGAAGATCCAAAAACCTTCCTCTTTTAGTTTGATGTCCTTTGTTGAAGCTATGACTATACCACTGATGCCATAAGCTTAAGTTGTTTCCTTCCACCTTGAAAGAGGTTGCCCTTAGATGGTTTATGAGTTTGGGTGATGATGATGTAGCAGACTAGAATGCAATGTGTACTCTGTTTCTTGAGAAGTAAAAAGTGTTAGGATTAACAAGGCAGAAATAACAATTATGTGCAAATATAACTAATATCAGAAAATAATAAACCACACAGAATAGAACACAATGGCACACAGATTTAACGTGGTTCACCCAATCCCTGGGCTACGTCCACCAACAGCAAGTCCAATATTATTATTATCCAGTGATTACAACCTAATTACAATCCGTAATCCCTTACAGCCCAACTCTGCCGCAAGTACTAAAATCATACCTCGAAAAAATCCCTAACCCTAAGCCATATTATACAATATTTTCCCGCTTTAGGGTTAGAATGAGTTATAAGTAGTCGGCCCAAATAACCGAAAAAAGTAGTCGGCCTCAAAGTGTACAGTACTTTCCTGGATAGTACTTTCCTGATTAGTCACCACAAGCTAACAATCTCCCACTTGGTGACTGATCAGTATCCACACTATACTAAAAAACCTCCCACTTGGAGACTAATCCTGTAGCAATACCGCTACCCACATGAGGCTCCCACTGGATTGAACCACCTTGGACTCAGTTGTTCCTTTATTTTGTTCAGTCTAAAAGACCAACTGAAGCTGAACATGAGTTCAACTTCTCCCTTGTTACTACCTTGGTAAACATATCTGCTGGATTATCATCAGGATGAATCTTTTCCAGCCTTAACTGTCCATCATCCAAAACTGATCGAATGAAATGGTACCGCAACTGTATGTGTTTTGTCTTTGAGTGCAAAGCAGAATTCTTTGCAAGATGAATGGCACTTTGGCTATCTGTATGTAGAAAATTATCCTTTTGTGGATGTCCCAATTCTTCCATGAAGAATTGAAGCCATATCATCTCCTTGGCTGCCTCTTTAGTAGCAACATACTCTGCCTCTGTAGTGGATAAAGCAACCACCTTTTGTAGGCGAGAAATCCAACTCACTGCTGTCCCACCAACAGTAAATATATAACCTGTAGTACTCCGCCTGCTATCTATATCTCCTGCCAAATCTGAGTCAACATAGCCTTGTACAGTAGTAGTAGAACCCCCAAAGTGTAAACACTTACTGGATGTGCCTCTCAAATATCTGAGAATCCATTTGACTGCATTCCAATGCTCAATACCAGGGTTACTCATATAACGGCTAACGACTCCCACTGCGTGTGCAATATCTGGCCTAGTACATACCATAGCATACATTAAGCTCCCTACAGCTGAAGCATAAGGTACCTTAGACATTTTAGTCTCTTCTTCTGGTATCTTGGGACACATATCCTTAGTCAATTTCAAATGACCAGGCAAAGGTGTGCTGACAGCTTTGGCATTTTCCATACAGAAACGTTGCAACACCTTCTCAATATAATCAGCCTGAGATAGAGACAATTTCCTATTTTTTCTATCTCTACAAATTTTCATACCAAGGATTTGTTTTGCTGCCCCCAAATCCTTCATAGCAAAAGATTTTGCTAACTGTTGTTTCAACCCCTTAATGTGATCCATGTTAGACCCAGCTACAAGCATATCATCAACATATAAACATAAAATAATGTAGCTGTCATCATCCAACCTCTTAAAATAAACACAATGGTCAGAATGAAACCGACTATATCCATGCCCATTCATAAAAGTGTCAAATTTAATATACCATTGCCGAGGTGCTTGCTTCAAGCCATATAAACTTTTCTGCAATCTGCACACCAAATTCTCCTTACCCTTGACCTCAAATCCTTGTGGCTGAACCATATATATTTCTTCATCCAAATCACCATGAAGAAAGGCTGTTTTAACATCAAGCTGCTCTAAATGCAAATCTTCAGTAGCCACAATACTTAAAACAGTACGAATAGAAGTCATTTTAACAACTGGAGAAAATATCTCGTCAAAATCAATACCATGTTTCTGTGCAAATCTTTTTACAACTAATCTAGCTTTAAATCTTTTCGTACCTCCATCCTCTTCTTTGATCCTGTAAACCCATTTATTCTGTAAAGCCCTTTTACCTGCAGGTAACTTACATAAATCCCATGTCTGATTTTTCAGCAAAGAGTCCATTTCATCTGTCATTGCAGACTCCCACTGAAGCTTTGTATCCACCTGCACAACTTCATTATAACATTCAGGTTCACCAGCATCTGTTAACAGAATAGAATACAAAGATGGAGAAAATCTTTCTGGAGGTCTACTTAGCCTTGTTGACCGTCTAACACTCACTGGGGTGTGTGGTATTTGTTGTTGCTGTTGTTGCGGAGCATAAGGAACTACTGGAACATGAACTTGTGGAGTATCATCCAGTACTACATAGTCATTTTCTTTCTTCTCATGCTGCAGCAACAGATCTTTGTACAATACTTTCTCATTGAATATGACATCCCTGCTTCTTACAATTTTATGATTTTCAAAATCCCAAAGCCTATAACCAAATTCATCAATGCCATACCCAACAAATACACATTTCTTTGACTTAGCTTCCAGCTTGGTTCTATTTTCAGAATCTATAAGTGCAAAAGCTTCACAACCAAAGGTTTTGAGAAAAGAATAACTCACCTTCTTACCACTCCATGCTTCTTCTGGAATACCACAGTCCAAAGGAGTAGAGGGGCCTCTATTGATTAAATAAACAGCAGTGTTCACTACCTCTGCCCACATATTTTTGGGCAGCCTAGCATGCAACCTCATACTCCTTGCACGCTCCATTATTGTCCTGTTCATGCGTTCAACCACTCCATTTTCTTGTGGAGTCCTTGGTACAGTTTTCTGCCTACGAATACCATTAGAGGAACAATATTCTTCAAATTCTGTGCTGCAATACTCACCACCATTATCAGATCTGAGACATTTTAACTTTTTACCAGTCTCAGTCTCAACCAAGCATTTCCATTTCTTAAAAGTTTGAAATACATCAGATTTCTGTCTAAGGAAATAAATCCATACTTTTCTTGTTGCATCATCTATAAATGTAACATAATACAGAGAGCCACCAAGGGAAGATACCTGAGCTGGTCCCCATACATCTGTATGCACAAGCTCTAATCTCTCATTTTTCTTTTCCTTCCCACTCTTCACAAAATTAACTCTCTTTTGTTTTCCATAAACACAACTTTCACAGAAATCCATATTGACACATTTCAGACCAGGTAAAACTTTCTTTGAATGAAGTAATTTCATACCTTTTTCACTCATGTGCCCGAGTCTGTTGTGCCACAGTGCTGTGTCAAAATCTACAGCAACAGTTTGATGTTCTTCCTGCTCAACTGCAGCCACTGTTCCTGAGCATTCATTATCTTCTGAAACAATTAAAGTAGAAGGAACAGTATGACCTGTACAAAGATATAAGGTGCCTACTTTCACACCTTTTGCTACTACTAAGGAACCTTTTGAAACCTTCCAATTTTTATCATTAAAAGTAACTGTGCAACCCTCATCACCCAGTTGCCCTGCTGAAATTAAATTCCTACTCAGCCTTGGAACATGTCTTACCTCTTGTAGTAGCCAATGATTCCCATTCTGCAACTTAATCTTAATTTTTCCCTTTCCAACAATCTGACAGGGTTCATTATCTCCCAAATAAACTAGCCCAAAATCCCCTTGGACATAATCAACAAAATAACTTCTATGGGGTGTAGCATGAAATGAAGCCCCAGAATCTAAAACCCATGAATCATCAATACTTTCTAAGGACAAGAGCAAAGCATCCTCCTCAGATTTGTTACTTACCACATTTGCCTCCTTGTTTCCATCATTTTTGTCTCCTTGATCTTTCTTCCGAGACCAACAATCTTTCTTCTTATGACCTGGTTTTCCACAGTACCAGCAATCATTTGGCCCTTTAGATTCAGACCTCTTTCCCTTTGATTTTCCTCTTGATTTCCCACGATTTCCAGAGTTGTTTCCTCTATCTCTTGTTCTGCCTCTGCTTTCTGTGTTCAATACACTACCCGATGTGGATGCCCCTGAGCTTTTCCTACGAATTTCCTCACTCAATATAACACCAATAACATCATCATACTTTAGGGTATTAGAACCAGAAACAGAATTACTAACAGCCATTACCAAGCCATTCCAGCTTTCTGGCAAAGAACACAAAATCAAGAGAGCCCTAACCTCTTCATCAAAAGTAATTTTAACTGAGGTTAATTGACTTGTAACTGTATTAAACTCATTCAAATGATCAGTAACTAATCCACCTTCTACCATTTTCATATTAAATAAACGCTTCATAAGAAATACCTTGTTTGAAGCTGAAGGCTTTTCATACAACTTCGCTAGGGTTTCCATCAGATCTTGAGCTGTCTTTGCTTCAGTAATATTGAATGCCACCGATTGTGCCAGGCATAGACGAATACTCCCCAGTGCCTTCCTATCCAAAATATCCCTATCCTCCTGAGACATTGATTGCTCTTTCTTGGCTACTCCCTCTAATGGCCACCATAGATCCTTCTGATAGAGATAATCCTCCATTTACATCTTCCATAACTGGAAGTTCTGCCCATTAAACTTATCAACCTTCAGCCTACCCTCTTCTGCCATTTCTCCCACTTAACTGAGAGACTCTCCCACTAACTCGTGAGACCTGCTTCAGAGAATAGATGAAAGAACGAATGAAATAACCTCGCTCTGATACCACTTGTTAGGATTAACAAGACAGAAATAACAATTATGTGAAAATATAACTAATATCAGAAAATAATAAACCACACAGAATAGAACACAATGGCACACAGATTTAACGTGGTTCACCCAATCCCTGGGCTACGTCCACCAACAGCAAGTCCAATATTATTATTATCCAGTGATTACAACCTGATTACAATCCGTAATCCCTTACAGCCCAACTCTGCCGCAAGTACTAAAATCATACCTCGAAAAAATCCCTAACCCTAAGCCATATTATACAATATTTTCCCGCTTTAGGGTTAGAATGAGTTATAAGTAGTCGGCCCAAATAGCCGAAAAAAGTAGTCGGCCTCAAAAAAAATTTCTGGATAGTACTTTACTGATTAGTCACCACAAGCTAACAATCTCCCACTTGGTGACTGATCAGTATCCACACTATACTAAAAAAAAAGATTATTTCAGAGTAGGTGACTTAAAAGGAGATGACATCTTCAAGGTGACACAGAAGGAAGATGAAACCTTGGAAGACTATGTCTCTAGATTCATGTTCAGCCTACAGGGTAACACACAACATGAACTAAATGAACAATCTCAAAAGAATCTATTTTTGAGAGGTGTGAATGATGGAAGCATAGAATCCCTTGACCTCATGGTAGGGGGAGACATTACACAGAAGGATTGGGATGCAAAAAAAAGCATATGTCTAAACTATTGTAGAGCTACTATCAAGAAAGGAAGAGGTTTGAGAACCCTGCCTCACAAGTCTACTGGTGGAGGTATGTCCAAAATGGAGTTATCCAATCTATTGTCAGATTTCAAGTAAGACATCATTAATGATGTTGCTACTCAGTTAGATACTATGCAAGTGAGGAGAAAGAAAGATGAATCTGATGCAGTGTTAGCAAAGTATTGCCCACATTGTAGGGAGAAGAAAAAGAACTATCGGTGCAAGTCTATTGCAAGCCTTGAGTCTCAACCAATTCTTACCGAGTTCAAATCCATTGATGGAAATGGAGAGGTCCTCTACATTTCCTAGTGAAGGCCATGGGCCCAAAGATTGGGTATACCCCAAGATCCTCTTCACTGTTTGAGCACCTCGTGTCCCTATTTTATTGGTTGGTGCTCTATTTGTTATATTGATGCTATTAAATCAAATAGGGACATCAGTAATAAAATAATACACTTACCATTTTGAATTTGAGCTCATAAAGATTAATATATCCTACTATTTTGAACTCAATGCTAAGGAGAAAAAATTATGATGTCAAAAAGTATAAAATTTCATGCCTTGAAATTTTACAACATAGTTCCTTAGTAGCTACCATATAAAGAGCAATGCAAGGTGGCAACTTTCCCATTTTACCATGGTTAGGGCCCTCTTTTACCATGCTTTATGAGCTTTATGTTTTTACCATAAAATAGTGATGTTTATCAATCAAAATAATCTGACATCCAGTCAGCGCATGTACAGCATCACTATGAGTTAAAAACAATTAATGATGGATAGTCATTGGAAACTTCCGATAGGAATCCATTGCATGTACAACATCATTGTCACTGAAAACTAGAAATGATGGATTTCTATTGTAAAATTCAAATGTCTGTCTATCACATTGATAGCTTCCTCAGCAGAAAACAAATTCGAAATGACGATGATCCGTCGGATAGCTCTAATATATTATCATCATTTTTATTATTTCTAAAGGATAGGTGTCACAATG
Organism: Chamaecyparis obtusa; assembly: GCA_027943335.1. NCBI lineage: Eukaryota > Viridiplantae > Streptophyta > Pinopsida > Cupressales > Cupressaceae > Chamaecyparis > Chamaecyparis obtusa. The sequence goes on along the minus strand of BSBK01001471.1, from coordinate 950,073 downwards.
GAAACATCCACAAATAGGCCTGATGCTAGATTGTCCTTTATGGTGTCCCCTTTTTGTGATGTCCATTATTGTTGTAATTATGATATAAATCAGAACCATCAATTTTTTTGACTGTAAAATTGCAATAGTAAGTGGTGTCACTTTTACGATGGTAAAATGTCATAATTATGATGGTAAGCCATTGGAATTAGGGCTCAAATGTACTAGTGATTGCACCCATCAAGATGAAACTATAGACTATCTGATACATGTAAAGCAATCAATCCCATTGCCTCATCCATCTTGTTCCTATGTTGCATGACCTCGAAAGGCCTTTGTAAAATCAGTTTCACTGTGTCTAAACAAGACCACAACCCTTTTGACCAAAGAAGTCATGTCATTAGGGATTTCCATGTGTGATAGTTATGAGGGGTCAGAAGTTCTAGACAAGAAGAGGTCTCGGACATTTTTTTGGAAGGGTATTTGTATTGATATAATTTCAAGTTTACTGAAGTAAATTTTAGAAAACAATAAATAAAACACCCCCCACAATTCAATAAACCAAACCTTGGAAGCTAGAAAAGATTTCTTACAATGAGAGAAGAAAAAAGATTCAAATGAGTATCATGTGTACCTTTGAATTTTTCTAATGAAAATATCCATAGATCTAGATAGAAATCACAGGCAAAAAATCTTGTAAGTCACAGCATGATTCCCGTGAGGGTTTTAAATTTTTCCTTTTCATATTTTCCAATGTAGACGTCGACTCATGCATGACAGATAGTAGAATACCAGATCTAAAAACTATAACCAAAACCTCTCAAATTAGGCAAAAAAATCCCAAATTTCTTCTATCAAACCCTTGCTCTTTTTTTCTTCAAACATGAACAAGCTACAGTAGATCCAACTCTAATACCATGTAAAATTTGATGAAAACAAATCTATTAAGCCCAAAAAACCTGCATGCAAAAACCTATCACAAGGAAGAAATATCTTTCCTCTATATAGCAGCTGGTGTCAACATAGTAACAAGAAGTATTCTATGTATGGTTGTTTGTATAGTTATCATGGAGCCATGCACCCTTGGATATATGTTGAAGACATATTAGCGATTTTTTAGTTATGGACACTATCTAATATTTAGTAGAAGTGAAGTTATGTAGTTATTATTCGCTAGTAGCAGTTTCTTGTGTTTGTTCAGGAGAGCCAACAGAGATTTTATTGGTTCTTAAGTTGCACCCATCCTTGGCATATGCACCCTTGGATTTAAGCTTAGAGAAGTGTTATGAATGTTTGGTTAAGAGAACATGAGTTAATTCAGCTTGAGGAGAAAGATCTAGTTATTTTGGTAGAGTCGAAAGTGTGTAGTGTGCATCTACAATTACCTTAATGAACAGGTCCTAGAATGTGTTGTGTGCATAGTAGAGCTGACAAAATGATTATAGAAGTTTGTTATGGTTTCTCTAATATGATTTCAAGGTGGTTCTAATAGGCCAACCTAATTGTATCATTTAGAGAAAAGATATTTATAGGCAGTCATTTGTGATTTCTTGAGTGTGGCTCATAATTGATAAAGCAGAGTAGAGCAGAGTGTGTGAAGTGTTGAGCCATCATGATAAGGTCTATGTGACCAAGGAAATTATGTGTGCTATATATTGGAACTGATCTAGACAAGAAATTCAAAGAGCAGTTCACCAAGATCTAGATATTGTGTGTATCTATTATTCAGAAGGTTGTAGCCTTCGCCCATTTGAGCAGTGAGCTCTTAGACAGTGCGTCCTCTCCCCTAATAGGGACAATTATAAAAGACTCCTAACAGGGTCCAACCCTTGACCAGGTCTACTATACTTAATATATTGTAAAGCTACTCCTAACAAGGTAAAGGATCTTCTAACAAGGATCATTATACACTAGTACAGAATATTAGTGGGTGTCAATTCCCACCAGGGTTTTTACTTATTTGGGTTTCCCTGTAACCAAACTATTGGTGTTGTATTCATGTGTTCTTTCATTGTGTTTATGCTTATGTTAAAGTATACTTAATTGGATAAGGAATTGAAACTTTTAGATAACTAATTCACCCCCCCAACCCCCTCTCAATTATCTCTTGGGACTATTCCTAATAATTGGTATCAAAGCCAAGTGCCTCAAAGAGAAATTTTAATAGCTTGAGGTTGATCAGATGGAATACTTCAGGAAAGAAAGTCCGAAGTTTGATGGAGAGAATTATCTTTATTGGAAGAACAAGATGGTGACCCATTTGCAGTGCATTGCTTTTAAGGTTTTTGATGTCACTATCAAAGTAGCCAGGATTCCTACCCTAGAAGATCTTGGAAAAGATGATGCTACTGAAATAAAAAAGGAATTGTTTCATTAGAATGCTATAGCCAAAGAAGCCCTTATATGTGCCCTATCTGATAGTGAATTTTTAGAGATAAAGAAGGAGGATACTACCCACAAAATATGGAAGTACCTAGAAGACATATTTGAAGGAGAAAAACAAGAAAAGGATGCACATAAAAAGACATGGAAGAAAAGATTCAATGCATTAGAGATGCTACTTGAAGGAAATATCAGAGCTTACAATCAAAGGATAAATGAAGTAGTTGTTGGAATCAGAAACAATGGTGGAGAGATTTTAGAAGAGGACATTATGGACAAGTTAATGACCACTCCCACTCCTGAATATGAAAGAAAGATCAACATCCTTGATGAGACCATGAAGCTTACATCAAATTTCAAAAGAGAGACCTTGATCAAAAAAATCTCAGCCTTTGAGAGCTCAAGATTGAAGATAGAACCAAAGAGTGAGACAGTCTTCAAAGCAACATTTCATGACAACAAATCTACAAACACTTCTTGTAATTTTGATGATGATGACGATGAGAAAATATTAGATGATTTCATTTCTATGATTTCCAAAAGAGAAAATAAGGTAAAAGGAAAATATGAAGGTTAGTTACCATTTAAGTGCTTTTCATGTAATAAGATTGGTCACTTAGCATCTACGTGTCCTACTAGATCTAGAAAGTTTTAAAAGGATTACAAACCTAAGGAATGTTACTATGATGGAGATGGAGTTTCTAATGATGAATCAAGAGAAGAATAAATTGGATTCATTTCTATGGTAGACAAAAGGAATGATAAGACAAATCGCAAAGATGAGAAAGAGGAACAAAAACTAGCATTAATTTCCCAAGCAGATATAAGGACAAATTGGATTATAGATAGTGGTTGTTCACATCACATGATAGGTGATAAAGGTAGATTTGTTCATTAGGAAAAATATGATGGTGGTATGGTTAGATTTGGAGACAACACTTCTAAACCTATAGTTGGTAAAGGAGACATCACTTTGGATGGAAATAATAGTACTAACGATGTTCTCTATGTTGATGGTTTGAAACATAACCTTCTGAGTGTTGGACAGCTACTTCAAAAAGGTTATCAGTTGGATTTCAAAGATGACAAATGCATCACTAACAACAAGGATGGTGTTATGATTGCTTCAGGATCAATGACTAAAGGTAATGTTTTCCAACTCAATTCAGAAGCAATTTATTTTGTTGCCAAAGTTGATGATAGTTGGTTGTGTCATAAAAAGAATATGTCATATCAATTTTAATAACATAGTAAAGATAAACAATGTAATAGCAGTAAGAGATCTACCTAGCATAGAAAATCCAATTGATACTATATGAAGGGAATGTGTGATGGGAAAGCATGTGAGAAATTCATTTAGGAGAAAGCTCAATTTAGGAGAAAACAAGTTGGATCTGATTCATACAAACCTATGTGGTCCAACTCAAACAAGATCATACTATGGTGAAAAGTATTTCATTTTTTTTTAGATGATTATACTAGGATGATGCAAGTTTCATTCTTGAAAGATAGGTCAGAAGCTTTTGAGAAGTTCAAAAATTTCAAAGCTAAGGTTGAGAATGAATCTGGACTAGAGATAAAATGCTTGAGATCGGATAAAGGAGTAGAATTAACCTCTGATAGATTTTGAGTATTTTGAAGAACATGACATAAAAAGATAGTTAAGTGCACCTAGAACCCCTCAGGAAAATGGAATTGTAGAGAGAAGTAATAGGATCATTCTTGATAAAACACGCACCATTATGATAGAAGGAAAAGTTTCACACACCTATTTGAGATATGTGGTCAATACAGTAGTATATACCATCAATAGAATTCAATTGAGACCAGGTGCTAACAAAACACCATATGAGCTATTGTTTGGTAATGTTCATACAGTAAAATAATTTAGAATCTTTGGAAGTAAGTGCTACATCAAGAGGGATGAAGTAGTAGGCAAGTTTGATGCAAGAAGTGATGAAGGTATTTTTCTTGGTTACTCTACTAAAATTAAAGCTTATAGATGTTTCAATTTAAGATTGAAAAAGATCATAGAAAGTGCTCATGTTAAGATTGATGAAAACTTCATGGTTCAAGAAAGATATCATGATTACTCACCCGTGATTGAAGAAGAACCTAAAAACCTCCACTAGTGAGATAGTTATTAAGGAAATGTTTGATAGTATTGATGTGCTATTCAATGACCCTGAAAAAAGTGAAGAAGATACTCCTAAGGCTAATGATTCTACATCACCTAAAGTTCCAAAGAATATATCTAGAAATCATTCCAAGAAAGACATCATTGGAGATTAGAGAGGCAAAGTCTTGATAGGATCACAAGCAAAGAACTCAGCTAGTAGTGAAGTGGTATGTTTACTATCTCAGATTGAACCTTTAAGTGTTGAAGATGTTTCAATGATTCAGATTGGCATAATACTATGAAAGAAGAATGTGATCAGATTATTAAGAATAACACTTGGGAACTAGTCCCAAGACCTAGTGATAAAAATGTAATTGGAACAAAGTGGATATTTAAAAACAAGATAAATGAAGATGGTACAGTAGTAAGAAATAAAGAAAGATTAGTATGTAATGGATATGCAAAAAGAGAAGGAATTGATTATTCAGACACATTTGCACTTGTGAGTAGATTAGAAGCTATTAAGTTATTTCTAGCTTATGCTACAGTCAAAAACTTCAAAGTATATCAAATGGATGTCAAGTCAGCATTCTTGAATGGAGATCTGAAAGAAGAAGTATACATTGAGCAGTTAGAAGCATTCACCCTATCAGATAGACCTGATATGGTATGCAGATTGAAGAACACCCTCTATGGACTTAAGCAAGCCCCTAGAGTATGGGATGAAAGACTAGATGGATATCTAACAGAGATTGGATTCAAAAAAGGAGTAGTAGATTGTAATCTATTCATTAGAGAGACATCTGAAGGTGTACTACTTGTAGCCATATTTGTTCATGACATTATCTTTGGAGGTAATGACAAATTAAGTGTAGAATTTACCAAAGAAATGCAGAATGAGTTTGAGATGAGTATGATTGGTCCTATCAAGTACTTTTTGAGATTGAATGTTTAGCAAATAGAGAAAGGTATTTTCATTAATCAGTCAAAGTATGTGAAAGAAATATTAAAGAAATTCAAGATGGATGATTGCAAGCTAGTAGGAACCCCTATGATCACTGGATGTAAGCTTACAAAAGAAGATGACTCACCGGTAATAGATATAACATTGTAAAAGTCTATGATTGGTAAACCCATATATCTTACTCAAACTAGGCCTGACATTTCAAATGCAGTTGGCATAGTTGGAAGATTTGTAGCAGAACCCAAGAAATATCAACTCATGGTAGTAAAGAGGATATTCAAATACTTGCAAGGAACTATAGATTATGATCTATGGTATCCTAATTTAGAGAATGTTAAGCTTCATGTGTACACTAATGCATATTAGGCAGGATGTGTTGATGACAAGAAGAGTACATCAGGTGGAGTAGTATTTCTTGGTGATAGACTTGTCACTTGCACAAGCAAGAAACAAAATTGTATTTCTCAGTCAATAGCAGAAGCGGAGTATGTTGCAGTAGCCTTAAATTTTTCTACAATTGTTTGGATCAAGTAGATGGTAAAGGACTTTGGAATTAAGATTAATTATCCTATTTCTATTCACTGTGATAACACTAGCACTATCAATATGTCAAAGAACCCTATGATGCATGCAAAGACAAAGAACATTGAGATCAAGTATCATTTCCTAAGAGAGAAAGTGGTTGAAAAAGAAGTCAAGTTGGACTATGTCAGTACCAAAGATCATTTGGAAGGTATATTCACAAATCCCTTGCCTAAGGATACTTTTGAGAATCTCAGGGAGAAGTTGGGAGTAATTCCCTTCCCTAATTCTACTTAGAAGAAAGAAGGAAAGGCATCAGTCCTCAGGGACTGGTGGAAGGTTGACTACTCTACCTCAGGAGTAGTATCGGTGCTTAAAATGAATGGTGCCCTTTTCCATTGATGTCAAAGGGGGAGTAATATCTAGATTCATGAAAAATAAAAACAAAAGGAGGACTACTATACTAAGGGGGAGCAGTATTCACTTATGACAATAGTTCAGTTGAGCAAATGGAGAATGTTAGAAAATTATTGCAGCAGGTAGAGGATTCATCCATGGGGGAGTTTTGATAAGGAAATGGAGAATGTTATAAAAGAAATGTTCACTTGGGTTGGTGGTAGTTTTCTATTCCACATGTTTCCATCAATGCCAAAGGGGGAGATTGTTGGATATTTTCCAACAGTTCAGTATTGAGTGTATGTTTGTCATTAATGGAAAAATATGGAAAGTAGCATACGAGGAAGTCTTATGTAGTAAGACTTTAGTATATGAAACATGGACATGATATCAGCGTGATATCATGGGTGCAAAGGTTAACTCTTAGTACAGACAGTTATATAGCAGCTGTTGTTAGTAGTGTTCATGACAGAGTAACAAACAATGTTCAATGTATGGTTGTCCATAAAATTGTCATGGAGCCATGTACCCTTGGATATATTTTGAAGACATATTAGTGATGTTTTAGTTATGGATGCATAGTCTAATATTTCGAAGAAGTGAAGTTATGTAGTCTCTATTTGCCAGTAGCAGTTTCCTGTGTTTGTTCAAAAGAGCAGATAGAGATTTTATTGGTTCTTGAGTTGCACCCATCCTTGGCATATGTACCCTTGGATTTAAGCTTAGATAAGTGTTATGAATGTTTAGTTAAGAGCACATGAATTAATTCATCTTGAGGAGAAAGATCTAGTTATTTTGGTAGAGCCGACAATGTGTAGCGTACGTCTATAATTACCTTAATAAACAGGTCCCAGAATGTGTTGTGTGCATAGTGTACACACAAAAGTAGTGCACTTCTCTAAGTCATTACTTCAAAGGGAATCAATGGAAGGGAAACCTTCAAAAGTGACCTAGAGCTCTCTATGCATGGAGTTGCAAGATTGTAAAATTGCTCTCAGCTAGAGCTATGAGGCTTATGACCTTGCTAGTCAACCACACAATGAGAGATTCAAGATTGAAGACAAGGGAAAGAGTACCAATATCCCCAATAGAATAAAATGAAATGCAATGCAATGAAAACTATCTAAGAATGGAAATTACAAGCTAATCTATGAAAGGAAAGATGTAAGCTATTACAATCCCTCCTAATTAAGCTATGTGAGATTAATCTATTGCATAAAGGAAACTAAGCTAAGAATGTCATGCTTATGCAATTATGAAAGCCAACTAGAATGATATGTAGCAACAAATTCTTCAAAGCTTGGATGCAAGAATGTCTCCAAAGAGCTCCAATGTACCTAGAAAACCTGCAACATAATATTAGCAAGAAAAGATTGTATACGCAAATGAGGAGGAGAGCTCTTCTTTTATAGAGAATGAAAACAAAAAATGGTACAGATTAAGAGGAAAAAAGACTTAATCAAGGGTGGAGCATAAAAGAGGAGTAATCCATGTGCACAAGTATCCTCCAATAGGAAAATTAGAGTTGACTTTTATGTCCATGTGAGACAAAAAGAACTTTTCTTTTATTTATAAAATATAAATAAAGATTTATTTGTGCAACTTTGGATAAGAGGAAAGGGGTAGGATTTTTATTTAATAAAAGGGGAGGAAATATTCCTTTTAATCAAATAAAGACTTAGGATAAAATGGTTAGCCCATGAAAAATAATCAAAAATGATCAAAAGAATTTGATCAAGGAAATTGATATAAATTGCAAATGCTAATTCAAAAAAAAACATTGATTCAGAGATTGGGATAAAACTAAAAATGGGGCCCAAGGTCTAGGCGACCATTTTAGGGTGCATATATTTGCCCCTCTTTGACTAATGTGTGATCATTTTGGGAATACATGTGGTCAAAGAATAAATTGAAATGTGAGATCAATCTGGGATCACAAAACAACCTAGATGTGTGTTCATTTTGGGAACACATCAGGACAAGCATAAAAAAAAGCTGAAAGAAAAAAACCTACACCGTCGCTACTAGGTGCAAATCAAGCCTTAGACAAAACTATCGCCATCGTTGCTAGGCAATAATCAAGTCTGAAAAAGGAGATAAAAATCTCAAGCTGAGCTAAAAAGCTGAATCAAGGATTAAAGCTGAAAAGCTAATAGGTAATGCCCCCTTGGAGTCAAAATCAAAATTAGGTAGAGGAGAATAGTAAATCAAAAGATCTGATCAGATCACTAGAAACCATAATCAAAGGAATAAAGCACGATAGGTTAACCATCAAGCAGTGAAAATATGCCTCAGATTAACTAAGAAAGATATAGGTTAAGGATGCAGTCAAACAGTAGAGAGAGAGAGATCAAGTGAAATTGAATGGTAGACTAGAAGGTTGAAAGATATGGGGGATGAAGAAATGAAGATGCCCCAACAAAGATCAAAGTATCAGGCCTCAAATGGTTAGCCAACTGCACAGAAGAGGGTGAAAATTTGAAACATGATTTTTGCCATCAAGATGAACTTGGATTTTGATTTTGAGTCTAAAAATAGATCTAGGATGTTGAAATTAGGTAGGGGTGCCATTTTTGCGCAATTCTGAGGAGTTTGAAAAATTAGGTCAAAAAGGTCAAAAGACTATATAAGGGGTGAAATGTCATTTTCAAAGTCATTTTGACTTTCACTATTTGAGATTCTTGGAGCCCCTAGAGAGAGATATGGCACAACCAGTAGCAGTTCCCATCCATAGGCATTGTTTTGAGTGCTCTCGGTTGCATAACCAGCCCTCACATTATGGTGCCCTGGTACGTTTCTGAAAACTTGGCCCTGTTTGAGCTTTAATTGAGCATTTAATGCATTTTTAGCACATTTTTAATGATTTTTCAATTTTAAAATTTTAAAATTTTTAAACTAGGGTGAAAAATCACATGATACTTTAGAACTATCGTGCCCTTTGAGAAGGGCCATCGCGCGATACTTCACAGGTCCCAAGAGTATCACACGCGTAGAGATATCAGTATCACACGATACCAAGAGAACTATTGCATGATACCTAGTGAATTATCACCCAAGGCAAAGTGTATCACACCACTATAGGGAAAAGTATCATGTGATACTTGTCCTAATAGCAGTATTGCCCAATGTTAAAAATTTAATTTTTTAAGTATTTTTGAGCAAAAATAACAGGGGTCCAGACAATTTTATGTTTTACATGTCTTGTACTGATATATCATGATATGTACTGATATTTGGCTTGGTTTGAATGGTTGTAGGAGGTCTTCTCGGTGCTCATCATTAGAGTGTCCAAGGTGGTCAGCTTACGATGTGTCAGAGACCTGGATGATCTGGGTCATGCTGACATCAGGGCTATGGGGTTTAGGTACTTATTGCAGTTCCCTACCATTAGGGTTGATCATGGGTTATTGACTGCTCTATCCAAGAGATGGCATAGTGAGCACAACACCTTTCATCTACCCACAGGAGAGGCATCCATCATCATAGACGATGTCTATAGGATTCTGCAAGTACCATGTCATGGGGAGCTGGTGAGTAAGATCATGTTTTAAGATATAGTAATTTAAGTGTAGTGTTTCCATATGATGAAAACTAACATGATTTTGTTTTCTGGCATAGGTATACTACGATCAAGATGCCACTGAGGGGCGTCAGGTGATCTAGGTGATGTTCTAGGATGTCACTATGCTGGATAGACATGTCATCTGGGACAGGCTGATAGATGATTTTGGCAGAGATTTTCCTATTCCCTGTATAGTAGCTTCTATTATATCACAGGCCCTAATAACTAATCATAGTCAAAAGGGATTCCCACTCGGCTGGGGGAGATTGCTTGTGGACTTGGTTGGTAGGCCATGATAGATGGCATGGGGACTTGACATCTTGGTAGAGATGTATCATGAGCTACATGAGATCATCTACAAAGATGGTCAAACATGGGCATGTAGTGCCATCCTGGCACAGGTGTGGGCTTGGGAGCACATCATTGTGGTGCATCCCAGAGTGCAGCCTAGGGAGAGATGGTACCCATTTATATATAGGTACACTATTTTTATATCACATTCCCACATTGGGGATGTGACACATTACTGGAGGATGTTGGATGAGATGACCTCCTTCATATGGAGTCCATACAAGTCAGTTGAGGGTTGGGGAGATGCAGATAAGAAGCTGAGTTATATGTTATGCTCTTGTCCACTAGTAGGAAAGCATGCAAATATTGTTGAGATATTTTTCATCTCTCGGGTATGGCATCAGTTCAGTAGGCAGTAGCAGGTCTTGATAGAGACCACCACATACACCTGAGCTAGAGATGAGGAGGGACATGGGTGGCTGCCCATGTTAGATTATCAGCAGGCGGTAGCAGAGACCACAGCGATTAGGAGGGAGCCCTGGGACTACCTCCTAGACATGGAAGATGTGGCTTAGATGCCACATATAGGGTAGAGAGGAGGAGGGTGCCATTCCCTTGGTTCATGATGCCAGATGCACCACCAATAGGTTAGGGAGGAGGGGATGGAGGGGATGGAGGGGATGATGGCGGAGACGGGGGAGGAGGAGGAGATGGAGGAGGTTAGGGCCAGGCTCAAGAGATAGGGGAGGGGTCCCATTCTAGTGGCTGAAAATGGCCATGAGGGTGGAGGTTAGTGAGCCCTAAGGGAGAGGAGGTGAGACCAGCTCACCGACAAGCAAAGGGAGAGCAGGATCAGCCTACGGGAGGAGAGGACCTAAGAGCCAAGATACAGGATCTAGAGGCATAGATATAGTAGTTGAGGATTACTATAGCTATCAAAGAGTAGTAGCTAACTAATGCCAGCGTAGAGATTGAGCGATGGCAGCAGGCACTAGATGTTGCTATAGCAGAGAGCTGGAGGGAGGCAGCACGGGTAGCCTATTACCATGGCTTGTTTATCCAGGTAGTGCCAGTAGGCTAGAGAGCACCGTCATACTCAGTAGTGGTGGGTAGGTCTAACGTAGCACTAGTTGCAACACCACCTCCCCCACCACCAGGTCCTCATGATGGTAGCAGCGATTCCTATGACTCTAATTGGCTATGTTTTGATATTTTGTACATGTATTATTGAGACACTGATCTAGTTTTGGGATCCATTGTATTATGTATCATGACTTTTATATATATATGAGATCATTGGATTTACAATGTATCATGTGTTTATGTCTCATGGATGTATCAATTTATATATTGTCTTGTTATATTGCTCAAAAATGTATGTTTTATAAATGCTCATATATATGCTCTCTCATAGATGTATGTTAGATTCTCATGTTATGGTATAGTCTCATGGATCTAAAAATGACATTTCTTTTTGACATAGACATGATTATGTAGTTAACCCCTTGTGATGACAGGAAAGGGCATGATGAAAGACAATGATAGAAAGACATGGTTGAGAAAAAGGAAAAGATGAGCACAGCTAGCCAACTAGTCTGTGAAAGATGAAAAGGAGAGTTCTCCCCATATGCAAAGTGAAAACTAATCTAACATGAACCTAGGAATGAAAGCTACTATGCAAGCTACTATGTAAAGTGGTTGACTTTAAAGGTCACAACGCTTATAGACATCTAATTATCATCATCGAGTGTTATGGGTCACATCATAAGATCATACAATACTCACTAGTATGACTAAGGGTATATGAATATGATCTATATCAGATGAAATGTGGGAATCCCACCTAAGCATCGAAGACATATAGGTCAAGATGACTAGTGTAGTGAGATTACCTAAGTTTAATGTGGCAAGATTATACTTGCATCAAGACACAAAGAAAGTCAAGATGACTAGAAGTATGCACTTGTGAAATAGTCAAGGATAATACTCTGTAGGTCCTCAGTGTCAAGTAGGTCAAGCATAGATGCTAATGACAATAAGGACTAACAAGATATACCCACAAACAAATAAAGCAATAAAACATGCTCTCGTGCCCTCAGTCTTCTAGCTATGCATCATCGAAAACTTCTCAGGGAGAGACCACTCATCAAAGAAATCATCATAGACAATACATAAAGAAAATAAAGTCAAGAAAGTCTCAATGAGTCAATTGTTTAAGTAAGTGTGTGTAGGTTATACAGTCAAATTTTGAGTATTGCATCTACTTAGCAAAAAAATATTGTATCATGTTAGACTGAGGTAGGACATCTGATAAGTGTTGAGAAACACTCAATGCTGGGGTAGTTTTGAAAAACACTATTTGGGTGGTGTTGAGAAACACCAATGGCGAACTATCCTAAAGACCAATGCATCCTAGAGACCAAAGCAAATATAGCTATGCCCCCTAGACAAAGACAAAGACCAATTCCAAACCAAGGCAATAAGGTCAAGGCATGATGGAGAAAGGCTAAGTGTCGAGGATGCATGCTAAAAGACAAGGGTGCAAAGGCCTCAAGTAGCACATGTTTCTAGGTTTTCACCACTTGGAATATTTTTTATTTTTTTTCAATTTTTTCTTCTTTTTTTTTTTGTATTTTTGCTACCAAGGCGCCTATTTCCAGGTTTTCACCAAGGCACTTTTTCTATTTTTTTTTATTTTGAATTTTTTATTTTTTTGGTGAGATATCAAAGTGCCTATTGCTAGGTTTTCACTAGGATGCTCTTTTTTTTAGGACTTTTTAGGATTTTTAGGATTTTTTTAGCATCATATATGAATTTTTTGGTATTTTTTTAGGATCAATAAATATGTACAAAAGATGCCCCCAGACAAAATAGGCATCATGGGTAGAACTTATTTAGGTGCAACACATTGATAGGTTCAGGGAGCTGCTCTCCTTGTTCATCAAATAACAGATAAGCACCTATCCCAAAAATAGTAGTAATGATATACAATCTAAGCTAATTAGGTTCAAACTTCCCTTTCTATTCTCTATTCTATTGATTTTTAGGGTTTTCCCGCAAGATGAGATCTCCCACTTGAAATTCTCTAGGGTGAACCTTCTTGTTGAATGCTTTGGACATAGGCTTTTGGTAGACTCTCATGTGATCAAAAGATGCTTTGCACTTCTCATTTAGAAGTTTTAATTCCTGTAACCACGTGGCACGATAATCTTCATCTATCACTAAACCTTCGAGAGGGACTCTAAGTGAAGGGATCTCTACCTCTAAAGGTAACACTGCTTCAGCACCATAGGTAAGGGAAAAAGGCATAGCCCCTATAGGAGTATGGATACTCATTCTATAAGTCCATAAGGATGGATTTATTTGTATGTGTCAATCTCTACCATTCTTGTGAACTATTTTATGGAGAATCTTAAGAATGGTTTTATTGGAAGCCTATGCTTGTCCATTTCCTTGCGGGAAGTAAATGGAGGACCAATGTTGCTTGATTTTTAACTTCTTGCAAAGATGTTTAAGGTCCTTATTTTTAAACTAACCTCCATTGTCAGTGATGATCTCTAAAGTCACTCCAAATTGACAAATGATATGATTCAGAATGAATAGTGAAACTGTCTTGCCTGAGGCAACAAAAAGAGGGACAGCTTCCACCCATTTGGTAAAGTAATCAGTAGCTATGATAATAAACTTATGTCCACTTGATGAGTTGGGATGAATCTACCCAATGAGGTCAAAGGCCCAGCGCTGAAATGGCCAATGAGAAATGGAAGGAATTAGCTCCCTACCTGGAGCATGGATCAGGTTTCCATGATACTGACATTTTTCACAAGATTTAGCAAAGGCTACTATGTCTATCTACATCATGGGCCAATAATACCCAACCCTAAACAACCTTCAGGCCATGGCAAGACCATTAGAATGTCCCCCACAAATGCCCTTGTGAATGTCAACTAGCACTTTGTCAGACTCGTCCTTCTCTAAACATCTAAGAAGTGTCCCACCAAAACCCCTCCTATACAGATCACCAGAGATAAGGGTATGGTGAGAGGCATTGTGGATAAGGTTTCTATGCTTAGAGTAGTTAAATGTCTCAGGGATGATGCCATCACAAAGGTATGAATAGATAGCACCATAGCGGGAAGACTCATGAGTGACCAGGGTACAAATGGTGTGGCTATCAGAGGAGTCAAAAATGGGGTGGTGTAGCTCTTCCACTAGGAATTCAAAACTAGATTCATGTTGTTCCAACTAAAGGAGTGAGGCTAAAGTAGCCATAGCATCTGCAGCTTTGTTTTCTACTCTAGGGATATGTTGAAATGTCATAAATGTGAAGTAACATCTCAATGAATCAACCATCTTTTTGTAAGGTATCAATTTATCATCCTTGGTTTGGTACTCCTCATTGACTTGGTTGATAATTAGTTGTGAATCCCCAAAGATGTGTAGCTTTGTTATTCCCCACTCTATAGCCATCTTAAGTCCATTAGTGAGAGCCTCATATTCTGCAATATTGTTTGTGCATGGGAACAAAAGTTTATAGGATTTAGGTATATTGTACCCATGAGGAGAAACAAACAATACTCCAACCCCTAAATCATTCTGCATGTTGGAACCATCAAAGAACATTTTCTAGGTGTGTGAAGTCATGTACATGATGTGTTCATCTCAAAATTCCACCTGAATAGGCACACTATCTTTGACTAGAAAATTAGCAAGTTGATCAATAATAGCTTGCCCTTTGATAGCCTTACGCTCAACATATTTTATATCAAATTTAGAGAGGACCATCATCCACTTAGTGAGTCTACCCGTAAGAGCAGCCTTACTAAGCAAGTACTTAAGAGGATCAACCTTTGCAACAACATTTATTGTATGAGAAAGCATGTAGTGTCGCAACTTTTGGGAAGCAAACATGATAGCTAGGAAAGATTTTTCAATGCTATTGTAATTGACCTCATAGGATACGAGAGTATGGCTGATGTAGTAAATGGCCCTCTCTTTTCTAGTATCATCAAGCTAAGCCAATAATGCCCCCAAGGAAGATTATGTCACTGAGATGTATAAAATTAGTGGTTTCCCTACGATAGGAGGCATCAAAATTGGAGGATTAGCCAAGTATTATTTTATTTGATCCAGGCTCTTTTGGCATTCCTCATTCCACACACATGTTGCTCCTTTGTGTAATGTTCTATTAAATGGTTGTTCTCTATCTGCAAGTTGTGAAATAAACCTCTGTATAGATTGGAGTCATCCCTGAAGACTTCTCATCTGACTATTGTTCTTAGGAGGTGGCATATCTAATATGGCTTGTACTTTTTCAGGATCCACCTCTATTCCTTTAGCTGAAATTATGAATCCTAGAATTTTACCTAAGGTAACCCCAAATGCACACTTCTTAAGACTCAATCTTAATTGAAATTGTTCCATTCGATCTAGAATTACTCCCAAATCCTCTAGGTGTGTACCCCTTTTCTTAGACTTAGCCAAGGTTTCATCCACATAATCTTCCATGTTTTTATGCATCATATCATGAAATATAGTTGTCATAGCTCTTTGGTATGTGGCTCCTGCATTCTTTAATCCAAATGGCATGACGTTCCAACAATAGGTTCCCCATGCACATGTGAAGGTTGTCTTTTCTTGGTCTTTAGGAGCTATCTTAATTTGGTTATAACCAGAAAACCCATCCATCAAAGAATATATCTCATAGCCCGCAGTCATATCCACTATCATGTCTATGTTGGGAAATGGAAAATCATCCTTTGGGAAAGCTTTATTTAGGTCTCTAAAATCTGTGCATACACAAATGGATCCATCATGCTTTGAAACTGGGACAATATTTGAGATCCATTCAACATAGTCAATAGCTCTAATAAATCCTGCTCCTAAGAGCTTCTCTAATTTAGCTTTAACAAGGAGAGCTATATGAGGATGCATCTTTCTCAGTTTTTGTTTCACTAGTTTAATTCTGAGAGCTATAGATAAGTGATGCATAATAAGATTAGTGTCAAGCCCTAGCATGTCTGAATATATCCAAGAAAAATTAATTTTCTTTCTTTGTAGAAACTTGGTGTATGCCCCTTTTTCTTGCACTGATAAGGACTGAGTTAGATGTATTATCTGTGGAGCCTCTTTTGTATTCAAATTCACTAGTTCTATAGGCTCAATGAGAACTGATGACCTATCCTAAAAATAATTCAGCAGGTTATTAAGTACCCCATCCTTAGGCACCTCAGAGAGGTTTTCACCTTTGGATACATCTTTTTTTTACTATTTTAGGTTCTGACACCGCCACAAAGTGGTTTTCACCATCAGAGCCATTTTTCATTTTCTTTTTTTCTTTTATTTTCTGACTGAGGTACTTAATATCTGGCTCCATCATACTTGTTGTAGGTTCACTGGTGGAAGAGACTATAGGTTCAATGGCATTCAGGTAACACACTATCTCATAGTCATTCTAAAAAGTGAGGAGTTGAGGTTCTTAATAGCGCTGAGACCAATCAATTAAGTGCAGATTTTCAAGGGGTAGGTTCATGGCTGGTTCAATATTGTGTATGTGAGTGGCATCATCTTTGGTGATTGCAAAGTTGGAATTCATCAAGTATCCCTCTAGGATGTCCAAATTGGGACTCATCCTACTAAATAAAGCATCATCCACTAAGGCTATTCGAGGAGTCCAATCCTCTAATACTATACTAGGCTCATCGGCTAACCCAGATTGGGAAGCGTATGTGTGTACAATAGCAACATCCATATCGACTATAGAACAATTAGAAAGGGTCTCCCACTCATATTCATGTGAATCTATATCTGAATCCCAACTGGGATGCTTACACCAACTGTGTTTCTTAGGCCTTGAAGTGGAAGCCTAAGTATCATCAAGGGTAACACCCTATTGCATCTCTAGAATGGGATTTTCAACACGTTCCTCAATAGGACCCTCAGTAGTGGATTGGTCTAGTGTTAGGTCTGAATTCACTGAATTGGCAAGTGTATTCTCTGAATCTCCCCAAAGGAGATTGGTGGAAGGGACCCAATCTTTGCACCTATCCTATTGATTTGTCAAATCAGGTGTATACTCATCATCACTATCTATCATAGCTGGGATAGGAGCAGCTTTCTTGTCTTGATTTTCAAAACCTAGGCCAACTATTGTCTTCATTCTACGGCCAAAAAGAGCATGATCAAAAGGTTCAGCTCTAGCATCTAATCTGTGACTAAGAGGGCCATGACCTAGGTAGCCCATGTTCTTCACCATGGTGTACCCTCTCCTATAAGTGGTAGGAGATGGTGCAAAATTCTCATTGTGTTGATATTTTTCTTCTCTGTATATCCAATCTCTAATGGCCACATCCTCTTTCTCTCCCTGAATAGGTATAGATGATTCTACAAAAGTGTCAAAAAAAGTCATTGCTAAGGATGAAGGTCACATCTCTTGTGAAGATTTCCCATAAGACCTAGGGGAAATTGACAACTTTGTGAAGGAATCTATCCTATAATCTCCCATGCCAAGGTCTATGGATTTAAGCTTATCCTTACACTGCTCAAGAGTAGCATCAAAATTATCGGCTTCCTTGTTCAAAGGAACATGTGAACTTGCTGAAATTATGTTGACAGATAAGGTACTATCCCCTGGTATACATACTTCAACTCCATTGTAGGGGAATTTGACACATTGATGGTAGGTAGACGGAATCACTTGCATGTCATGAATCCATGGTCTACCCAATAGGATGTTATATGCCAAAGGTCTGGCATCAACAATTTGAAACAAAATGTCCTTTTCTATAGGACAAACTCAGACAAGAAGAACAGCTAACCCCTTAGAGCTTCGCTCTGCCTCATCATAAGCTTTTATCATGATCTTCTTCCTAGTATCAATGACTTTCTCAGAATATCCCAAGGCTTTCAATAAACTTAAAGAACAAATATTAAGCCTAGCACCCCCATCTATCAACACATGCCTAACATAGGTTTTATGGATCATGACTTCAATATGGAGGGCCAAATTATGTGGGTGGCTTAATGCTTTGTCATCTTCTTCTGAGAATGTTAGGTAATGAGGGCTAGCAAGGTGATTAACCATATTTTGTAATTGATCAACATCTATGTTGTTAGGGACATTGGCTGCCCACAAGGCATCTTCCAGAATACGCTTATGTCGAGGAGACAATTCTAGGAGCTCAAAAATAGAGATTTGAGCTGGTGTTCATTGTAACTAATCAACAAGATTGTAATTCATATTAGGACCAAATGCAGATTTTGAATGGATAGTTTTGGACACTGGTTGCTTGGACTTACCAGAATTAGGACCTCTGATAATAATGGGATCTTGAGCTTGACTCCTAGTGACAGCATTGAGAGGTTGAGAGGGCCTGCAAGATTGGGGACCTCTAAGCACAACAACGGGTCCCTCATCAAATATAGGAGGTGAGCTTACACCATGATCATAGGAATTTCTCCCCCTAATCATGTTGACACCATCATCTACAACTTCAAGCATGTTGATGACATTTTCGGTGGACGTATAGGCATAGTTGATTTCCGCTTTACCCTTCTTGTCTTTGGAAGTTTCTCCCTTCTTGTACTTAGGTAAAGGCTCTTTAAAGGCCTTATGATCTGCATTTGTATTCAACCCATCAACTTGTAATCTTCCAGCTTCAATAAGGTCCTAGACAATGTGTTTTAGCTTAAAATAATTCTCAATGTCATGCCCAATCCCATTATGGTATACATAGTAAGCCTTCTCATCCCACCAATAGGGTTTAGGATCTAGCATGTGAAACTTTGAGGGATCATGAGGTTGTACCAAATTGTTAGCCACCAAGGTCTTGAAAATATCTGCGTAAGAGTCCCCAAGTTTAGTAAATTATCTTTTTGCTCCCTTGGATCTATCTTGATACTTGGGCTTGTGCTCTAGTTGTTCTGAGAACATCTGTAGTTTCATAGCTTGGACTACATCAGATAAATTTAGAACTCCCTGTTCCTTATGTTGTGAAGAGTTAACAACTCTGTCATTGACCACTTGTTTGTTCTTATTCCAATATGAGTTCTTCTTATCCCTATTATTGTTGTTGTTTTGACCATTGTTGTTATTAGTTTGTTTGGTCAAAATGCCTTGTTCCTTTAGGACATACTCAATGTGACATGTGGTTTCTACCATAGTATCAAAAGAAGAAAAGACCATCTTTCTGACTTCATATCTCAATTCTGGTACTAGGTTGCTCAAAATGATGTCAATTATTTCTTCCTCTAGAATGGTCCTAGAATACTTAGAGCACAAATGTTTCCATCTTTGCAGAAATGTCACAAAGGGTTCCCCTTGGTTCTGCTTAAGCTTGCACAAATCAAGCATGGTGACCAATCTTAATAAATTCTATGTGAAGTGCTGCACAAATCTTTGGACAAGTTCTTTGAATGTCTTAACTGGAGGGGTAAGGTTGGTAAACCAATCCATAGCTTGGCCTTTTAAGCTCCTTGGAAATAACCTCATGAGGTAGGAATCTTCATGATGAAACTCAAAGCTCATAATATAGAATTGTCACACATGGTCATGAGGGTCACCACTACCATCATGTTTATCATACATAGGGATTTCAACCTTTTTGGGTAAATCTACCATAACCACACTCTTATCAATGGGATTGGGACATATGGAGTCCAAGTTGAAAGTATTCTTTGGGGCCATCATCTTTTCCATGGTCCTTTGCATTTTTTTGATCATCTCATTAGTTGAAGGGCTTTGTTTCTTAATCTTTTGATCCACATCAAAGTTGTATGGGACTTTTGCGCCCTTATTAATCAGACTTTGCAAAAACTGGTCCTTGTTTTGTTCCACATACTTTTCCACATACTATTGAAAGAATGGCTCTTGTTGGATTGTCATAAAATCAATGTTGTCAAATTTGGCATTACTTCCTCCATGTTAGGAAATGTGATGACCTCGTTGGAAGGGTTGTCTTGAGATTCTAGGAGGTGTTGGTCTCCTATGATGGCCATGTCGAGAAGTCCTCCTTCCTCTAGGACTAGGTGATCTTGAGGGGGTCCTTGACCTCCTTCTTGGACTTTGTGAGGGGGTAGATGGGGGCAAGTTGGTCCCACTATTGGCACCCCCATTGTATTGTTCATGGAGCCATTGTGCAAAGAGCCTATCTTGTTTTTGGGTGGCTCTTCTTCTAATTTCTAGTAGGGCTCATTCTTTAGCTTCCAATAGTCTAAAATGCTCTCTCTTGGCAGATTGCTCATCCAAGAAATCTTATTTTTCCCTTTTGATGCACCTCAACCTCTCACTTGTGTATCACAATGTGTCTTTAAGTGGAGAAGGTTATCTTGAGGATCTGAACACATTAGCCACATTGACATGGGCATCACTTGATTTTTTCTTCTAGTCATTGTGTTGTGACCGTGCATCTGGGTAATCTTGCCTATAATTTTTCTTAGCTCGCTGGTGAGCATCCAAATATCTTGTGTTGATGAGAGGTGATCTAGGTGGACTATCTAAAGAAGATCCAGTGCACGTTCCTTTACCTCTATGTCATTGGAACATGTCATCGAGTGTTTGATTTATTGTGTCCCTTTGTTGTCTAGTGAATGTATAACTCATATCCATATTTGAGGAACTAGGTGCTAGAGAGGTACTCAGTCTGTTAGGATTACTCAAGGGGTTAAAACCAACCTTAGACTCACTCTTAGGGGATTGATCAAAAATAGGTTCCTTCCCCTTTCGTTGTTGGTGAGTCTTCACTAAGAGTAACTAATTAAAGACAACCGGGGGTCATTTCCCTTGATTCACTTGGTACCTTGTCATAACTGACATGAAAGAAAAGGACCCTTGAAGATAAGGTAATCTATCAAAGTGTCAATCACCAAACTAGGATAATCAAAGTTCTCTAATGTCCCAAAGAGATGGAAAGATAGAAATTGCAAAGGGGCGTTACCAACACTATCAAAGAGGTGCCAAAATTAAAGGATGAATATCCTTGCATGTTTGAACTAGGAGGATGGACTTAGCTAAATTCTATAATTGAAATTGAATTTGGGTGGAAATGATTAGGACAAAGAGAGTACCAAAATCCTCCAAGATTGTTAATATCAACTCTAAAGACACACTTTCTCAACAAGGATAGTCTTCTAACTTGGAAATTCTTCTAAGGTGACTTGGAAAATCAAATGTTACTTAACCTGAGAGAGCTAAAACCAGAAATTCAGAGTGCAAACAAGCTTCCAGTGGCAAGGTAAGTTATCTATTTAATGACCTGACCCACTAAAAGCAACTGTCAAATGACTGAAACTAGGTACATAGCAAGAAAATCTTAGGTGACACTTTCCAGGCAAGTGGGGTGATACTTCTCAGACTGGGCGATATTTCTCCTATAGACTAGGTGATAAACTCCACCAAGCTGGGCGATAAACTCTAGGTAGGCAGGGTGATATTTCTCAGAGTGAACTATCACATGATATTTCTAGTGAAAGCAGGCGATGCTGTTACCAAATTTGACCTGTGAAGTACAAGTTTTGAGTTTTTCTAACTATCTGGTTGCAATTTTTAGTTTGAGGGTTGATTTTTCAATCTCAATCATAGTAATCAGTAGATATTTGACAAGTTTGCAAATAGTATGGGATTAAAAATGTCATAAAACACTTGAAACAAGGGCAAAATCAACCTTGCCAAGACAAACACTTGTGATATTGAAGTAGAAAAGCACCCTATGAATGTTACCAATTATTTAAATGTTCAAGAATGTTATCATTGGTATTGCACAATTGAAGACACTTCAAGCAATTGCTATCCTAAAAGGTCAAGGTTCAATACTTAACAACTTGGCCCACACTTGATCCCCCCTTGCCTCACACAAAGTTGTTGCCCACAATAGATATTGGCTTTGTCATGGAAGTGTCAAAAACACAACCAAAGGAGCACATATGGTGAGTAATCTTGGGGTGATCTGAGTTATTCCACTTGGATCAATCCTTGCACCAAGAATCTAAGTGGAAAAATAAGGTAGCCTCTATCTATGGTTCTTATTAAAGGCTTCCATTTTCAACACTCCTATTGCCCCTCATAAAGAGCTAGAACCTCACAGCCTCAAGAGTACCTTAAGCATTCTTGCTTGACATTTTCCTCGTGGTCACAATCCCACAAGTTACTCACATCAAGCAAAGACAAGTGTTACGTCTACCAAGGTTTTGTGTCCTTGATAACCTTGAGATTATAGTGGGTTGGAATAACTAGAAAAAGGCTTGTCCCCACTTGGATCATTCCTCTTGATTGCTCAACAGTAGGCCTGCTAGAGGATTCTATCAACTAAACAAAAAGTGGATCAATCTTTGAGGTTCAAGGTTTTTGGTTCACCACAAGGGTGAAGAGCATACTCCCCTATCTCAAAACTTCTCCCAAACACACCAAGAAAAGATTCAATTACCCCCTTCCTTTCAAAATCCCAAGATGGGTCAAGATTTCTATTTCACCACAAGGGTGAAGAGCATACTCTCCTACCACCTCAAAATTCCTACAAGAAGGTATTAAGTGCCTATGAAACAACTAGTATATGCCGCACTCAAGAAAGAAAGAAATTAAACAAGCACTTGATTTGATCTTTATGTTTAGGGAAACCCTACAAAAACCATTAGTAGCCCTTTTTAGCATGCAATATGGAAAAGAAAATGCACCTTCAATCACAACTTGTTAGGCCAACAAAGTTAGGAAAATCCAATATCCAATTATCTCTATGATTCAAGCAATCCACTATCAAAAGTATTTTCAAAGCACTAAAGGTGGAAAACTTAACTTTCCAAGTGAATGTGAAGTGAGTCCAAAGAGTGGAACATTTAACCCTTCACACAAACTCAAATCAAGTCAAGGCCTTTGAAAATTAATAAGATCAAGCAAGCACAAAAGGGTAAAATTGTGGAACACTTAATGCTCTTTTCAAGTAGACCCCTCCCCTATGTATGGATGTTGGCATTACATCCAAAGGGTGGAAACCAAGGGGTGATTAGAAATAAGCAAGTGCAAAAACCCAATTTAGCCAACAAGATCAATCACAAGCACTCTTCAATTAAATTTGAAGTGAGTTCAAAAAGGTGGAACACTTAACCCTTCACACAAACTCAAGGCAAATCCACACCTTAGAAACTAATGAGACCAAGAAAGCACAAAAGGGCAAAATTGTAGAACACTCAATGCTCTTTTCAAGTAGACCCCTCCCCTATGTATGGATGTTGACATTACATCCAAAGGGTGGAAACCAAGGGGTGATTAGAAATAAGCAAGTCCAACACCTAATTTAGCTAACAAGATCAATCACAAGTAATCTAAAGTTGCTTATCAACACTACTCACAAATGAGAAAGAGTGAATCAAATGGCATATTTAACCTTCCAAGAAAACATAGAGTGAGTCCAAGAAAGTGGAACATTTAACTCTCCATGCAAGCAAGGAATGAATCTGTGTCCTTAATCACTCAAATGAGATGTTTGATATTAGAAACCAAGAATTCACCTACATAAACTTGCAAAAAACAAATCTATGTTCATTCACCATTAAGAGCATAAAAGAGATGTGCCTATGAAAGAAATTAAATGTTCCTTTTAGACCCCAAAATCCAAATGTGAATGTTAAAACTAAGCAAATTAATTTTTTCTAAATGCAAGGAATGAAAACAGAAAGCTAAAATGATCAAGTTTCAGCCCAAAAGCCAAAAAAAAGCTCACTGTCGAGTGCAGTAAAAGAACACAGTCACCAGAATTATTGCGCAACACTTCTCATTATTTTTGGGTGATAATATCAATTTGTACGATATATTGTTCTGTACACAGGTGACAGTTCATCCGACGCTAGGTGATAATTCCTACAATAGTCGGGTGATATTTCTAACAGGCAAAATATCGCACGCGTATACAGAGAAATATCGCATGATTTTTCTAGAATTATCAGGTGATACACTAGGATAGAAAACCCAGAGACTGTGAATAGTTCCCAAAAATCATTGAAAATGCTACAAAAATGCAAAAATGAAAGGACAAAGCTACTCTACTCTACCCCACGGTGGGCGCCAAAGATGTACACACAAAAGTAGTGCACTTCTCTAAGTCATTACTTCAAAGGGAATCCATGGAAGGGAAACCTTCAAAAGTGACCTAGGGCTCTCTATGCATGGAGTTGCAAGATTATAAAATTTCTCTCAGCTAGAGCTATGAGGCTTATGACCTTGCTAGTCAACCACACAATGAGAGATTCAAGGTTGAAGACAAGGGAAAGAGTGCCAATATCCCCAATAAAATAAAATGAAATGCAATACAATACAAACTATCTAAGAATGGAAATTGCAAGCTAATATATGAAAGGAAAGATGCAATCTATTACAATCCCTCCTAATTAAGCTATGTGAGATTAATCTATTGCATAAAGGAAACTAAGCTAAGAATGCTATGCTTATGCAATTATGAAAGCAAACTAGAATGATATGTAGCAACAAAGTCTTCAAAGCTTGGATGCAAGAATGTCTCCAAAGAGCTCCAATGTACCTAGAAAACCTACAGCATAATATTAGCAAGAAAAGATTGTGTATGCAAATGAGGAGGAGAGCTCTTCTTTTATAGAGAATGAAAACAACAGACAGTAGAGATTAAGAGGCAAAAAGACTTAATCAAGGGTGGAGTATAAAAGAGGAGAAATCCATGTGCACAAGTATCCTCCAATAGGAAAATTAGAGTTGACTTTTATGTCCATGTGAGACAAAAAGCACTTTTCTTTTATTTATAAAATATAAATAAAGATTTATTTGTGCAACTTTGGATAAGAGGAAAGGGGTGGGCTTTTTATTTAATAAAAGGGGAGGAAATATTCCTTTTAATCAAATAAAGACTTAGGATAAAATGGTTAGCCCATGAAAAATAATCGAAAATGATAAAAAGTATTTGATTAAGGAAAATGATATAAATTGAAAATGTTGATTCAGAAAAAAACATTGATTCAGAGATTGGGATAAAACTGAAAATGGGGCCCAAGGTCTAGGCGACCATTTTAGGGTGCATACACATAGTAGAGCTGACAGAATGATTATAGAAGTTTGTTATAGTTTCTCTAGTATGATTTCAAGGTGGTTCTAATAGGCCAACCTGATTGTATCATTTAGAGGAAAGATATTTATAGGCAGTCATTTGTGATTGCTTGAGTGTGGCTCATAGTTGATAAAGCAGAGCATAGCAAAGTGTGTAAAGTGTTAAGCCATCATGATAAGGTCTATGTGACCAAGTAAAGTATGTGTGCTATATATTAGAACTAATCTAGACAAGTAAGTCAAAGCATAGTTCACCAAAATCTAGATATAGTGTGTATCTATTATTTAGAAGGTTGTAGCCTTCACCCATTTGAGCACTGAGCTCTTGGACAGTGTGTCCTCTCCCCTAAAAGGGACAAGTATAAAATACTCCTAATAAGGTCTGACCCTTGACCAGGTCTACTGTACTTAATATATTTTAAAGCTACTCCTAATAGGGTAAAGGATCTTCTTACAAGGACCATTATACACTAGTACAGAATATTAGTGGGTGTCAATTTCCATCGAGGTTTTTACCAATTTGGGTTTCCCCATAACCAAAATATTGGTGTTGTGTTAATGTGTTCTTTCATTGTGTTTATGCTTATGTTAAAGTATACTTAATTGGATAAAGAATTGAAACTTGTAGATAACTAATTCACCCCGCCCCCTCTCGGTTTTCTCTTGGGACTATTCCTAACATTCCTATAATATTTTTCAATCTTAAATTGAAACATCTATAAGCTTTACTTTTAGTAGAGTAACCAATAAAAATACCTTCATCACTTCTTGCATCAAACTTTCTTGCTCATTCATCCCTCTTGATGTAGCACTTGCTTCCAAAGATTCTGAAATATTTTACTGTGGGAACATTACCAAACCATAGCTCATATGGTGTTTTGTCAACACCTAGCCTCAATTGTATTCTATTGATGGTATAGACTATTGTATTGACCACATCTCTCCAATAGGTGTGTGTAACCTTTCCTTCTATCATGATGGTGCATGTTGTATCAAGAATGATCATAGTCCTTCTCTCTGCAATTCCATTTTGTTGAGGGATTCTAGGTGCACCCAACTATCTCTTTATGCCATGTTCTTCGTAGTACTCATAGAATCTATCAGAGGTGAATTCTCATCCTTTATTTGATCTCAAAAATTTTATCTTTAGACCAAATTCATTCTCAACCTTGTCTTTGAATATTTTGAACTTTCAAAAGCTTCTGACCTATATTTCAAGAATGCAACCTGCATCATCCTATTATAATCATCAACAAACAAAATGAAATACTTTTCCCCATAGTATGATCTTGTTTGAGTTGGATCACATAGGTCTGTATGAATCACATCCAACTTATTCTCTTCTAAATTGAGCTTACTCCTGAATAAATTTTTCACATGCTTTCCCATCACACATTCTTGTATATAGTATCAATTGGCTTTGCTATGCTAGGTAGATTTCTTACTGCTTTTACATTTCTTATCTTTACTATGTTATCAAAATTGATTTGACATAGTCTTTTATGCCACAACCAACTGTCATCAAATTTGGCAACAAAATAACTTGCTTCTAAATTGATTTGGAAAACATTACCTTTAGTCTTTGATCCTGATGCAATCATAACACCATCCTTATTGTTAATGATGCATTTGTCATCTTTGAACTCCAATTGATAACCTTTTTCAAGTAACTATCCAACACTAAGAAGGTTATGTTTCAAACCATCAACATAGAGAACATCATCAGTACTATTCTTTCCATCCAAAGTGATGGCTCCTCCACCAACTATGGGATTAGATTGTTGTCTCTGAATCTAACCATACCACCATTGTATTTGTTCAAATGACCAAATCTACCTTTATCACCTATCATGTGATGCGAGCAAGCACTATCTATAATCTAGTCTGTTCTTATATCTTCTTGGGAAATTAATTTGTTCCTCTTTCCCATTTTTGTGATTCATTTTGTCTACCATAGCAATAAATCCAATTTATTCTTCTCTTGATTCATCATCGGAGACTCCATCTCTAGCATAGTAACATTCCTTAGGTTTGTAATCCTTTTTAAACTTTCTAGCTCTAGTAGGACACTTAGATGCAAAGTGACCAATCTTATTACATGAAAAGCACATAAATGATAACTAACCCTCATATTTTCATTTTCCTTTCTTAAATTTTTTGGCAATAAAAGCAATGAAATCATCTAACATTTTCTCTTCATCATCATCATCAAAATGACTAGAAGTGTTTGTAGATTTCTTACCATGAACTATTGCTTTGAAGGTTGTCTCACTTTTTGGTTCTGTCTTCAATCTTGAAATCTCAAAAGATGAGATTTTGTTGATCAAAGTCTCTCTTGAAATTAGATGTAATCTACATGGTCTCATCAAGGATGTTGATCTTGCTTTTCATATTCTAGAGTGAGAGTGGTCATTAAATTGTCCATAATGTCCTCTTTTGAGATCTCTCCACCATTGTTCCTGATTCTAGCAACTACTTCATTTATCCTTTGATTGTAAGCTTTGATATTTTCTTCAAGTAGCATCTCTAATGAATTGAATCTTTTCTTCCATGTCTTTCTATGTACATCCTTTTCTTGTTTGTCTCCTTCAAATATGTCTTCTAGGTACTTCCATATTTTGTGAGCGGTATCCTCATTCTTTGTTTCTGAAAATTCACTATTAGATAGGTCACTGATAAGAGCGTCTTTATCTATAGCACTCTAATGAAACAATTCCTTTTGCCTTTTAGTAGCATCATCCTTTGCAAGGTCTTCTAAGGTAGGAATCTTGGTTGCATTGATAGTTACATCAAAAACTTCAAAAGCAATGCACTGTAAATGGGTCACCATCTTGTTCTTCCAATCAAGATAATTCTCTCCATCAAACTTAAGAATTTCTTAAGTATGTCATCTGATCAACCTCAAGTTGTTAAGCTCTCTCTGAGGCACTTGGCTCTGATACCAATTATTAGGAATAGTCCCAAGAGATAACTCAGAGGGGGGGTGAATCAGTTATCTACAAGACTCAATTCTTTATGCAATTAAGTATACTTAAACATAAGAATAAACATAATGAAAGAACACATGAACACAACACCAATATGTTTGTTACGAGGAAATCCAAATAGGTAAAAACCCTAGTGGGAATTGACACCCACTAATATTTTGTACTAGTGTATAATGATCCTTGTTAGAAGATCTTTTACCTTGTTAGGAGTAGCTTTACAATATATTAAGTAAAATAGACTTAGTCAAGAGTCAAACCCTATTAAGATTCTTTTACAATAGTCCTTGTTAGGGGAGAGGACGCAATGTCCAAGAGCTCACTGCTCAAATGGGTGAAGGCTACAACCTTCTAAATAATAGATACACACTATATTTAGATCTTGGTGAACTTCTCTTTGACCTATTGTTTGGATCACTTCTAATGTATAGCACAAATATTCTACTTGGTCACATAGACCTTATCATGATGTCTCAACACTTCACACACTCTACTCTACTCTTCTTGATCAACCATTAGCCACACTCAAGAAATCATAAATGACTACCTATAAATATATTTCCTCTAAATGATATAATTAGGTCAACCTATTAGAACCACCTTGAAATCATATTAGAGAAACCATAACAAACTTATGTAAACATTCTATCATCTCTATTATGCACACAACACATTCTAGGACCTGTTCACTAAGGTAATTGTCGACGCACGCTACACACTGTCAACTCTACCAAAACAACTGGATCTTTCTCCTCAAGCTGAATTAACTCATGCACTCTTAAAAAAACATCAATAACTCATTTCTAAGCTTAACTCCAAGGGCACATACCCCAAAGATGGGTGAAATTCAAGAACCAATAAAATCTATGTTAGCTTTCCTGATCAAACATAGGAAAATGCTACTGGCGAATAGCGATTGCATAACTTCACTTCTACTGAATATCAGACTATGAGTCCATAACTAAAACATCACTAAAATGTCTTCAACATATATCCAAGCGCACAAAGTTCCATGATAACTATATGAATGACCATACATAGAACACTTCTTGTTACTCTGTCAGGAACACTACTGACACCAGCTACTATATAACTATCTGTACTAATAGTTAACCTCTATGCCCATGATATCATGTTGATATCATGTCCATACTTCATATACTAAGAGCTACTTACATAAGGCTTCTACACATGCTACTCTCCATATGTTTTCATCAATGACAAACATACAGTCATTACTGGTCTACTAGAAAATCTCTAACACTAACTTCTATGTACTTTAAAGTAGGATTTATGCCATTAATACTTGTCATGTTATCCAGGTTGTCACTTGGAAATTTCTATCTTTCATTTTGCAAATAATCAGTTAATGTGCTCTTGCACGAAGGTTCCCTTAGTCTCCAAAAGATTAAGTCAAAAGGTGTTAGGAATGAATGCTAAATATATACTATGGGGGTATTGGTAGTCATTCTATAGCAGTTGTTGTTGCATTCATCATTGTGATTGTCATTGATGTCAACACAGTGATCTACTAGAGATTAGCAGAGAAGCAGATAGTGTTTTGATTAGCGCACATGGGATATTTTAGATCAATCTATGCAATGTTGAGGATTTACTCTTTTATATGTTATATGTTCATGGTTAAGAGCACAGACAGTAATTCATTTATTCATGAAAGTTATGAGCATTTTGGTGGAAGCAATATTCATGCAGTGTTCTTGAGTAGGGGTTTGTGGAAATTGGATGATATCTCCTAATTGGGTTGGAATCTGGTTTTGCACAGCTAGAGAGTAGTTGAAGACATATTTTTAGTGACATGGATAATAGCACAAACTTTGAGGTTGCATGAGTGAATAATTCTGCTATTTGGAAGCTGACAGTTTTGTGTAACTTTTGATGTAGCATGTGGAAAATTTTATTTTGCAATTGATGCCAACTCATTTGTAATTACTTGAGTGTGGTATAAAGGAAGGAATTTTTTTCTTTATTTTAGAGAGGAGCATATGGTTGTGATGAATTATGATGAAGTGATTAAATTTGTAAAAGCAAACTTGTGAAGGAAGACATGCAAGGTACAAAGATCTGAAATTGAGATTTAGTGTAGCAGTAAGTGTGGCTTGGCACAGTCAGAGAAGAGGTAACATATTTCTAAGATTAGTAATGATTGGATATTATTATTTTGAATAATCTAAAGATCAGTTGAACAATGTGTTCAGTGATCTTGCCATTGAAGCTGTTTGGACAGTGAGTCCTTTTGTCTTCCATAACTCCTAACAGAGTTAGAATCTTTTAGTAGGGATTAAAAGTATCCTAACAGGGATTCATATGTACTGAATGTATTTCATAAGACTCATAATAGAGTCCATCATTTCACAAGTAATATTCATATTAGTACATCTTTTTTGGGCATCATTCCCACTGGGGCTTACTCTTTGATCAAGAGATTCCCTAGTCAACATATCTTGTGTCATTATGTTATTGTGTATGAATATCTTTCTATGGTTAAATATTGTTGAAGTTGATAAAGGTTATAATTATTAGATAACTGATTCACCCTCCCCCCTAGTTATCTTGGTGGAATTTACTTTCTAATAATTGGTATCAGAGTAACAGGTCCTTGAAAGAAAATTTCTACAATTTAAGGAGATCCATGGAAAATTTCAGGAAAGAAAGCCCTAAGTTTGATGGAGTGAATTTTGATAGATGGACAGAAAAGATGAAGATACATCTACCATTTTTAGGACCAGGTTATTGGTTGATTACAAAGAATGAGAAGACTATCATTGATGAGGATAATATTGAAGCATGTACTAAAGATGAAAGAGATTTGTTCATGTGCAACACAATTGCCAAAGAAGCACTTTTGTTAGCCCTTCTAGAGAATGAATACAGTCAAGTAAAATATTTGAAAACATTTCATGAAATCTGGAAAGCTTTACACTCTAATTTTGAAGGTGATGAACATGCGAAGAGAGTTAGATTACATAATTAGATATGTGCATTTGAAGATATAAGAATGATGGAAGAAATGTCTATTATAAACTATATTGGTAGAATGTCAGAAATTGTTGTAGGCATAAAATCTTGTGGAGGAAAAAAGACAAAAAATGAAGTGATATGGAAAATTCTAAGGATATTGACTCATGTGTTTAAGCAAACAACACAGATGATTGAACAAGTTATACCTTATACTTTGAACTTTACAAGAGAGACTCTTCTTGGAAGATTGGAAGTAGCTAAAATGAACCTGAGGTTATCAGGAGATTTTCCTAGAATGGAGACAGTATTTAGTGCTCTTAGTGTTCACCCTACTTTGTCAATAAGCATCAATGTGAGAAGAGATTATGCTGGCAACAGTAGATCTAGAAATGAAGAAGATGGGAAGATTAAAGAAGGTATTTCCTTACTTGTAAAGAGAGAACCAAATGGTAAGAAAAATTTTAAATGTTGGACTTGTCAAGAATTTGGTCATTTTGCATCTAAATGTCCTAAGAGAGTTAAAAAGTATAGAAAAAATTTCAAGCCTAGAAGATCTAAGGAATTTTATTATGCTAATGATGAAGATCTTAAAGCTAGTGTAGAGAGAACTCTAAGTGAAAGTGATACTAAGAATAATGATCACATGGGATTTGTAACAATTAAAGAATAAAATCTTGAAACGGATGTTAAGGAAGAAAAAGCCCTAGTTTCTCAAGTTAAAAATAAAGTTGATTGGATTATAGATAGTGGTTGTTCACATCATATGACTAGAGACATAAAAAAGTTCATAAAGTTTAACAATTATGATGGACGAGTTGTTAGAGTTGAAAAAAATGCACCTTGTTTGATTAAAGGTATAGGATCTATTACTCTTGATGGGAAGACTAATACTAATGATGTTTACTTTGTGAATGGTTTGAAACATGATCTTTTGATTGTTGGACAAGTAGTTGATAAGAGATATCAAGTTTTGTTTACTAAAAAAACTTGTGTGATAAAAGATAAAGATGGAAATTTGATTGGAACTGGATCTAGAACCAGAGGTAATGTATTTTAGTTGAACCTTACTAACATGACATGTTTGATCACTAAGATTGATGACAGATGGTTATGGCACAGAAGATTTAGTCATATAAATTTTGATAACATTGTGAAAATAAGTACTACACTTGCAGTAAGAGATTTG
Organism: Chamaecyparis obtusa; assembly: GCA_027943335.1. Taxonomy (NCBI): domain Eukaryota; kingdom Viridiplantae; phylum Streptophyta; class Pinopsida; order Cupressales; family Cupressaceae; genus Chamaecyparis; species Chamaecyparis obtusa. The sequence goes on along the minus strand of BSBK01001471.1, from coordinate 917,651 downwards.
CCTAAAATTATGAAGCCTACTAACATGATGTGCAAGGAATGTGTGATAGCTAAACAAAAGAGAAGTTCATTTCCTAGTAAGAAGTTTACATCTATAGATAATTTAGAGATTGTTCATACAAATTTGAGTGGTCCTACTAGGACTAGAGGATTCTATGGAGAAAGGTATTTTATGATTCTTGTTGATGATTTTACAAGAATGATGTGGATTGCATTTCTTAAAAAAAAGTCTAAAGCATTTGATAAGTTTAATATCATTAAAAATAAATTTGAGAATGAATCTAGAATGAAGATTAAATGTTTGAGTTCTGACAAAGGTGGAGAATTTATTTCTAGAGAGTTTAACACCTTTTGTAAAGTGAATGGTATTAAGAGACAATTTTTAGCCCCTAGGAAACCTAAACAATATGGTATTGCAGAAAGAAGAAATAGGTTAGTGACTAAAGCAGTAAGAGCTATGTTATTTGAGAATGATTTGGAAAAGATATTCTAGAGAGATGTAGTGAACACAGTAGTATATACAATAAATAGAGTACAAATCAGAGTAGACACAAACAAGACATCCTATGAATTATGGTTTGGACATGCACCCTTAGTTAAGTATTTTAGAATTTTTGGAAGAAAATTTTATATAAAGAGAGATGATGATATTGGAAAGTTTGATCCTAGAAGTGATGAAGGTATATTTCTTGGATATTCTTTGAAGAGAAAAGTCTATAGATGTTACAATAAGAGGACTAAGACTATTTTTGAGAGCGCAAATGTTAAAGTTGATGAAAATTTCAAAATTCAAGAAAGAATTCTTGATTATGAATCTGATGAAGAAACTCATCCTAAACCTAACACTAAAACTACTGAATTATTCTAAGAAACTAATAGTGACTTGTTGAATGAAAGCCACAATGAAATCATTGAAGAACTGACACCTGAAGTGAGATCTGAGGCAGTGACACCTAACAGGAACTTATCAAGGAATCATCCTATTGAGTAGATTAATGGAAGCATAGACAAAGGAGTTCTAATTTGAAATAAGGTACAAGAATAGTTATGTTTGATTTCTCAAATTGAACCTAAATCTACTACTGAAGCTTGTAAAGATGAACATTGGATTAAAGCTATGGAAGAAGAACTAGATCAAATTGAAAAGAAAAAGACATGGGAATTGGTCCCTAGACCTAAAGATAAGAATGTTATTGGAGCTAAATGGGTATTCAGAAAAAAGATGAATGAATAAGGAGAAGTAGTAAGAAATAAAGCAAGATTGGTATGTAAAGGATACTCACAGCAAGAAGGAATTGACTATGAAGAAACTTTTTGCACCAGTAGCAAGAATTGAAGCAGTAAGAATGTTTTTAGCCTATGCAGCTTTTAAGAAATTTGAAGTATATCAGATGGATGTGAAATTAGCATTTCTAAATGGTGAATTGGAAGAAGAAGTCTACATTGAGTAGCCTGAAGGTTTTCCTTTGACTCAAGAAGGAGACATGGTATGTAAATTGAAGAAAGCCTCATATAGACTAAAGTAAGCACCTAGAACTTGGTATGAAAGATTGGATAAGTATTTGTTAAAATTGGGATTTACAAAAGGAACAACTGATAGCAATCTATGACATCATTTTTGGAGGAGAAGATGAAGCTAGTGATAATTTTTTTGATGAAATGAAAACTGAATTTGAAATGAGTATGATTGGTGAAATGAAATACTTTTTGGGATTACAGATAACATAGAGCAGTGATGGTATCTTGTTAAGCTAGACAAAGTACTTGAATGATTTGTTAAAAATATTTGGAATGGAGAACTATAAACCACTTAGAACACCTACAGTAAGTGGACATAAATTATCTAGCATAGATGAGACTCCTATAGTTGAACAGAAGAAGTACAGATCCATGATTGGAGGATTGCAATACTTGACACATACAAGACCTGATATAGCACATTCAGTTAGAATTGTAGAAATATTTCAAGCTGAACCTAGAGAATCACATTATGTAGCAGTAAAGAGGATACTAAGATATTTAAGAGACACAATGGACTATGGATTGTGGTATGAAAATTCTGATGATTTTACCCTATGTAAATATATAGATGCTGATTGGTGAGGTAGTGTTGATGATAAAAAGAGCGCCAGTGGTGGAGCATTTTTCCTTGGAGGAAGATTGGTTTCTTGGCTAAGCAAGAAGAAGAATTGTATTTCACAAACAACAACAAAAGCAGAGTATGTATCAGCAGAAAACAATTGTAACCAGATAATTTGGATGAAGTAGATGCTGAAGGATATTGGAATAAAGTTTTTTGAACCTATTGTTATGCATTGTGATAACATTGGCATAGTTAGTATGTGTAAGAACCCTTTATTCCAATCTAAGACAAAGCATATAGAGATAAAATATGATGTAGTAAGAGAGAAAGTTGTTGAGAAAGAAGTCAGACTTGAGTACATAAGCACAAAGGAGCAGATAGAAAACATATTTACAAATCCTTTGCCTAAGGATACATTTGAGTATCTAAGAGGTATGCTTGGGGTTATGCCCCAGCCTACTTTTGAGAAGTGATTTAGACTGTTGCATCTGTCTAGTGGTATATGAGCCTTATCTTTCTTTTGGACAAGATGTTGGTACTGCCTCTATGGGGGAGTATGTTTACCTGAGCTGAGTCATAAGGACTCTAGTGAATATACTTTCTGAATAGTGTCTTTTGACATTAGAGTTGTTGTCGACATAATGATGAAATTTTTGTCATTGATGTCAATGGGGGAGAAGTATACATGAAAAACCATTTGTACCATCTGTTGGAGAGAACTAAATAGGAAAATGAAGCAAGATTTAGTTGATGAAGAGGATTTGAAAATATTTTTCAGAGCAACAGTGTTACAGTGTTAGATTCATGCAACATTGGATGTTTTTCATCTATGTTTCCATCAACGCCAATGGGGGAGATTGTTAGGAATGAATGTTGAATATATACTATGGGAGTATTGGTATCCATTCTATAGCAATTGTTGCATTCATGACTGTGATTGTCATTGATGTCAACACAATGATCTACTAGAGATTAGTAGAGAAGCAAACACTATTTTGATTAGCACACATGGGATATTGTAGATCAAGCTATGCGATGTTAAGGATTTACTATTTGATATGTTATATGTTCATGGTTAAGAGCACAGATAGTAATTCATTTATTCATGAAAGTTATGAGCATTTTGGTGGAAGCAGTATTCAGGCAGTGTTCTTGAGTAGTGGTTTGTGGAAATCAGATGATATCTCCTAATCAGGATGGAATCTAGTTTTGCATAGTTAGAGAGTAGTTTAAGATATATTTTTAGTGATGTGGATAATACTACAAACTTTGAGGTCACATGAGTGAAGAATTATGCTATTTGGAAGCTGATAGTTTTGTGTAACTTTTGATGTAGCATGTGGAAACTTTTATTTTGTAATTGATGCCGACTCATTTGTAATTACTTGAGTGTGGTAAAAAGGAAGGAATGTTTTTCCTTTTTGAAGAGAGGAACATATGGTTGTGATGAATTAAGATGAAGTGAGTAAAGTTGTGAAAGCAAACTTGTGAAGGAAGACATGTGAGGTACAAAGATCTAAAATTGATATCTGGTGTAGCAGTAAGTATGGCTTGGCACAGTCAGAGAAGAGGTAACATATTTTTGAGACCAATAATGATTGGCTCTTATTATTTTGAATAATCTAAAGATCAGTTGAATAGTGTGTGCAGTGATCTTTCCATTGAAGCTATTTGGACAGTGGGTCCTTCTATCTTCCATAGCTCCTAATAGAGGTAGAATCTTTTAGTAGAGATTCAAAATCTCCTAACAGGTATTCATATGTACTGAATTTATTTCATAAGACTCCTAATATATTCCATCCTTTCACAAGGAATATTCATATTAGTATATCTTTTATGGGTGTCATTCCCACCAGGGTTTACTCTTTGATCAAGAGGTTCCCTAGTCAACATATCTTGTGTCATTGTGTTATTGTGTATGAATATCTTTCTATGGTTGTTAATTACATTTCTTATATGGTTAAATGTTGTTGAATTTGATAAAGGTTATAATTATCAGATAATTGATTCACACCCCCCCCCCCCACTCTCAGTTATCTTGGTGGACTTTACTTTTTAACAAAAGGTGCATACTCTGATAGTGAGTATACCAGCCATGCAAGGTTCTAGAGCTAAATTAGCTCCCCCTATGACCCTGAGGGTCATTCATCCAGATACTCATCAACCTTATCCTTCTTTTCTTTTGACCAAATCATGCTTGCATCCTATGAGGCTTTCACACACTTGACTTCTCCTTTAGGATCTAGTAGTGGTTCTTTGGTCTTTTTAGGGCTTTTGTGTCTTTGATCTACATAACTTGGAGATGTGTCTAGCCTTGTTACAAGAGTGACAAATGACTGGAGGCCTTATATTCCTTGACACATTGACATGGTTCACCATTTTACATTGTCTAGATGAGTGGCCATTATAGTTACATATTTGACATGTAATATTATGATAACTTGATTGATTCTGATTTCTCTGATCATGTTGAGTCCTATTCTTTTTACTTTTTTTGCAATTCATAGCTCTATGACCAAATTTATTGCATGAATAATAGTAGCTATTAAAAGGTCTTATCTCTGTACAGTTCTTTGTTATATGTCCATGTTTGTTACATACATAACAAGTACAGTCTACTAGCTTGCGCTCATCCTTAGGTGATTCAATATTATCTTTAGTTTGATCTTCAATCTTCTTAGCATCAGTTGAGTCTTTTTGTATATTCTTTCTTGCTCACATGTTGTCAATCTGGTTTTGTGCTTCATTATATCCAATGTAGCTAGTATCTCCTTTAGCTCTTCTTGCATACAACTGAGATTCTATCAAATTAGAACTGGTGTGTAATTTGTTAATGTGATTCTTTGCATATTTCAATTTAGACTCCAATCTTTCTTTTCTATTCCTTAGCTCCAAGATTTCAATGTTTGCATGCCTTAATTCTTCATTGAGTTGAAGGTTCTCTTTGATTTGTTCATTATAGATTTCTTGATTGTTAATCAGCTTATCATCAAATTCTTCAAGCTGATCTTTTAAGGATGCATTTTCTTCATTCAGCTTCTTGACCATTATTCCCAAATCACTGTTGGAACATTCTTTTAGATCCTTTCTTAGCCTTTTGATAACTAATTGAGCATCATTGACTTTTTCTTTTAGTTCTTCAATTTCTCTTTTGGATTTGTCTAGGTCTTCAAGAGCAGCTTCAAGATTTCCTTTAAGATGTTTCATTTATGTTTTGTCCATGATCTCCTCAAGTGGTTAAACTTCTTTACTGAGGACCAGAGCTCTGATACCAATTGTTAGGAATGGGAACACTGAGGGGGGGTGAATCAGTGTTCATTGTATTTTATCTTTTTACTTAATATTTAAACTAAACTTAAATGCTTAAGTACTGAAGTGAACATCAACATAAACATGAAACATGAAATCAACACATAACACCAATATGGTTATAGGGAAACCAAATAGGTAAAGACCCTAGTGGGAATCGATACCCACTAATATTATGTAATAATGTATTATGATCCTTGTTAGAAGATCCTTAACCATGTTAGGAGTTTCTTTACAATGTATTAAGTACAGTAGACTTGGTCAAGGGTCCGACCCTATTAAGAGTCTTTTGCAATAGTCCCTATTAGGGGAGTGGACACATTGTCCTAGAGCTTACTTCTCAAGTGATGAAAGCTACAACCTTTTGATCTCGGATACACACTATATCTGTTGGATGAACTATCACTGTGACACTACTTATTAGATCAGTTCCTTTGATGTGCTGATACTTTGACCTCTTGCAAAGCTCTAATACATCTTATAGTATCTTTGCATACTTCTCTGCTTCTCACAACTCTATATCTATGTGCATGCCAATTACAATGGGTGCATCTCATATTTATATGTGCATACAAAACAAACAACTAGGTCGGCCCCTTAAATCTATTACATACAACACTTCCAATTGACTTGGCTCAAGCGTGTTTACAAAAAAACTTATTTACATGTCAGAAACCTAAATATAATAAGTGTGTAGCCTTTACATTAATAGAATATAACCGCAAATCAAAATGATAATAGTCGGTTGCATGCTCTGTTCTTCTTTGGCACACACTGGCTGTGTAACTTCAACTGTCTGTATCTTTCTCGTACTTGCATATCCAATCATGCTCTCATAGAATAAGCATGAATATAGTCTAACCAACTTATCTTCTAGGGTGCATACCCTAATTCGATCTTACGCATGTGCAATGATGCTCTGAGCTTTGGGTACTCTTACATTGTCCAGTCTTCAACACTTAGCCTATTTTTTATCTTTACATCAAGTACGCTGACTCCAAACTACTATATGACTTTGTTTCCATAATGAAAACACTATATCAAGTCATATACACTATTATAGCCAACTTTCCAACAAGTATGTTTCAATAGAAATAAGGAAGTGATGGTATTTCTATTTTTAAATCTGAATATTTAAAATGGCATTGCCTTCTTGATTACCCTCAGAAACTCAAAAACTCAAAATTCCTAAATTAAGATAACCATTAATGGAAGTTGTATGAAATTTTTACCCAATTAATTATCCTTATAAAATTACACTATTTTAAATGTATTACACATATCAAGTCTTACAAGTTACAATTGGTTGATAATGTATCGCAGTTGTAGTTAATAAAAGAAATGTCTTATCACTGACATTAAATTTGGGTAATGTTACCTGTCATGACTTTTTCCCCAATTTCACACACACGTGCATTTAAAATGAAAGATTTATAGAATTTTGAAGGACAAATTAATTATTAAGGTTAGAGAAAGAATTGAGGGGTAGAGCTATTTATAGACGATCTATGCTTCTTTCTTCTTCAATTCTGCCTTTGTTAATAGATATGGGCATCACTAAATTGTAATGAAATTTTGCGTAATATAATATAAAAAATTTGCATTGCACTTTTGTTTAATATAATAATTAAATGTTTCCAAACTTTATCATGTAATGGTGACTAGTTCAAACTTCATGGATAAGGTATTGTCGAATGAATTTTAAGTGAATATAGTTAATGATTATATTCATTAGTGTGAATTAATATTTTAAAATCGTCACAACTATTGGATTATGAGAGATGAACAGATGAAGTTGTATTTCAGAAGTATTGTGGGTTTCAAAAACCTTTTCTGCAAACTCGTTCTGGAAATGTGACATGTGTAATTCATCAAAAAGATTACGTATCATGTAAAGATAAAACATAAATGTATTTCAAAAAAAAAATTTAAATGATACATTATTATGTATTAATATTTTAAAATCATCACAACTGTTCAATTGTGAGAGATGAATGGTTGAAGTTGTATTTTGGAAGTGTTGTGGCTTTCAAAAACCTTTTCTACAAACTTGTTTTGAAAATATGACACATGTAATTCATCAAAAATATTATGTATCATGTGAAGATAAAACATAAACGTATTCCATAATTTTGGTTTAAATGATAAATTAGTATGTATTAATATTTTAAAATCATGACAACCGTTCGATTGCGAGAGATGAATGGTTGAAGTTGTATTTCGGAAGTACTATGGATTTCAAAAACCTTTTCTGCAAACTCATTCTGAAAATGTGACACATTTAACTCATCGAAAAGATTACATATCAAGTGAAGATAAAATATAAATGTATTCCAAAATTTTGGTTTAAATGATACATTTACCAAAAAGTTGTTAACATTTCTTTTTAAAAACCTATCGACTCATAGTAGCAGAAAGCTAAAAACAATAGTTGAATAGTCGCCAAAGATTTCAAACCAAAACATGTGAGAGCCTTGGCCATTCTAATTACTATCTATCTAGATTTAAAAATTTAATTTCCAATAAGATATCTAGCCTAATGGCATCCCAATTTTGTAAACTAAAAAAAATTAGTTAACTTGATTTTGAAAATTTAATTTTTGCAAGTATAATTGCAGTTTTCTTAATTAGTTAGTTATTATCTATGATTTTGTTAGTAAATATATATGATTCTATGTTTTTTCATTCTTTTGAAGAACAAAGGGAAAGTGAAAACTCAAGGCCAAGGGAAAGTAGATGGGAAACTTTAATAGAATGGAGAAAACTAGTAGAAATCCCTGGTTTCACTGATGAGTATCATGATGTTTGTGTTAGGAATAGTCCCAAGAGATAACTAAGAGGGGGGGTGAATTAGTTATCTACTAGTTTCAATTCTTTATCCAATTAAGTATACTTAAACATAAAGCATAAACACATTGAAAGAACACTTAAACACAACACAATATTTTGGTTATGGGAAAACCCAAATAGGTAAAAACCCTCGTGGGAATTGACACCCACTAATATTATGTACTAGTGTATAATGATCCTTGCTAGAAGATCATTTACCTTGTTAGGAGTTGCTTTACAATGTAGTAAGTATAGTAGACCTAGTTAAGGGTCAGACCCTGTTAGGAGTCTTTTATAATTGTCCATGTTAGGGGAGAGGATGCATTGTCCAAGAGCTCACTACTCAAAGGAAAGAAGGCTACAACCTTCTGAATGATAGATATACACTATATCTAGATCTTGGTGAACTACACTTAGACCTGCTTGTCTAGATTAGTTCCAATGAATAGAACACATACTCTACTTGGTCACATTGACCTTCTCATGATGGCTCCACACTTCACACACTCTGCTCTACTCTTCTTAATCAACTCTGAGCCACACTCTAGCAATCACAAATGACTACCTATAAATATCTTTCTCTAAATGATATAATCAAGTCGGCCTATTAGAACCACCTTAGAATCATATTAGAGACATCATAGAAAACTTCTATAATCATCTTGTCAGGACTACTATGGGCACAACACATTCTGGGACCTGTTCATGAAAGATAATTGTAGGCGCACGCTACATACTATTAGCTCTATCAAAACAACTCTAACTTTCTCTCCAAGCTGAATTAACTTATGCGCTCTGAGATGAACATAAACAACTCATCTCTAAGCTTAAATCCAAGGGTGCATACCCTCAAGATAGGCACAACTCATGAACCAATAAAATCTCTGTCGGGTTTCCTGAACAAACACAGGAAACTGTAACTGGCGACTAGTGACTGTATAACTTCACTTGCATCCAACATTAGACTATGTGTCCATGAACTTAACATCACTAACATTTCTACAACATATATCCTAGGGCACATACCTTAATTCATCTGTACACATGGGCGCATATGCTCTGAACTTCTGGTACACTATATACTGTCCAGTATTCAACATATACTATCTGTGCAACTTCAACTGTCTGTAACTTTCACATCACTGCATATTTTGTTATGCATTATTAGACTAAGCATGTGTATAGTCTAAAAACCTTAACTACTAGGGTGCATGACTTCATGATCACTATACGGACAATTACACATAGAACACTTCCTATTACTCTGTCAAGAACACTACTAACATCATCTTGTTGTAACACTATTTGTACTGATAGTTAACCTTTGCGCCCATGATATCATGTTCATACTTCATATACTAAAGGCTTACTTCAGAAGACTTCCTTGCATGCTACTTTCCATATGTTGTCATCAATGACAAACATATAGTCAGTTCTGGACTGCTGGAAAATCTCCAACAATCTCCCTCTTTGGCATTGATGGAAACATGTGGAATGAAAAACCACCATCAACACAAACAAATAATTATTTCATAACATTCTCCATTTCCTCTTCAAAACTCCCCCAAAGATGAAACCTCCATCTGCTGTAATATATTCCAATATTCTTCATTTCTTCAATTGAACTGCTATCACAAATGAATACTACTCCCCCTAAGTACATTACTCCTATTTTTCATGACTCTTTATATTACTCTTCCTTTGACACCAATAGAAAAGGGTGCCATTCATTTTAAGCACTAGTACTACTCCTAAGGTAGAGTAGTCTACCTTCCACCAGTCCCTAGGGACTGATGTCTTTCCTTATTTCTTCTAAGCATAGTCAGGGAAGGGAATTACTCCCAACTTCTCCCTGAGATACTCAAAATTATCCTTAGGCAAGGGCTTTGTGAATATATCTACCAACTGATCTTTCATCCTCACATAGTTCATCTTGACTTCTTTCTCTACCACTTTCTCTCTTAGGAACTAATACTTAATCTCAATGTGCTTTGTATTTGCATGCATTATAAGGTTCTTTGACATATTGATAGTGCTAGTGTTATCATAGTGAAGAACAATAGGATAATCAATTTGAATTCCAAAATCTTTTATCATCTACTTGACCCATACAATTGTAGAACAATTCAAGGCTGATGCAACATACTCCGCTTCTGCTATTGACTAAGAAATACAATTTTGTTTCTTGCTTGTCCAAGTGACAAGTCTATCACCATGAAACATTACTCCTCCTAAAGTATTATTTCTATCATCAACACATCCTACCCAATCCGCATTAGTGTACACATGAAGCTCAACATTTTCTAAATTAGGATACCATAGACCATAATCTATAGTGCCTTGCAAGTATCTAAATATTCTCTTTACTACTATAAGGTGACTTTGTTTAGGCTCTTCTACAAATCTTCCAACTATGCCAACAGCATTTGAAATATTAGGTATGGTCTGAGTAAGATAAATCAATTTTCCAATCATAGACTTATATAATGTTATATCAACTACTAGTGAGTCATCTTCCTTTGTAATCTTGCATCTAGTAATCATAGGGGTTCCTACTGGGTTGCAATCATCCATTTTGAATTTCTTTAATATTTCTTTCACATACTTAGAATGATTAATGAATATACCTTTCTCTGTTTGGTGCACATTCAATCCTAAAAAGTACTTGATAGGACCAATCATACTCATCTCAAATTCATTTTGCATCTCCTTAGCAAATTTAGCACTAAGTTTTTCATTACCTCCAAAGATAATGTCATCAACAAATATGGCCACAAGTAAAAAACTTCAAATGTCTCTCTAATGAATAGATTACAATATGTTGCTCCTTTCTTGAATCCAATCTTTGTTAGATATCCATCTAGTCTTTCATACCAAGCTCTAGGGACTTGCTCAAGTCCATAGAGGGCCTTCTTTAATCTGCATACCATATCAGGTATGTCTGATAAGGTGAATCCTTCAGGCTACTCAATGTATACTTCTTCTTTCAGATCTCCATTCAAGAATGCTAACTTGACATCCATCTGATACACTTTGAAGTTTTTGAATGTAGCATAAGCTAAAAACAACTTAATAGATTCTAATCTACTCATAGGTGCAAATGTGTCTAAATAATCAATGCCTTCTCTTTATGCATATCCTTTACATACTAATCTGGCTTTATTTCTCACTACGTTACCATCTTCATTCATCTTGTTTCTGAATATCCATTTTGTTTCAATTATATTTTTATCACTAGGTCTTGGGACCAGTTCCCAAGTGTCATTCTTAATGATCTGATCAAGTTCTTATTCCATAGCATTATGCCAATCTAAATCATTACAAGCATCTTCAACACATAGAGTTCAATCTGAGATAGTAAACATATTGTTTCACAGTTTGCAAAATTCTTTGCTTGTGATCTTGTCAAGACTTTGCCGCTCTAATCCCTAATGATTTCTTTATTGGAATGATTTCTACATGCATATTTTGGAACTTTAGGTGATGTAGACTCAACAGCCTTGGCAGTGTCTTCTATTGGTTCCTGGGGAGGATTTTACACTCCATAAGATACCAATATGCCTATGACTGATATTAAGGATGGGTTAGTTCCAAATGTGGTAAATCTATAAGCAACTAGACCAACTATAGGGAGAAGACTACCCTCTTCTCTTCTAGCTCTGCAAAACCAAGGTGGGTACACCTAATCCAATAGAATTGAACACTTCTTTACAACATCAGGACTAGATTGAACAAAGCAGATAACAGTGAGAAAGTACTAAACAACAACCTATTGTTCATTGACTCTCCATCACTAGGTAGAACAATTATAAATGTAAATGAAAGTAAAATAACTGGTACTAATTTAATATTTTAGGATTAGAAGATTCAAATCACTCCTCTCAAAGCATAGATAGGAAAATACAGATCAGTGCCCTATCCATTTGGAAAAATATGAGATAACAGAATGAATACAAAGAGATTTGAAGAATGATAGGCCTCTGAACATAAATACAAAATACTTCAAGCCTTTACTACTTATATAAAATCCTTGAGTAGATTGAGTAAACATATACCTCACTCAGAGCATAATTTAATCCAATCCTAGATCAGAACTCAAAGCTAAACACATATGAATAAATCTCTAAAATAATTAAAGATTTACAAAATAAACTCAAAGGAGAGACAAAGACTTAAGATTTTTCATTAAGTATAACCTTGCATGTTGTATACATCATAATCTAGTTACTGAGCTTGCAAAAAATAGCAGCAGCAACTTGTACTTCTTCTCTATTTCTCTGATAAAAATGATGCAAAAATTACAATCCTCGACTAAAGTCTAGGGTTTCAAAAATTCTATCTATTCAACTCCTAAACTCTCAATGCCTTAGAATGATTGTAGAAAATCCTTTTATACATAAGGAGATGCAATAAGCTTCTGATCATTCTAGGGTTTATAAAAGTTCTAACCTAAAAACCTTTTCAACAACTTCAAAATTTACAATAATTAAAAAAGTCAAGTAGGCGAGATATTTGTAGCTGAGCAACCTTACTTTATGTCTTCAATATTGTCCTTAGCTTCCTTCAGAAAATCCAATTTGCAACATCTTGATGTCCATCCTACAATGAATGCCTTTCTATATCTCAACAACCCGCAAGACTCAAAAAGTTACAGTTTGTTTGGCTCAAGAAGTAGGTGGAGTATCTACTTTTTCTATGTGAGGGACGTACTGATATTTCCACCTATCATACACATCTTCACTTGGGAACTCAAAACTTGCAAACTCAGCCTTCCTACTAGATAGTTGCTCCTACTTGCTCTCCATTTGAATAATCTCTTGTTGAATAAAATCAAATTTTGATTTTGCAGTTATTAACAACTTAATAGTATCAATAAAAGAACAACTGTTATTTACAACACCAGTCACTCTTTCTGACAAGAGTGCATCCATTTCCTACTTCCACTTATATAACTCTTTCAAGTCTCCCTGCTCTATAAAAACACTTGGTACTAATTCAAAAGTTGGGGAAATCAACTCCTTTTTCAATATATTTAACTTCCTTATGAAGTCGTCCAAAACAATATCATATTCAACAATTTTCTTTACAGCTTGGTGTACTGGCTTTATTAGTGGATTAGGATCAGTTTGAGCCTTTGACAACCATTGGAATAACTTGACACTTTGGGATCTTTCAATCCATTTTCCCAAAATTGGTGCCATCTCAGTCTTGTCTTTATCTAAAGTTGTAAACAAAAGATGCAATCTACTAACAAAATTGAGGGCCTCAAATCATATGAAAATTGTATCACTACCTCTGTCATCGTTTCTTCATATTTTTGATTTGCAAGAGATGTAGCTTTTTTATGTTCATCTCTTTCCTTGTAATGCCCACTTTTTTACATACTAAACTAGACATCACACAACCTATTTAATCTTCTCAAACATAGGAAAAACATGACAAAAAAAAATTTTATCCAATACAAGACATGCTACATATAACAGACAATAAAGAATCCACCATGATACCACATCTAACTAGAACAATAAACTTCATGACAACACTCAAAGAATGATCAAGACTTGCAATTGCATACCTGAGAACTCTCTTAATGTTCCACATGCTTGTCTCTCATCCCAATTACCTATTCCTGCATACATTTCTACCAACTAGGTGCATAATATAAAATCCGTTAGGGGTTAAATATAAGATCATGAAGATAGTTCTTTCATCGATATGTTACATAGATAAACAAAGAAGTAAATCACATCAAATTAATGATAGATGGAAGAAATGAATGAGCTATGAAGAAGAGTAAACCGTTACTAATTTAATCATTCAAGGACAAGTTACCCAAGTCTTTACGAGGAATCAATTAAATAGATCCCAAATAGATATATTCCCATTTAGTAAGTTTACTAAGTAGTTTCCCAAAAGCTTTCTACTCGTATTGTAAAGTTCCACCCTAGCAAATTTCCTAATTGGGAGTAAGTTTATCATCAGAGGAGTACCAAAGGAAAATAATAACAACGCACATGCTCTCCACCCATCCAAATGGCATCATGAGATCTCTAAGGTCCTAGCCAACCCCCGAGCAAGTGAACACTTTTGCACCATTATGATCAATAGTGAGTTTGATTTCACTGTCACAACTGAATAGATAGGTTTTTCCATTAAAGGTCAATCCAAATCATCTATATGTTAATATTTTCTATAAGGTTTATTCAACACTTCAGATTAATAGGCTTAGCTTAACCATGTTTCATTCTTAAACTACTCATTCTAAATATCTATTAAGATGGTATAAAATCGAGGTATAGAGATTTCTTCATTTATTACATTTTACTATTACACATAAAATTAATATCCAATAATCATATTATGAGGGAGTAATCTTCCTTTTAGTAACATTACAATTTTTTTAAAAGAAGAGATAACATGACTTATAACATCGATTCTAAAAGACTATGCAAATTTTACATGAGGTCCCTAATGCAGGTTAAAATTTGTACTTAGAAGGTTATACCCCCAGAACTTCCAAATTAGAGCTACATAATAAACCTACCATATAATTTATTACCTTGAATATATGATCTACAAGAAATCAATTTTCAACTCCTCCTTCTCTCAAATTCAAGAAAACTTATATTCTATTTTAGATTTGGTAAATCTATATTTATGATGCAGGAGCATCCTGGGTGTAAGAGCAATCTTGCATCACCCAAAAATATTTCTTTTTGCTTTTCAATAAGGGCTATCTTGTGCGGAGCTGCTATTTATGGAGACTTACTATTTTTAGTAAGTTGGTCATATGATCTCAGAATGTTTTGATTTCACAAGTGGAGGTTCATCTTAGTCATATCAACCTACCAATTGAGTTTCATTGCCACATCATCTGTATTGGTGAAGTTATTAAGGTTTCTAGGTACAAAATCTTTCAGGTCAATTTTGAAGGCCTTAGAGGCTCCAGATCGCAGTCGACCCCCGACTTACTGGAGCTTGCGAAAAGTGGTTATAATAGAAAATCGAAGCTACGATTAAAAAGTTATGGCCTCCGGAAGTTGGGCTACCTAAAAGCATTTTTGTGTATATTTTATTAGCTGACCCTATGTAAAAAGAAAATAAAATAAAATAATTCTTAGGATCGTCGGCTTTAAGGGCTAATTTTTTGGAATCTTCTCGGGCGATGGAAATTGTCTATATAAAGAAAAACCGTAGTGTTGTCTAGGCAGTTCTGGGTAGTAGATCTGGGTAATAATTTGAAACTTTTTCCTGCAGAATATTGTAAAGGGAATGCCCATGTGGCTTTGCATATTGTAATTTTGAAATTTGAAATTCCACATTTGTGGAGATAATAAGAAGCCAATTTTTTGTTCTTGCATATTGTTGTTGTTTCTCTGTTTCTGTTATGTGTTTGTGGTATTAAGGGGAGCACCCTTCATCAATTTAGGATTATAACATCAACTCATAATGGTAATAAACTAAGGTACTTATACATGATCATCGATATCAAGAAATGATGAGTCGGTCGACTCCTAACATCAAGGCCAAAAAAAAATCAAGGCTATCGATCAGTAAAGGACAATGTTCATAAGGGATATTGACTTTATTAATAATAAATTAATTAAGAGTTCAACGGATAATTATAGTATTGATTAAGAAAAGAAAGCTTAACTCAATTATGAAGAGGTACAAAAATCATCAGTGATTTCCATAAAATAGCTATCAATATAATAAAGAGATTGATCATGATTAATGGTTATTAATCCAATGAAGAAGTCAATCATAATAATAGTTATCTAACATGATGCAATTGAGTTGATGATTAATCGGTTAAGAACCAATTAAGAGAAGGTGAAATCTCTAGAAGGGGAAAAGACACGTCATTAGAAAGTCTATGAGACACACTCATTCGCTAAAGAGGATATAAAGGTTGGTGGAGTACGGTCAAATTCAAACTCTTCAAATACCTTTAATCTTATTCAATTATCCTCTTCAAATCTCCTCTATTTTAAACCTACGGCCATTTGGCATTGCTGGTGCATGCATATAAAGTGTAGATCATAAACAGCATCTAAGGGATTCCAGATAATAGAGATAAGATGATGGACACAGTGCCAATAGTTGAGTTGCACAATAATCTGACACCGTACCTATTTTTATTTTTTTTTAATGCTTAACTCTCATAGTAATTTCATCAAACAGTTTGCTTACATTATCATCTGGAAGTATTATTTAACATGCAACATAATGGTTCATTTGCAAAGTCACATCTTGCAAGAACTACTTACTATTAATTATTTTCCAAAACCAAATGCTCAAAACAGTGAATATTAAGTACCCAGACCCACCCTTTCAATATTCAATGAATAAATAGATATCTCTGTCTATTTCAGAATGATATTACATTATAGAAAATTAGTAAATATATTGTAGACCTGGTAGATAAGTACTCACAAGATGCAGCAACAAACACATAGATCAATGATGTAGTGCAGTCCTGTAAGATGAGTGCTCACCAATGCAACTTCAAGACCCCTTTCAACATATATAGACACTTCCACAATCTGCGTGTGAGTTACTAGTGGGGGGATGGTAGACCTAGATTGTTTGCAACCCTCACATCCACTCAATATCCATCCATAGGCCTGAGAAGATAAATCTGGGCTTGTACGGCTAATGCAGCAACATTGTTACTTCCCAACACCATACTTCCAGGTGCATTCGATCTTGAGTAGCTTAGTCCAAAATAGGATCCAATATGACATGCAATAGTAGATGAGTAATATGCCCATCTCTCCATCATACTCTCAGCCATTCATTAAATCAATTCATACTCTTCTGAAAATGCTAACAGTTAAAGATTCAAAGCATCCCTCCTAGTAGCATAATGTAAACACCCTTAAAAAATGAAAACCCTCCTGAAATTTCTGAACATACTTGCAAAAATCTGTTCGAACCTTGCTAAAACATGAAAATAAGCCTTTTTTCATTAAGCAGTTTTCCCATCATATTATTTACTCTAGCTTTTCCTCTGACATCCGTAATTCTCTCCCATCCGCAGTCAGAGAGCATTACCATACTACCCCGTACCTCTCACCACTTGTCTTCTTCCATATTAATGGATGAGTCAGAGAGTTGCTATTGCAGTGTTGTCACCTTAAATCTAATGGCTTTCTTGTGCAGGTACTTAAAAAGGATTGGAATTGTAATTATTTTATTTTAAGTTGATGAAAATTTCTTATGCATTATGGTTGATATTGAGATAATAAAATAAGAATTTGATATGTAAATTTTATTTATCATAATTCAAATTTAACAATTTCATGTATAATTATTTCATCTTTACTTTTCTTTATTTTTTTTATTCATTCATATATCTAAAATAAAGGGATATGCTAAGCAACATAAAAAAATTTGTGCTTATGTAATTAATGTATTATAATTCTTCATAGCTTTTCACTATAAGACTATAAATTTATCTAATGGCCACCAAAATACCTAAGATTGTTTATAAATAAAATATATTGAGTAACGAATCTTGAAATGTCTCGCCATATGAAATAATACACTAATATTCATAGTTTTTAAAAAAAAATCTTCCTCGAGAACAAAGAAGGTGAGATTCAAAATTGGGGGACACAAAACTCAAAATGGTATTTACCAATGACAGGTTCACAAGTTCCATCAATCCTATACGGGAATAGATCGTAAGAGTTTCAAATAAAATGCATAGATAATAAATAGAAAATTGTTTGTAGTGAATTATATAGATAAGTTCAAACATACCTCAAATACACAAGTTGGATGCTAAAATTGTGTATTTTCACAGTACCAAAATTAGATGTCAATATTAGGATTTACTAATAGGATGCTTCATAGATTTGTAGTGTCTAAATTTAATAGATTAATAAAGGTTATCGCTTATTTATAAATTTACAATATAGTTATTAAAGTCAATAATTAGCAAAGGATTAGAACTATTTGCGTGATATGCTATTTTGTATTTTCATTTATAAAATCCATGTGCCTAAGATGGGAAATCCATCTGGCCAATTCATGAACTTATTTTAATTTTATGAGTTGAATTTTTATTGTAAATTTTAATAGATAATATTTTCATTAATTAACAACTAAAGTATTAACTATGCTCTAATCACCTTTAATTGTTGTGTAACCATCAATAGCTTTGTATTAATCCACTAAATACTAGCGTTTGTTTCTAGTTATTCTAAAAGTATTTGACTTCAACTATACTTAACTCACTTTGTATACATGCTAAGGTCCAAAATCACCTTCTTATTATATAGGTTTGAGTGGCACTACATCCTTCCCCGCTATTGCTCGGCTTACTCCTGGGAGTCGCCAAGGCTAAGAGGGAAACATATCACACATTAGTCCTTAAACAAATGCTAATCCACATTATTATCATAATCATTCCTTGGATCCATATTGCAGAATAAAATAATCATCAAAATAATGATTGGTCATGATACCTATATATACCCTCATTAGTTCATGTTCTCACCAAGTGTCATAATCTCAATCTCCATCAAAAGTAGCACAAGTGGAAACTTTCTTTTTTTCTAGTAAAAATCACAAACTTCAATACAAGAAAACTATATAGATCAATTTTCTCACAAAAAGAGAACTTAGCCATCAATGCACTAATTTTCAATTTCCTTGGAAAGTAATGATAGCATTTAAAATTGTCAACCAATATTTATTCCAAAAATTAGATTTTATAAAATATTAACAAAAGGGTACATGATTTTTGGTAGCATAGGAACAATAAGTACCCAATCTATAGAGTGTCACTCATTTGGTACTACTAGTATGTCAATTCATAAGTGAGATATCTACTTGAATCACTCTATTTTCCTTCATAACATATACAAATTTCCAATATTATCGAGAGACATTCATTAATAATACCACTTCCATTTTTCTTTTCTAATTTGCATTACACAAAAATCAATCAGACTCATAAAACATGCAATGATGTCAACAATTAACAAGACATTATTATATATTTTTATTTCTAAACTACAACAATAAACATAACTAGATGTATATTCTAGACAAGCATGCCAACCCACATCACCGAAATTACACATCACAAGGATCTAATCAATACAAAATCTCCACATTCGCAAACTCAAGTAATATACCCAGAGGCAGCTTCAAAATATAGGGTGTGTATTGATCTATGGGGAGGGCATCACATTCCTTTTCTAGTTGCACTCTTATTTCCCTCAATTTTGTTGTTTCCTCGGTCAATTTTTTCTTTCCCCAAGTAACCCTTGCCTCTATATTTGTCTTTGGGTAGGGGGATGGTGGTAACTCAACAATTGGGCTTGAGGATGAAGCCATTACAGGCTTATCTGAAATTTCCAATTGGGGAGACCTTTGATCTTGAGCCCCCTGATAGCTGGGTAATCAACTTGTGCTTTTGAATTAGCTCTATCTTGAGCTCATTGTAAGATTTGAGGACCAATTCAAATTTGAGCCTAAGCTCCTCCTTTTCTTGGGCTTCCTTCTCTGCCACTTTTACATTAAATTTAGCAGTCTCCAAGATCAAACCTGATGCCTCCACACCAGATGTCTCTCCTACTCTCTGCACTAAAAAATTTCCATCATATCTTGTAGAGAGAGCCTCCTCTCTTCCTTTTCCTTCCTCCCTTTTTAAGGACCACATTACCACGACAGTATGGTCTTCTCAAAAAGCAATTCCTCTAGCAGCCTGTCTGGCCTGCTCTGTTGTAGCAAGAGTTTTCACTTTCCTCTTCCTGACCTAGTCAAAGACAATTGCATCAGCAATGTCCCATTTTGGTAAAATCAATACCCCTGCAGTATGGACCATGGCCCTTCCCCCCTCAAGAGTAATCTTCACAAATTGTTTGACCATTTCTTCATTGGTCTCATTTTCTATCTCTGTTATGTCCCTGTCAAGGAACTCCTCTTTTTTCTTCTCACATACCTCCTTAAATTTATTTATTTTCATTCTCCAAAGAAATTGAGAGAATGCCCTAGTCTTGAAAAATTTGTCATCAAAAAGGAAAGAGTCAGTGGCCTATTTCAAAATAAGGTCCATCTATTTACCCTTAAATTCTTCAACTATAAGATCCATGGCCACCTCCTTAGGTGCCTCAGGCATCCCCTCCTGCAATTCATCATTGGAAACAAAAATGTTTCCCTCATTCCTTAATTGTACAAGTTGTTCTTCCACCCCATGTTCATCCAATTGGATAGGGGACTAAGAAGGAGAAAAGACCTCCTCAACTGGCCTTGATTCTTCTTGCCTTTGTCTTTTAGGAGAAGGCCCCTGCCCTGCTAGTTCATCCATGGGCCTTTTCCCCTTTGAAGTAGATAGGATATCTTCATTCCTCTGTTGTGTTGGTGCTAGGATAGTATACCCACTCATCTTTTGTATTGTATAGACTCCCCTTGGGGTCAATTTCATATACTTGGGCTGGCTCAAAATCTGCCTAGCCCTTTCTGCCTTAATGACCTTGATTTTCTTCTCATTAACAGCATGTATAAGGCCCTCAAAATGTTCCATTAGGGCATCAACTTTATTTTCCCATGGATCAAATCCTTTCAATGGGTCATAAGCCTTATCAAAATTTTGAATAAAATCTAGAGTCTTCTTGAAAATGACCCATTTCTCCTTCTTGACTTCTTGAGTTTGAAGGTCAAACTCATTCCTTACAATATCTTTAGGGAAATTGAATTGATGCTCAATATGAGCACACCTTATTTTATCTTTAAACATTCTTGAGATAAAACACTCTATATTTGCACACCTAAGCACTGCCCTAGACATCCTGTAGGGCTACAAAACTTTATCTAAATGCACCCATTCCTTTTTGGTAATCACATATTGGTGTGAAATAGTAATGTCCAGGAAAAAGGTTCCCCTTCCCTTACTAGTGAGAGTGTATTCTTGCAAGTCACCAATCTATCTTAGGATCTTAGTATATCCTATCTTCAATGGAACTTGGTAAGGCAAAATATAAGGTGCCACTCTCCAACCATACACTCTGAAAACTGTAGAAACTAGATACAAAATTATATCCCCAAAATTGTGGACTATGGTGATGTCTTGACAAAACTCCTTTGGTCTAATAAGTCTCAGCAATTCCCTTGGGATTCTAAGATTGTCAAAAAATAACAAAGTCCTAAGTCTTGCAGAAAAATCCCTATCAAATGCAATGTAGCTAGCATTAGTTCTATCCCATGACAGGGCTATAGTCCATAGTTGCAGTGGAAGAACTTCTCCACCTCTCTCTTTCACAATATTTACTATTGGGCTAAAAAATCCCTCTCCCTTGTATAGGAACATATGCATAAGCATTCAGTACCACCCAAATGGCCTAGTAACCTTCATATTCTAGATTCCCTGCAATCCCTCATGGATCAAGTCAACCAAATGAGATGCAAAATCAAAAATCAATGCCAATTGAGTATGAAATGATTTTACCATCATGAACATGTATGGTATAGGCATGTGAGTTGTTTCATCATGTCCTAGAATCAGATTCAATGATTTATAAACTTCTTGTGCCCTTTTACTAAACAAATCCAGCCTAAAAGGCTCTGGGGTGCTTGCACTTATGACACACATGGATCCAATTTCTTGAAAGAAATCCCTCAGAGGCCTTGCTCTCAGATAATCTCTTTGTGCCTCATAAATTTATGTAAATTCCTTAAAATATATCTTTTCTAACCCTACAGAAGGATCATTTAGTGCAAAGACCTCCCTAATCTCATCTTTTGTGATACTGATCAGATTCTTTCCATTAATATCCTTGACACACCCTATCACGAGATCATAGCACTTGGCAATTTGGATTAACAACTTAGCATCCATGAAAAGACTAGGGCATATTAACTTCCCAATATCAAATTGCTAGATGTTACTTAGGGGAGCACAGGAATTTCTCTATAAATAGGCTACCCTAAACAGGACAAGACCATTATGATTATCTTCTACCCTAGCATCTCTCATCCAATTTCCTTTGTCATGAAGTCCCTCAGCCACTGAGTCCCTAGGGTTTTTTGGAACCATCTCCTTCATCCTTGCCACCCCATTATCAGAATGTGGGAGTAACTTCATCAAATCCTCAAAAACCCCCTTCTTACCATACTCTATCTCACTAGACAAAACCCTTTTTGGCGGCATTTCGACTAGGGTTTCTTAAAACAATATATCCAAAGTCAAGAATAACCCTAAAAACTTGCAACTAATAATACAATTCACTTATAACAGCTTCACAGATCCTAAGTATTTTTCAAAACTCTGAAAAGACCTACCAAATGCCTGTGAGTTCCTTGCT
Source organism: Chamaecyparis obtusa (assembly GCA_027943335.1). Taxonomy (NCBI): domain Eukaryota; kingdom Viridiplantae; phylum Streptophyta; class Pinopsida; order Cupressales; family Cupressaceae; genus Chamaecyparis; species Chamaecyparis obtusa. The sequence continues at coordinate 895,113 of BSBK01001471.1, read as the reverse complement.
TGAAATCGCTGCTCAAAGAAAAATCATGATCACCAGAGGGGTTTTGAAAGTAGTAAAGAGATACAACAATCAGAAATTTCTATATAATGTTGCCAATTGCCTATAGTCCATCCGCACGTAGCTCATTAAACCTACCATTACTGAAAGTTGGTGAACTTAGGATTCGTGGAACATGAAAATTGTCACAAAGCCAAAATTTGAAGTCTAGCCATTGATTCAATGCATTGGATGATCAACAAACATTGCCACGTTACCTTTTTCAACTTGTCATAAATGAGCTTTTCAACCAATGAAAACATTTCAACGAAACCACATGAAGAAATGAAAACTTAACTTTATCGCCTGTGCCAGACACACCTGTAGCTTTAACATGTCATTATCACCTTAGCCAATGAGAAACACCCATGTCATCAACGTCAGCAACAAAGGACCCACCAGGTGATTTACATCATTTACCAAGATCAACGACTATCGCTATATCACAAACTTAAAAATTATGCATCTTACTCCAGCGGTATAACGACAACCGCAAGATCTTGCTGCACTTTATCAATCAGAGAAAGCAAGGCCCACCATGACACCTCACTTCATTCTTATCAAATCAAAATATGTCACATCTGTAAAGATTGGAAAGTGGACCCTCTCTAACTTTTTCCTACTCAGCACCAAAAAATCTGACAACAGTCAAATCACAATTTATTGCAACCAATGAAAAGTAAACAAGTCAAAATGAGCTGGCACATTTGGACCCACTTCATGTCATAATCCTTAAAGAAAATCAGATGGCCATCACTATACCACAAGTTTAAACTCCTCACATCTTTGATCAATGGTATAGCGACAACCGTCAAATTAATCTATGGTTTAATCTCTTGGAAAATCTGACCCCATAGGCCAACATGTCACTCATTTATTCTCAAATCACAAAATTCCATGTCAACAAATAAGTGGGCCCTTTCTTAAAGTCTTTTTTAAAAATATTAAAATCCTGACACTGCCACATCATTATGTCTCTAACCAATCACAAGCACACATGTTTCAATGACGTGGTAAATAAAGGTCCCACCTGCCATCTCGCTCATCATACAGCATCGAATGGCTATCGCTATACCATGAGCTTAAAAGGTGATCATCTCAGTCCAATGGTATAATGACAACCGTCAATGGGATCAGTTATTTAAACACCAGCACATCTTATTCAAGCAGGCCTGTTGGAACAGATGGCAATTCATTGCCAAAGTGCATGTCAGAGATTTTGACAACAATCAGTGCTACAGTGTAACGACAGCCACAAGTTTATAAAGGTAAATTTATCAAAGGTAACACCAAAAACTTTAGGCTTTATGAGGAAAAATTAAACCAAGGGGTAGCACGATTGAAAACCTAATCGCTCAACACATAAAGTGACGAGATAAATGGTTCAAAAATAACACATGCTTAAATGAGGAGATTAATGAACCAAAAAGTAACGCTAGAATAGAACAAGGCTCAAAACCAAAATAGGGCTTCACTAAACATAGGGTTTTTTCAACATGAAGCCCTAACTCTCAGTCCTTAAACTAGATTTTCTCAAAATTATTAGCATAGGGCTAGAAAAATTTTACAACAATGATAATAGTGGCTCATGCTTGGGGATGTGTATCTCTTGAAGATACAATGAGAAACTAGAATATCCTGAAAGAGCATACCATAATCAAAATTTTGAATGAGAACAGGAAACTGTACACAAAACCTCCAAACCAAACTGTATAGAGAAGCAGAGAAAAATTAAGAGAAATAAAAATTTAAGAATTGACCATGACCTGGAAATTCCACAAGTTGTCCTATTAAATTCTTCAATATATATGAATTTTCTCCCCACTTTTCCTCAATGATATATGGCCCTAACCAGATGGGATCAAATTTCCCATGATTCCCTTTGTCTTCTAACCTTGAATTCCACATTAAGACCATATCCCCATTTGTAAAACTTCTTTGAGTAGTCCTTTTGTCATATAAAAATTTACATTGAGCCTGCAACTTCTCATTCTTGTTATGTGCATCATTCCTTACTTCATTTAATTGAATCAAATCATTCATTCTGATTGTCATATCCTCTTCCACATCATCATCATAAGTTTGAATGAATGTGTACATGTGTAACAAATTGTTTTGGGGTAACCTTAAATTAATCTCATATACCAGATCAAAAGGGGCACACCCTATTGCCTTTTTTACCGTAACCCTGTCAACCCACAAAGCCTATAGCAATTTGGAATCCCAAGCTTTCTTGTTTTTATCTAGAATTCTTTTCAAAATTTTAATCAAACTCTTGTTGTTGGATTCTACCTGACCATTACCTTGTGGATGATAAGCAGATGAAAATGAAATTTTGATAGCATTGTGTCAGAAAAAGTCAACAAATTCTTCTGACCTAAAACACATTGTATTATCAACTACTATAGTCTCTGGGCAACCAAATCTTGTGAGAATGTTTTGCATCATAAAATTTGTTACTACCTTACTAGTTTCTTTCCTTATAGGAATTGCCTCAACCCACTTGGTGAAATAGTCAATTGCCACCAAGATGTAAGAATGTCCTCCACTGGACTTATAAGGGATCTCACCAATGAAATCCATACCCCATTTTTGGAAAGGAGATTGGATAGTAATAGGTTTAAGAGGCAAGTTTCCTTTAAACTTTAATTTCCCTGCAAATCTTTGACAAGAATCACACCTTTTCACAAACTAATGGGTGTCTTTGAAAAGTGATGGCCACCAAAATCTTGACCTGATGATCTTGTGGGCTGTAGTTTTTTCCATGTAGTGTCCTCCATAAATCTCATTGTGCATTTCATCCATCAAGATTTGGGCCTTATCCTGATCCACACATCTAAGCAAGACACCGTCATTACTTCTTCACCACAACTCACCATTTATAATTGCATATCTCAAAGAATGGAGCTTAATGGTTCTTTTTTATTGTCATCCAATTCAAGGGGAAAAATCATCTTCTGCAAATACTTTAAAATGTCCTTGTACCAATCAAAACAATCCATATTACATACATAAGGACTCTGATCCTCCTCCAAAACATTTATCTGATTTTCATTCAAATTGCTTTGAGCCATCAACTTTGCTAGACCCAAACCTCTCACTAACTTTGTAATGTGGATGTCAATATTAAATTCTTGAATCCTATTAATCCACCTACATCTTCTCCTTGAAACCTCTTGTTGGACTAAAATATCCTTGACTGTAGCACTTGGGACATAAGCAATGATTGTGGCTCCGACTAGATAACATCTAAATGTTTAAATGGCCTTTACCAAGACATAAACTTTTTTCTCAATGATATCATAGTTTAATTCAACTGCTTGCAGAGTCTTGCTGAAAAAGGAAATAGGTTGCTCAAAACCATCAGCATTTTTTTGTAACAACACTATTGCAATAGTGTGGGCAGATGCAAAAGAAAATATTTGCATGGGTTTACTATAATCTGGCATTTTCAAAATTGGGGCATGCTTAATAGCTCTTTTAATATCATCAAAATCCTATATAGCCTCAGTATTCCATTCAACCTTTGCCCCTTTCTTCAACATTCTTGATATGGGAATACTGATCTCTGCAAATTTTGTAATGAACCTCCTTAGGAAATTAACTTGTCCTAGAAAGGACTGAATCCCTTTAATATTTTTTGGTAAAGACAATTTATCAATAGCTTCCACCCTTTCAGGGTCTATTCTCACCCCATCTTTTGAAACAATATGCCAAAGAAGTTTTCCTTCTACCACATCAAAAGCACACTTTTTTGGGTTCAGAGAGACCCCATACTCTAATGCTCTTATAATAAAAAAAATTAGGTGTTGGCAATGTTGTTCTTCTTTAGCTGAGAAAGCTGTTAAATCATCTTGATACACCACCATAAATTTGTCAATAAAATCTGCAAAGGCTACATCCATAGCCCTCTAAAAAGTGGCACCAGCATTAGTCAACCCAAAAGGCATCCTCACATAAACATATGTCCCCCATGGAGTTGTAAATATAGTTTTGAACTGCTTTGTGTCTTTAACCATTACCTGGTTGTAACTAGAAAAACCATACATCATAGACATTAATTCTAAGCCAATGACCTTTTGTAACATATTCTCCATATTTGTCAATCCATAATTATCCTTTAGAGAATTAATGTTAAGATTCCTAAAATCGACACAAAGCCTTATATCACCATTTTTCTTCCTGACGAGCACCAAATTTGAAACCCAAGTGGAGTGTCTAATGGACTTAATTATTCTCGCGTCTATCATTTTCTTGAGTTCACTCTGCATTTTAGGAGCCAGGGTGGGATTAACAGGTCTCAACTTTTGTCTAAAAGGTTTTGTGCCTTCCTTGAGTGGAATTTCATGTTGAAAAAGGTCCTCTCTATAAGCTTTGAGATCCTCATAGGACCAGGCAAAGACATGCCTGAATTTTCTGAGAAGGTCAATCAAATTTTTTCTAGTTCTTGGAGAAAGAGACTTGCCTATATAAACTTTCTTGGGGGCTATCCTTGTGCCCAAGTTTATCTCTTCAAGCTCATTGATTTTATCAGTACTAGCAAAGAAAGCCTTGTCCTTATTTTCAAATGCCCTTTCAAGAGCAACTAATCCTTTAGGAACTCTGTTGGACTTCAATTGCAGAACCTCCTTTCCAAAAACAACATCTTTTCCATTTACTGTATTCACATAAGTACTAAAGTCCATTTCCTTATCACCAAAATGGGATTCACATTGAAGAAACCTTAGCATATCTTGGTCATCAGAAAAGACTTGCCAATTATCTACATTGTTAGGGATAGAAGACCTAGCCTGTACCTCTATGTTTGATATATCTACAAATGTTATATCTTCTAGCCTAAGAGCTATATTAGCTAACAAGTCTACCATTCTACTTTGACCTCTTTCCACCCAACAAATATTAAAAGCACTAAAGCTTTCAATCTCATCCCACACTGCATTCTTGTACTGCTTCAATGTCTAATTTTTTGAAGCATACTTTGATCTAATTTGGGACACAACTAACTCAAAGTTGCCAACTACTTTCAAACATTTTATGCCATGCCTTGATGCTAATCTTAGACCTATTAGTAGAGCCTCATACTCTGCAACATTATTTGTGCACGAAAATATCAAAGAAAAGGATAATTTGAAAGTTTTACCATTAGGAGACACAAGCAATATTCTAGCTCCAGAACCCTCCTTTGAATTCGCTCCATCAAAATACATGGTCCATAAACTATCAAGGTCAATCCATCCCTCCTCTTCTTTTGATCTTTGGATAGGTTCAACACCTTCCTCTACTTCCTTATCTTGAACTTTGAAAGCATTAATATCAGTGTCCAGGAAGCAATTCATGGTATCCTCTTCCTCTTCTTCAATCATATGAGGAGTTCTAGATTCCCTAGTGACCTTGATATTTTGTCCCTCAAAATAAAATTTGGCAAATGATAAATCACACTGTATGCTACCTCCCATGGAAGCACTTCATTTTCTTGATAATAACATTCCATACTGGGGAGGAATATCCACCACCAAGACACTCATGGTCAATTGTTTGTTGGGGTATGCAGCTAGTTTTTAAGGTAAGGCCTTGATAGTACCTATAACTGGTACCTCCCTTGATTCCATTGCTTGACACCTTCCATGGGGTGTGTCCACCTTTAACCCTAATGACTTCATGACCTCAGTAGGCATAATAGTATTTGATGCTCCAGAATCAATCATGCAATTTTTTAGTAACCTTCCATTTATCTGTAGAGTTAAAAAGAAAGGGTCAATTGTTCTTGTTGTGGTGCTAACAACATTTGTATCCAAATAGATTTGAGGAATCTTAGAGAAAATCTCTTCATTATAAATTTCATCATCATCATTCATATTTTCTATTTGTTTCTCAGTTCCCTCTATTTTCTGGGGATCCACAGATGACACACCATTTACCCAATTTAGGGCCTTTTCCTTATGCTCTTCTATCCTCATCATTTCTAGCAATGGAACTTTGATAGTAATCTATGACAACAATCTACTCATATCAATTGGAACATATTTTGAATCAAAAACCTCTGGCTTTTGATTTGCAATTTCTTTATCAATTTCATGTGTAGATACATCTACAGGTATCTTAATCTAAACATCATCCTCATTGTGAAAAACTAGAACAACCTCAGCTGTCATCTTAGGCTTTACCCTATAAACAATGTTAGACTTAGTGTTTTTCTTTATTTTGACCTTATCAATAGGGTCAGCATCCTTACTCTTATCATGTGATGTCTTTACATCTTTATCTATTTTCTTGATAAAAATTCCAACAGGCTTCTGACTTGAATCACCAACAACCCTATTCCTCAGGTTATAATTTTCTTTTGCCTAAGTAACCATATTGGCTATTATAAAATCAATCTCCTCATTAGAAGTTCTTCTTAAAGTAGTTGTTTCTTCACCCTTTTGAACATTGAACTGGACAGAATCTGCTTCAAAATCTTCATCATCTAAAAAAAATTGTTGATGATATGATTCATCTTTGGTTTGGAAATGAAAAACATCCTAATTTTCATCCTCTTTAGTAGAATCTACCTCATCCCATACATGGGAAGAAATCATCCCACATCCTTGGTCATCATAAGGTTGTTCCTCATTGCATTCCTGCTTTCCTTGGGAAGAGACACTCTGGGATATGGCACAATAATTAGGATCATGTGGTGATTGACAAGAAATACACTATAGGACTTCCTCCACTACATTCATTGAGTTTATTTGCAATGGATCAGGGGTCTTGTCATTGGGTTGATCCCTTCTCTCAGGAAGAATAGGCTTCCCATCTTTCCATTGAGTATTATAGGGGTAATTTTGCATTCTTGGCAATTTGTTGAAGTTATTAAATGGAGGCTTTTCTCCTCCTGTAACTTTATTGCCTCTATTTTTACCAGGTTTCAGATCCTTAATTGCTTTCAAAATTTTCTTAAGGCTTTCATCATCCTTAAGTTTTACACTAGCAGGCTTTCCTGGATCCCTTCTATTCAACAAAGGTGATTTATTGTCTTCCCTTCTTCCCAATTTTCCTGAAATTCTTCGGTTACTCTCTATGTTCACAGCTAGCTTATAAGCCTCAACAAGACTCCTTGGATATTTATCTCTTAGAAGGTAGCCCATCTTAGAGTCAAAAGCATTCAAATATGTGACAAGACACACCATGTCATCCAATCTAATGACCTGTGAGAGTTTATGCATAGCCTTTTGAAATCTAACATTAAACTCAAAAACATCCTCATTGAAATTTTTCTTTATGTTATTGAATCCTTTTAGCATAAAACCCTCATGTGTTTTATCACCATACTGTTCCTTGAAACAATGCCTAAGTTGATCCCATGAACCTATGCTACCATGTGGCAAAGCCCTAAACCAATCCCTTGAATCTTCTATTAGTGATTGCACAAATAATTTCATTATAACATCATCTGGCACAATATTATAATCATCAATCACATCAATAAATTTTTTTAAATTCTCTTCACAAGTAACTACATTTCTTCCAGTGAACTTAGGAAGTTTCATCCTGATTTATTCAGGGATAAGGTTAGGATATCTAGGGATGCCAGTAAAAACCAACTATTTACATCTTTCATGAATAATTCTAGTATTAGAAATACCTACACCTTGAGATGTAGATGCATTAGTGTTTTCTATGATAGGGATCTTGAATCCTCCTGGTGGGGGAATACCACCTCTGTAACCAGCCATGTTTGCAACATTGGCTCCTTATGTCATGGTAGAATTAGCAAAATTTGTGGGTTCTGCAAACCATTTAAGAAAATCAATCTTCTTCTTCATTTCTAATGTTTAAGCTTCTAACTTTTCTTTTTCAAGTTCTTTGGATAATAACTCCTACTCCCTTTTGGCCTTTTCAAGGTCTGCTTCCAACCTCAAAACCTGGTCCATAGGGATGTTAGGGCCTACAAGTTCCTTGATTGAAACACCTACTACCTTTTTCTTTCCCTTATCCTTTGGGTTTCTTGTCTCAAAGATTTTTTGACCAATAGGTTGCTCACTTCTATGTTTAGGGATGGGAACAAAATTTATAGCCTCTAGGTCTAATAATTGTCTTTTTAACTGATCAGCCCTTATCATAGCTTATCTGATCTTTTCTTCCTTTTCTCTTTCTCTCCTTTGCCTAATGGCTACCTATTCATGAATTTTTCTTTCTAATTCATAAACCTCTTCAAATATTTCCTCAGAATCAGGTAAAGTTGTTTCAGATTCAACCTGTTGTGTTTAAGGCTCTTCTTTCTGATCTTGAGACTCATGAAGTCCTTGGGCCAAACATGAACCAAGGCTGAAAGGGGGAACAAAATCTTGTCCACTTCTACTCTTACTTCTGGACCTTCTCTCTCCAAACCTTTCTTTAGGGATTACTCTCCTATTTTGGGGTGACCTTTCACCCTCTCTTTCTATGGGAGAATAATAATCCTCATATTGGTTTAAGCCTAGATCAACTTCCTCTTCATATTCTGAGGCATTTCCCTCCTGATTGGGGAAAATAATACCTTCTTGTCCTGATTTTCCCTTTTTCTTCCAAGTAAGGGACATATCATTAGCACTTTTTTCTCTTCTAGCCAGACCTCTTCTAGATGTGGTAGGAAGCTCACCTTGTAAACTTTCTTCTGGGTGTTCCCTTCTCCAAGACCTAGTATTCTTGAAACTCATTGTAATATTGTATGTCAAAACACTAGTACAAAGATGTTTTAGAGTCACCACCCAAGCTAAATGGGATTTTATAATTTTATAAATAGATAGGACAAAGTAGGCAAAGATTGCAAATGAATCAACTCTATATGATACGTAACTAACTAGTTTTAAAGTAAGCAGGGCAGGAGTCTAGCTCAACGTGTACCTGTGCCACTTACAACTTTCTTAACAAATCCCTAGTAGAGTTGTCATTTTGTTGGTTCCTGAGTAAGATTTTACACTCCATGAGATACCAATATGCCTATGACTAATATTAAGGATGGGTTAGTTCCAAATGTTGGAAATCTATAGGCAACTAGACCAACTATAGGGACAAGATTTCCCTCTTCTCTTCTGGCTCTGCAGAACCAAGGTGGGTACACCTAATCCAGTAGAATTGAAAACTTCTTTACAACATCAAGACTAGATTGAACAAAGTAGATAATAGTGAGAAAGTACTAAACAACAACCTATTGTTCATTGACTCTCTATCACTGGGTAGGACAACTATCAATGTAAATGAAAGTAAAATAACTAGTATTGATTTAATGTTTTAGGATTACAAGATTCAAATCACTCCTCTCAAAGCATAGATAGGAAAATACAGATCAGTGCCCTATCCATTTGGAAAAATATGAGATAACAGAATGAATACAAAGAGATTTGAAGAATGATAGGCCTCTAAACATAAATACAAAATACTTCAAGCCTTTACTACTTATATAAAATCCTTGAGTAGATTGAGTAAACATATACCTCACTCAGAGCATAATTTAATCCAATCCTAGATCAGAACTCAAAGCTAAACACATATGAATAAATATCTAAAATAATTAAAGATTTACAAAATAAACTCAAAGGAGAGACAAAGACTTAAGATTTTTCATTAAGTATAACCTTGCATGTTGTATACATCATAATCTAGTTACTGAGCTTGCAAAAAATAGCAGCAGCAACTTGTACTTCTTCTCTATTTCTCTGATAAAAATGATGCAAAAATTACAATCCTCGACTAAGGTCTAGGGTTTCAAAAATTCTATCTATTCAACTCCTAAACTCTCAATGCCTTAGAATGATTGTAGAAAATCCTTTTATACATAAGGAGATGCAATAAGCTTCCGATCATTCTAGGGTTTATAAAAGTTCTAACCTAAAAACCTTTTCAACAACTTCAAAATTTACAATAAATAAAAAATTCAAGTAGGTGAGATATTTTTAGCTGAGCAACCTTACTTTATGTCTTCAATATTGTCCTTAGCTTCCTTCAGAAAATCCAATTTGCAACATCTTGATGTCCATCTTGCAATGAATGCCTTTCTATATCTCAACAACCCGCTAGACTCAAAAATTTGCAGTTTGTTTGGCTCAAGAAGTAGGTGGAGTATCTACTTTTTTTGCATGAGGGACATACTGATATTTCCATCTGTCATACACATCTTCACTTGGGAACTCAAAACTTGCAAACTCAGCCTTCCTAATGGATAGCTACTCCCACTTGCTCTCCATTTGAATAATCTCTTGTTGAATAAAATCAAATTTTGATTTTGCAGTTATTAATAACTTAATAGTGCCAATAAAAGAACAAGTGTTATTTACAACACCAGTAACTCTTTCTAACAAGAGTGCATCCATTTCCTCATTCCACTTATATAATTCTTTCAAGTCTCCCTACTCTATAAAAACACTTGGTAATAATTCACAATTTGGGGACATCAACTCCTTTTTCAATATATTTGACTTCCTTATGAAGTTATCCAAAACAATATCATATTCAACAATTTTCTTTACAGCTTGGTGTACTAGCTTTATTAGTGGCTCAGGATCAATTTGAGCCTTTGAAAACCATTGGAATAACTTGACACTTCGGGATCTTTTAATCCATTTTCCCAAAATTGGTGCCATCTCAGTCTTGTCTTTATCTAAAGCTGTAAACAAAAGATGCAATCTACTAAAAAAATTCAACAAAATTAAAGGCCTCAAATCATATGAAAATTGCATCACTGCCTCTGTCATCTTTTCTTCATAATTTTGATTTGCAAGAGATGTAGCTTTTTTGTGTTCATCTCCTTCCTTTTCCATCTGCACTATTATTTCCCTCAATTTTTTTGTTTCCTCTGTCAATTTTTGCTTTTCCCAAGTAACCCTTGCCTCTATATGTATCTCTGGGTAGGGGGATGGTGGTAACTCAACAATTGGGCTTGAGGATGAAGCCACTACAAGCTTATCTGAAATTGCCAATTGGGGAGACCTTTGATCCCGATGCCCTGATAGCTGGGAAATCAACTTGTCCTTTTGAATTAGCTCTATCTTGAGCTCATTGTAAGATTTGAGGACCAATTCAAATTTGAGCCTAAGCTCCTCCTTTTCTTGGGCTTCCTTCTCTGCCACTTTTACATTGAATTTAGTAGTCTCCAAGATCAAACCTGATGCCTCCACACCAGATGTCTCTCCTACTATCTGCACTAACAAATTTCTAGCATATCCTGTAGAGAGAGCCTCCTCTCTTCCTTTACCTTCCTCCCTTTTTAAGGACCACATTACCAGGGCAGCATGGTCTTCTAAAAAGAAATTCCTCTAGCAGCATGTCTGGCCTGCTCTGCTATAGCAAGAGTTTTCACTTTGCTCTTCCTGGCCTAGTCAAAGACAATGCATCAGCAATGTCCCATTCTGGTAAAATCAACACCCCTATAGTATGGACCATGGCCCTTCCCTCCTCAGGAGTAATCTTCTCAAATTGTTTGACCATTTTTTCTTTGGTTCCGTTTTCTATCTTTGTTATGTCCCTATTAGGGAACTCCTCTTTTTTCTTCTCGCATATCTCCTTAAATTGATTTATTTTCATTCTCTAAAGAAATTGAGAGAATGCCCTAGTCTTGACAAATTTGTCATCAGCAAGGAAAGAGTCAATGGCCTATTTCAAAATAGGGTCCATTTGTTTACCCTTAAATTCTTCAACTATAAGATCCATGGCCACCTCCTTAGGTGCCTCAGACATCCCCCCCTACAAGTCATCATTGGAAAAAAAAAAAAAAAATTCCCTCATTCCTTAATTGTACAATTTGTTCTTCCACCCCATGTTCATCCAATTGGATAGGGGTCTGAGAAAGAGAATAGACCTCCTCAACTAGCCTTGATTCTTCTTGCCTTTGTCTTTTAGGAGAAGGCCCTTGCCCTCATAGTTTATCCTTGGGCCTTTTCCCCTTTGAAGTAGAGAGGATATCTTCATTCCTCTATTGTGGTGGTGCCAGGATAGTATACCTACTCCTCTTCTATATTGTATAGACTTCCCTTGGGGTCAATTTCATATACTTGGGCTGGCTCAAAATCTACCTAGCCCTTTCAGGTTCTGCCTTAATGACCTTAATTTTCTTCTCATTAATAGCATGTATATGGCCCTCAAAATGTTACATTAGGGAATAAACTTTCTTTTCCCATGGCTCAAAGCCTTTCAATGGGTCATAAGCCTTATCAAAATTCTAAATAAAATCTAGAGTCTTCTTGAAAATGACCCATTTCTCCTTCTTGACTTCTTGAGTTTGAAGGTCAAACTCACTCCTTACAATATCCTTAGGGAAATTGAATTGATGCTCAATATGAGCACACCTTATTTTATCTTTAAACATTCTTGAGAGAAAACCCTTTGTATCTGGACACCTAAGCACTGCCCTAGACATCCTATAGGGCTACAAAACCTTATCTAAATGCACCCATCCCTTTTTGGTAATCACATATTGGTGTGCAATAGTAATGTCTAGGAAAAAGGTTTCCCTTCCCTTACCAATGAGAGTGTATTCTTGAAAGTCACTAATCTATCTTAGGATCTCAGCATATCCTATCTTCAATGGAACCTAGTGACGCAAAATATAAGGTGCCACTCTCCAACCATACACTCTGAAAACTATAGAAAATGGATACAAAATTATATCCCCAAAATTGTGGACTATGGTGATGTCCTGAAAAAACTCCTTTGGTCTAATAAGTCTCAGCAATTCCCTTGGGATTCTAAGATTGTCAAAAAATAACAAAGTCCTAAGTCTTGCAGAAAAATCCCTATCAAATATAATGTAGCTAGCATCAGTTCTATCCATGACAGGGCTGCGGTCCATAGTTACACTAGAAGAACTTCTCCACCTCTCTCTTTCACAATATTTACTATTGGGATAAAAAATCCCTCTTCCTTGTATAGGAACATATGCATAAGCATTGAGTACCACCCAAATGGCCTAGTAACCTTCATATTCTGGATTCCCTACAAACCCTCATGGATCAAGTCAGCCAAATGAGATGCAAAATTAAAAATCAATGCCAATTGGGGATGCAATGATTGTACCATCATGAACATGTATGGTATAGGCATGTGAATTGTTTCATCATGTCCTAGAATCAGAGTCAATGATTTATAAACTTCTTGTGCCCTTTTACTGAATAAATCCAGCCTAAAAGGCTCTAGGGTGCTTGCACTTATGACACACATGGATCCAATTTCTTGAAAGAACTCCCTCAAAGGCACTACTCTCAGATAAACTCTTTGTGCCTCATAAATTTCTATAGATTCTTTAAAATCTATCTTTTCTAACCCTACAAAAGGATCATTTAGTGCAAAGACCTTCCTAATCTCATCTTCTATGATACTGATCAGATTCTTTGCATTAATATCCTTGACACACCTTGCCACAGTATCATATCTCTTGGAAATTTGGATTAACAACTTAGCATCCATGAAAACACCAGGGCATATTAACTTCCCAATATAAAATTGCCAAATGTTACTAAGGGGAGTACAAGAATTTCTCTATGAATAGGCTGCCCTAAATAGGATAAGACCATTATGATTAACTCCTACCCTAGCATCTCTCATCCAATTTCCTCTATTATGAAGTCCCTCAGCCACTGAGTCCCTAGGGTTTTTTGGAACCATCCCCTTCATCCTTGCAACCCCATTATCAAAATGTGGGAGTAACTGCATCAAATCCTCAAAAACCCCCCTCTTACCATACTTTGTCTCACTAGACAAAACCCTTTTTGGTGGCATTTTGACTAGGGTTTCTTAAAACAATATATCCAAAGTCAGGAATAACCCTAAAAACTTGCAACTGACAATACAATTCACTTATAACAGCTCCACAGATCCTAAGTATTTTTCAAAAATCAAAAAAGACCTACCAAATGCCTGTGAGTTCCTTGCTTGAAATCGTTGCTTGAAAAAAAACACAATCTCCAGAGGGGTTTTGAAAGTAGTAAAGAGATACAATGATTAGAAATTGCTATATAATGTTGCCAACTACCTACATTCCATCTGCACATAACTCATTAAACCTACCATTACTGAAAGTTGGCAAAATCAGGATTCGCAAGATGTGAAAATCGTCACAGAGCCAAAATTTGAATTCTAGCCGTTGATTCAACACATTAAACGATTAACAAACACAACCATGTTACCTTTTTCAACTTGTCGTAAATGAGCTTTTCAACCAATGAAAACTTTTCGAAGAAACCACATGAATAAATGAAAACTTAACTTTATCACTTGTGTCGGACACTTGGTAGCTTAAACATGTCATTATCACCTTATCCAATGAGAAATGCATCATCAAAGTCAGCAACAAAGGACCCACCAGGTGATTTACATCATTTACCAAGATCAATGGCTATCGCTATACCGCAAACCTAAACATCGTGCATCTTACTCTAGTGGTTTAACAACAACCGCAAGATCTTGCCGCACTTTATCAATCGAAGAAAGCAAGGCCCATCATGACACCTCACTTCATTCTTATCAAATCAAAATATGCCATGTCTACAAAGACTGGCAAGTGGACCCTCTCTAACTTTTTCCCACTCAGTGCTGAAAAATCTTACAACAGTCAGATCACAATTTACTACAACTAATGAAAAGTAAACAAGTCAGAATGAGCTGGCACATTTGGATCCACTTCATATCATAATCCTTAAAGAAAATTGGATGGCCATCACTATACCACAAGTTTAAACTCCTCACATCTTCGATCAATGGTATAGCGACAACTGTCAGATTAATCTGTGGTTTAATCTCTTGGAAAATCTGACCCCATAGGCCAACATGTCACTCGTCTGTTCTCAAATCACAAAATGCCATATCAACAAATAAGTGGGCCCTTTCTTAAAGTCTTTTTAAAACATATTAAAATCTTAACACCACCACATCATTTTGTCTCTGACCAATCACAAGCACACATGTTTCAATGACATGGTAAATAAAGGTCTCACCTACCATCTCACTCATCATACAGCATTAGACAATTGTCGCTATACCGTGAGCTTAAAAGGTGATCATCTCAGTCCAATGGTATAATGACAACTATCGATGGGATCAGTTCTTTAAACACCAGCACATCTTATTCAGCTGGGCCTGCTGGGACAGATGGCAATTCATCACCAAAGCACATGTTAGAGATTCTGACAATAATCAGCACTATGGTGTAATGATAGCCATAATTTTATAAAGGTAAATTTATCAAAGGTAACACTGGAAACTTTAGGCTTTATGAGGAAAAATTAAATCAAGGGGTAGTGCGATTGAAAACCTAACCACTCAACACATAAAGTGACGAGATAAATGGTTTGAAAATAACACATGCTTAAATGAGGAGATTAATGAACCAAAAAGTAATGCCAGAATAGAACAAGGCTTGAAACCAAAATAGGGCTTCACCAAACATAGGGTTTTTTCAACATGAAGCCCTAACCCTCAGTCCTTAAACTAGATTTTCTCAAAATTATTAGCATAGGGCTAGAAAAATTTTACAATAGTGATAACATCTTCTTCACTTGTTTCGGGGTCATTGAATTCCACATCAATACTCTCAAACATTTCTTCAATAACTATCTCATTAGTAGAGGTTTTGGGTTCTTCTTCAATTATGGATGGATAATCATGATATCTTTCTTGAGCCATAAACTTTTCATCAATCTTAAAATGAGCACTTTCTATGATTTTCCTCAATCTTAAATTAAAACATCTATAAGCTTTTCTTTTAGTAGAATAACCAAGAAAAATACCTTCATCACTTCTTGTATCAAACTTGCCTACTTCTTCATCCCTCTTGATGTAGCACTTGCTTCCAAATATTTTGAAGTATTTTACTATGGGAACATTGCCAAACCATAGTTCATATGGTGTCTTATTAGCGCCTAGTCTTAATTGAATTCTATTGATAGTATAGAGTGTTGTATTGACTACATCTCTCTAATAGGTGTGAGCAACTCTTCCTTCAATCATGATGGTGCACGCTATATCAAGGATGATCCTATTCATTCTATTTGCAATTCCATTCTGCTGAGGGGTTCTAGGAGCACTTAACTACCTCTTTATGCCATGTTCTTCGCAGTACTCATAGAATCTGTCAGAGGTGAATTCTCCTCCTCTATCCGATCTCAAGCATTTTATCTTAAGTCTAGTTCCATTCTCAACCTTAGCTTTGAATATTTTGATTTTCTCAAAGGCTTCTGACTTGTCTTTCAAGAATGCAACCCACATCATCCTAGTATGATCATCAACAAACAAAATAAAATACCTTTCACCATAGTATGATCTAGTTTGAGTGGGACCACATAGGTCCGTATGAATCAGATCCAACTTGTTTTCTGCCAAATTTAGCTTACTCCTAAATGAATTTCTTATATTTTTTCCCATCATACATTCTGTACATATAGTATCAATTGGCTTTGCTATGCAAGGTAGGTCTCTTACTGCTTTTAAATTATTTATTTTTACTATGTTATCAAAATTGATATGACATAGTCTTTTATGCCATAACCAACTGTCATCAACTTTGGCAACAAAACATCTTGCTTCTGAATTGAGTTGGAAAACATTACCTTTAGTCTTTGGGCCTGATGCAATCATAACACCATCCTTTTTTTGAATGATGTATTTGTCATCTTTGAAGTCCAACTGATAGCCTTTTCCAAGTAGTTATCCATGTTAGGATTAACAAGGTAGAAATAACAATTTTGTGCAAATATAACCAATATCAGAAATCAATAAACCACACAGAAGAGAACATAAGACACAAAGATTTAATGTAGTTCACCCAATCCCTAGGCTACGTCCACTAATAGCGAGTCCAATATTATTATTATCTAGTGATTACAACCTGATTACAATTAATGCAGGAGCATCCCAAGGTAGTTGGCTATCCTGCATGTTTGGGAGATTTGATGGAGTTGTGTGCACTTATTTTCATTTGTGAGGGGTTTGGTAGAGTTTTATAAACCTACTTGGGTCTTGGGTAATTGGCTTTGATGTATTTAATGGCACTTGGCATGGTCTTGGTTGCTCAGCATGGCCTAGAAGGAGCTCGGCCTTGCTTAGGAATTTTGTGCCTATTTCAGGTCATTCCACAAAGAGTTAGAGGTTGAAAATTTCAAGGATTGAAGAGGGCCTATATTTCTACCTATAGTTTTAAGCATGAGTTCTAATTCATTTGGAGCTAGGAGATATCATGATTTTACTAAGACATCTATTTTGGGCATTTAATTGTTGTTGTTGGCCGACTTGTGGCATTTAATTTATGTATTTGTATTTAATTTATGTTCAAGGCCAACTTGTGGCTTAGATTGGTATAAGTAGGGGTTGTGGGGAAAGTCTTTAGTCATTATTCATCCATCTTGGAGAAGAGGAAGAGGTAGAGGAACGAGTTTTGAGAGGAGCTAGTGGCTGCGGCTTGGGAAACAAGGAGATTGCTTGGTGGGCTTGCGAGCACAAGTTTAGATCTTCCTTGGGGGTTCCTACCAGTGTGTGGATCTGGACTAGCTAGGGTTTGGATTGGATCTTGAGAGATCTTATGGAGTTTCTATTGTAATTGCATTGTATTTGGCCGTAACCCGGAAGGCCTTACAGCTGGGCATGTTGGATGAAAATATGATGATTCTATTATGAGTATTGGCTTTGTGTGGATCTATATCTCTGTATTGTTATTATATTCTATTGTGTGGTTATTTGCTAGGGGCTAGAGGACCTTGGGTTGGGTAAAGTTTTCCTTAAGAGGACACGAGTATGGAGAAGAGAAAGAAGAAGATGACTTTTGTGATTGGATGGATTCTTAGAATTCCTAGACTTGAGAAAATTAGAGAGAGATATCAAGAAGCGACAAGAGTTGCAATACTAGATTTGAAGAAGCAAGTGGCTGAATTAGAAGCAGAGCTAAAAAAGAGAAGAGCGATTCATCAGAAAAGAGACAATGATAGAAGAGGGCATAGCAAGTTCAAGATGGAAGTTAGTTTTGTTGATCAGTGTGTGGAGGCTAATGCGGAACCTGCGGAGAAACTTGTGGATGTTTCTATGGAGCTTCCTAACCTTGTTGATGTTGTGATTGAGATTGGTTTTCATGATCAGTTGGTTGAGTCTGACATGGAAATTGTGGAGCACTTGGTCATGGATAATCAGGTTGCTAAGGGTGATGATCCATATGTTGGTGATATGGATGTTGTTGATATGGATGTTGTTGATATGGATGTTGTTGGTGTGGATTCACTAGTTGTTGATGTGGTTGAGGATCTACATGATACTACAGATCTGTATATTCCTGATGTGGACCTATTGGTGGTTGACATGGTTGAGGGTTTACATGTTGCTCCTATTGTGGATTTGAGCTTACATGTTGGTCACATGGATTTCATGTTTGAGGATATTGTTTTTGTTGGTAGTGATCAGCTACAAAGAATGTTGGTGAGGCACTATGTTTAGTTTGTTCTTGGGAGTGAGCATGTTGATTGGATGGTTGAGATTCTAGTGGTTGATAGATGGATGTAGATTTGGATGATTTTCATGTTGGTTCTATTGTCCCTATTGGAGTGGAAGCCTTTGGTGAAGATGAAGATGGTTGCAAATATTTCATTGGGCATCAAAGTATGAGGCATACTTCTTTTCGCACCTGGGGAGTCTGATGCAGGAGCATCCCAGGGTAGTTGGCTATCCTACATGTTTGGGAGATTTGATGGAGTTATGTGGACTTATTTTCATGTGTGAGGGGTTTGGTAGAGTTGGATAAACCTACTTTGGTCTTGGGTAATTGGCTTTGATGTATTTAATGGCACTTGGCATGGTCTTGGTTGCTCAGCATGGCCTAGAAGGAGCTTGGCCTTGCTTAGGAATTTTGTGCCTATTTCAGGCCATATAAGTAATTTTCCATAGATTTAGAGGCTTCAAATTTCAAGGATTGAAGAGGGCCTATATTTATACCTATGGTTCAAAGCATGAGTTCTAATTCATTTGGAGCTAGGAGATATCGCAATTTTACTAAGACATCTATTTTGGGCATTTAATTGTTGTTGTTGGCCGGCTTGTGGCATTTAATTTATGTATTTGTATTTATTTTATGTTCAGGGCTGACTTGTGGCTTAGATTGGTATAAGTAAAGGTTTTGGGGAAAGTCTTTAGTCATTATTCATCCATCTTGGAGAAGAGGAAGAGGTAGAGGAGCGAGTTTTGAGAGGAGCTAGTGGCTGCGGCTTGGGAAACAAGGAGATTGCTTGGTGGGCTTGCGAGCACAAGTTTAGATCTTCCTTGGGGGTTCCTACCAGTGTGTGGATCTAGGCTAGCTAGGGTTTGGATTGGATCTTGAGGGATCTTATAGAGTTTCTATTGTAATTGCATTATATTTTTCCGTAACCTGGAAGGCCTTACAGCTGAGCATGTTGGATGAAAATATAATGATTCTATTATGAGTATTGGCATTGTGTGGATCTATATCTCTATACTGTTATTATACTCTATTGTGTGGTTACTTGCTGGGGGCTAGGACATCTCCATTGGGGATTCTCCTACCTTTCATTGCATCAACAATCCATAATCCCTTACAGCTCAATTTTTTTGCAAGTACTAAAATCATACATAATCAAATCCCTAACCCTAAGCCATATTATACAATATTTTGCCACTTTAGTGTATAGTACCTTCCTAGATAGTACTTTCCTGATTATTCACCACAAGCTAACTATCTCCCACTTGGTGACTGATCAGTATCCACACTAAAAAAACCTCCCACTGGAAGACTGATCCTGTAGAAATACCGCTACCATATGAGACTCCCACTGGATCGAATGACCTTGATCTTAGTTATACCTTTATTCTGTTTAGTCTAGAAGACCAACTGAAGTTGAACATGAGTTTTACTTCTCCCCTATTACTACCTTTGTAAACATATCTGCTAGATTATCATCTATATGAATTTTTTCCATCCTTAACTTCCCATCATCCAAAACTGATCGAATAAAATGATACCACAACTGTATGTGTTTTGTCTTTGAGTGCAAAGTAGAATTATTTGCAAGATGAATGGCACTTTGGCTATTTGTATGAAAAAAATTATCCATCTATGGATGTCCCAATTCTTCCCTAAAGAATTAAAGCCATATCATCTCCTTGGCTTCCTGTGTAGCAGCAACATACTCTACCTTTGTAGTGGATAAAGCAACCACCTTTTGTAGTCAAGAAATCAAACTCACTATTGTCCCACCAACAATAAATACATAACCTATAGTACTCTACCTGCTATCTATATCTCCTACCAAATCTGAGTCAACATAGCCTTGTACAGTAGTAGTAGAACCCCCAAAGTGTAAACACTGATTAGATGTACCTCTCAAATATTTGAGAATCTATTTGACTGCATTCTAATGCTCAATACCAGGATTACTCATATATCAGCTAATGACTCCCATTGCATGTGCAATATCTGGCCTAGTACATACCATAGCATACATTAAGCTCCCTATAGCTAGAGCATAAGGTACCTTAGACATTTTAGTCTCTTCTTCTGGTGTCTTTGAACACATATCCTTAGTCAACTTCAAATGACTAGGCAAAGGTGTGCTAACAACTTTGGCATTCTCCATGGAGAAATGTTGCAACACCTTTTCAATATAATCAGCCTGAGATAAAGTCAGCTTCTTATTTTTCCTATCTCTACAAATTTTCATACCAAGGATTTGTTTTTCTGCCCGCAAATCCTTCATAGCAAATGAATGGGCTAACTGTTATTTCAACCCCTTAATGTGATCCATGTTAGACCCAAGTACAAGCATATCATCAACATATAAACATAAAATAACATAGTTGTCATCATCCAACCTCTTAAAATAAACACAATGGTTAGAATGACACCGATTGTATCCACGCTCATTCATAAAGGTGTCAAATTTAATATACCATTATCGAGGTGCTTGCTTCAAGCCATATAAACTTTTCTACAATCTGCACACCAAATCCTCCTTACCCTTGACCTCAAATCCTTGTGGCTGGACCATATATATTTCTTCATCCAAATCACCATGAAGAAAAGTTATTTTAACATCAAGCTGCTCTAAATGCAAATCTTAAGTAGCCACAATAATTAAAACAATACGAATAGAAGTGATGCAGGAGCATCCTGGGTGTAAGAGCAATCTTGAATCACCCAAAAATATTTCTAGTTTCTTTTCAATAAGGGTTATCTTGTGCAGAGCTTCTATTTTTGGAAAATTGCTATTTTTAGTAATTTTTTGTTCATGCTCAAAATGTTCTATTTTCTTCCCTAGAGGTTCATTTTGGTCATATCAGTCTTCTAGTAAAGTTTCATTGACAAATCAAGTCTAACTTTGTAGATATTGAAGATTTTTGGTATTGGCAGCAGGGTACAGAAACTTTGAACTTAGTTTTGAAGGATTTAGAGGCCCTGGATGAGGTCAAAAATTTTGGTGACCAGCGCTTGCACATGTCAAGCCTGTAGAGAGCTTTGTGGCATTTTTGAAATGGGGTTATAATAGTCAATCAGGTCAACTGGTGATGACTTATGGTCTTCAGAAGTTGGGTCACCTGAAATGGTGAAAAATTATTTTCCTTCAAAATTTTTGTTTGGGTTTCAAAAAATATTTTGAGCCAACTTTGATGTAATAAATTTTAAAATAAAATAATTCTAAGTTTGGTCGACCTTGTTGGCTAGAATTCTAGAACCTTCCTAGGCAGTGGAAAATTGCCTATATAAGGAAGGTTGTAGTGTTCTCTTAGGCAGTTCAGAGCAGTTCAAAGTAGTCTGGGTAATAATTCGAGGCTTTTTTCCTTAGAATATTGTAAGGAGAATGCCCATGTGGCTTTGCACATTGTAATTCTAAAAATTTGTAATTCCACATTTTTGGAGATAATAAGAAGCCCATTTTCTATTCTTGCAATTTGTTGTTGTTTCTCTATTTTTATTATGTGTTTGGTGGTATTAAGGGGAGCACCCTTCATCAAGAAGTCATTTTAATAACTGGAGAAAATATCTCATCAAAATCAATACCCTTTTTCTGTGCAAATCCTTTTACAACTAACCTAGCTTTAAATCTTTTCTTACCTCCATCCTCTTCTTTCAGCCTGTAAACCCATTTATTTTGTAAAGCCCTTTTACCTGCAGGTAACTTGCATAAATCTCAAGTTTGATTTTTCAGCAAGGAGTCTATTTCCTCTGTCATTGCAGACTCCTACTGAATTTTTGTATCCACCTGCACAGCTTCATTATAACATTCAAGTTCACCAGCATTTATTAACAAAATAGAATACAAAGAGGGGGAAAATCTTTCTGGAGGTCTACTTAGCCTTGTTGACCGTCTAACATTCATTGGTGTGTGTAGTATTTGTTTTTGTTATTGTTGTTTTTGTTGTGGAGCATAAGGAACTACTGGAACATCATCTTTTGGAGTATCACCCAATACTATATAGTCATTTTCTTTCTTCTCATGCTGCTACAACAGATCTTTGTACAATACTTTCTCATTGAATATGACATCCCTGCTTCTTACAATTTTATGATTTTAAAAATCACAAAGCCTATAACCAAATTCATCAATTCCATATCTAGAAAATACACATTTCTTTGACTTAGCTTCCAGCTTGGTTCTATTTTTAGAATCTATAAGTGCAAAAGCTTCACAACCGAAGGTTTTGAGAAAAGAATAACTCACGTTCTTACCACTCCATGCTTCCTCTAGAATACCACAGTCTAGAGGAGTAGAGGGGCCTCTATTGATTAAATAAATAGCAATGTTCATAGCCTCTATCCACATGTTTTTGGGTAGCCTAGCATGCAACCTCATACTCCTTGCACTCTCCATTATTTTCCTATTCATCCATTCAGCCACTCCATTTTCTTGTGGAGTCCTTGGTACAATTTTCTACCTATGAATATCATTAGAGGAACAATAATCTTCAAATTCTATGCTACAATACTCACCACCATTATCAGATCTAAGATATTTTAACCTTTTACCAATCTCATTCTCAACCAAGCATTTCCATTTCTTAAAAGTTTGAAATACATCAGATTTCTGTCTAAGGAAATAAATCCATACTTTTCTTGTTGCATCATCTATAAATGTAACATAATACAAAGAGCCACTAAGGGAAGATACCTAAGCTGGTCCTCATACATCTGTATGCACAAGCTCTAATCTCTCATTTTTTCTTTTCCTCCCCGCTCTTCACAAAACTAACTCTCTTTTATTTTCCATACACACAACTTTCAAAGAAATCCATATTGACACATTTCAGACCATGTAAAACTTTCTTTGAATGAACTAATTCCATACCTTTTTCACTCATGTGCCCGAGTCTGTTGTGCTATAGTTCTATGTCAGAATCTACAGCAACGGTTTGATGTTCTTCCTTCTCAACTGTGGCCATTGTTCCTGAACATTCATTATCTTCTAAAACAATTAAAGTAGAAGGAATAGTATGACCTATACAAAGATATAAGGTGCCTACTTTCACACCTTTTGCTACTACTAAGGAACCTTTTGAAACCTTCCAATTTCTATCATTAAAAGTAATTGTGCAACCCTCATCACCTAGTTGCCCAGCTGAAATTAAATTCCTACTCAGCCTTGGAACATGTCTTACCTCTTGTAGTAGCCAATGATTCTCATTCTGCAATTTAATCTTAATTTTTCCCTTTCCAACAATCTGACAGGGTTCATTATCTCCCAAATAAACTAGCCCAAAATCCCCTTGGACATAATCAAGAAAGTAACCTTTATGGGGTGTGGCATGAAATGAAGCCCCAGAATCTAAAACCCATGAATCATCAATACTTTCTAAAGAAAGAATCAAAGCATCCTCTTCAGATTTATTACGTACCACATTTACCTCCTTGTTACCTTCTTGTTTGTCTCCTTCTTTATTCTTCCGAGACCAGCAATCTTTCTTCTTACGACCTAGTTTTCCATAGTACCAGCAATCATTTGGCCCTTTGAATTCAGACCTCTTTCCCTTTGATTCTCCTCTTGATTTCCCATAATTTCTAGAGTTTTTTCCTCTCTCATTGGTTCTACCCTTGCTTTGTGCATTTAAGACACTACCCAATGTGGATCGACTTGAGCTTTTCCTACAAATTTCCTCACTCAGAATAACACCAATAACATCATCATACTTTAGGGTATTAGAACCAAAAATAGAATTACTAACAGCCATTACCAAGCCATTCCAGCTTTTAGGCAAAGAACACAAAATCAAGAGAGCCCTAACTTCTTCATCAAAAATAATATTGACAAAATTTAATTGACTGGTAACTGTATTAAACTAATTTAAATGATCAAAAAATGACCCACCTTCCACCATTTTCATATTAAATAAATGCTTCATGAGAAATACCTTATTTGAAGCAGAGGGCTTTTCATACAACTTCACTAGGGTTTTCATCAAATATTCAGTCATCGTTGCTTGTGTAATATTGAATGCCACTGATTGTGCTAGGCATAATCGAATACTACCAAAGGCCTTTCTATCAAGAATAACCTAGTCCTCATCAGAAATGCTTGTCAATTTCTTGGCTTTTCCTTCCAATGGCTGCCATAGATCCTTCTGATAGAGATAGTCCTCCATTTGCATTTTTCATAACTAAAAGTTCTTCCCCATAAACTTTTTGACCTTTACCCTACCCTTATTTTCCATTGTTCCCACTCAACCGTGAGACTCCCACTAAATCGTGAGATCTTCCTGTAGAGGATAACTGAAAAAAAAAATAACCTCACTTTGATACCACTTGTCAGGATTAACAAGGTAGAAATAACAATTATGTGCAAATATAACCAATATCAAAAATCAATAAACCATATAGAAGAGAACATAAGACACAAAGATTTAACGTGGTTCACCCAATTCCTAGGCTACATCAACCAACAGTGAGTCCAATATTATTATTATTTAGTGATTACAACCTAATTACAATATGTAATCCCTTACAGCTCAATTTTTCCACAAGTACTAAAATCATACATAATGAAATCCCTAACCCTAATCCATATTATACAATATTTTGCCACTTTAGTGTATAGTACTTTCCTAGATAGTACTTTCTTGATTAGTCACCACAAGCTAACAATCTCCCACTTGGTGACTGATCAGTATCCACACTAAAAAAACCTCCCACTTGGAGACTAGTCCTATAGCAATACCATTGCCATATGAGGCTCCCACTGGATTGAACCACCCTAGTCTCAGCTATACCTTTATTGTGTTTAGTCTAGAAGACCAACTAAAGCTGAACATGAGTTCAACTTCTCCCTTGTTACTACCTTTGTAAACATATCTACTGGATTATCATCAGTATGAATATTTTCCAGCCTTAACTTCCCATCATCCAAAACTGACCGAAAGAAATGATACCGCAACTATATGTGTTTTATCTTTGAGTGCAAAGAAGAGTTCTTCGTAAGATGAATGGCACTTTGGCTATCCGTATGCAAAAAATTATCCATCTATGAATGTCCCAATTCTTCCATGAAGAATTGAAGCCATATCATCTCCTTGGCTACCTCTATAGCAACAACATAATCTACCTCTGTAGGGGATAAAGCAACCACCTTTTGTAGTCAGGAGGAAAAGTTTATAGTACTTTCTTGGATAGTACTTTCTTGATCAGTCACCACAAGCTAACAGTCCAACACTTAGAAGATTGTGTTTCAAACCATCAACATAGAGAACATCATCAGTACTATTCTTTCCATCCAAAGTGATGGCTCCTCTACCAACTATAGGTTTAGGAGTGTTGTCTCCAAATCTAACCATACCACCATTGTATTTGTTTAGATGAACAAATCTTCCTTTATCACCTGTCATGTGATGTGAGCAACCACTATCTATGATCCATTCTGTCCTTATATTAGCTTGGGAGATTAATGCTAGTTTTTGTTCCTCTTTTATCTTTTTGATTCTTTTTATCTACCATAACAATGAATCTAATTTCTTCTTCTCCTGATTCATCATCAGAAACTCCTCCAACATAGTAACATTCCTTAGGTTTGAAATCCTTTTTGAACTTTCTAGCTCTAGAAGGACACTTAGATGAAAAGTGACCAATCTTATTACATGAAAAGTACTTAAATGGTAATTTACCTTCATATTTTCATTTTCCTTTCTTTTCTCTTTTGGCAATCATAACAATGAAATCATCTAATATTTTTTCTTCATCATCATTATCAAAATTACCAGAAGTGTTTATAGATTTCTTACCATGGACCGTTGCTTTGAAGGCTGTCTCACTCTTAGGTTTTGTCTTCAATCTTGAAATCTCAAAAGATGAGATTTTGCTAATCAAGGTCTCCCTCTTGAAGTTAGATTTCAGCTGCATGGTCTCATCAAGGATGTTGATCTTGCTTTTATATTTAGATGTGAGAGTGGTCATCAACTTTTCCATGATGTCTTCTTCTGAAATTTCTCCACCGTTGTTCCTTATTCCAACAACTACTTCATTTAATCTTTGATTATAAGCTTTGATATTTTCTTCAGGCATCATTTCTAATGTATTGAACTTTTTCTTCCAATTCTTTCTACGTGCTTCCTTTTCTTGCTTGTCTCCTTCAATTGTATCTTCTAGGTGCTTCCATATTTCATGGGTGGTGTTAATATGATTTAGAACAATAGAGAGGGGGGTGAATCAATTGTTCTCAAGTCCTAATGTATAAGATAGACTTAAAAAAACTTTACTTCAAATCAAATCTAATAACCAAAACAAACTCGGTCATCACTAATTTAATAATAGAAACATATAACATTGTGATCCACTACCCAGCTGTAATTCTACTTGCAAAACATAGAAATGTTCAAACCAGAACATTCACACAAGTTTTAACACCAGGATTTATAGTGGAAACCCAATGTGGGAAAAACCACTTTGTAACATGCTACTATTATTTTCACTCTTCTGAAGTGATCTTGGTTAAAAGCCAACCCTGTCAAAGGTTACAATGCACACTGTTAGGTGTGACCCAGTTAAAGGATTTCAATCACCCTGTTAAAAGTGAGCCTTGTTATAGGACTTACATACACTCCATTAGAATGCAACCTTGTTCAAAGGATTTAACATATGACTATTATTTCAACCTTAGTTAAAAGGATTTTGACTATTATAATGGTTAGAAAGTAGCAGTAGTATTGATCTGAAAACATACAACTCACTTTGCAAATATCAGATCCAATTTCATACACAAATGTTGATTTACTGACTTTGAAACTTTGTCATCTCCATCTTTGATCTTCTTAGTAATTTTCTTCAAGCAATCACCACACTTCTCCTTCAGCCTTTTCTGCTCATACAGTCAATAAAACTTATCTTCCAGCATTCCATTTTCACCCATGCATTACCCTGGTTCATCCAATGCTCAGGTTCCCTTAATAATTTCCTCAATTAGGTTAACTCATCTTTTGATGCTCAATCTTATTCGTAGATCTTAGGGTTAGGTTAGATTCATTAAATCTACCCACATTATGTTATTTGGATCCTTTTCTAGAAACATCTCAAATCTCATAAAGATTTATAATAAAATAGTTTATAGTGCATTTAATACTTTCAAACAATCAATAAATAAAGTTAACATATTTTACATAATCCATAATTCAACAATGTCGACTCCAAAACTAAATTCTCTTCAAATATAAAAATGTTGATGCTTAGTCAATACTGTGATTATCTACTCGGTCTTCATGTAGAAAGCTTGGTCATTACTAAAATTGTTTTCTCGACATGCACTATCTTCCTCAGTAATTTATTGATGTTCAGTCGACACTAGATTTTTTCTTGACATACACTAACTCAGTCAACACTAACATCACTCGGCTTAAACATGATTTATCTATTTTTGCTCGGTTAAGCCTACCAGTTTAGTCTTCAATCTTACTAAGATAAACAATACATTGTCTCATCATTGTGCAACATAGTCAAGTACACTTTGTAGTATCAAGATAACTCAACCTTTCCTTAGGTTCTATTGTTACCAACCTTTCCAGCCCCTTAGCAACACTCAAAAAAATATAGTACTTTCCTAAGTAGCAACAGTCTTACCAATTAAAGTTTTGACATCAATGACAATACAACAATTGTTTCAATTGTGGTTTCCAACAATCTCCCTCTTTGGCATTAATGGCAACACCATATGATATCACCTGAATAACACATGGATTACTCACCAATGCAAAACTTATCTATCCATCAAAGAAAATTTGTAATATCCTTAGCTTCATTCTGATTCAGAATCTGTAAGCCTTACTTCTATGACCGTCAGAAGTATGTAGATCTCCGTCTATCCTGATCTTTTTATGTCAGTTTATCATCCCACTCTTTAGCTTCATTAGTTCATCTCCCATTAGTTCACCTCCCTCTTACTTTTTAGTTTCATGTGTTATCATATTAGTTCATTCTCCCTCTTTGACAAAAATGCCAAAGTAGCAACATAAAACATACATCTGACAAATGTAGATAATATCTATGCAACTCAGTGTTTCTCCCTCTGTCATCTTTCTTATGATTGATTCTTTGTCTTTGCTTATTTTCACTACTCTAGGCCAGTCCTAAAGTGTGGCATTCTTCTACATCAATTTGTCAAATATTCTATTGTAGCATATTTGATGTAGTGCTCCTAGCTTGACTAGGCAGCCTCGGTTAGGGGAAAGACTCCTAATTGACTTCTTAGGTACTCATGAGCTTCTCTAGGTAAATCTTTAGTGAATATGTCTGCTACTTGTTCTTTTGTATTCACATATTCCAATTGGACTTCATTATCTTGTACCAATTCTATCAAGTAGTGATACTTGATTGCTATGTTTTTGGTCTTAGTATGCATCACTGGATTCTTATAAATATTGATAGCACTTGTGTTGTCACATAAAATAACAACAGGTTCAATGATTTCTTCTTTCATTCCTACCAACAATTTTTTTATCCATACCAAATTTGAACAGTTTACTATAGCAGAAACATACTTGGCCTCAGTAGTAGATTGGGAAATGCAATTTTGTTTCTTGCTCATCTAGGAAACTAATCTCTATCCAAGAAAAAAAGCTCCACTGCTAGTACTCTTTCTGTCATCTACATTTCCTACCCAATCAGCATCAGTATATACTCTTTGTTCAAATTTTCCATCCTTCTTGTAATATAGTCCATAGTCAGTAGTTCCTTTCAAATATCTCATAATTCTTTTCACAGCCATCATGTGTGTTTCCTTAGGATTGGTAGAAAATATTGCCACAATCCCAACAGCTAGTGCAATATCTAGTCTACTATGTACAGCATACTGCAATTTTCCAATCATGAATCTATACAAAGTCTGGTTCACTTCTGCAGCATCATCATTCATTGATTACTTTTTTCTAGTCACCATAGGAGTACTCACTGGTCTAGCATCTTTCATCCTAAAAGTTTTCAGTATTTCATAGTTAGACTGTGTAATGAAAATTCCTTTCTTCATCTGATATACTTGTAAACCAACAAAGAATTTGATCTCACCAAACATGCTCATTTCAAATTCAATTTGTATTTCATTTGAAAATCTCTTACACAAATCTTCTTGTGCACCAAAAATAATGTCATCAACAAAAATTTTTACTAACAAAATACCTTTACCTTCCTCATCTTTCATGTACAGATTGCTCGTGTCATTTGTTCTTGAAAATCCAATCTGCATCAAATAGTTATGCAACCTCTCATATCATGCTCTGGGAGCTTGTTTCAATCCATATAATGCTTTATTTAGTTTGTATACCATGTGTCTTCTATTTGGATCAATAAAACCTTCTGGTTGTTCTATGTAAACTTCTTCTTCTAATATACCATTTAAATATGCAGACTTGACATCCATTTGATATACCTTGAAATATTTATAAGCAGCATATGCAAGCAGAGTTCTTACTCCTTCCAGTCTAGCTATAGGGCAAAATGTCTCCCCATAATCTATTCCTTCTTCTTGTGCATAGCCTTTTCATACCAGCCTAGCTTTGTTCCTAGTGATTTCACCTGTTTCATTCATCTTATTTTGAAACACCCACTTTGTTCCTATAACATTCTTATTTTTAGGTCTCAGCACCAGAGTCCAAGTATCATTCTTCTCAATCTGGTCAATCTCTTCATTCATTGCTTGTATCTAGTCTTCATTTTTCAATGCTTCTCTAGTTGACTTAGGTTCAAATTCACATAGTAGGCATGTTTGATCTTTGGTCTTGCTTTTGGTCTGAATTCCAATATTTTTGTCTCCAATTATCTATTCAGGCTTGTGATGTCTTTGTACATATTTTTCCAAAAAAGATTTAGCTCTTTTGTCCTCTTCTTCATCACATTCCCCAATAAGATTGTTAGATTCAGCTTTTGAATGCTCAGAAACCTCTTTCTGATAGTCGGCAGCATTATCTTGTAGCTTGGCATGTTATTGCTCTCTCTCAACATTGTTTTCCTGATGCTCAGTAGCATCTATCTATCGCTCAGCATTGCTTACCCAAGACTCGGCATCAGGTGCAAGTCTGTTACTTGCCTTTTCTATTTCTTTAATGTACACAAAAGATCTATAATCTTCTGGTTCTATTTTACTATCAACTTCATTTCTTTATGCATACTCATCAATTTTTACATTCACACTTTCCATAATTTTGTTAGTGTTAGAGTTCAAACACTTATAAGCCTTACTTTTTGTGGAATACCCTAGGAATATGCCTTCTTCACTTTTAGCATCAAATTTTCCATTCCTAGTGTCTTTTAATATATAGCACTTACTTTCAAATATTCTAAAGTATTTAACACTCAATTCATGTCCATGCCATAATTCATAGGGTGTCAGATTTGTATCTTTTCTGATATATACCTAGTTAAGAGTGTAGATAGCAGTGCTTATAGCTTCTTTCTAGTATTTATGTACCACATTCTTTTCAATAAACAATGTCCTTACATAGTCCATGATAGATTTGTTTCTTCTTTCTGCTATACCATTCTATGGAGGAGTTCTAGGTGCATACATTTGTCTTTTAATTCCTCTTTCATTACAAAATAGATTAAATTTATTTAATGTAAATTCTCCACCTCAGTCATATCTAAGACATTTTAGGTTCCTACCTATCTCCTTCTCAACTTTAGCCAAATACCACTTGAAGAATTGAAAAGCTTCAGATTTGTCTTTTAGAAACATTACATGCATCATCCTAGTATGATCATCAACAAACAAGATAAAGTAGCTAGCACCATAGTAACTTTGTACACCCATAGGTCCACAAAGGTCAGTATGAACCAAATCTAAAATGTTTTCAGAAGTAAAGGATTTTCTCTTGAAACTTGACTTTGTTATTTTTCCTAACTGGCATTCTTTGCACATCACATTCATAGGTTTCTTTAGTCTAGGTAGACCTCTTTTTTTTCTTACTTATCTCTACCAGATTGTCAAAGTTAACATGACATAGCCTCTTATGCCATAACCAAATATCATCAAGTTGTGCAACCATACATGTTTCTTCAGATAGGTCAAGATAGAACAAATTACCTCTATTATGTTCTCCACTTCCAATTAGTTCACCAATGGCATCAAATATTTTAGCTTTCTTGTGATGAAATTCTACTCGGTAACTAGTTCTATTGAGCTGAGCAACACTTAACAAATTATAATTAAGACCTTCAACCCAATAAGCATTTTCACAAGATATCTTGTCAGTTAGTTTAATCAAACCTTTTCCTCTAATAGGACATGGTGCATCATTACCAAATGTTACACTTTTACCTCTGTAATGATGTAAAGTTTCAAACTTATCTTTGTCACCAATCATGTGATGTGAACAACCGCTATCAATAATCCTTTATCATTCTTGTTCACATAGGAGATCAATGCAGTTTTCTCATCCACATCAGATTCATCTTTTATTATAACATAGACTACCTCAATTTCAAAATCATCACTATCAGTGGCAGTTCCTTCTTCAGCAATGTAACAAGATTTCTTACCTTTTCCTTTGTAGTCTTTGTTCCTTTGGTAGCTCCTATCATCTCTTTTGTCTTTGTGTTTTCTTTTTCCTTCATCATCTTTATCCTTCCTATCAGGACATCTAGTAGCTATATGACCAACTTTATTACATGCAAAACATATAATAGGGAGTTTACCTTTATACTTTCATTTTCCTCTTCTAAGTCTTCAAGCCATAAGAGGTTCTAGATCTTTAAGTTCTTCATCAGAAGTGTCACTATCACTTTCGCTTTCACTGGTGCATCTTTCATTTTCTTTCTTAGGCTTGTTCAGAACTAATTATGACTTGAAAGCAAATTCAACATTACCAATACTACCAATAGTGAAATTATCATAATTAGAGAGTTCAAAAGTAGTTAGCTTGCCAATCAAACCTTCCAAAGTAATCACATTTGCAGAGTTACATCTAGATTTCTAAATAGCCGAGATCTTAATAGCATATATTGGACATAGAGTTCTTAGCACTTTTCCAATTATAGTTTCATCATCAATAATTCCATTTTCTCCTCTAATGGCATTTACCACTTCTTTTATTCTACCACAATATTGTGCAATGTTTTCACCTTCTTGCATTCTCATTTCATCAAACTTACCTCTGAGACACTCGGCCTTAGCTTTCAGCACATATAAGTCACCACCATAGATCTTTGCAAGAGTGTCCCACATCTCCTTAGTAGTTGTAAAATCCTTAATGTCCTTAAATTCTGGATAGCTTAGGGCAGATGCAATTTCTAGCATTGCCTGATTATGTTCTTCCTTAGCTCTCATTTCTTTGGCATTCATAGGTGCAACATGTGAGACATAGTCATTCTCAATGTAGTACTTTGCAGAATCACCAATACTAGCCAGATGCAGCTTCATCAAGCTTTTCCATGCAGGGAATTTTTCCTTGTTCAACTTTGGTACCTCCTTATACATCCTGATCATTTGCTTCAAGTCCCTTTAAACTTGATTTATGTAAACACCAATAAGTAACATAGCTCTGATACCAATTGTTAATATG
The DNA here is from genome assembly GCA_027943335.1 of Chamaecyparis obtusa. NCBI lineage: Eukaryota > Viridiplantae > Streptophyta > Pinopsida > Cupressales > Cupressaceae > Chamaecyparis > Chamaecyparis obtusa. The sequence continues at coordinate 862,116 of BSBK01001471.1, read as the reverse complement.
ATTTAGAACAATAGAGAGGGGGGGTGAATTAGTTGTTCTTAGGTCCTGATGTATAAGATAAACTTAAAAAACTTTACTTTAAATCAGATTTAATAACCAAAACAAATTTGGTCATCACTAATTTAATAATAGAAATATATAACATTGTGATCCACTACCCAGCTGTAATTCAACTTGCAAAACACAGAAATGTTCAAACCAAAACATTAACACAAGTGTTAACACCAAGATTTATAGTGGAAACCCAATGTGGTAAAAACCACTTTGTAACATGCTACTATTATTTTCACTCTTCCGAAATAAGCTCAGTTAAAAGCCAACCCTATCAAAGGTTATAATACACACTGTTAGGTGTGACCCGTTTAAAGGATTTCAATCACCCTGTTAAAAGTGAGCCTTGTTATAGGACTTACATACACTCCATTAGAATGCAACCTTGTTTAAAGGATTTAACATATGATTGTTAGGTCAACCTCTGTTAAAAGGATTTTGATTGTTATAATGGTTAGAAAGTAGCAGTAGTATTGGTCTAAAAACATACAACTCACTTTGCAAATATCAAATCCAATTCCATACACAAATGTTGATTTAATGACTTTGAAACTTTTTCATCTCCATCTTTGATCTACTTAGAACTTTTCTTCAAGCAATCACCATACTTCTCCTTCAGTTTTTTCTGCTCATACAGTCAATAAAACTTATCTTCCAGCATTTTGTTTTCACCCATGCATCACCCCGGTCCATCCAATGCTCAGGTTCCCTTAATACTTTCCTCAATTAGGTTAACTCATCTTTTGCCACTCAATCTTATTTGTAGATCTTAGGGTTAGGTCAGATTCATTGAATCCACCCACATTATGTTCTTTGGCTCCTTTTCTAGAAACATCTCAATCTCATAAAGATTTACAATAAAACATTTTACAGTGCATTTAATACTTTCAAACAATCAATAAATAAAGTCAACACGTTTTACATAATCCAAGAATTCAATAATGTCGGCTCCAAAATTAAATTCTCTTCAAATATAAAAATGTTGATGCTTGGTCAATACTATGATTATCCACTCGGTCTTCATGTAGAAAGCTCGGTCATTACTAGAATTGTTTCCTCAGCATGCACTGTCTTCCTCGGCAATTTACTGATGTTCGTTCAACACTAGATTTTTTTCTCGACATACACTAACTCAATCGACACTAACATCACTCAGCTTAAACATGATTTATCCATCTTTTCTTGGTTAAGCCTACCAGTTTAGTCTTCAATCTTACTAAGATAAATAATACATTGTCTCATCATTGTGCAACATAGCTAAGTACACTTTGTAGTATCAAGATAACTCAACCTTTCCTTAGGTGCTATTTTTTCCAACCTTGCCAGCCCCTTAGCAACACTCAAAAAGATATAGTACTTTCCTAAGTAGCAACAGTCTTACCAATTAAAGTTTTGACATCAATGACAATACAACAATTGTTTCAATTGCATTTTCCAACAGGCGATGTCCACCTTCTTTATTTCTGAAAACTCACTATCAAATAGGGCGTTGATAAGAGCTTCTTTGGCTATAGAATTTTGATGAAATAACTCCTTATGTCTATTAGTAGCATCATCCTTTCCAAGATCTTCTAGAGTAGGAATCCTTGCTTCTTTGATCGTAACATTAAAAACTTCAATGGCAATACATTGCAAATGGGTCACCATCTTGTTCTTTTAATCAAGATAATTTTCTCCATAAAACTTAGGAATTTCTTTTCTGAAGTATGCCACTTGATCAACCTTAAGCTGTTAAACTTTCTCTCTAAGGCACTTGGCTCTAATACCAATTGTTAGGAATAGTCTCAAGAGATAACTGAGAGAGGGGGATGAATTATTTATCTACAAGTTTTAATTCTTTATCCAATTAAGTATACTTAAACATAAAGCATAAACACATTGAAAGAATACTTGAACACAACACAATATTTTGGTTACGGGGAAATCCAAATAGGTAAAAATCCCAATGGGAATTGACACCCACTAATATTCTGTACTAGTGTATAATGATCCTTGCTAGAAGATCCTTTACTCTGTTAGGAGTAGCTTTACAATGTAGTAAGTATAGTAGACCTGGTTAAGGGTCAGACCCTGTTAGGAGTCTTTTATAATTTTTCCTATTAGGGGAGAGGACACAGTGTCCAAGAGCTCACTGCTCAAAGGGTAGAAGGCTATAACCTTCTAAATGATAGATATACACTATATCTAGATCTTGTTGAACTACGCTTAGACCTGCTCTTCTGGATCAATTCCAATGAATAGCACACATACTCTTCTTGGTCACATTGACCTTCTCATGATGGCTCCACACTTTGCACATGCTGCTCTACTTTTCTTGATCAACTCTGAGCTACACTATGTTAGGAATGAATGTTGAAGTGTTTGGAAGTCATTCTATAGTAGAGGTTCTTGCATTCATGACTATGATTGTCATTGATGTCAACACAGTGATATTCTAGAGTTTAAAAGAGTAGCAGGCACAATTTTGTTTTGCACATATGGGATATTACATTTAGGATTATGCGCAATTGATGGGATGTTCTTTGATGTGTTATTAACCTATGGTTAAGAGCGCAAAAATAAATTCATTCATTCATGAAAGTTATAAGCATTTTGGTGGAAGCAGTATTTTGGCAGTGTTCCTAAGTAGTAGTTTTTGGTAATCGGATGATATCTCCTAACTGGGATGGAATCTAATTCTACACAGTTAAAGGAAATTTTGAGACTCATTGGTGGTGACGTGGTTCACAGTGCAAGCTTTGAGGTCACACGATTGGAAAGTTATTGTATCTGGAAGCCAATAGTTTTATGTAATTCTTGGTGTAGTGTGTTGAAATTATTATTTTGTATTTGCATGCCAACTCATTTTTAATTACTTGAGTGTGGTATAAAGGAAGGAATGTTTTCATTGTTGTGAATATGGATGGTAATAGTTGTGATATGAAATTGTGAAAGTTGTGAAGGAAGACATGCAAAGTATAGAGATCAGTGATTGAGATCTGATGTAGCAGAGAGTGTATTTTTGGCACAGTATGAAGGAGGTAACATATTTCATATTATTCTATTGAATAATCCTAAGATCTATTGGACAGTGAGTTCAGAGATCTTGCCTTGAAGCTATTTGAGCAGTGGGTCCTTCTGTCTTCCATAACTCTTAACTGGGTTAGAATCTTTTAACATGGATTCAAAATCTCCTAATAGAGATTCATATGTACTGAATGTATTTCATAAGACTCCTAAAAGGGTCCATCCTTTCACAAGAAACTTTCATATTAGTGCATCATTTTGTGGGCATCATTCCCACCGGGGTTTACTCTTTGATCAAGTGGTTCCCTAGTTAACATATCTTGTGTTATTGTGTCATTGTGTATGATTATCTTTCTATGGTTGGTTTCTACATTGATTATATGGTTTAAATATTTTGAAGTTGATAAATGGTTTAATTATCAGATAACTGATTCACCCCCCCCCCCATCTTAGTTATCTTGGGGATCTTTACTTTCTAACACACTCTAGCAATCACAAATGACTTCCTATAAATATCTTTCTCTAAATGATACAATTAGGTCAGCCTTTTAGAACCACCTTATAATCATATTAGAGACATCATAAAAACTTTCTATAATCATCTTGTCAACACTACTATGGGCGCAACACATTCTAGGACCTATTCATAAAAGATAATTGTAGGTGCACGCTACACACTATCAGTTCTATCAAAACAACTCTAATGACCTCTCCAAGCTAAATTAACTTATGCACTCTTAGATGAACATCAAAAACTCATCTTTAAGCTTAAATCCAAGGGCACATACCCTCAAGATAGGTGCAACTCATGAACCAATAAAATCTCTATCGGCTTTCCTGATCAAACACTGGAAACTGTAACTGGCAACTAGCGACCGCATAACTTCACTTGCATCCAACATTAGATTATGTGTCCATGAACTTAACATCACTAACATGTCTACAATATACATCCTAGGGCACATGCCTTAATTCATCTATACACATGGGCGCATATGCTCTGAACTGTCGGTACTCTATATATTGTCCAGTATTCAACATATACTGTCTGTGCAACTTCAACTGTCTGTGAATTTTACATCACTGCATATCTTATTATGCACTCTTAGACTAAGCATGAGTATAGTCTAACATCCTTAACTACTAGGGAGCATGACTTCATGATCACTGTACAAATAATTACACACATAACACTACATGTTACTCTGTTAGGAACACTACTGACACCATCTTGTTGTAACATTGTTTGTACTGATAGTTAACCTTTGCGCCCATGATATCATGCTGATATCATGTCCATAATTTATATACTGAAGGCTTACTTCATAAGAATTCCTTGCATGCTACTTTCCATATGTTGTCATTAATGACAAACATATAGTCAGTTCTGGACTGCTGGAAAATCTCCAACAATTTTGTAGACTTCTTTTTGGCACCATTGTACAAAAAAATAACAAGCACTTTAATGCCCAGATTGTCTTCTCTATGTAGGGATTTCATCCAACTTGGAAGCATGATTCAATTGGCTGACTGGCACCTGATGAAAGAATACATTGTGCTAAGGTTTTATGGATCAGAACTACTACCCCACAAATGTTCAATGCATGTGACAGATATTGGAAATAGGAGAGATAGATACTGGGAGGGGAGGGGTGAATCAGTATCCACAAAAAATTTTACTTAGGTCCCTTCAACACTGAATTTGCAAACTATATTTACCAATCAAAATAACTTACATGAAACAATTACATAGATAACTTAGCAAAGTAAATAACTGTAAACTCATCAATGTAATCACATAACATAAGTATTTTGGTAACGCAGAAACCCTTGTTAGAAGGTAAAAACTACGGTGGGGATGACACCCACAAATTCTCCACTACTACAGATAGAAAAGTGTTTGCCTATTAGGGCTACAATTGTGATCACTTTTGGTGATCTTACCCTATTGGGAGTAACATATTAGATCAGCTAGATCTACCTAATTATAGGATTTAGCAACACAGTTAAGTGTGCACTAGGTTAAGAGATTTACAAAAAGACTATTAAGTCTACTCTGTTAAGAGATTTGATAAACTTCTATTACAATTGTTAGAAATCAATAGATAAAGTATCTATTCTGACAGAAACTAATTTGCCTATTATAGATCAATATAGTACTAATAAAATATCACCTTGTATGTGATGAATTTATACTTTGTATTGCTCGGTTGCCCTGTTAATTCTGAATAACTATTCTACTTGGTTCTTTCACTGTTCTTGCTTAGTTCTAATCTTCTTCATTGTTTCGATAACCTGTAGACTCAAAGTGGACAATAGCTTCAAGTGCTTAATTCATTCATCCCCATTCCAAAATGATGTGAACACACACAATTTATAGTGTTTAGGTTTTGCCACTTTAGCAAGAATTAGGTTAAGCCAAAATACCTAACCCTAAGATCTACGGTATACAAAAATAGTTAAGATCAAATCTTTACATTGAGATACACATCACATTTAATGCATATCTAAACAATAAATGCTCCTCAATCATGATAAACCATTTTATGATCCGTTGTAACCGTCTGTCTAAAACAATGTGTCTTTACTGATTCCTAGAACATTTTTTGTTGTCCTCGGTAATGCTTGTTGTTGTCTGAATGGCTCGGTGTATACTGACCATCAGTGTTGGTGTGTATGATGCTCGGTAAACTATTTGTTATTTTAGTGCATAGTCTTTACCGACTATTCTATGTAGCTTTACCGACTTCCCTGTCTCCTTCTATTTACCGACCAGTACAGTATAAACAACCAACTATTGTATATGCTAGATTTTGATACTAAGTGACAACAATAAATGCTCTATAGAGATAACAATCTCCCCCTTTGGAATTAGTATCAAAATAAAAATGTATATCCAAAAATCTTTATATCTTCCTTACATCTCCCGACAGATGCATATACAAAAATTGCTTAAGTATAAAAAGTACTCCCCCTAACAATATACCTTCGATAGTGTGAAGTATACATAACAAGACAAATATCTATTGGCATATGTACATTGATTTCTCCCCTTTTATATATACATTGATTTTCCCCCTTTTTGAGATTAATGCCAAAAAAATATAGTATACTCACAGCTTGTCAAAAATATTCTGATGAGTTTTCTTCAGAGATTCTAAGAGGTTGTCCCATTCCTCTATCAATTTAGTAAGAGAAACATGCTCACAACTAACTTGTGCTCCCATATTCATAATACTATCCAACACAGAGAGTTCTGGTGTGGATACAAGAATTTGTGCCTTTGAAATATATTGATCAAAAAAATTTAGGTGTAACATAAGTTCTTTCTGCAACTTGGTAACCTGATCTACTATGTGCTCTCCTTTGTGTCTCAAATCTGCAATCAACCGCCTAATTTCATGTATCCTTAAAACATGCTTTGATAGGTTGTGTGGCTCGGTTGATGCTTCATGTGTGCATGCTATAATTTCTTTATCTAAGTTACTTATCTATTCACTGATCTCAGAAGTGAACGAGTCTGCATGACACAGTTTTAACAAGGTCTGATAAATGTAGCTTGTAATAATCTAGGAGTCAAATATTACCTTTGATAGGTTTACCTTGTTCAATGCCACTTCTAGGCATAACTGTTCAACTAGTTTATCCTTTATTTTGCTCTTAATTCTTTCCTCCGCTCTCTTTTCCAAATCGATATCTAGCTTTTTGATTTGTTCTACAAGTATAGTCAGTTGATCCATAATTGGTTTGTTCTCATCAACATCTGCATCAGGAATGACCTGTTGTAGAATGTCTCAAACATCAGTTAGTATCTCATTGTTCCTTTTTGTTTGTTTCAACTTCTCTTGATTTGCCTTCCTTTGACATAATTCGCCATATTTTCTAAGTTCTTTGGGGCTTAAGGTTCTTGGGTCACATTGAGGGATTTCTATGACTTCATCAATTGTAACTATCCCTTTTCCTTTCTTCTTCTTCTTTCCTCTGAGAGGTGAGCTCTTTAGTACTATATCATTCTCTTCTTTCTTTGGAGTATCCTTCCCTATAAACACACTATCATCCTTCTTCTATTCATTGGTGCTCTATTATTGAGCCTTGGTAGTGGTGTTTGTAGGGTTCACCTCTGTTTCATCCTTTGTGCTTTCCATTTCTATGGACTGTGCCTCTGTAGTAGGCTGATTTGTATCCACAGGTTGTTAAGTATCTTGTGTTCCTTGTGTATCTTCAGCATCTATGTTTTCTTCTTGTTGCTCCTCTTCGGTTGCAATCTTAGAAATAAGTTGTATAGCCTCAACTAGTGTAGGTAGATTTCCCAATAATGATGTTGTCTCATTATCTTTCAAAGGTTCAATTGTAACATTTGTATCATCTTGATCATCAAGATCACCATTTGTAATGTCTTGAATAATGACATCATCATCAGTTTTATTCATCAGTTGATTATCAACTTGTTCTGGTGCTTCCTGTGATATATTCACCTTAGTAGTATCCTCGGTGATATCAGTTACCTCGGTAATAGATATACCAACCTCTTTTTCTTTATCGTCATCATTGAATATTCCTTTTCCCTTGGAGTTTTGTCTCTTTTTAGACATTTGCAAAAATGTAGCTTGTTATGCCTTTTCTTCCTCTTTTAGAATTGATTCCCACAATGAATCACATTCAACATCTAAGTCACCCACATTCTCATCCATAATCATCAAAGTTCTACTTTTAATTAAAAATTTGGCTTGATATTTAGTCAAATATGACCCAATATCACCAATACTTAGATGAGGTGCAGATCTTACCAAAGATCTCTCTCTTTTCCTCTTGTTTGTTTCCATGGCTATGCTCCATCTAGTAGCAATTTTTTCATCCAATGACTTTGGTAGAGAGTTAGCAAGTTCCATCGATATTCTTTTGAATTTTACCATCATCTGTATAACTACCTCTTCAATTTTGGTTTGATCCTTTGTAGACATTTCGTCATATTTACACAATGTGGGATCATTGAGATTTCCATTCACAATAATTTCTTCTATTAGTTCATCAAGGGTATTGTGCTTCACAATCTTGAATTGATTCAGAACATATTCAGTTTCATCAATGTCATTGGTAGTAGGGGCTCATTTTATCTTCTTTTTCAGTACTTCAGTTGCTACCTTTTCCTTTCTTTTATACTTCCTTATCGATGTAGCTACTCTACACTTTTCTTGTGTTTTCTTCGGTGGTGCAGCAGTAGTTGCAGAAGACCTTGTCTTCATTCCCTTTCTCACAGTTACCTCTTCTATTTGTTTTTCATCGGCAAAAGGAACTGATGCATTATCAGATTCTATTTCTTCACTATCATAAGGCTTGTTTGCTAACTCTAGCAAACCTTTGATTGTAGTGTCAACTGATGATGTATCAATGTCTGATGCTTTGCCAAATTTTGCTTCCAAGTCCTTCCTCATTTTCTTTCCTTTCCTTGACATCTTACCGATAACAATGTCGGTATCAATTCTTGATTTGGCCTCTTCTTAGGTGCTAAACCTACTAGTAGTGATTTCAATTAGTAGTGCTAGCAATTTATTTATAGATTTCACCATGAAATCATGACTTATTTCATATCTCATTGTTGCTAGCCACTTTGTTCTAGGCTCTACAGCCTTAATCATGCAATGATCTATGTTTACAACAAAGCAAATATCATTCTCATATTTTTGTATGAACTCTTTTGGTATCCTACTTCTTTGTTGCATTTTCTCCTATAATTCCTTGAAGTAAGCTTCAAATTCTAAGTTCATGTTGTCTCCTAGATTGTTCATAATCTTACTTATCTGCTCGGTAATCGGTTTATCTTGTTCCCAAACTACTTTACCGATACTAGGGATAAATTTCTGTATGTAAAAGAATAAGCAAACAAGTAGCGACCCAAACTTACATGTGTTAATTTTCTTTGTCCTTATCACCTTCATGTTATCCTTGAGTTGATGAAACAAAATGTCTACTAGATCAACTTGGTGACCTTTCTTCACAATTTTATATGCCATGTCAACTGCGCTCGTCGGTACACTGTTCAACTGACTAGATTGAAATATCTTAAATCCTATCACATGTGTGGTGAAATTAACCATAGGATCCCTAATCTTTCCAATTTTGAGTGCTCTACCATCCCATTCATCTCCGGTGTTCTTCTCAACATATGGTCTTGATGAGCTGCGAAACACCTTAGCCTTGTCAGATGTAGGATAGCCAGTAACCCTACTGACCATTTTCTTTGTTACCTCAACTAGTTTGTCCAACCAAAACTTCCCATCATGAAATCTTCTTAAAACAATCCTTATCCATTCCATCTTGAATGAGTGATGGAAATATCAAACGCCCAATAGTCTGATGTCTTCCAATTTCTTGAACTCTAGTTTCACTTCACCTTCTAGATCGCAAACACCTTGGAATGCGGTAACGGTCTCAAAGTTTCCAATTTCACCAATTTTGCAATGTATGTAGGCCCTAACATCCTTAGTTAATAAAACCCTATCTGGTATGCTTAAAATGCGCCCATTGAATCTATTTTGGATGCAACCCTAGGATGCGACCTAAATTTTCCTTCGGCAAAATGTGACCTAACAATCAATTCTACTTCCTCCTCAACTTGTTGTGATTTTTCCACCATTGAAGTAGATGCCATTAAAATAATCTAGGGTTTTGGAAAACAATAAGTGCACAAGTATAGAGATAGTCGATAACCTACTTGAGTTGTTGAAGAGTGTCATCAATTTGATGTGAAGTAGCTTCAAATTCTTTAGAAAGTCTATTTTCTCAAACTCTGTCGCTGTAAAATTTAGTTCTTCGTAGCTCACAATGTGAAAATGAGCTTGATTTCTCATGTATTTATAGACCCTTACATTTTTCTACTTCAAATATTTGTAATAAATGCATAACCTAACTTTGAAGTGTGAAACAGTTGTCAACTAGATTAACACATGATGTCATCAGTTTGCACTATTTTATTGGTTAAGCTTGCATAACGATTACCGACTGGTAATCCATTCTCAATCTTGCTTTTATCAACTATACAACATTGTTAGCTCATAAAATATAAACCATAATGCATCTTCATTCATGCTGATTTTGGTATTAGTACATCATATATGAGGAACTGTGTGAAAACTGTGATCTTTTTAAAATATCAATCTCGTACATACATTTGTCACCTTAAGTGGAGTTACCGATGTCACCCAATCCAGTGGATGAGGTTTCACCGATAGTGTTACTTGATTCAGTAGTCTCCTTTGTTGACTTCTTCCACATAGTATTTCTCATCTTTGTAATATCTACAATAGTGTATCCACTTTTGAATACATGATCTTCGTTCAGTGCTCGGTCTCTACAGTCTTTTCTTGAATGACCGACTTTGTGACAATGCATACAGGCCATTGTGGTATTTGCCCAATATCTTGAGTGTCTGGTTCAATGTGCCCTGTAACAATTAGTAGAGATATGTCTGTACCGACCACATGCAGTACAATTATTCCATGTATTGTAATCCCACACATAAGAGTTACCTTGTCTTTTCGGTTGATATGGCTTCTTTTGTGTCTGCTCCATAGGAGTCAAAACTTGTTTCATTTTCACCTTGCATTCACTTGCAGTATGTCCAAGTTTGTTATAAGTGTAACATATCTTACCAACAGTAGTCATTTCAATATTGTCCTTTTGTCTTGATCTGCATTCATGTGCTTGATGTCCATACTTTCCATAGTAATAACAATAACCATTAAATCTTGTAGTGATGGTAGGCAGTTTACCTTGAGCTTTGCTTTTGCATATGTTGGATGTGTGTCCTAGTTTTCCATAGTGGTAGCATATCAACATTTTGGATTTCTGACCTTGATTCATGTTGACTTCTTCAGCTTGTTGTGATGGTTCACCTTCACCAGTGTAACCTATACCGGCTCTGCTTCCAAATCTTCTTTGATTGTTTAGAAAATCATCAATCTTTTTGGAACTTTCTTCAGTTAATCATTTCATCTCATTATTTTGTTGTTGATTCTTTAGATCATTTCTCAATTTTTCATTTTCTTCTCTTAGTCTAGCAACATCCTCCAAATTCCTTGATAGTTCACCATTGATTCAGTTTACTTCTTGATTTTCCATTAGCACCTGATTTGGTACTTGAAAGTGATGATCGGCCAGCCTTTGTATTTCACTTTCCTTTGCTTGGAGTTGTTCAGTTGTCAACCTTCTATCTTCAATAGCTAGATTCTAATCTTGTTCATCTTGTCTAGCATTGTTCATTATTTCCACCATTCTTACCATTTGTGACTCTTGTCCAATTTGTAGTGCTTTTACCTAATCAGATAGATATTGATTTCTTTTAGAAAAATCATTGATTGTGCTTTCAGATCCATCAGAGATGCTTCCCGAGCTTGATCCAATTTGGTCAAATACATCATCAAAAGGTTCTTCATGATAACCGACTTCATTCTGAGCAATTGCAATATTCTTTCTTTGTACCAATAACTTCTTCAATTCAGCTGTGGCTTGCTTGTACTGTTCAACAAACAACTGTAGTTGTAATTTCTGATTCTCAATAGACTTGTCAAGTTTGTACCTCTCCATGATTTAGATCTTTACCCTTCAGTGGTTAAACTGTATCAACAAGAGAACTGTGCTCTGATACCAATTGTTGGAAATAGGAGAGATAGATACTGAGAGGGGAGGGGTGAATCAGTATCCACAAAAACTTTTACTTAGGTCCCTTCAACACTGAATTTGAAAATTGTATTTACCGATCAAAATAACTTGCATGAAACAATTACATAGATAACTTAGCAAAGTAAATAATTGTAAACTCATCAATGTAATCACATAACACAAGTATTTTGGTAATGCAGAAACCCTTGTTAGAAGGTAAAAATTATGGTGGGGATGACACCTACAAATTCTTCACTACTGCAGATAGAAAAGTGTTTTCCTGTTAAGGCTACAATCGTGATCACTTCTGGTGATCTTACCCTATTAGGAGTAACATATTAGATCAGCTAGATCTACCTAGTTATAGAATTTTGCAACACAATTAAGTGTGCACTCAGTTAAGAGATTTACAAAAAGACTGTTAAGTCTACTCTATTAAGAGATTCGATAAACTTCTATTACAATTGTTAGAAAGCAATAGATAAAGTATCTGTTCTGATAGCAACTAATTTTTCTATTACAAATCAATATAGTACTTGTGAGCAGGGCTTTCGAGGGTACCTGTTATCTATTTTGAAAGGCTTAAAACAATCAAACGTTAATAGTTTAATCTAGCATGCAATCAAAACAAAACAAATAAACTTCTAAGCTAAGCCACCTCAGATTGAGCCAAAAACAGGTGCACCCAAGCACTGTTTGATTTTCTCTGATAAGAGGGATGTGGGTGTGCTCTCTAAGCACTTGGAGCATACTCTAAATGCATTTAGGATGATTTGAAGCTCATGAAAACCCCAAAATGGCACAAAAATAGGTATAGAACACCTGATTTGCCCCTAAGGCTTCAAGAACTCAAGCTATGCTTTAATGGAGATTAAGCTACATGATGAGTAATTTAAGATTGATTTTAGACCAAATTAGAGATGTGATATGATGCTATGCTATGCAAAACAATGAAGCAAACTAAGTTAATCCATTATTGCTAAACTATGATGTGTTAAAATGCTTGAAAGGTAGGCTAAATTAGAATGATTTGCTAAGATCTAACATGAAAATGGCATTATAACTATGCATGAGAATGAAAGTTAAGCTTCTTTATTCACTCTTGAAAGGAGGGGTATTTATAGGATTCTCAAGGGCTTGGGGGAGGAGGAGTGAGTGGCCAGGATTGAAATCCTTAAGAGAGGCCAAGATTCACTCAAAGGAGAGCACATGGATTGTGCTAGTTTAGGGTCACCTCCTTGTGACAAGTGTCACAAGGGCATTGGGTTGAAAGATGGGAGGAATGTGCACAATTTGGGAAATGTGCCTAATGTCAAAGGGTGTAAGAAAGGGGTGAGGGGCTTCTTAAATGCACCATAAGTGCATGTAAGAGGGATAAGGAGGCCTTAAATGCCTTCAATGCATTTCAAAAAGGGAAGCCCTCTTTGTTGACTTTGGGGTAAGCTTAAGAGTTGGCTAACCTTGTTTAGGGAATGTGACAAGGTTAGGGGAGGAATTAGGATTAGGATTAGGATGGGTGAAGAGGTTGGATTTGAGAAGATTCTAGAAGAGTCTAGATTTCTCCTTGGTTTTATGGAATAAAAGCTTATTCATTCCAAAAGCTTAAGTTTGGGAATATTTATTGAAATATTTTCAATAAATATGAAAATTAAATATTTAATCTTAATTAAATATTTAGCCTTGGGATTAGGGTTAGAAAAGATGGGATTAGCCTTTTAATCGAGATTAAGTAGGAATTAGAAGATTCTGGAAGAGGTTAGTGGTTTTAGGAAAATTGGCCAAGTTTTGGTCAAAAAATAAATTAATTATTTTTTGGGGGATTTTTGGTCAATTTATTAATTAAAATAATTAATAAATAAGGAGATAATGTTTAAATAAGATTTAAACATTTTTGGAAGGGATTTCTTAATTAAATGTTTTTAATTAAGATAAAAGGGATTTAATGACATAAAAATAAATTAATTAATTAAATAATTAATTAATTAATAAATGATGATGTCATCAGAGGTTTTTTTAGAAAATAAAAATAATTTATTTTCTAAAGGATTTTTAGGTGTCTACATTTTGCCCCTCTTTGATGCGATGCCGTAAGTGGCATGACGTCAAAGACAAGAAAATAAGATGCCCAAGGCTAGAATTAGAGGAATGAGGGATTGTGCCCCCTCGAGAAAATAACGCAAGGAGTAAACATTGTGGAATGTTCTCGAAAGGAAATAGGGAAGGAAAGACCTAGGAAGAAAGGGAGATAAATAACCAAATTTCCAAGAGCAAAGATGAGTGAATGCAAGAGGAGATGGAATGCAAAATGCAGGATGCAATGACATGCAAGATGCAAGATTAATCTATATGATGCAGAATGCAGGGGATTTGGGGAAACCTCCAAGTGCAAATGTGGAGAGCACAACCTAGTTTGATATAGCAATGCTAGAGACGTGCCAAGGATACTAGGATCACGAGGCCTTGTCACCAGCGTTGCATAGGACTGACGCTAAAAAGACACACAAGGGTGCCCCAGCATCACACATGAAACCCGAAGGAGGCATGGTGGAAACGATGCTAAAGAAACCACAAACACACAACGGACTCATAGGCAGAAGAAAAGATCAAAAGACCTTGCCCCAGATTATCCTCATTCGCAGCGCACCAGGATATAAAGGATCGTGGCGACTTTGAGTAGAGAACAATGATAAGCCGTAAAAGATTAACAAGATCCAAAGGACAAAATCCAAGACCAAAATGACAACTCCAAAAAGACATCCTTTGCCAAGGAGAGAGATTTGATGTGACTGATTGGATGGGGGGAAGATTAGGTCAAACAGGAGGGAGGATACATCCTCAAGGACCCGTTGATTGATGAAAGAATGAGTGTTTGCTATTTTCTGGCAAATGATGAAGTCAAAGAATAATCACGGTGATCAAGAATAGTCAACAATTGATGTTGCTGAAGTACAAGGCTGGGTAGGACAAAGTGTTCTGATCAAAGGCTGTTGCAAGACTGACAAGGACTATGTACAATAAAAAGGGATGATATGTACAACGGACGGGAAAAGATATACAATGGATATGTACAGAAGCTCAGGATTGGGGATAGGAAGATCTCGCTATATAGGATATACAGGTAGGATTGCGCTATACAGGGTGGTGTACAAGATATACAGGATATGATACAAGATATGGGCAGGGGGGATTGTGGTGTTGCTGAAGGATGATGAAAAAAGGAATGCTGGGGGATGGGGATGGTGGAAAGGACTGAGATGGTGGGATGGGGGGGGATGGGAGTTTGATAGATAATGACTCGGTCCACTATGTATGGTGCTTGTTTGCCAGGTTTTCACCAACATACTTGTCCAAGGCGCTTGAATTGCCAAGTTTTCACCATTGGATGATTATTTTCTTTTCTTTTTTTTCTTTTTTGCTTTTTTGATTTTTTGCTTTTTTTCTATTTTTGAGCTTTTTTCAATTTTTAGGGATTTTTTGAATATGTAGGATTTGGTTCAGGCATAGAACCTCTTCAGATGTATGATGTTGATTGGATCATTCAAAGGCTCTCCTTCTGGTGTAGATAGTTGATAAGCTCCAGAGCCAAAACATGTTGTGACAACATAGGGGCCCAGCCAAGTAGGCTCAAACTTGCCTTTCTTTTCTCGATTTGCTTGGACCTTCTGATTTTCTTTTAGAACCATGTCACCGACCTAGAACTGTCTGGGATGGACCTTCTTGTTATAACTCCTTTTGAGTCAATTCTGGTATGCAACCAGGTGATCATATGCTTGCTGTCACTTTTCGTCTAACAGGTCTAGCTGTGTGAGATGGGCTACACGATAGTCTTCATCAGTGGTGTAGTTCTTCATGGAGACCCGCAATGATGGGAGCTTGACCTCAATCGGTAGAACGGCTTCGGCACCATATACAAGGGAATATGGGGTGGTGCCCGTGGGAGTGCGATAGGAAGTGTGGTAGGCCCAAAGGGCAGGATTTATTTGGAGGTGCCAATCACGACCAGAATCATTGACAACTTTCTTGAGGATTTTCAAGATAGTTTTGTTGGTTGCCTCAGCTTGGCCATTTCCTTCAAGGAAATATGGACTGGAGAAACGGTGATGGATGTGGAGTCTGGCACACAGATCATCCACATGTTGGTTTTCAAAAGGTGTGCCATGGTCTGTGAAAATGGTAGATGGTATACCAAAGCTGTAGATGATGTGGTAAAGGATGAACTTGGATATTTGGATGCCAGTAGTTAGGGTGAGCGGAATCGCTTCAACCCATTTGGTAAAGTACTCTGTGGTAGTTATTATGTATTTGTGTCCATCTGAGGAGAGGGGAGTGATTAAGCCAACAAGGTCAAAGCCCCAACATGAAAATGGCCAAGGTGGCGCAATGGGCTGCAAGTCTTGTGCTGGTGCATGAATCAGATTTGCATGTTGCTGACATGGTAAACATTTTTTGACAAATTCACAAGCATCATGTTCCATGGTTGGCCAATAATACCCAACTCGAAGCAACTACTTAGCTAGAACCATGCCACTCGTGTGGGCACCGCAAATTCCAGTGTGAACCTCTTGTAAAGCTAGGACGGCCTCATTTGAGTCTAAACACCTAGAGAGGATATTGTGATACCCGCGACGATAAAGGGTGTTGGCTACAAGAGTGTAGCGAGAAGCTCTGTGAATAAGGTTTTGGCGTTGGTTATTGGTGAGATGGGGAGATATGATACCATTCTTTAGATATGTTTGGATGTCATGGTACCATGGGGACTAAGGACCAACCAAGACACACACTATTTCCGCATCGGCATTCTCATAAGCTGGTGCATGTAGCTACTCAACTAGGAATTCATACTGTGATGCGTCGTGTGGGATTTCTAACAAGGATCTGATGGTTGCCATTGCATCTGCTACTTTGTTCTGAAGTCTTGGGATCTGTGTGAACTGTAGATTTAGAAAGTGCTCTTTCAATCTGTCCACCAGCTCTTTGTAAGGTAGCAACTTGTCATCCTTTATCTGATATTCATCTAGGACTTGTTTGATAATCAGCTGTGAATCTCCAAATGCTTGTAATTCTGTGATATTCCACTGAATGGTTGTTCTGAGACCCGAGATGAGTGCCTCATATTCTGTAATGTTGTTGGTACATGGGAATCCCAATTTGAATGATTTTGGGATGTAGTCACCTTGAGGTGTGACGAATAGGATTCCTGCCCCTAATCCATGTGATGTGTAGGAGCCATCAAAGTAGAGTTTCCACATGGGTTGTTCTTCGATCATACATAAGTGTTCATCAGGGAATTCCATGATTATTGGATAGGCATCCACTAGTGGTGCTTCTGCTAGCTGATCGGCAATGACTTGCCCTTTGATTGCTTTGCGATCAATATACTAGATGTTGAACTCGCTGAGTAACATGACCCATTTTTCCATACAACCTGTGAGGGTTGTCCTTGATAATAGGTACTTGAGGGGATCCACTTTTGAAATGAGCCTGATTGTGTGACTGAGCATATAGTGTCTAAGCTTTTGAGTGGCAAAGACCACTACAAGGCATGCTTTTTCCATAGGTGAATAATTAAGCTCATATCCGACAAGAGTTTGACTGATGTAATAGATGGCTCTCTCTTTGTTGTCATCATCATGCTAAGCTAAGAGTGCCCCCAGTGCTGTAGTGGTCACTGAGATGTAGAGTATGAGAGGGCGTCCTAGAACTGGTGGTACTAGAATTGGAGAATTGGCAAGATACTCTTTGAGCTTATCAAAGCTTCTTTGACATATGGGATCCCATTTGAAGCTTGTGTCTTTACATAAGAGATGCGTAAAAGGTTGGCACTTGTCTGCTAACTGAGAAATGAATCGATGCACTGATTGAAGCTTTCCTTGTAGGCTTCTGAGCTATTTGAGTGTTCTTGGTGGAGGCATTTCTATTATTGCTTGGACTTTCTTGGGATCTATCTCTATGCCTCATCGTGATACAATGAAACCTAAGAGTTTTCTAGATGTAACACCAAAGACACATTTCTTTGGATTGAGTTTTAAGCCATAATGATGTAAGCGATCGAACACACTCTCAAGAATACTTAGATGTTCACCTCATGTTTTAGATTTTGCAAGGATGTCATCCACATAGTCTTCTAGGATCTTGTGGATCATGTCATGGAAGATCATTGTCATCACCCTTTGATATGTAGCTCCTGCATTCTTTAACCCGAATGGCATCATGTTGTAGCAGAAGGTACCCCATGGAGTGGTGAATGCTATTTTATGTTGATCTGCTTCTGCTATATGAATCTGATTGTAGCCTGAAAAGCCATCCATTAGTGACAACATTTCATGACCCGCTGTAAGATCTACAATCATGTCTATATTTGGTAGTGTGAAATCATCTTTAGGACATGCCTTGTTTAAGTCCCTGAAATCTGTGCATATTCTGATGTCTCTCAAAGGCTTTGTGACAAGTACCATGTTAGAGATCCATTCTGAGTAGTCTATAGCTCTGATAATCTTGGCTTGGAGGAGTTTTTCAAGCTCTGCTTTGACTAATAAGGCAACTTTTGGATGCATTTTTCTCAGCATCTGCTTCACTGGTTTGACATTAGGATCCACTGCTAGATGATGAACGACAAGATTAGGATCAAGCCCAGGCATATGTGCGTATGACCATGCAAAATTTATGATTGATTCTCTAAGGAGTGCAGTCAACGCCATTTCTTCACCTTTTGTCAGATTTGCCGCAATGTAGGTGATTCTCGGACATTCCTTTGTGCCTAAGTTGACCGGCCTGGTTTCTTCTATGATGATAGGTGATTGCTCTAGTCTGTAATCTTGCATAGGAGGAAGAGGCAAGTCTTCATCTTCTAGCGCTTGAATTGCCAAGTTTTCACTAGAAGATACGCTCTTTATTTTTACTTTTTTGGAATCAGAATGTGCCTCGAAAGGGTTTTCACATAAGGACTCATGTTGTACTTTTTCAATTTCTTTGTTTGCAGCTAAAGCTTACCTCCTCTCCAAAGTATCCCTCTGGGTCAAGCTTGTAGATGTGAGATGATTCTGAATCTTGAATTGGTTGTGGGCCTAATGCCCTGATGAACATTAGGAGTGCTTCCGTGCTTTGGAACTCATCGATGTGTGTGATGCTTGGTTGGTCCCAGTCTATGAGTTGAGGGTGGATGAGGGAAGCTCTATGAGATTTATGGCGAGTTGTTGGAGGATAGAAGTCCCTAGGAGGGTATCATCGTCAAAGATATCATCATAAGATCTGATTTCTTTCTCCTCAGGGATGTCTTCGATTTCTATGATATTGTCCTGGCTATTCAAGAGGGGAACGCTAGTCATGTTGGTGCCCCCAGTTACGGTATTGGGCTCTTGTATATGCAGGCAAGGGTTATTAAAGCCAAGACCCTAATGTTGTGGGTTCTTTGATGCTATGATAGGGTCTTTTCTTCTGCCTTCGTGCGGTCCTAGATGACCTCCTTGATAGTTCCATCGCTCAGTAGTGTACTTGTGAGATTGTGGGTATTTATCCTTGAAGTAGCCAAGAAGTTGAGTGTCAGGTGGTGGGGGATCTTTATACAACCACCTATTGATGTCAGGATCCATCTCTTGACTGTTTAATGTGCCATGGGATTCAAAATTCATAGGTCCCATTCTCTTGATTTCATGATGCTCTTTAATAGACTTGCTTTGGTGACTTGGGTGCCCTTGAGTATGTGGATCAAGTGGGAGGGCTCCTATAGCAAATGCATCATGTAGGCTATATTCCCCATAGTCCTGGTTATTGATCTTGACAGAAGAGAGGGTGGAGGTGAGGATGGTCTCTGGATCGCAGTGGGATCAAGATGAACTAGCAACAGAAGTGCCAATGTCAGTGCCAGGACAGTGAGTGGAATGGGGAAATGATGCTTCCATCGCACGGTAGTATGCGAAGGGTTGTGGATCAGCATGGATGGTAACCTCAGTGCCTTGATGTGGAAATTTGATGTACTGATGGTAAGTAGATGGTACAGCCTTAATGGAATGAATCCATGGTCGGCCTAGGAGGATATTAAATGGTAGGTCAAGATCAACAACATGGAAAATGGTATCTTGAGTTGCTGGGCCTAGCTGAATAGGAAAAGTAATAGTACCCTCAGAGGTACGCTCCAAGTTGTCATAGGCTTTGATAGTGATTACTTCATGTTTTATATCAGCCTGTGTGAATCCAATCTACTGAATGAATTTCAAAGTACATAAGTTCAAGGCCGAGCCATTATCTATCAAGACCCGTTTGATGGAAAAGTCTCTAACCATGATGGCGATGCGGAGGGGGAGAGTGTGGTTAGGTGCAACATCTGGTATATCAGATGGTTTGAAGGACAAAGCACAGGCTACAGATAGATGTCCCACAAGGGTCTCGAACTGGGTGGTGTTAATGTCTGTGGGGACATGTCCTTCTTTGAGAGCTCAGTCAAGGATCTCCTAATGGAGGGGTGAAGTGCGGAGAAGTTTCAAGATGGATATTTGGGCTGGTGTGTTCCCAAGATGTTCTATGAGGTTGTACTATGCATTGTGTGCATTATGTGTTGGCCTCAGACAGGCACCAGTGACGGTTATACGGCCTCTGTGAGTGGTAATAGCACATTGACTATCTGCTCCTCTGACATGGATAACATTGACTGTGGGCTCAACTTGGGCTATACATCCAACAAATTTATCATAATTGATGTAGGCAGTAGTGTTATCTTCTTTCTTTCCTTTTCCATGATTCTGGCGATGATTGGTATTGGCTTGGTTCTTTCCAGCATTATGTTGTGGGAACACGTTTTGATAGATTTGTAGGTTGGCATTTGGTGAGGCTTGAGCAGGTGTATCGACTTGGATCTCCTTTTGGTCGATGAGATCTTGGATATAGTTTTTGAGTCTCATACACTTCAGGGTAGTGTCCTTTGACATGATGATAATCACAGTACTCATGATCTTTGTACCAATCAGGCTTGGGAGTGGTATCATCAACTGGCTGGATTGGTGGAAAGGTGATTGGGTTGGCCTTGGCCATTCGGTGAAAGATAACATCCAGGGGCTCACCCAATGGTGTGAAATTCTTCCTTGGATTGTTCTGAGCTCTGGGTTTGTGTTGTTTAGGAGCAACATTAACGGTATTGACCAGATTGTTTGGATTGCCTTGATATGCTTGATGGGCTTGTTGCTGATAATTCTGTTGGTTATTCTGAGGGTGATATTGTTGCACAAGTTGCTGAGGGGCTTGAGGAGGTTGCTGATAGATGGGTGCTTGTTTCTGTTGGTATGTGGGAGTTGGTGTAGGACTAGCCACGACAAATTGAACATGCTTGGTATCAGTGGCTCCATCAGTAACAACATTCTTGTTACGATTCCAATATCAGGATTTATCATTGCTGGGTTTATTCTGGGAATCATTTTTTGAGTGCCAGATTGTTCCTTCATCTAGGAGGGCCTTTTCAATGCCTATCCCCTTGCTTTTGATATCTTGATAGGTTTGAAGACAATTCATCCACATGAAGTGGGATAGCTTAGGATGCAGGTTATCAATGAAGATTTTGGTTAAATGCTTTTTTGGCGGTTGGTATGATAACCTAGTGGTAAGGTTCTGCCATCGTTGCAAGTATTCTGCTAGGCTTTCTCCTTCCTTCTATTTTGAGTTGCAGAGATCTAACAAGGTCAACTCATTCTCAACATTGTGGGCATAATGGTTAATGAACTTCTCAGAGAGTTCAGCAAAGATTTTAATGGTCCCACTGGGTATTTTATAGAACCACTCAACAGCGGTTCCTCCCAAGCTTTTGGGGAATAGGCGCAAGAGGTAGTTATCACTGTAAGCCACTTCCTGGCACACCATATAGAATTCCTTAACATGATTGACTGGATCTCCTTTCCCCTGATATTTATCAAATTTAGGTGTTTCAAAGTGCTTGGGGAAGGGAATAGCGGCAATGGATTGGTCAAACGGGTAAGGACACACCTCTTCAAACTTGTAGGGTTTGCTCTCAGTACCATTTTGAAGCTCCTTAAGAGCATTCTTCATGGCTTCCCACTCGGCATTGATTGGTGTTTGAGTGGGTACTCCCATTTGAGGTGGGTATTGTGGAGCAGGATATGGATATGGCCCAGTGGGATAGGTGGATTGGAGTGGGTTTTGGAGCAATGTTTGCTGGGGAGGATACTACTGATGTGGCATAGGGGGATATTATGGTGATGGATATGGGACTGCTTGCTGGTGTTGTGGAATGATAGGAATTTGTTGTTGTGCTTGGAAGTGGGGTTGTTGTGGGGGAGGTTGGTGGAATGACACTGCTTGCTGGTAAGATGGTCCTTGTTGGATCCGGCTTTGTGTTTGACCAATGTAGGTCAAGTGCATTCCCGCATTGCTTAAGGGTGGATTTGATGTGGGGAAGCTTGAAGCAAAGGGTGGCTGGGCAAGATAACTTGTGAAATGGGATGAACTTTGCTGCTGAGGTGGAGGAACTTGTTGAAAGGCATTTGTGAATGGATAGTTTGCAAAGGATGAAGCTAGTGGAGGTTGTGATGGTTGCTGTGCTACTTGTGAGAAGGTGGCTTGTTGGTTTCCAAACATGGATGTAGGAGAATGGGCTGGTATGCCCCAAGCTTTCATTTCTTCTTGAGTGAGGCCCCAACAAGAGCCAGTTTGTGGTGGGAATTGTGTTGCAGATGCCAGGAAGGTGGATGTGATGGGAGTTTGGGATATGAATGGTGGATTGGAAATGCCCATGGAAGGCATCCCTATGGTGAAGAGATTTTGATGGGCTTGTGCTTGGGTAGATGCTTGTTGGGGGGGAAAGGAAGGGAACGTTTGCGCTCCCCATGAAAAGGGTGATGTTCATGCGGAAGCTTGCTGAGTAGAAAAGGGGAGCGATTGCGCTACCCCCGGCATAGATGATGCTGACATTTTTTGGGTGAAAGAGGGAAATGATTGCGTTTATCCCAGAAAAGATGGTATAGATGTTGAAGCTTGTGGAGCAAGGGGGAAAGATGACTGCATCCCTCTTGAAAAGAATGGTGTGGAAGGAGATGGAGCTGCTTGTGTAAATGGATGTGTGATGGGTGGGAGTTGATTTTGTGACAAGTGTTGGATTTGTGCAAGAGCTTGGGTGGCCATGGAAGATGATGAAGTACCTATGATAGGGAATGGAGTAGATGGTGTGACAGCTTGTGTTACGGGGCTTGCGAAGCTTCCTTGCAGAAGGAGGGGAATGGTGGAGGTTGCTTGAGATGTTTGCAAGGTGGGATCAAGGAATGGTTGGATGAATGGAGAGTAGGCTTGTGTTGGGATTTGGATAGTGCTTATGGGAATACAAGGAGAGAGATATGGTGGAATGGGAGTATGCCTTTGCGCAAAGTTAGCGAACATGTTCTGCTGGTTTTGGGCCATAAGTGTGTTGACTGCTGGTGGATTCTCTGGATGATTCACAAATGCTTCTATTGCCAATGGGGATGAGGGGATATTGGGATCATCCCATGTGTTTCCAATTTGTATCTCAGGATCATATGCTACCATTGCACTGGTAAAGATGTTGGTATTAGATGAGCTGGCAGTTGGATAGGGATTCATGTTTCTTCGCTTCCTAGATTCGGATCTTGTCTCGATAGGCATGGAGATGCAGATGCTAGATGGATGCAAGATGTTTCCTAAAAAAAGGCTCTAAAGGATGATGAATGCAAGCTATGAAACTTCTAAGGATGATGAAACTATTTAAAATGCAATGCAAGGATTGGTGAGGATGTTTTGGATATGAATCAAGGATGGCGGAAGATTCGATGGAAGATGGTGACAATTTTGTGAAATGCTTAGTGATGATGGAGGCTTGGTGGGATGCTCTGATTTGGATCAAGATTGGATGGAGGATTGGTGGAATTCTGGTGGGAGATTACTAAGTGTCAATAATGAGCTATTGTTTTTCCCTGATGGAGGATCAGTGATAGGATTTGGGCCAACTTAGGATAGACTAATGATATTCGGTCAACTGGATTCTTATCAATACAATCCAATCTCTTGCTCGAGATGATGAGGCTGTGCAAGGACAAGTTGGATTTCCTTTAGACAATGTTCTGTCAAAAAGGGGATGCTTTATGATTTAGGATAAGGGATGGAAACAACTCAAAGGTTTGAACACTAAGTGTTTGTGGATTTGGATCTCTGAATTTGGTACAAAAGATGGTGGGCTCTGATTTAGGTGATGGATGCTGGATTTGGGATGAAGGATATGGGATGCTGATGGTGGATTGCTGATGGAAAGATGAGGAAGGATAATGGAACAATGCTCTTTCTAAAAGGATGATGCGGATGCGAGTGGGATGGATGATCTATGATGCTACTAGGAAGATGATGATGAATGCAACTAAGAAGGACTCTAGGATGCAACTAAGATTTAGTTGATGATGCAGGGATGAAACTAGGATGAAGCTAGGATGAAGGACTGCCGAGATGAGATTGTGAGATCTGAAGGTAGAATGGAATATGCAAATGGATCCAGCTAATCTTCTCTTTCAAGGTTGATGTAGCGATGGTTTACTCAGAAACAGTAGGCAAACTGTTTGACTCTTGCATTATAGCCAATGTTATCAAGCCTTTCTTGGTATTTTTCTTCCGCTTGAGTTTCTTGGACAAAGGATTGATGGCTTTTAAGGTTTCTCTTTGCAACTTTCTTCTCTTGATAATCTTTGGATTTTGGCAACTTGGCTTTCGGATGTTTGATCAAATTGGGCATATTTTTTTTGGGAAAAATATGATAGGTTTGGTTTGAGAACAAAGGGCTCTTTGGATATCTGATTTCTGCAAGAGTTTCTGAGTATCAAGTTTGATTCAACATTTTCCAATGGCAAAAGGATAGATAAATAAGACTTTTGTCAAAGCAATCTCTGCAAAGGGCAAAGCAACTTTGCGGGATACAAACAGGATGACTGACTCTGATAAAGCTTTGAAAGTGTATGTTCCAACAAGTGTTTTCACGGAGTCTTTGATGGTTAAGCACTTCAAATAGATCTACCTAAGGAAGGTGAGTATCAAAATTGCTTGCCCACAGCTTGGTATCCCCCAGAAGGGAATACAAATGGTGAGTAATCTTGAGGCGACCCGGTAAACCCCGTGGAATCGGTCCTTGCACAAGGATTTTGATACTTTCAGATGTAGATAGGGTAGCCTCTATTTTATCAAGTTTCTAATAGTTCTGTGGAGTCTCCATACCCGGTTATGCTGATCATCCATGACTCACTTAAGAGCCTAGCCAATAATGCTAGGGGAGAGGAATATTTACCATCCCCAGTCACAGTGTTTGGCACAAACACCCGGCGATTAGGAGATGTAAGTGAGTACTTTTTGCCTTCACTTTATTTATATACTGACCGGGGGGATACCAGTTTGAGGTCATTCTCCGAGGAGGAAGCGCTTCTCCTTGGACAGGCCTCGCTAAAAGCAGAACAGGTGAACTTGTCCAAGTTCAAATGTTCCACGTTGCTTACTCTAACAAGGATTTTGCAAGAATTGAAACTCCTAAATGCACATCAAGCAGATTTGTTCATATTCCTAATTTTGATTAAGTGATATTTGGAACTTTGAAATTGAAGACACACATGTTTAGATTTTGATTTATTCTTTCTCCAAAATGAAAATGATTCGAGCGGTTACAAGTCCTTTCCTTTTGGGCATTCAAGATTGATGTTTGCGAGTTGATTTAAGAACTTTGAAAATGTGCTTTGTTTTATCCTTTAGATCATTCAAGATTTGTGTTTGTTTGTTTGCTTTGAAATCTGAAACAAGAAAGGGAATAGAGTGTTCGTTCCTTTTAGTGCATTCGAGATTGAGTTTGATTTTCAAATTGACAATGACACTTTAGGACCTAAATTATTTCCTTTAGTTTCATTCAAGATTGAGTTTGACCTTTTTGTTTGCAAATAAAAAATAAATCTAGTCCCAAGCAATTCAAGAAAGAAAAACACAAAAAGGCGACACTGTCCAGCTTATAGGCGACGCTGGAAAGTGCAGAGGCGACATTTCATTCTTACAAGCGACACTCTGTACCTTAAAAGGTGATAGATAACTATGCAAAAGGCGACGGACAATTTCCCAGGCGACAAGTGATTGACCAAAGGTGGCAGAGAAAATATTACATGCGACACCTAAATGCTCAAAAGTGATCAAACAAATACCAGCCACGACAAAAGAAAAACCAGAAGGCGTGAAAGTTTGTTTTACAGGCGTGATTTCTTTCTGCAGAGGCGTTATTTCTTTCTGCAGAGGTGTGATTTCATTTTACAAAGGCGTGATTTCTTTCTGCAGAAGCATGATTTCTTTCTGCAGAGGCATGATTTCTTTCTGCAAAGGCATGATTTAATTCCCCATAAGCATGATTTCTTTATTTAAAAGTGACAGAAGAAGAAATAGAAGCAGAATAGAAGTTATTACTGGCAGAAATCTGCTAGAACCAGGCGTGAAAACAGTGTCTGTAGGCATGATTTGGTTGCTTCAAGGTGTGATTTTTTTTGTCAGAGGCGTGATTTCATTGCTGTAGGTGAAATTTGTTTTTCTGAAGGCATGATTTCTTCCATTTCCTGCGACAGAGAGTGAAAAAGTGTGATTTGATCAAGCTGATTGTGGTTTGAGTCCCACCGAGCGTGCCAGAATGTGAGCAGGGCTTTCGAGGGTACATGTTATCTGTTTTGAAAGGCTTAAAACAATCAAACATTAATAGTTTAATCTAGCATGCAATCAAAACAAAACAAATAAACTTCTAAGCTAAGCCACCTCAGATTGAGCCAAAAATAGGTGCACCCAAGCACTGTTTGATTTGCTCTGATAAGAGGGATGTGGGTGTGCTCTCTAAGCACTTGGAGCATACTCTAAATGCATTTAGGATGATTTGAAGCTCATGAAAACCCCAAAATGGCACAAAAATAGGTATAGAACACCTGATTTTCCCCTAAGGCTTCAAGAACTCAAGCTATGCTTTAATGGAGATTAAGCTACATGATGAGTAATTTAAGATTGATTTTAGACCAAATTAGAGATGTGATATGATGCTATGCTATGCAAAAAAATGAAGCAAACTAAGTTAATCCATTATTGCTAAACTATGATGTGTTAAAATGCTTGAAAGGTAGGCTAAATTAGAATGATTTGCTAAGATCTAACATGAAAATGGCATTATAACTATGCATGAGAATGAAAGTTAAGCTTCTTTATTTGCTCTTGAAAGGAGGGGTATTTATAGGATTCTCAAGGGCTTGGGGGAGGAGGAGTGAGTGGCCAGGATTGAAATCCTTAAGAGAGGCCAAGATTCACTCAAAGGAGAGTACATGGATTGTGCTAGTTTAGGGTCACCTCCTTGTGACAAGTGTCACAAGGGCATTGGGTTGAAAGATGAGAGGAATGTGCACAATTTGGAAAATGTGCCTAAGGTCAAAGGGTGTAAGAAAGGGGTGAGGGGATTCTTAAATGCACCATAAGTGCATGTAAGAGGGATAAGGAGGCCTTAAATGCCTTCAATGCATTTCAAAAAGGGAAGCCCTCTTTGTTGACTTTGGGGTAAGCTTAAGAGTTGGCTAACCTTGTTTAGGGAATGTGACAAGGTTAGGGGAGGAATTAGGATTAGGATTAGGACAAAATTAGGATTAGGATGGGTGAAGAGGTTGGATTTGAGAAGATTCTAGACGAGTCTAGATTTCTCCTTGGTTTTATGGAATAAAAGCTTATTCATTCCAAAAGCTTAAGTTTTGGGAATATTTATTGAAATATTTTCAATAAATATGAAAATTAAATATTTAATCTTAATTAAACATTTAGCCTTGGGATTAGGGTTAGAAAAGATGGGATTAGCCTTTTAATCGAGATTAAGAAGGAATTAGAAGATTCTGGAAGAGGTTAGTGGTTTTAGGAAAATTGGCCAAGTTTTGGTCAAAAAATAAATTAATTATTTTTTTGAGGATTTTTGGTCAATTTATTAATTAAAATAATTAATAAATAAGGAGATAATGTTTAAATAAGATTTAAACATTTTTGGAAGGGATTTCTTAATTAAATGTTTTTAATTAAGATAAAAGGGATTTAATGACATAAAAATAAATTAATTAATTAATAAATGATGATGTCATCAGGGGTTTTTTAGAAAATAAAAATAATTTATTTTCTAAAGGATTTTTAGGTGTCTACAGTACTAATAAAATATCACCTTGTATGTGATGAATTTCTACTCTGTATTGCTTGGTTGCCTTGTTAATTCTGAATAACTATTATGTCCAGTTCTTTCACTGTTCTTGCTCGGTTCTAATCTTCTTCACTATTCTGATAACCTGTAGACTCGAAGTGGACAATAGCTTCAAGTGCTTAATTCATTCATCCTCATTCCAAAATGATGTGAACACACACAATTTATAGTGTTTGGGTTTTGCTGCTTTAGCAAGAATTAGGTTAAGCCAAAATACCTAACCCTAAGATCTACGATATACAAAAATAGTTAAGATCAAATCTTTACATTGAGATACACATCACATTTAATGCATATCTAAACAATAAATTCTCCTTGATCATGATAAACCATTTTATGATCTGTTGTAACCATCTGTCTAAAACAATGTGCCTTTACTGATTCCTAGAATGTTTTATGTTGTCCTCGGTAATGCTTGTCTAGTCTATTCAATGTTATCTGAATGGCTCAGTGTATACGGACCATCGGTGTTGGTGTGTATGATGCTTGGTAAACTATCTATTATTTCAGTGCATAGTCTTTACCGATTGTTTTGTGTAGCTTTACCGACTTCCCTATCTCCTTCTATTTACCAACTAGTACAGTATAAATAGCCGGCTGTTGTATATGCCAGATTTTGATACTAAGTGATAACAATAAATGCTCTATAGAGATAACATCAAATCTTTACATTGAGATACACATCGCATTTAATGCATATCTAAACAATAAATGCTCCTCGATCATGATAAACCATTTTATGATCTGTTGTAACCATCTATCTAAAACAATGTGCCTTTACTGATTCCTAGAATGTTTTTTGTTGTCCTCGGTAATGCTTGTCTAGTCTGTTCGGTGTAGTCTGTTTGGTGTTATCTCAATGTGTATCTCAATGTAAAGATTTGATCTCAATAAATGCTACATTGTCTTCTCTATATAGGGATTACATCCAACTTGGAAGGCACTTGATGAAAGAATACACTGTGCTAAGGTTTTATAGATCGGAACTACTACCCCACAAATGTTCAATGCATGTGACAGATAGGGTATTTGCAATAGAATATGTACTACAACCAGAGAGCACAGATAGACTCTTAGTTGGCTAGTCAAAGAAGAGCATATTCCCTTCCTTGCCTTTCTCAATTGGAGGGTTAACATTTGAGAGAAAGGCATTCAAAGAGGGAAAAAAAATTATAAATTCTTCAATTTGATTTAGAGTGGTACTGGAATTATGATCCACTCAATGTCATTCAAACAATGCTTGTTGCTAATAAGAACTCTGCAAACTTATTTCAACATGAAAGTAAACCATTTATAGAGAATTTAAAAAGAAAGGATAGCTGGGATGACGTTACAAAAGAGATGGAGAAAGTTTCTA
Source organism: Chamaecyparis obtusa (assembly GCA_027943335.1). Taxonomy (NCBI): domain Eukaryota; kingdom Viridiplantae; phylum Streptophyta; class Pinopsida; order Cupressales; family Cupressaceae; genus Chamaecyparis; species Chamaecyparis obtusa. Next base: position 832,822 of record BSBK01001471.1, on the reverse strand, counting down.
TTGAGGAAAAAATTCTAAGTGAATATTTATTATCAAAAATTATGACATCAATAAACTAGGGCATTGTATAGTCCAGGATGTCTTACAATTTCTACAAAAAAGCTGTTAATCCATCAAAAAAATATACCAAAGAAAATAGCAGAAGAATGTAAGAATAGAAAATGGACTCAAACAAAAATGAATTATTTTTGGACTATGAGAAAGAGTCTTGGTGAACCAAAGACTAGTGCAGCTCTGGATGACATAGACGAGGATATAAAGTTTAGAAAATTGTGGAATTTGGAGTATCCTAGAAGTGGATAAGACAGCAATGATCAGGATGAAAATGAAAACAATGAGGATGATAATCCACCAACTTCATTTACTCCATCAAGTCAGATTGGAGTGAGTGACTGACACAAAGAAACATATAGAAAAGGGGCAATCATTATGGAAAAAATGGGTATTAAAGGTGGTGGTTTGGGTCCTAGAAGAGAAGGCATCTAGATGCCAATTTGTATAGATGAAGCACAAAAAATTGATCATGGTTTGGGCCTTAGGATTGGAGTTGGAGTGGACCCATTAGATTCATCAGGAACCACTATGCCCACAACAACATCCATTTCCACAGGTGGGATTGGGGAATCTATTTCTTCTAGGTCTGGTAGTGGCACTAGTGCCAGTGGGACTGGACAAGTTATACAACAAGTTTCCTCTCTAAAGAGGCTAGTAGAATCTACATAGAATCTCATAGTAGAAGATAGTGTCAAGAAGAAAAAGGTTTCTAGATCATTGATACTCAAACCTAAAGCACTATTCTCACTTTCATGTTTAGAAAAACCCTCTAAAAGTTTAAATCCTCAAACAGCATTAGTTAGATCAATAGGCATTGCAAGCTCTAGCTCACCTTTCAAACATTTAATTCCTTCTGAAACACCAGATTTTAATTTCAAAGATTTCTATAATAAATTTGCAAAAAAAAAACCAAGAATAAGGAAATAAAGAAGACATTGCAAACTGGTGCCCTTACTGTAGTTGTAGAAGAACAACCTTCATCCAATAGGTTTTTTCCAATATATGACCCAAATAGAGACATGATGGAGTTCATGGTTGTTAGTCCACCCAAAAAATATGGAAACTCACTAGAGAGTCAGATAGATCCATCTGAATTTCAAGTTAGCACTCTCAAAATAGATTTTTCCAAAGTTAAAATGTGGACAAAATCAATGTGTCAAAGTCTACGAACCAAGTGGTCTATAGTGCACTGCTAAAGCTAGAAAGAGAGAAAACTAAGCTCAAAAAAAATATAAAAATGTTACAGGAAGACATTGCCAATGAAAAATAAAAGAGGAAAGCTTTAGAGAACAGTTTGAAATAATTACATAAAAAGATTACAATTGGCCTCTACATCAAAAAATACAGAGCAAGAACATGCGGAGGCAGTAGTGAAGGAACAAGAGTTGGCAGAGCTAAAGGCACTGAGGGGAAAATTGGCAAAATTAGTAAAAAATTAGAGGAAGAAAGAGTCACTTCACAAAAGTTATTTAAAATCATGGAGATTAATGTTGCCTCCAAGCGGGAATTGCAAAAGAAATTGGACTCTTAGGCGGATAAAGCCAATCATTGGGAACACAAAGCAGTGGAAGAGAAAAATAATTGTGAGAAAATGGCAAAAGACCTAAAGAAGGCAAATAATACAATTCAAACTTTAACAAATACTAGTAATAATTTAGTGAAAATTAAAAAGAACACATTTGGGGCCAAATATTGGGGATGTCTCATAGCTTGAGTGACTGGTTTGAAATGCTTCAAAGTATGAGAGTATGTTATTGGAAGCTCTATAACAACATTGAACAAAACATGGATGTTGTCAAGAAAGAAAAGAATGCAAAAGATATTATGCAATAACTCTATAGTAAGAGTGATAGTTATCTATCAAATAAGGGAAATAGCACCGGCCTTGATGCCTCAGTAAAGGCATCAAGTATCATTCAAAAATATGAGAAGCTAAGGGAAGCACAAGAATTGGATGACAAATCTAAGAAGAAGATCACAAAGATGAAGGAAAGAAAATTTGGAAAGTCTTGGTTTTCCTAAGGGATTTGACGCAAATAAGTTCACTAGAAGAGAAACAAGTACAAAATAAATATTGATTTACGCTTTCTTCCAATAGACACATTTCTTGATACATTCATGGATTTCATCAAACCAAATAGAACTTTGAATGGATTTTTAGAAGCAACAGTTTTGTCAAGTCACACTTCCAAATATGAATTGCTAACAAAGTTGCAGGAGTGTGAGTATACTTTGAAACAAAATGTTCTGCCATTAGAGGATGTTTGGACTGGCCTACAAACATTGCTAATGCTCTAAATTTTGAAATATTGTAAATTATAATGTATTTCAAATGAATACAAAACAAATTATGCTCTATCTAATTTTCATGTTTTCCAATTTAATGTACGTTGAGTTACTCTATTTTATTCAGCTATTCTTAGTTTATTTACTCTGTTATATGCTATTGGAACACAAAATTTCATTCAGGAATTTTAAATATGAATGACCATTGATGATACACTACAAACTAAAGAAATGAGCTGAATAATGTAAATGAAAACCATTATTAATTGTGGAATTGAATCTTGATGACATTATCAACCACATTCACATTTTTGATATTGGAATATGCTATTATGCATGATTGATGATGAGATACAGAAACTGACAGTAGACTACAGGAAAAATTTTAATAAATACCTAGGACCTGCTACTTCCACAATGGATCAAGCTTCCACATCATATCATTATTGGGATTATCAAATTCATTTCCATAAACTTGATAGCTTCCTTGGTTCTTTGATATGTTTTCTTCACTCTACATACCTCTACTTACCTGATGTTCACCACTAGCAATACCAGCACCAGTACATGAGTCAATGAAATCATTGTCTCTAGCACTCCCACTTTGGTTTGAAATGTTTCCCAACCCTCTTCTCTAACATTTCTTCCTCCACAATTTCGGTGTCATTTTGTAAGGAAAAGTATTGACTTCATACCTAGATGTATAGAGCCTCAATAAATTTTCAAAATTCTTGTCTAGTTTGTTTCTTAGCTTTGACTTTAGGAATCTCAAAGCACTGAAAACTCTCTCATCCTCCACTAACCCCAATATCATGGTCAGACATAAATTAGAAAGCTTAAAAAAAATTGATATTCAATCAATCAACATTTCGCTCTTAGCTAGATTTTTTGAAAGCCTTGTTACCGATCCATCTTCGTGGGGGTTCTGCATAATATTAGATTGTTCCCTCATTGTCAATGAAAAATGACCTGATTTCTCTCTCAAATGAGATTCATCTAAAATTCCATTTAGAGTTACTCCATTTAACTCTTTAGTTTTATAAATGTGGTCTATCAAATTTAGTAGCTTAGTTTGAAAATCTTTTGAATTGTTCAATCTCCAAATCGAGGAAATACAATAGCCATGGATTCAAGTAGTTTGACTGGAGGGAATCTTTCTCTAATATGTGAGGAAATATCATAGGCAAGGTGCTTCACAAAAGTTGTTACAAACTCAACGATCTTGGTAAAGTCTTCCCTTTTAACACTTGATACTCGCTTCCTAGGGTTCTTTCCTAGTTCCTCTAACTCAATCCTGGAAAAGTAGTGCATTAGTATCTCAACTCTGTGAACTTTTGCACATAACTCCCCATTTGCACCGATTTTTAAAAAGTTATTAGGATTGTCCAATTTTTTGATTTTTTACTAGCTAGAAAATTTTACATCATCACATTATCGATAGAGATTATCAAGCATCATGCATTTCAATTTACGCAGTGCGTAATATTCTACAATATCCATAGCTCTTTGTTGGGCCTTTTTCATTATATTTCTCATTTCCTCAAGCATGGGGAGAACACCTGGTAATGTTAAGAGTGTCTCTAAATTACTTAACATTCACAGCAGTGCAAGAAATTTTGGTTTCCCTACTTTGTCATGACTTGAGTTCATTAGACCAAGAAACATTTGATATTCTAAAAAAACTTGATGCGCTATTCCATCCAAAGAGATCCATCTGGTATCATTATCCTTAAGAAGCTTTTTCCCATCGGCTAGTCCTTCGGAAAAGTGTTGAAATTACCTCAATTGTTTTGGAATTCGATAGAAATATTGGAAGAGATCTTTGATTAGAAGTTCATTTTTTTGAACTGGAGCATGCTTGTTGACAACTCCAAAAGCTAGATTCATTATGTGGGTCATGCAGTGAATGGGAGTAATGTAGGGTGCACAAGAAGATTGTATCTTTGTGCAAAGACCATCTCTGTGGCCTTGCATTACTGAAGATCCATCCACTCCAACACACACCAACTTTTTGGCAATCATCATGTCATTTATACCTCCATATTCAATAAGAGAACTCTTTACTAGTTCAAAGAAATTTTTCGTTGTCGCATTATCATTTATTTTAGCAACAGTTAGTAGATGAGGTTGGTGGAAAAAATTGTGTACAGTATAAACATACATGCATACCCAGGAAGTATTGTCTACTATTGTAACCTCATCTAAAGACAATGCAATAAAATTTGACTCGTTAATTTTTGCCTTTAGATCCTCTTTTTCAACCTCAGAAAGACAACTTGCCCATTCCCATCCACTACTTACTGACCAGTGACTATTAGGATAGTTTCAAACTTTTAGAAAGTGTAATAAAGCACTCAACTATGGGTAGTCTATCATAGGACACCCTCTTCTCAAGATATTAAACACAACACTTAACTGAATAGATTTTCCCATTAGTAGTACTTCCAATGCTTTTCCAAAACAAGCTTCAATAGAGCTTTTAACTTTACCATGCTTCATCTTTATATTCTTCTGGAATTTATATAATTTTGCATTCCTAACATGCTAAGATTCCTCCTTTGTTTTCCATGTTATCACTGATTTTTGAACTCCATTTATGGTTTTCTTTTCGTAAACTTTACCCATATGCTTCTCTAAGGTGTCAATTTTTAACTACAACCTCTTTTCCTTCTTATTTATCTTGGTGCAAATATTACATTTTCATTCTATAGGAGGCTTGCCTTCAATTGGATTATCCACTAGTTCAATGAATGGATACTTTGACACCCATTCTACTTAAAAATTCCTCGACAAATCGCACATCTGATCTTTTTTTTATTTTCTATCATTCTTTGAATTGTATTTTCTTATCTTCTTCCTTGCACCATCATCTTCTCTGACATTCTCAGTCTCATCCAAGTTGATTATATTATTATGGACACTCTAGGTATTTAACTAAAAATATTCTTCAAGTTCATCATGATCTAAGTTATCAAGTTCGTTGACTTCTTCAATATGCCATGTAGGTTCAAGTTGTGAATCTTGAAAATCTTCTTGTGATGAAGTAGCTTCTCGATTTTGTCCAAAAACATTTCCAACACCTTGACCAAAGTATGATGATAAGGTTCTACATTTTCTTGGCCTCTCTCAGCTTTCTCCATATGTGGGAGCCTTACCCTTATTCTTGTTTGACATCTCGATTCTTCAATGAAATAAAGGCTACCATCCTACTAGTGCAAAAAATATATATTTACTTGTTGAAGAAGTGACAATAGAACTATAATATATATAAATTTGATTCATTAACCCTTAAATCATGTCTGAGGTCTCCTTGGTCACCACTATTCACTAATTGGTCCCCGCTAAATAAGAATGAACTCAAATTTATAGTCATAGAATAATAATCACTTACCTTTGCCTCAAATTCAATTGTAGTTGTGACTCGCCAATGCAGTCAAGACTCAATAGTCTAAACTTCACTATTGATCAAATTGAACCAAACCAAATTGTGTACAATAATATTGATTTATGAGTGTATTTATACTAATCCTTTTTTGGTGAATTCGGTGGGAGGTATTAGGTCTACAAATATTTGGTAAAGCTCGCGTAATTATAACACATCTTATGTTATTTTCAAGGTGATTATGGATCATCCAGTACCTTGTTATAATTAATAAAGATGGTGAAAATGCATCGATTTGAGACATGCATCCATAAAATGCCAGGCAAATTTGGAGCCACCTATAAATATATATGTATAAAATTATTGGTGAATATAGGCTGTCTATTTGGGGCTTCTTTGAAATTATAGGTGAATATTTTAAAAAAAATTGTGCCCAAAAATTATATTTCATTGGTGATAATGTGAAAGAAATGGACAAAATTAAATAAATTGATGGGCGATGGGCCTGAGCATTGGACCTAGTTTTAATAAATTCAGGGCGATAGGTTCAATCCCATATGTGCAATATATTCACCAAATCATGGATTGTTGGCATGTGACATTTTCCAAATGGTGAATAATCACCACTAAATTTTTTGTTGCCAACCACCAAATCCTCCTTCCTAGGTACACTAGCCTAGGGCTTTTCCAATGAGACCTCTCCAAACACTTCCATACCCTACCAATGGATCCAAAACCATCCAAGAAACATATCATGACCACCACCAGCATCATCACCACCACCATGACCACCAACATCATCATCACCATCATCAATTATATTAAAAGATAACAGTAGATTATAGCATGAATGTCACATTTTGAAAGGTATGATATATCCCAAGGTGTGTAACACCCTTACATGATGTGTCACCTCTCCCTTCACCAACTCCTTAATTATCTATGGATGAGGAAGATACAATGGAAATGAGAGACATAATAATAATTATAAATCCTCTTCTCAAGGTTAAGATAGAAGACCCTAGACTATATAAATAATAATTATGAGTTTTGAAACTCCTAACTAACATTTGGATGATGTAAGGTTATTGACCAATTAAAGATTCATGAAAGATGATAAATTTATAACTTTAAGAGAGTCTAAAGACTTTGTTTTCAAACTCAAAGGAGAATAAATTACAAATAAATTTGTAAAGATAACTCTTGAAAATAAAGATCAGGGCATATATAACTTTTGAGCCATTCTCCAATGATTTATGAAGCTTGAACATTATTCTTTTTTAGTGGAAATTTTCCTTTTTTTGTTTGAAAATGCCTTCTATATATTTTTTATTTTTAAATAAATATATGACACATGTGCTTGGTCTAAATCTTATTTGGAGAACACCAAGGACATGAAGGTACACTAGGGTCATTGATGGATCCTAGGGGAGATAGAGGCATGACCATAATAGGTCATTTGAAATTTAATGAGACCAAGATTGGTCATTTGATAATTTTTTGATAGTATGGCACTGATCATTTTGTAATATGATCATGAATAAAGTTTTGTAAGCCATTGTTGGAACCTTGAGGCTAGGAGAGCACTCATTGGGGTCACTTGATGATCCAAGGATAAATAAAGTTATTTAAGACCTATAAGGTCAATATTTATTGTAAGTTGGCCATCAGAGCCCTTAAGAGTTTTGTAATGCACTAAAAGTACTAAAAGATGTAATGTTGCATTTATATGAAAAATAGGCCTAATAAAGGCTCATGTAAGGGTTTAAAGAGGTTGTAGGGTCTAGATCTTAGGAATTGGTCCTAAGAGGCCTTATAAGTTAATATAAATGCAAATAAGATTGGGATTTGTCAAGTTGACAACTATGTTGGCAACTAGACAATATTAAACAAATGTAATAATCAGTTTATAATTGATTATAGTCAGTTTGGAGGGCAGTTGCTTGGTTACTGTTAGTTTTTGGAGTGTATAGGATCTATTTAATAAATATCCATGTTATTTTGAGGGAGTAGAGGTGTGTGAAGGAAGATAACCATTTTAATGTGTTCTTTAAGTAATAAAAAAACATTCTTGCACAAATAGTTATTATGGTTCGTGGGTACAGTCCCTAATCCAGGGCATTGTAATGCTTGAAGCCATGTGTTATTGATTTGAGAATGGAGTAAAATGATTTCATATTTATTTTTTATTGTCTTCACATCATTATTGTTAGGAATGAATGCTGAATATTTCCTATGAGGGATTATTCACAGCCATTTTGTAGCAGTTGTCATTGCATTCATGACCGTGATTGTCATTAATGTCAACACAGTGATCTACTGAAGATTAGCAAAGAAGTAGACAATGTTTGTATTAGCACATGTGGGATATTGAATATCAAGATATGTGAAGTTGAGGACTTACTTTATATTATTTCCTAAGATCATGGTCAAGAGCGCATACGAAAATTCTACTTTTCATGATAGTTATGTGTAATTCAGTGGAACCAGTATTCAGGCAGTGTTCCTAAGAAGCGAATTGTGGAAATTGGATGATATCTCCTAATCGGGATAGATTCTAAGCATTAAAATTTGTATAGATGATGAAGAGATGATGATAGTGGCATGGACATGATAGCAAGGTCAAATGTTGCACAAGTGAGGAATTATCTTGATTGGAAGCTGGCAATTTTATGTAATTGTGAAATATTGTGTAATGTGTGGAAGATTTTATTTTGTATATTGTATGAAAACTCATTTGTAATTATTTGAGTGTGGTATAAATGAAGAATTTATTTTGTTTATTTTAGTAATGTATATGAGAGATAGTATGAAAGTGAATTGTGAAATTGTACAATATTTGTTGTAAGAGGATATGTGAATTATAGAGATCTGGTATTGAGATCTGGTGAAGCAGTTGGTGTGGTTTGGAACACTCAGAGGAGAAGTGATAATTTCTTGAGATCATTAATCTTTTGGTATTATTATATTGATTAATACAAAGATTAGTTGGACGGTGTGTTTGGTGATGTTTCCAATGAAGCTGTTTGGAAGTGGGTCCTTCTGTCTTCCATAACTTCTAATGATGCAGGAGAATCTTGGGTCCTTGGAAATCCTATGTCACCAAAAACATATTTGAGTTTTTCTATGTTCCTTGGTTCCTTCTTTGACCGATTTGGTTCGGTGTTTCTTGGTTTCCTTGTTCACCGATGTTGGTCGGTTATCTCTAGCACTCGATTATTTCCTTAGTGCTTAGTGATGCTTGTCTAGCTCTCAGTTTGTTAGGAATGAATGTTGCATGAGGGAGATTTTTATAGAGTATTGGAAACCATTCTGTATCATTTGTTGTTGCATTCATGACTATGATTTTTATTGATGTCAACATAGTGATCTTTTGGAGACTCGTAGAGAAGCAGACAGTGTTTCTATTTGCGCATGTGGGATATTGCAGATAAAGTTATGTGATGTTGAGATTATATTATTTGGTATGTCATATGTATATGGTTAAGTGAATAGACATTAATTCATTTATTCATGAAAAGTTATGAGCATTTTGGTGGAAGCAGTATTCAGGTAGTGTTCCTGAATAACAGTTTGTGGAAATCGGATGATATCTCCTAATTGGGACGGAATCTGGTTTTGTGAAGTTAAAGGGGATTTTTAGACACATTGATAGTGATGTGGTTAATAGTGAAAAATTTGAGGTCACACAAATGAAGATTTATTGTATTTGGAAGCTGACAGTTTTGTGTAATTTTGATGTAGCGTATGGAAACTTTTATTTTGTAATTTTATGCCGACTCATTTGTAACTATTTGAGTGTGGTATAAAGGAAGGAATGTATTTCATTATTTTGATGTGGTGGTAATATAGTTGTGTATGAAGAAGTGAAGAAGAGAGTGAAGTATGAAAGGAAATTTATGAAGGAAGACATGCGAAGTACAGAGATCTAAAATTGAGATCTGATGTAACAGTGAGAGCAGTTTGGTAGAGTCAAAGAAGAGGTAACATATTATTATGTTGAATAATGCAAAGATTATTTAGACAGTGTGTTTAGTGATCTTACCTTGAAGCTGTTTGGGCAATGGGTCCATCTGTCTTCCATAACTCTTAACAGGGTTAGAATCTTTTAACAGGCATTCAAAATCTCCTAACAGGGATTCATATGTAATGAATGTATTTCATAAGACTCCAAACAGAGTCCATTCTTTCACAAGAAATATTCATCTTAGTACATCTTTTGTGGGGATCATTCCCACCGGGGTTTACTCTTTGATCAAGAGGTTCCCTAGTCAACATATCTTGTGTTATTGTGTCATTGTGTATGAATATCTTTCTATGGTTGGTGACTATATTGTTCATATGGTTTAATGCTATTGAAGATGATAAAATTTATAATTATCTGATAAATAATTCACCCCCCCCCCCCCTCTCAGTTATCTTGGTGGACTTTACTTTCTAACAATTGGTATCAGAGCAGCAGTTCCTTGAAAGAGAAGTTTAACAGCTTAAAGAGATCCATGGCAAATTTTAGGAAAGAAAGCCCTAAGTTTTATGGAGTAAATTTTGACAGCTAGAAAGAGAAGATGAAGACACATCTACTATGTTTAGGAATAGGTTATTGGTTGATTACAAAGAATGATAAGACTATCATTGAAGAAGATGATCTTGAGACATGCTCTAATGATAAGAGAGATCTATTCATGTGTAACATACTTGCAAGAGAAGCACTTTTGACAGCTCTTCCGAAGAATGAATACAGCCAGGTAAAATGTTTTACAAAATCTCATGAAATTTGGAAAGTTTTACACTCTACTTTTGAAGGTGATGAACATGAAAAGAAAGTTAGAGTACATAATTGGATATGTGCATTTGAAGATATTAGAATGATGGAAGATGAATTTGTTAGAAGCTATATTGGTAGAATGTCAGAAATTGTTGTAGGGATAAAATCTTGTGGAGGAACAAAGATAGAGAATGAAGTTATATGGAAAATTCTGAGGACATTAACTCCTATATTTAAGTAGACAACATAGATGATTGAACCAGTTATACCTTGCACTATGAACCTTACAAGAGAGACTCTTCTTGGAAGATTGGAAGTAGCAGAGATGAACCTAAGGTTATCAGGAGACTTACCTAGAATGGAGATAGCATTCAGTGCTCTTAGTATGCATCCTACTTTGTCAAGAAGCATCAATGTGAGTGGAGATTATACTGGTAGTAGCAGATCTAGAAATGAGGAAGATCAAAAGTTTGAAGAAGGCATTGCCTTGCTTGTGAAGAGAGAACCAGATGGTAAGAAAATTTTTAAATGTTGGGCTTGTCAAGAATATATTCATTTTGCATCTAAATGTCCTAAGAGAGTTAAGAAGCAAAGAAATAATTTTAAGCCTAGAATATCTAAGGAATGTTAGTATGCTAATGGTGAAGACCTTGAAGCTAGTATTGAAAGAACTCTGAGTGAAAGTGATACTAAGAATAATGATGAAATAGGATTTGTAGCAATTAAAGAAGAGAATCCTAAAATTAATGCTAAGGAAGAAAAATCCTTAGTTTATCAAGTTGAAAAGAAAGTTGATTGGATTATAGATAGTGGTTGTTCACATCATATGACTGGAGATATGAAAAAAGTCATCAATTTTAACAATTATGATGGAGTTGTGAGAGTTGGAAACAATGCACCTTGTTTGATTAAAGGTATAGGATCTATTACTCTTGATGGAAAGACTAATACTGATGATGTTTATTTTGTGGATGGTTTGAAACATAATCTTTTGAGTGTTGGATAGTTATTTGATAAGGGATATCAAGTTTGGTTTACTGAGAAAACTTGTGTGATAAAGGATAAAGATGGAAATTTGATTGGAACTAGATCTAGAACCAAAGGTAATGTATTTCAGTTGAATCCTACTAAGATGACATGCTTGATTACTAAGATTGATGACAGTTGGTTATGGCATCGAATGTTTTTTCATATAAATTTTGATAACATTGTGAAAGTAAGTACTACACTTGCAGTAAGGGATTTGCCTAAAATTATGAAGCCTACTAACATGATTTGAAAAGAATGGGTGATGGCTAAGTAGAAGAGAAGTTCATTTCCTAGTAAGAAGTTCACATCTGCAGAGAAGTTGGAGATTGTTCATACAGACTTAAGCGGTCCTACCAGGACTAGAGGATTCTATGGAGAAAGGTATTTTATGATTCTTGTTGATGATTTTACAAGAATGATGTGGATTTTATTTCTAAAAGAAAAATCTGAAGCATTTGATAAGTTTTGAGATCATTAAGAATAAAGTTGAGAATGAATCTGGAGTGAAGATCAAATGTTTGAGATCTAATAAAGGTGGTGAATTTAATTCTAGAGAGTTTAACACCTTTTGTGAAGTGAATGGTATTAAGAGATAGTTTTCAGCCCCTAGAACACCTGAACAAAATGGTATTGCAAAAAGAAGAAATAGATCAGTGACTGAAGTAGCAAGAGCTATGTTATTGGAGAATGACTTGGTGAAGATATTTTGGAGAGAAGTAGTAAATACAGCAGTATATACAATGAACAGAGTACAAATTAGAACAGACATAGACAAGACACCTTATGAATTATGGTTTGGACATGCACCCTCAATTAAGTATTTTAGAATTTTTGGAAGCAAATGTTATATAAAGAGAGATGATGATATTGGAAAGTTTGATCCTAGAAGTGATGAAGGAATTTTTCTTGGATATTCTTTGAAGAGCAAGGCATATAGATGTTATAATAAGAGAACTAAAACTATTGTTGAGAGCACAAATGTTAAAATTGATGAAAAGTTCAAAATTTAGGAAAGAATGCTTGATTATGAATCTGATGAAGAAGCTCATCCTAAGCCTAACACTGAAACTACTAAATTATTCTATGAGACTAACAGTGAATTATTAAATGAGAGTCATGCTGAAGAGACCAGAGAGGAATCTAGAGAATTATCTACAGTTGAGGAAAGATTTGAGACTATGACATTGAATAGGTATTTATCAAGACATCATCATGTTGATCAAGTTATTGGAAGTTTGGACCGAGGAGTTCTAACTCAGAATAAGGTGAATTTATGTTTGATTTCTCAAATTGAACCTAAATCTATTAGTGAAGCTTTTGAAGATGAACATTGGATTAATGCTATGAGAGAAGAACTAGATCAAATTGAAAAGAACAAGACATGGGAATTGGTCCCTAGACCTAAAGACAAGAATGTGATTGGAACTAAATGGGTATTTAGAAACAAGATGAATAAACAAGGAGAAGTAGTGAGGAACAAAGCAAGATTAGTATGTAAGGGACACTCATAGCAAGAAGGAATTGACTATCAAGAAAATTTTGCACCAGTAGCAAGAATTGAAGCAATAAGAATGTTCTTGGCCTATGCAGCTTTTAAAAAATTCAAAGTATATCAGATGGATGTGAAGTCTGCATTTCTGAATGGTGAATTGTAAGAAGTCTACATTGAGCATCTTGAAGGTTTTTCTTTAACTCAAGAAGGATACATGGTATGTAAATTGAAGAAAGAATTATATGGATTAAAGCAAGCACCTAGAACTTGGTATGCAAGACTGGATAAGTATTTGTTAAAATTAAGATTTACTAAAGGAACAGCTGATAGCAATTTGTACACAAAAGTGATTGAAAATGGTTTGTTGATTATAGTTATTTTTGTTGATGATATTATTTTTGGAGGAGAAGATGAGGCTAGTGACAAATTTGCTAATGAAATGAAGATAGAATTTGAAATGAGTATGATTGGTGAGATGAAATATTTTTTGGGATTACATATAACACAAAACAATGATGGTATCTTTGTAAGTCAAACAAAGTACTTGAATGATTTGCTAAAAATATTTGGAATGGAGAACTATAAACTAGTTGGAACACCTATCGTTGAAACACCGGCAGTTGAACAAAAGAAATACAGATCCATGATTAGAGGATTGCAATACTTGACACACACAAGACCTGATATAGCACATTCAGCTGGAATTGTAGCAAGATTTCAAGTTGAACCTAGAGAATCACATTATGTAGCAATAAAGAGGATACTGAGATATTTAAGAGGCACAATGGACTATGGACTGTGGTATGAAAAATTTGATGATTTTACCCTATGTGCATATACAGATTTTGATTGGGGAGGCAATGTTGATGATAAGAAAAGCACCAGTGGTGGAACATTTTTTCTTCGAGGAATATTAGTTTCTTGGCTAAGCAAGAAGTGGAATTGTATCTCACAAAGCACATCAGAAGCAGAGTATGTAGCAGTAGCAAACAATTGTAACCAGATAATTTGGATGAAGCAAATGCTAAAGGATATTGGAATTAAGCTTGTTGAGCCTGTTGTCATATATTATGACGACACCAGTACAGTCAATATGTCTAAGAATCTTGTATTACATTCTAAGACAAAGCATATAGAGATCAAGTATCATGTTGTAAGAGAGAAAGTTTCTAAAAAATAAGTTAGACTTGAGTACATTAGCACAAAGGAGCAGATAGTAGACATATTTACAAAGCCTTTGCCTAAGGATACATTTGAGTATCTGAGAGGTATGCTTGGGGTTATGCCCCAACCTACTTTTGAGTAATGATGCAGTTGGTTACATCCATCCAGTGGTATATGAGCCCTATCCTTCTTATGGACTGGATTTTGGTACTTCCTCTATGGGGGAGTATGTGTATCTAAGTTGAGTCATGAGGACTCTAGTGAATGTATTTTCTAAACAGTGTCTTTTGACATTGAGTTGTTATTGACATAATGATGAAATTTATGTCATTGATGTCAATGGGGGAGAAATGTACATGAAAAAAAAGTTGTACCTATTGTAACATATGTTGGAGAAAACTGAATAGGATAATGAAGCAAGATTTAACTGATAAAGAGGATTTGAAAAATGTGTTTCAAAGAAGCAGTGTTGTAGTATTGGATTTTTGGGACATCGGATGTTTTTTCATCTATGTTGCCATCAATGCCAATGGGGGAGATTTTTAGGAATGAATGCTGAAGGAGGGAGATTTTTATAGAGTATTAGTAACCATTCTATAGCAGTTGTTGTTGCATTCATGACTATGATTGTCATTGATGTCAACATAGTGATCTTCTGGAGAGTCGCAGAGATGCAGATAGTGTTTCTATTTGCACACATGGGATATTGTAGATAAAGTTATGTGATGTTGAGATTATATTCTTTGGCATATCATATGTCTATGGTTAAGAGTGCAAACATTAATTCATTTATTCATGAAATTTATGAGCATTTTGGTGGAAGTATTATTCAGGCAGTGTTCTTGAATAGCGATTTGTGGAAATCGGATGATATCTCCTAATTGGGATGGAATCTGGTTTTGCGCAATTAAAGGGGATTTTTAGACACATTGATAGTGATGTGGTTAATAGCACAAACTTTGAGGTCATACAAGTGAAGAGTTATTGTATTTGGAAGCTGACAGTTTTGTGTAATTTTGATGTAGCGTATGAAAACTTTTATTTTATAATTATATGCTGACTCATTTGTAATTATTTGAGTGTGGTATAAAGGAAGGAATGTATTTCCTTTTTGTGATGTGGTGGTGATATAGTTGTGTATGAAAAAGTGAAGAGAGTGAAGTATAAAAGTAAATTTATGAAGGAAGACATGCTAAGTACAGAGATCTGAAATTGAGATCTGATGTAACAGTGAGTATGATTTGGCACAGTCAGAGAAGAGGTAACATATTATTCTATTGAATAATGTAAAGATTATTTGGATAATTTTTTCATTGATCTTAACTTAAAGCTATTTGGGCAGTGGGTCCATCTGTCTTCCATAACTCTTAACAAGATTAAAATCTTTTAACAAGGACTCAAAATCTCCTAACAGGGATTAATATGTACTGAATGTATTTTATAAGACTCCTAACAGAGTCCATCCTTTCACAAGGAATATTCATATTAGTGCATCTTTTGTGGGCATCATTCTTACTGGGGTTTACTCTTTGATCAAGAGGTTCCCTAGTCAACATATCATGTGTTATCATGTCATTGTGTATGAATATCTTTCTATGGTTGGTGACTATATTGCTCATATGGTTTAATGTTGTTGAAGATGATAAAAGTTATAATTATTTGATAACTAATTCACCCCCCCTCTCAGTTATCTTGGTGGACTTTACTTTCTAACACGGTTATCCTTTCTTACCAAGTTGTTTATCTTGGATTTTCTTTGATGTCGTCTTGTGCATTTAATTTGGGTCACAGATTTAATGTTGGTATCCATCATTTGATGAGATGAGAGATTTGTATAAGATTGATCCTGATTTTTCTAAGCCATGGAGAAAGTGTAGAGCACCTATTCAAGATCAACTGAGTACTAAGAAGATATGTTGTTTAAAGGTATTAAGTTGTGTATATTGAGAGGACCAATGAGAACTAATTTGATAAAGGAGAAACATAGTAGTGGTTTGGTTGGACATTTTTGTGTTGATAAAACATTGAATTTGCTTAAGGAGAAATATTTTTGGCCACATTTGTATAAAGATTTTTAAAAATTTGTGAAAATTTGTCGAGTTTGTCAAGTTGCAAAAGGAGTAAGTCAGAATACTAGATTGTATACACTGATTGTTGTACCTTAAAAACCTTGGATTGACATCAGTATGGATTTTGTTCTTGGCTTACCGAACACAGTAAGAGGTAATGATTCTATATTTGTTGTTGTTGATAGATTTTCAAAAATGGCACATTTTATACCTTGTAGAAAGACATCAGATGTAGTACATGTAGAAAATCTTTTCTTTAAGGAAATTTTTAGATTGCATGGATTACCAAGGAGTATCATCTCTGACCGAGATAGTGAATTTGTTGGATACTTTTGGAAGACTCTTTGGAGAAAGTTTGGTACCGAGTTGAAATATAGTTCTACATTTCACCCACAAACTAATGGACAGACATAAGTTGTAAATGGAATTTTAGGAAATCTTTTGTGATTCATAATTGGAGACACACCAAGTAATTGGAATTTTGTGTTCGCACAAGCAGATTTTGCATATAATAATTCATTGAATAGGAGTACTAGAAAAACACCCTTTGAGATTGTGAATGGCATACAACCAAGAGGTATATCTGATTTGAGGGACATTGTTGATGAAAGAAAAAGAAGTGCTAAATGAGTCAAATTTTTGAGTACATGAAGACATTGCATGAAGATGTGAAATATAAAATAGAAAAGAATAATCAAAAATAAAAAGACAAAGCTGATAGATCAAGGAGGCATAAGACTTTTGATGTTGGTGATGAAGTGATAGTTCATTTGAAGAAAGGCCAATTTCCTATTGGAACATATGGGAAATTGAAAATGAAGAATTTTGGACCTTGCAAGATTTTGAGGAAATTTGACAGTGGAAATGCATATGAGATTGATTTACCTGATGACATGGATATATCACCTATTTTCAACATTGTTGATTTATATGAGTATTATGAACCTAACAAAGACATGATAGTACCGATGGATTATCCTAAGAAATAGACTAAGGAAGTTGAGCAAATTTTGGAACAAAGAGTTGGAAGAAGTACAATAGGAAGATAGTATATGGAATATCTGGTAAAGTGGAAGAATAGACCGACCAAAGACAGTTCATGGATTTCACAATCTGGGTTGGATGCAGCTCAAATCATACCTATTTCATGATTTAGAGAATCATTTCAAATAACCCCAGGTGTCTGATGCGGGAGCATCTCGGGTCCTTGCCAATCTTGTCTCACCAAAAAAATATTTGAGTTTGTCTGTGTTGATCGGTTCCTACTTTGACCGAGTTGGTTCAGTGTTGCTCAATTTCCTTTTTTCATCGGTGTTGGTCGGTTATCTCTTGCACTCAGTTATTTCCCTGGCACTTGGTGATGCTTGTCTGGTGCTTGGTTATCCTTGCTTACCAAGTTGTTTATCTTAGATTTTCTTTGAGGCTGACTTGTGCATTTAATTTGGGTCATAAATTTAATACTAGTATCCATCATTAGGAAGCATGTGGACCTAGTTCTGGTCGTTCCTTTTGTTGATTGTGGATCTGAAGGCTGACTTGATTTGGTAGCCTCTTATATAAATTTAATTTTTTGGTTAGAGTTTAGGAGTCAATTTTTGGATAAAGGATAGAAGATAGAAAATTATAGATTATTGGCATATCATCGCATGTTTGAGGACTTCTGTACTTTAGTATAATATCTGGCCAAAATTGTGAAGGCCTTACAGCCTGGCATGTATGAATCAAATTGAAGATAATATATGAAATACTTCTGCATTCTCTCTCTCACTCTTGTGTGTTGTTGCTTCTACATGTTGTTCTTCAAGGTGGACCTGGTTAGGGTGTGTCTTTGGCCCCTCTCCCCATCCTTTCTTGCATCACCTAACTGGATTAGAATCTTTTAACAGAGATTCAAATTCTCCTAACAAAGATTCATATGTATTGAATGTATTTCATAAGGCTCCTAACAGAGCCCACCCTCTCATAAGGAATTTTCATATTAGTTCATCTTTTGTGGGCATCATTTCCATTAGGGTTTAGTCTTTGATCAAGAGGTTCCCTAGTCAATATATCTTGTGTTATTGTATTATTTTTTATGTATATCTTTCTATTGTTGTTGCTTACATTGCTTATATGGTTAAAATCTATTAAAGGTGATAAAAGTTGTATTTATCTGATAACTGATTCAAACCCCCCCCCCCCCCCGCTCATTTATCTTGGTGGACTTTACTTTCTAACAATTGGTATCAGAGCTACAATTCATTGAAGGAAAAGTTTAACAACTTAAGGAGATCCATGGAAAATCATTAAGTTTGATGGAGTGAACTTTGACAACTGGAAAGAAAAGATGAAGACACATTTTCTTTGTTTAGGACTAAGATACTAGTTAATCACAAAAAACAAGAAGACAAGCATTGAAGAAGACAAAATTGAAGAATTTACTAATGAGGGGAGAGATCTATTCATGTGTAAAATACTTGCTAGAGAAGCACTCTTGTCAACCCTTCCAGAAAATGAGTACAGTCAGGTAAAATATCTAAAAATATCTCATAAAATTTGGTTAGCTGTACAATTGACTTTTGAAAGTGATGAACATGCAAAGAGAGTCATATTACATAATTGGATATGTGCATTTGAAGATATAAGAATGATGGAAGATGAATCTATTAGAAGCTATATTGGTATAATGTCAGAAATTGTTGCAAGTATCAAATCATGTGAAGGAATCAAAATAGAGAATGAAGTGATATGGAAAATTCTAAAGACATTAACTCTTGTATTTAAGCAGACAGCTCAATTAATTGAGCAAGGTATACCTTGTACTGAGAACTTTACCACAGAGACCCTTATTGGAAGCCTAGAAGTAGCAAAGGTAAGCTTGAGACAGTCTGGAGATTTATCTAGAATGGAGATAGCATTCAATGTACTTAGTATTTGTCCTACTTTGTCAAGAAGCATTAGTGTGAGCAGAGATTATGCTAGTGGCAGCAAATCTAAGAATGAAGACATGAAGAAGGAAGGAATTGTCTTGCTTGTGAAAAGAGAACCAGATGGTAAGAAAAATTTTAATGTTGAACTTGTCAAGAATATGGTCATTTTGCATCTAAATGTCCTAAGAGAGTAAAGAATTATAGAATGAACTTTAAACCTTGAAGATCTAAAGAATGTTACTATGCTAATGATGAAGAACTTGAGGCTAGTGTGGAGAAAATCCTAAGTGAAAGTGATGATAAGAATGATGATATAGGATTTTTAGAAATAAAAGAAGAAAACTCTAAAACAGAAGTTAAAGAATAAAAAGCTTTAGTTTCTCAAGTAGAAAAGAGATATGATTGGATTATAGATAGTGGTTGTTCAAATCATATGACTGGAGACGTGAAGAAATTCATAAAGTTTAACAATTATGATGGAGGAATCGTTAGATTTGGAAATAATGCACCTTGTTTGATAAAAGGAATAGGATCTATTACTCTTGATGGAAAGACTAACACTGATGATGTTTACTTTGTGGATGGATTGAAACATAATCTTTTGAGTGTTGGACAGCTAGTTGATAAGGGATATCAAGTTTGATTTACTGAGAAAACTTATGTGATCAAAGATAAGAATGGAAATTTGATTGGAACTGGATCAAGGACCAGAGGTAATGTATTTCAATTGAATCCTACTGAGATGGCATGCTTGATTACTAAGATTGATGATAGTTGGTTATGGTGTGCTGAAGATTTTGTCATATAAACTTTAATAACATTGTGAAAGTGAGTACTACACTTGCAGTAAGAGATTTGCCTAAGATTATGAAACCTACTAACATGATTTGCAAGGAATGTGTTATGGCTAAATAGAAGAGAATCTCATTTCCTAGCAAGAGGTTTACAATAGCAGAGAAGTTGTAAATTGTTCATACAGATTTGAGTAGTCCCACAAGGACTAGAGGATTCTATGTTGAAAACTATTTTATGATTCTTTTTGATGATTTTACAAGAATGATGTGGATTGCATTTCTTAAAGAAAAGTCTCAGGCATTTGATAAGTTTAGAGTAATTAATAAAAAAATTGAGAATGAATCTGAAATGAAGATCAAATGTTTGAGATCAGATAGAGGTGAAGAATTTACTTCAAAATAATTTAACACTTTTTTGTAAAGTGAATGGCATTAAGAGACAGTTTTCATCCCCTAGAACACCTAAACAAAATGATATTGCAGAAAGAATAAACAGGTCAGTGAATGAAGCAACAAGCGCCATGCTATTTGAAAATGACTTGGTGAAGATATTCTGGAGAGAAGAAATGAATACAATAGTATATACAATGAACGGGGTACAGATCAGAGCAAACGTAGACAAGACACCTTATGAACTATGGTTTGGACATGCACCATTAGTTAAGTATTTTAAAATTTTTGGAAGTAAATGTTATATTAAGAGAGATGATGACATTGAAAAGTTTGACCCTAGAAGTGATGAAGGTATATTTCTTGGTTATTCATTGAAAAGCAAAGCTTATAGATGTTTCAATAAAAGAACTAAAACTATTGTTGAAAGCGCAAATGTTAAAGTTGATGAAAAGTTCAAAATTCAAGAAAGAATGCTTGATTATGAATTAGATGAAGGAACTGATCCTAGAATTGATCAAGAAAATGTTGAATTATTCTATGAAATTGACAGTGATTTGTAGAATGAAAGCTACATTGAGGAAATCAGAGAAGAACCTACAGTTGAAGCAAGAACTGAGATAGTGACATCTAATAGGAATCTAACAAGAAATCATCCTGTTGAGAAGATTATTGGGAGCATAGAAAGAGGAGTTCTGACATGGAATAAGGTACAAGAATAATTGTGTTTAATTTCTCAAATTGAACCTAAATCTACTAGTGAAGCTTGTGAAAATGAAAATTGGATTAAAGCAATGAAGGGAGAACTAGATCAAATTGAAAAGAAAAAGACTTGGGAGTTGGTCCCTAGACCTAAAGATAAGAATATTATAGGAACTAAATGGGTATTCAATAACAAGATGAATAAACAAGGAGAAGTTGTAAGGAATAAAGAAAAATTGGTATGTAAAGGATACTCACAACAAGAAGGAATTGACTATGAAGAAAATTTTGCACCTGTAGTAAGAATTGAAGTAGTAAGAATGTTTTTGGCTTATGCAACTTATAAGAAAGTTAAAGTATATCAGATGGATGTGAATTCAGAATTTCTAAATGGAGAATTAGAAGAAGAAGTTTACATTGAGAATTATGAAGGTTTTTCCTTAACTCATGAAGGAGACATGGTATGTAAACTGAACAAAGTTTTATATGGACTTAAACAAGCACCTAGAACTTGGTATGCAAGATTGGATAAGTATTTGATAAAATTGGGATTTACTAAAGGCGCAGCAGGTAGTAACTTGTATATGAAAGAAATTGAAAATGGTTTGTTGGTTGTAGTTATTTTTGTTGATGATATTATCTTTGGAGGAGAAGATGAAGCCAGTGATAGATTTGCAGATGAAATGAAGACTGAATTTGAAATCATTATGATTGGTGAGATGAAATTTTTTTAGGATTGCAAATAACACAAAATAGTGATGGTGTCTTCTTATGTCAAACAAAGTACTTGAATGACTTATTGAAGATATTTGGAATGGATAATTGTAAGCTAGTTCGCATACCTATGGTAACTAGACACAAGTTATCTAGCGCAGATGAGACTCTTGTAGTTGAACAAAAGAGGTACAGATCTATGATTGGAGGATTGTAATATTTAGTTCATACAAGACCAGACATATCAAATGTAATTAGAATCATTGCAAGATTTTAAATGACTATGGATTGTGGTATGAAAAATCTAATGACTTTACCCTATGTGCATATATAGAAGTAGATTGGGGAGGTAGTGTTGATGACTAAAAGAGTACAAGTGGTGGAAAAAAATTTCTTGGAGGAAGATTGGTTTCTTGGCTAAGAAAAAAATAAAATTATGTTTCACAGAGAACAGCAATAGCAGAATATGTAGCAGCAGCAAACAATTGTAACCAGATAACATGGATGAAATAAAAGTTGAAGGATATTAGAATAAAATTTGATGATCCTTTTGTTATACATTGTGATAACACTAGTACAGTTAGTATGTCTAAGAATCATGTACTACATTCCAAGACAAAACATATAGAAATAAAGTATCATGTAATTAGAGAGAAAGTTGCAGAGAAAGAAGTCAGACATGAGTATATAAGTAAAAAAGAGAATATTGTAGATATATTTACAAAGCCTTTTCCTAAGGATACATTTGAGTATCTCAGAGGTATGCTTGGGGTTATGCCCCAACCTACATTCAAGAAGTGATGTTGATTGTTGCATCAGTCCAGTGGTATATGAGCTTTATCTTTTTCTGGACTGGATGTTGGTACTTCCTCTATGGGGGAGTATGTGTTTCTAAGTTGAGTCATGAGGACTCTAGTGAATGTATTTTCTAAAAAGTGTCTTTTGACATTGAAGTTATTGTTGACATAGTGATGCATTATCTATCATTTTTGTCAATGGGGGAGAAGGATACATGAAAAAATCATCTATTAAAGAGAACTTGAGGGAGAAGGATACAAGAAATATAAAATGGAAAACTAAAAGAATTGAGAAGGAAAATGAAGTAAGATTTGATTAATGAAGAGGATGTGAAAACATTTCAGAGCAGTAGTGTTGCAGTGTCGGTATTCATGGAACTTGGATGTTTTTTCATCTATGTTGCCATCAATGTCAATGGAGGAGATTGTTAGGAATGAATGTTGAATATATCCTATGGGAGAGTATTCATAGCAATTTTGTAGAAGTTGTCGTTGCATTCATGACTGTGATTGTCATTGATGTCAACATAATGATCTAATGAAGATTAGCAGAGAAGCAGACAGTGTTTGTATTAGTGCACGTGGAATATTGAAGATAAATCTATGTGGAGTTAAGGAATTACTTTATGTTGTGTCCTAAGATCGTGGTCAAGAGCACATATGGAAATTCTACTATTCATGACAGTTATGTGTAATTCAGTGAAAGTAGTATTCAGGCAGTGTTCCTAAGAAGCAGCTTGTCTAAATTGGATGATATCTCCTAATTAGGATAGAACCTGAGCATGAAAATTTGTACATATGATGAAGACATCATGATAGTGATGTGGACATGACATAAAGGTTGAAGGTTTCACGAGTGAGGAATTATCTTGATTGGAAGCCAACAGTTTTATTGTAACATGTGGAAGATTTTATTTTGTATATTGTATTCCGAATCATTTCTAATTATATTTGAGTGTGGTATAAATGAAGAATTTATTTTCTTTATTGTAGTAATGTACATGAGAGAGTATGAAAGTGAATTGCGGAATTGTGCAATATTTATTGTAAGAGGATATGCGAATTGCAGAGATCTAGTATTGAGATCTGGTGAAGCAATTGGTGCAGTTTTGCATACTCAGAGGAGAAGTGATAAGTTGTTGAGATCGGTAATATTTTGGTATTATTCTATTGATTAATATAGAGATTAGTTTGACAGTATCTTCAGTGATCTTTCCCTTGAATTTATTTGGACAGTGGGTCCTTCTGTCTTCCATAACTCCTAACCAATTTAGAATCTTTTAATAGGGATTCAAAATCTCCTGACAGAGATTCATATGTACTAAATGTATTTCATAAGGCTCCTAATAGGGTCCATGCTCTCACAAAGAATTTTTATATTAGTGCATCTTTTATGGGCATAATTCCCACCAGGGTTTACTCTTTGATCAAGAGGTTCCCTAGTCAACATATCTTGTGTTATTGTGTTATTGTGTATGTATATCTTTCTATGGTTATTGCTTACATTGATTACATGGTTAAAATTTGTTAAAGGTGATCAAAGTTGTATTTATTTGATAACTGATTCACCCCCCTCTTAGTTATGTTAGTGGACTTTACTTTATAACAATTATTGTATCGTATCATTGACATTTAAGGTAGAGGAAGTCGATTTAGTCAAATATGTTCCTAGACTATGCAAGCAATTAGCATTTTGTTATTTTGAAGTCTTCATGGATTCTTAGACTCTCCCACCTTTTGTGGTTAATGTGTCTGGTGGGAGGATTATAATATTGTATAGTGTCTCATTGTATAGAGTTTAATGCAGGGATATGCAAGGATGTGGTGGAAGAGAGATGACAAATGGAGACAAGTTGTTGATTGAGGGTGTAGGGGATAGCACCAATCATTAATGTGATAATAAACTCTAAAGAAAGGGTATATTATCTGATGGATCTTTGTTATTAGGATCCATGTGGAGGTTTAGGATCCCTTAGGAGGATCTAGAAGTGTGTGGAAGTAACACAAGGGAGGACAGGGAGAGGGGTCAAAGGCACACCCTAACCAAATCTGCCTTGCAAAGATCACACATGGAAGCAACAAACACACAAGTGAGAGAGACAATGCAGATATCTTATTATTCATCAAATTGATTCGTACATGTCAGGTTGTAAGGTCTTTCTGATCTAGGCCAGATATTACAATTTAAGTATAGAAGTCCTCCAACATGTGAGGATTTGAAACAATCTCCAATCTTCTATCTTATACTATTGATATCCTAATTGATGTCCTAAAAACACAACCAAAGATTACAATATATACAAGAGGCTATCGAACAAGTTGGCCTTCAGATCCACTATCAACAGAAGGAATGACCAAATCTAGGTGCACACAATTCCCAATGATATATACCAGCATTAAATTCATGACCATAATTAATTGCACAAGTCAACCTCAACAGGAAACTAAAACAAAAACCTCGGTAAGAAAGGATAACCAAGCACCATACAAGCGTCACCAAGCGCTAGGGAATTAACCGAGTGCCAAAGAGATAACCGACAAACCCCGGTTAACAAAGGAAACTGAGCAACTACCAAGATAACTTGGTCAAAGTAGGAACTGAGCAACATAGGAAAACACAAACATGTTTTTGGTGACATAGGATTTCCAAGGACCCTAGATCCTCTTGCATCAAACACCTGGGGTTAGTTGAAATGATTCTCTAAATCATGAAGCAAGTGCAATCTGAGATGAATCCAACTTGGATTGTTAAATCCATGAAGTATCTTTAATCGGTCTCTTCTTCCATTTTACCATATATTCCATATACTATTTTCCTCTTGTACTTCTGCCAATTCTTTGTTCCAAAATCTACTCAACTTCTTCTATATGTTTCTTAGGATAATCATTCAGTACTATTATTTCTTCATTTAACTCATGATACTCATAAATCAGAAATGTTGAATATAGGTGATATATCCATGTCATCAGGTAACTAAATCTCATTAGCATTTCCACTGTCAAATTTTTTCAAAATCTTGCAAGGACCAAAATTTGTCATTTTCAGATTCCCATATGTTCCAATAGGAAATTTGTCTTTCTTCAAATGAACCATCACTTCATCACCGACTACACTTATGTCTTGTAGATCTATCAACTATGTCTTTGTATTTCTAATTACTTTTCTCCAACTTATATTTTACATGTTCATGCAATATCTTCATGTACTCAGAAAACTTTACTCCTTCAGCACTTCTCTTTCTTTCATTAGCAATATTCCTCAAATCTGATACACCTCTCACTTGTATGCCATTTACAATCTCAAAAGGTGTTTTTCCAGTACTCCTATTCACTAAATTATTGTGTGTAAACTCTGCTTGTGCCAACACAGAATCCCAATTGCTTGGTGTGTCTCCAACTAACCATCTCATAAGATTTCTCAAGCTTCTATTCACAACTTATGTTTGTCCATCGATCTGTGGGTGAAATGTAGAACTATATTTCAACTCGGTACCAAACTTTCTCTAAAGGGTCTTCCAAAAGTATCCAACAAATTTACAGTCTCGGTTAGAGATGATACTCCTCGGTAATACATGTAATCTAAACATTTTCTTAAAGAAAATATCTGTTATATGTATTGCATCTGATGTCTTTCTATAGGGTATAAAATGTGCCATTTTAGAAAATCTATCCATAGCAACAAATATAGAATCATTACCTCTTACTGTCTTTGGTAAGCCAAGAAAAAAAACCATACTAATATCAATCCAAGGTTTCTCAGGAACAGAAATTGGTGTATTGATGCATGAGTATCTTGGGTCCTTGGCAATCCTGTATCACCAAAAAGATGTTTGTAGTTTTCTTCTTTATTCAGTTCCTTCTTTGTCTAAGTTGGTTCGATGTTGCTCGGTTTCCTTTTTTTACTGGTGTTAGTCAGTTATCTCTTTGGTGCTCGGTGAATTTCCCTAGCACTCGATGATGCTTATCTAGCGCTCGGTTTCCTTGCTTACTAAGTTGTTTATTTTATTGTTCTTTTGAGGCTGACTTGTGCATTTAATTTGGGTTACAAATTTAATGTTGTTATCCATCATTAGGAAGCATGTAGACCTAGATCTGGTCATTTCTTCTGTTGATTATGGGTCTGAAGGCTGACTTGTTTCAGTAGCCTCTTATATAAATGTAGTTGTTTGGTTAGAGCTTAGGGGTATTAGTTTTAGGAAATAGAAATCAGAGTTTTTTGGTGAATCCTCACATGTATGAGGACTTTAGTACTTGATTGTAATATATGGCCTAAACTAGGAAGGCCTTACAGTCCGACATGTATGAATCAATTTGAAGTGAATTTACATCGGCATTCCCTCTCTCGCTATTGTTTGTTGTTGCTTCCATGTGTGATCTCTGCAAGGTAGATCTAGTTAGGGTGTGCCTTTGGCCCCTCTTCCCATCTACCCTTGCGTTAGGTGGTATTAAAGAGAGGTGAGATCTAGATCTAGGTTTGAAGGTTCCTTCTTGTGAAGCTCTAGTTGAATTTTTGTGGGGTGGTAGATTGTGTACTGATTCCAGAGCAATCAACAAGATAACAATGAAATATAGGTTTCTTATGCCAAGAATGGGTGATATAATGGACAGTTTGACTAGAGAAAAGTATTTTACCAAAATTGATTTGAAAAGTGGGTATCATCATATTAGAATCAGAGAAGGTGATGAGTGGAAGACTTCTTTTAAGATAAAAGAAGGTTTGTATGAGTGGTTGGTTATGCATTTTGGTTTAACTAATGCACCGAGTACTTTTATGAGGTTGATGAATGAAGTTTTGAAGAAATTCTTCGATAAGTTTGTGATTGTATATCTTGATGACATTTTGATATTCAATAAGACTAGAGAAGAACATTTTTTTGCATATTAGACAAGTTTTGCAGAGGTTGAAAGAAGAAAAGTTGTTGATAAATCTGAAAAAGTGTTCATTCATGAAAGAGGAGATTGTGTATTTGGGATTTATGATTTTAGCTGATGGTTTGAAAATACATCCTGAAAAGATTGAAGCTATTTTGAATTGGCCTACACTTGAGAATGCTAGTGAGGTAAGATCATTTCATGGTTTGGCAATTTTTTACCGAAAGTTTGTTAGGAATTTCAGTTCAATATGTAATTCTATGACTGAAACTATAAGAGAAGATAAAAGAGAATTCAAGTGGACACATGGAGCTGATAAAAATTTTGAGACTCTAAAGCAAAAGGTTGTTGAATTTCCTATTTTGGCATTGCCTGATTTCAATGAGGTATTTCAAGTAGAATGTGATGTGAGTGGTAGTACAATTAGAGTTGTATTGAGTTAAGAAGGTAAACCTATTGCTTTCTTTAGTGAAAACTTAAATGATGCAAGAAGAAAATATTTTGTGTATGATCAAGAATTATGTGCTATTGTTCAAGCACTAAAGAAATGGAGACATTATTTGATAGCGAGTGAATTTGTGTTATATACCGATCATAAGGTTTTACAGCCTTTCAATAGTCAGAATAAGTTGAATCAAATATGTATGAAATAGTTTGAGTATTTGCAGAGTTACACATTTGTGATAAAGCATAAAAGTGAAGTCACTAACCGATTTGTTGATGCATTGAGTAGAAGGAACCAAGTACTAAATGGGATGAATATTTTATTCAAGAAGGTATGTTGTTTAAAGGTATTTAGTTCTATATACCGAGAGGAGCAATGAGAACTAATTTGATAAAGGAAAAATATAGTAGTGTTTTGGCTGGACATTTTGGTGTTGATAAGACATTGAATTTTCTTAGAAGTCTAATATCGATAAAGCCAAACTTAGAAGAGATTGTATCTGGCAACCTCCTCCTGAAGGTAGATTCAAACTCAACTTTAATGGAGCCTCTAGAGGAAACCCAGGAAATGCAGGTATTAGTTGTGTGGCGCACGACTCAAAAGGCCTTGAAATAGCTTCCCTTGCCAAACCACTAGGCATTACCACTAATAATATGGCAGAAATGAATATAGTAGTAGAGGGCCTAAAAAGCATAAAAAGGGCATTATAGACCTTGGTGTGGAAGGAGACTCTGCCATCATTATAAATGCTCTTAGAACCCAATCCATTCCTAACTGGAAACTAAGGGTACTCTTAGACCTAGCATTAGCTATTGTAGAAAAATTTAACTCTATAACTTTTTATCACATTTATAGAGAAGGAAACAAGAGGACAGATGAAATTCCTAATCTTTGCACAGATGGAACCTCAATCAACCCCTGGGACATCTAAGTCCTTACCTGGACCTTATGTACAAAAACTTTCCTATATCACAAAAACTTATAAGGATACCATCAACGATTGGAAAAGGCTTCAATACATAGCACTAATGCAATATAACCAAAATACCACACAATAAAATATGAAACTTCTACAACATTACTAGATTAATTTTGACTCCCTCAGAAAAATTGTTTCTACTAATGAAACAAGAGCTAAGATGCATATACACGAATAAATATCCTACCTAGCATACCCAAGTTCACCACAACCCTATTAGGGGAATATCATACACTACCCTCCCTAATAAAATATTAGTATTAGGAAAACATAAGCATAAAGATCCCACATATTGATAGGTTCCTACCACTACAGATTGTTACTGGATTCCTCCTAACCTATCAACATAAATTTATAATATATCCTTCAAATCTCATCTTTTCCCCTAAACTTCAAACCAACCACAATTAGAAATTCATCCTTGGTTTTCATAAAATTCAGCATATATATTTCCATGTACTTGACAACTTTATCATACGAGATCTCCCCCAAAAGGCAAGAATCCCTAGACACCCAGTGCCTGTAAATAAGGCATAATTACAACATCATCCCTCATACGTATGAATAAAAAATCATAAAGATTTGTATCTAGGATGTAAGTACACTTCATCACGAGCTACCTTCCAACTAAGCTTCATAATCAATGTATATCGTAATTCCCACATTAACTGTGCCAGAGTTAGAAAAATGAATGTCTTTCTCTAGACTCTCCCAAAATCTTGTAACGGGTTTTAATTAGAATACGGGTTTTGTAGTATGTTCTCAATCCCATAGACAAACTTGTATCTATTTTCTGAGAAACTTAGAAGCCTTAAAGACAAATATCCTTACCTTCCAAACTAATAGCCATAGGACAATGACCTTCTCTGGTCCCATTACCTCGGAGAGATGGAACAAGATTTTGAAACTATTAGATAATATATCTAGGCGAGCCCTCGTCACTTTGATTATGGCTTTACCCTTCGCACCAATGGTCAACTGGTAGGGATGTCCCGAAGGAGAGAATAGTGGAAACCTATAAGAAGATATTCCTTGATAAATATCTTTATAGCTTAGAAAGGGCAGTTTGTAGCATTAATGACCATTTTCTTATCCCTTTACCTGAGGAATACATGCGGGCTGAATTTGAGGCACTACTCAACCATGCTAACTTCACTTGGCGTCAAATCATCTTTATCAAGGACCAAGTCTTGTTTAATATTAATTGGCCAGAGATGAAAAGAAATGCCCAATTCTTCATCAAATGGTTGAAGGTTGAAACCACGAATAATAACAAATGGATTCTTCAATACTTCAAAGAGGAGGGATTCGACCTTCCAAACACCCTATCATCACTTTCAAAGGAGTAGCTCCATTAGGAGGTCAAAAGTATTGTCGTTGGGAGTTGCCCATGGAAAAAGACATCCAGAATGTTCGAAAAGGAAGATTGACTCTAGCTCGAAGGAGATGATCATTATTCATCGTAAATAAGCCTAGCCTTTACAATAGCATCTTATACTTTATTATCAACCCCTTTTAGAGTATCGATATTTTTGGCTCACTGCTATATTTTAAGACTTGTATACACTATGTTTTACTAGCTCTTTGTCGATACCTACATAATACTATGTCTTTGTTCATATTTTCAAACTCTCAAGATATTCTAATATTAGTAGCTGTTAGTATAAAATATTACTTGGCAATTTCTTTTAGCATACCTTCCTTTGTTGTCATAATTGAAGTAGAAGTTATAGATCAACAGGCTGATCATACCAGATGGTTATCTATAGATACTATAGAAGTGTTCAATGTTAGGCATTCCTTTTATGAAAATGTGGTAATGAGCTATCATAAGTAATGGAAACAGGATTGTCAAAGGTTTAACTCCCCCTCTTCATTCTGACTTTAAAATTGCCTTGTTCGTCCTTCAATTCAGGAAAATAGCAATATTAAGGTTGTGTTCGTCTATCTTATCCCAAAATAGATAAATCCTTCTTTTTTGAGTTATCTTAGACTTGATGACCTAAGATGGATCCCTGCTGCTTTTTTAGTGGGATACAATTAATGCTCTTAGATTACATCGTAACTTGTAAGGTTTTTTTAGATAGAAATTAAACCAAACAATAGAAATTTGATGTGTAATTTGTAGCATTTAGACAATAATAAAACCAAAGGATGATTCCTCTAAGAAATTCGGGTTCAAACACCATAAAAGGTGTTGCCCGTCAAATAAATCTTTACCTTATTTATATGAGATAATTTTTCAAGCTGTGTCAAAGTTTAAGTTGTAAATTGAACCTTGAACTTTGAACTTGAGCCGGCCGGTTCAAGGTTCAAAGTTCAATATATTTTTCTCCAAAAGCGTCGCGTGTATGTTAGGCCTTGTAAAAGCCTTTTCTGGTCGCGGTCACATGTCCGTGTGTAAATATTGAATTAAATCTTGAATTTTGAACCTTGGTTTTTCAATTCAAAGTTCACGTTAGAATGTGCACTTCTACAACTTTACACTAAATAGTCTCCCAAGTCAAGGTTTTAAAATCATAATTCATAATTTTCCTAAGCTCATTATAGAAGTCATTGGGGTCCACCACAGTTGTTTTATGTGCATATAAATTAAAACATCACGAATCGCGTACTTTGAACCCAAACCTTATGGTTCAAGGATCAATTTTCGAGGTGTAATAATACCCGGATGAGCAGCGAGCCAAATCTTGATCGAGTGACAATGAAATGATTGATGTGATGGAAAGAGTGACACCACCTCAACTCAGGGGGTTTTCTTACTAAATATAAGTGTGTAACAAGTTGTTATCATTTATTGCAGTGTAAAAGTGAATTGATGGAAGTTTTTTGTGAAATGATGGGAACTAAAGCAAGTGTGTATTTATTTTTCCCCTCTTTACGTTTCTTCATTCTTTTCTGCTATCTTCTGGAGGCGTTTTGGGAGCTACGAGGTAACATTCTCGAAAGGCAGGAAAACGGTGAGTTTTATAGCAACCTTGGCTCTATAATTCATTTGAGCTTCTGCATTTTTAAAGAGTTGTCTTCATAAGAATTTTACAAGGTTATATTTCAATATGTCTTCTTCCAAAGTAAAATTCATGAAGGAAAATAGATTTTCTCCGATTAGTTGTTGTTTACTTGAAATGAGGGATACAACTATAGTAGACGATGATATGGGAGAAATCGTTTCAAGGTTGAGGAAAACAGTTGATGAAGCCATATCTGTTAGGATCGCAGAAAGTGGTTTATTAGAAGCCGTTGGTTTTCCTGAAGTAATTCAATGTCCGGAGTTAGTAATAGAATGTTGAAACAGGTACAGCAAGGCTAAGAGGTGCATTAAAATAGAAAGTGGCGAAGTTTTAGTAAATATTGATAGAACAGTAATAATGGCGGCTCTCAGAATTCCATTAGTTGAAATCTATGGAGATTGGAGTATCAGTAAAGCTATAGCAAACTCTGAGAAGAACAAAAAGGAATATAGGAATAACATAGCAAGGGATTGGCTGATAAACCCAGAAAAGGGCGGTTCCTGTTTGCCTAGACCACTTTAAAAAGATCACATGTTTAGAGAAGTTAGGGATATAACGATAATGTTGAACAGGATTAGAGGTAATCCTATAGACACCAACTAGGAAGACTGGATGTACATCTTTGTGCAGGCTATCCTAGACGTTGGTAATGTTGTTGACTAGGCCGAAATAATAGCTGAGCAATTACATGAAAGTTTATCTCAGCCAGCTTTAATTTCCAGTTTTTATATTTTTTACCTCTTTTATATTCTCACCATCTGTAGAATCTAGGATGGTCTACCTCATGAAGAATGGAATAGCAGTATGCCCATCTATGAATATCACCCCCTGTTACAAAAGAGAAATTACCCCATGGGTTTTAAGAAAGTGCATGATACCTTTTCGTCCAAATTAGTCTTTGAATTAAGGGGAAAACCTAATTGCATGATATCAGAGGAGGCTATGGAATTTGTGAAAATTTATGGAAGTTTTTATATTCAGTTTTCTACTTTTACCTATTTAAGAGTAGGAGGTTTCAGTGATGCTCCATTAAAACTTCCCAGGTATTGCCCAGACAAGTGCATTCTTCTTGAAGTAGGAAGGTAGTTACTAATAGTTGAGAAGAAGTACAAGGTCAAGAGAGATATCGGTGCCTTCTTCCCACTTGAACTAGGACATTACAAATTTCGGTTGATGCATGACTTTGCCTTTTTAATCAATGAGTTGAAGGAAATGAATCTCTAGCCATATCAAGCAAGGAACTACTTTGATAGCAAAGGCTTTCTAGAGTTATTTCAGAGTGGATGTCATGTTCCTTCATCAGCCAGCCTTGGAAGACTACTGGGATGATTACATAGATGAAGTTGAGGTTACTAAAAGATTATGTTCTAGGTTTTCCCTCAAACAAATCACTGCTTTAAAGCTACCTTTCAACATCGGAAATATTAAAGATGAAGATAGCAATGCATCAAAGCCAGAAAATGTAGTATCAAGAGCTGAAATGGTAATTAGAAGAATTAACTGGCTGGCGGAGGAAGAAGAAAATGTTAAGTCTTTGACCAAGGAAGTTTTCAGGAAGACAGAGCAGTGGCTTAAAGCCCAAAAGAAGAAAATCTCGGCTGCCCCTGTGTTGGGAACCAGAAAGAGTCCAAGGACTCCAAAAATTGAATCCTCCCCTGTTTTGACTATTAAGATTGAACCATTGCTTTCTGCGGGTGTTTCATATTCTCCAAAAATTCCCGAAGCTTCAAAGTTGGTTTCTAATAATGTTGTGAAGTTTACAAGGCAGAGAAGCAAAAGAAGTAGGAAGGTGGATCTTCCTTTTTGCGTTGTCCTAGATTCTGACATTGAGGAGCCTAGCGTAAAACAATTCAAAAGGATGAAAAGAGGTAAAGCATCCACTATGGATTCAGTATCAGCTGGAGGTGATGGGAATTCAAGTCAACAAGAGTCTGTTACCCAAAGCAATCCAAGTACCCCTATTTCTCTACAGAATGCAACTCCTAGTTCTCCAAATTGGATGGATCTAACTGTGAATAAGAAGAGGAATATTGTGTCTACCTCAGTCCCTATTGGTGACCTGGTCAGTAAATACCTTGGAAAGTCCCCTAGAACAAAGAAGCCTAAAATAGAGTCTATGGTGGATGTGGATCCGACCACAGGTCATTGGGTCGAAAAGATTTTCAAGCCTAATCCCAACAAGACCGACTATCTTGAAGTCACCGAGCAAGATTTCACTATGGATAAAGTGGATTTAGGAGTGTCTTCCAGAGCTGCCGATTTGAAGATTTTGAATTCAACAAACAAGAAAATCAATCACAGAGTGTTGAAGGATACTAAAGATAAAGCTAAGCTTAAGCAAGCTTTATGCAAAATGGCAAAGTACATTCAGCAATTGCAAAATCCTATGCCCCAATATTTGGTGATGGTACCTTTAAGTCTGGATGTCAAATCTCCAAACAATCAAAAGTTCCTTGATCAGGTACATAAAGAGAGATCCCTCTCTAAGGCATTCTATAATTGGATGGAGGAAGTTGGAGAGATGGTCAATCGCTTCGCTCAAGTCTACGAGAGTTCAATTAATCGGTCTTCTGATCTAGTATTTGTCTTAGAGGCTAAAGTCAAGCTTTGGGAAGGAAAGAGAAACAGTCTGGAGATAGCAATAGCTAATATGGATGAAGCTTTTAGTTACGGCATAGAAAAGTTCTTGTCTGAGAAGGTAATTCCTGGTGCTGATATCAATCTCCTATTTGTAGCAAAGGTTAATGAGCAATGGCGATGTACTTTAATTGATCAAGGTATCGAAGAATCAGAGCAGATTCTAAAGATAGTAGCCTGTGTTGAGGAAGTTGTCAACAATCATATAAACTGCGTCTACAATCTGTCCACAAGTGAAGTGAAAACGGGAATAGATAAGGCTAGGATGAAAGAATCCTTCACCAGAAAAGCACAAGGGTTAAAAGACGCCAAAGAAATGGTAGCCCAAGACTGCTTAGTCATTGCCAGGGTGCAATCATTGATAATGCTTGGTGAAGAACAGGTGAAAACGTTGGATAATAAACTGGAGCAGTTGCAAAATTGCAAAGATATCTGGGAACAAAGGTTGGATCTTGTTTCTTCACCAAATAAGGAGATGTTGGAGAGATTCGCGGCGGCTTTCAAGGAGTTGTCAGATGAGCGCAAAGCAATTGAGGCCACCGTTAGTGCCGAGGCTGAGAAAAGCTAATATGTTTTGATTAGTCTTTGAAAAGATGGTTCCAAGTAGTTATAAGGGGTTAGTTCTTTTCCAAGAATATACTTTAGTTATGAAACTAATTATGCCCTGTGTGGCTATAAGTTAATTTTTGAAAGACCTTACAATGGTCGATTCTCTGGTAGCAAAAGCTATAGTTTAATATTTACTGCAAATACATTCGTGGAATGGTTTATGTTTTGTTTTGAAACTCATGATATAGCATCAATTGATATATATAACAAATGGCAGTATCTTTTCAAATCAGTGTGTCTGGTTAATACATGTATGTTGATTTGAGTTGGAATTGATTTCATATTGCTGCAACTCGTGTATGTGCTTCAAGATTATACATCCCTTTTCAGTTTTATTTCAGTATATGTTGAATCGATCTTTCTGGGAATTTTCCTTACAATCTTAGTCAGTTGGCTTAGATAAGTGTGGATCCTCTCTCAGAGCATAAATCTCTCAGTAGTTATTTCATGAGTTTTGAAAAAACCTTTTGTACTTTTAGGTCAAAAGTATACATTACTTTTACAGTTTTCATTCTTTTCAAATAAATAAATTTTCAAGATTGATCTTTATATAAGGTAACTGCTCATTTGATCACATAGAGTTTAGTCATGAGTGACTAACTCAACTGTTGCATGGATTTTTCCTTCATCTTGGGCCAGAGTATTTGGAAATTGTTGTAGTTTTAGTAAGGAAAATCTGTATACCAACAAAAGGCACCAAAGATTGAGATCAAATATAAAGCTAAAAAGAAAAACCCTCAATGCATGAAGGAAACCAGTGATCAAGAGTTTGAATAAATTAAAACAACGTATATCCCAAGGCTCCTAGCTTAGCCAAATTCCTACTCAACAGCCTAGTTAATGTCGCTCAATATATTACTTTAGAATAATTTGTCAAGCTAAAATATATTTCAATATGTATGTGTAATAATCCATAATAAAAACAATCTTAGTTATATATAAATTACTGTTCGAAGTAATTTACATAGTACAATTCTAATACTAGTAAACTTATCACTTTTCACATTTTATATCATGATAACAGTTTATTACTTTTCTACTAACCTCTATGAGAAACAAAGGATCACAAAAGGTAAGATCTATATCTAATTTAATGAATATCTCTCTTTTGATTTTATTATTTCATTACCTTAACAATACTAACAATGACCTAAGCATGGAATGAGCAATGTGTTCTTGCTTAGGAGCTAGATGGATACTGTGGGCAGCAATACAAGGAGGATCTCTCACCCAAGCAAGAAATGCCAACAAAAATACAATTACATGTAAAACAGCACAAATGATGTTTTGTAATACAAGTGTCTGCAATAGCTCATGCTTTTAGTATAACGTAGGAAATTGATTAAATTATTGTAAATAGGGGAATACCCCTATCCCTCAAAACATGTAATCTTTAAGGGATGATGATCTACGGACAAGACTGGAGGTTTTCTTGACTTCATTCTTTCCTAACAGTGCCCGTTTGAATGGAAAAATTGTTTCTAAAATTGTGTTCAATTTAATCAATAAAATTTCATGGCTAAGGCCTATCATCGAGGAAAAAAACATATATATATATATATAAAGCCATTTCGTGTACTTTGAAGGAATTGCTTAAATTTTAAATTTCTATGATCTTAAGAAACTGCTTGAAAGTTTTCAATTTGTAAAATTGTGTAAGGAATTGCTCGATACTTTTTAACATCAATAACAATGTTCCCCGAAATATCCACAGATGTAAGACGTCTTAAAATAACGCTGCTACAAAAAAAAAACCCTAATTTGAAAAACATCTTTAAAAGCCTTGTTTTCTATGGACAAAAGGGACTTCGTCAAATTTTAGCTGGATAAACACAGTCGAAATAATTGAAAAAAATTACTAAAATCAAAAAAATGATTACCAAATTAAGCATCAAACAATTCAAATTGTCTGCTAATGGTTCATGAAAATAAAGTCTAGAATGCATGATATAAGTCTCATTGTAGATTATTGCGCAGTAAACACAACAGTTATAACGACAATGTAATGAAAACACTCCCAAATTAATAAAAGTATTTCTCATTCAATTCCTATTGACCACACCACCACGTAGCTTGATGGCAAGAACTTTGATTCTACTTAATTTCCCAATTTTCAATTAAAGGTTTAAGATATTCATGGGCTTGACGCGGTCGCCAATATTTAAAACAAACAAACAGAAAAACTGCAGAGTCCGATAAAATGGCTCCTGCGTGTCTTAATAAAACGGCATTCTTTGCCCTTGATTTTTCGTCACTTTTCATAGTTGATTTTGTAAATAACTCACTGAGTGTTCATGAGAATTCAATAAAAACTTTAGCACGCAATAAAACTAGAATCATCAGAAAAAATCCTGATATGTTAAGCAATGAATAGATTACACGTAAACATAAAACACAAAGTGTAACACTAACAAAACAATACCTTCGGCAAAGATAAGCTAGATGTTTTGTTTGATGTACCCTTGAAAATTAGTACGAAAACAATATAACCTTGAAAACAGAAAATAAGGCAAATATAATTTCCTATTAAGGACCGAAAAATACTATTTGAATGCTCCTGAACAATTATAATACAAAACCAATTCTCAAACAGAAATTTTGAGCTACCAACCTAAAACATTCTCTACTAGGATAGATTACAAAATTTGTGATTCGTGTGGTCTAAAAGAATTCTAAACACAATTTTATTAATGTACTCTATATACATTGGGGGTGCACAATAAATTAAAGTTCGCAGCATGCAAAAGTTTGCAAGAATTTGCAACACCATTTTGGTCCAGTTTCCATTACACTAATAACAGATCCTTAATTTTAACTGTTATTTCACTACGTACGAGGTATCAAAGAAAGGTTAGACAACGTCAAAAAATGATGACTGGGATCCAACTCATCTTTCCATGCTATTATTGATAGAGAAGCAGCAGCAATGAATTTTACTACAAATATCCCGAGAACAAATGTACATTCTACCAGGGCTATTGTTCAGATGCCTCCAAAGCAACCTGAATCTTGCAATGTAAAGATGAATGAATGTTTGGGCTTGTCAATAAGCCACACATAATAAATGGCTATAATTCAAATCAATTGGTTAGTTAACAAATATTATGAAGAAAACATCAAGACTAAATACAAGCAAACAACAAATCACTGCCTAGATATCCTTAAGCCCCTGCAAGAACAGTGCCATGCGAAAATGCTGCTCCGTCTAACTTTGATCATACCAATACCCTATATGAACATTTGAATGTACACACATGCGTTGGATGAGCCTGGGTGCAGGGCTTTGCCATCACAAGCGAATATCTACGTTCAAGCTAAAATGATACTCTTGATTCATCTGGGTCTGCCTCAAACACACAAAGGGAAAATATATAACCCCACAGAACTACATAAATCAAAGATAATGTATACAAAGCAGGCTCAAATACATACAAAATATCAAGTACTGCCTTGAACTGACCAAATAACTGCACCTGGCATATGCATATGCTTTCAATCCCTTCTCTCTATATACCAATTCCATTGCAATACTGGAATAGAGATATGTCAAGGCTTAAGACTCGGATATATTATACCTGGTGGATTGCCTAGCCGCAATCCTTGTACAAAACTCACTAAAGCCTTTTCAACGTTAATGCAGCTCCAAGATATCCAGCCTGTCCTCTCGTCTCGCCTCGTGGACAAAATTCCATGTCACCTCCATCATTCTAACCAAATGGGTTACCACTACCAACTGATGAAAGGGAACTTTTAGAAGGCAGCTGAGGACCTCCAAAATTGCTGAACAGGTCATCACTGGGAAATGAACCAGAAGAAAAGCTGTTACTGGGAGGCATGGCTCCATATTGCCTATAAAAAGAAAAGATAAAAGAAATTAAAACTCAATTTGATTCAATAAGAATTAAGAAATGCATTCTTGATCAAAATCTAAAATATAAAGATAAAATTACAATCATAAAATCATATCCTGTCAAGTTCCTAAGCAGAAAGATTAAAACTCACGCTTGCTTTGGAACCGGCTGGCCCACAAAATATCCTGCAAAGCAACAGTGCCAAAGACTTAATTGAGAACACTGACCCAAAGTCTATATGTTTACTATTTTTTAACAAAAAAAGGTTGAAAATGGGAAAAGAAAATATACGTCCTCGAGAATTTTAGAAACATAATGACAGTTTACAGCAGGTTTTCATAAAAGAAAAATTTCAAGACAATAGGAAAAATCAGAAAAAATAGTGTTACCCAGAGACGTGTTTCGGGCATAATTTGACCCATCCCAAAAAAAGGGGACGTCCCAGAAACTCAGAAACCTGTCCCCCGGGTGTCCCATAAAAATTAATTTAAAAAATATTTGAGTTTTGATAATTTGTTTGACTTCCACTCTCATGTGAACTCTCAATTTAAATTATATAACACAAACGTTATATGTTGAGGTCTTATAATGTTATGTTGAGGTTTTATAATGTATATAAGCATGCTTTATCCATGTTTTCATATGAATATTTAAAATTTCCCTACATATTTTAAAATTTCCCTATTTTTTATATAGTCATCCCACTGCTGTCCCCTGGTCTGGGAAAAAATATCCATACCGGAAACCCGTTTCCCCGTTCTGGGAACCCGGGGTAACATCGAAAAAATGTTAAAATAACATATTAGCAATTAATAACCACATCATTACTGTAAAGTGTAAACAACTCGCAGCACCCTATTTTCATCACCTCCAAAAACTACCAAATGGATTCAATTACAGTTCAACTACAAATGATGCACTAAACAATAGTTAAACCATTTATGCCTTTGATTGAAACTCTCCGCATCTGAAAAAGAAAGCAAGCCTCACGAATCGGGAGAAAAAAGACGAGGGATCTTAGAACCTAAGAAATACAAATGCAAAGCAACAGTATTTTCAATTCTGCACGAAGGCCAATCATATAAAAAATATGTAAGTCCATGTATCTGACACTTTCGGGCCATCACAAAAATAGAAAAGAACAAGGTCAAAATAGAAATCTCAATTTAAGGGCAAATTATATCACACATCAGAAGACTTGAACATATAATGCCCAATTATACACCATTTTGTTTCTGTAAATAAAGACAATCCCCTGAAAACCATAATTTTACATAAATATAGCCCTATGCAATGATGAAATTCATAGGATTTTAAATTTTTCATTCGATTGAAGCATATCTTTTAGATTCTCGCAGCCATGGAAAAGGATTCAGACTACATAACAAATATAGTAATGGAGAAAATATGTAATCTATGCAAGTCAGAAAAAATAAAAATATTTTTAACCTGCTTTCCAGTTGCAAAATTCATAAAGCTGTAGCAAAGAAGTCAGATTTTTACTTAAAAGGCCTAATATAAATGTAGTTTTTTTAGTCAGAGCCAAGCAAGCAACAATTTCATGTGTCAGCCACTTTTAAGAAAGCCCACAATTGATTGCTGATGCATTTACTCTTTACCAGTCTGCCTATGCTGGAGTATTTGCTATCTCCGTCAGCCTAAAAGAATAATAAGCAGAAAAATGCAAATATGAACACACAGAAGAGAACACAATAACACAGAATTTAACGTGGTTCACCCAATCCCTGGGCTACGTCCACCAACAGCGACTCCAATATCTTTATTATTATCCAATGATTACAATATGAAACCTGCGACTGCAACTCAAAAACGCCACAGGAAACTACAAAATCCCTCATACAATGAATCTCAAACCCTAAGCCCTTTTACAAGTATTTTTGACATAACGAAATTAGGGCAAAAATACTCCGACTAATAGAAAATTGATGGCCGGCCCTTTACAATATTATTAAGTCATTGTTGGCGTCGAGGGGCGCTGCCCCAGGACCCCGCAAGGGGCTCTGCTCCTTGACCCCATAGAAAAGTCTGATTAGGCTCCACATACATAACACATCTTACATACATTTATGATTTGATGTCTTATGGATCTTCATCTCACATACGTTTATGATTTGATGTCTTATGGATCTTCATCTCACATACATATTTGATATTACATTCTATGATTTGACTCATTATGATAATATGATTTCAGATTTCTATTTACTTCAATTCGGCTACAATTTACATTTTACATGTAGCGTATGTGATGGATTTATCATTTATGTTCCTTGTTTATGTATGTTAGCTTCTACTATGTTTAAGTTATATTCAATAAAGGGTGTCTGAAATAAGTTTTAAATTGTTAAAATCTAGGGTTTTTTAAATTTGCCGATTCATGGCCGATTCGATTCCGATTCATGGCCGATTCGCGATTCTATTCGGCCAAAACGATTCCGATTCGATTCCGATTCTCGTTTCTTTGATTTGAAGACCTACATTTTTCAGAATAGCTATGCCAGTTATATTGGCGATCTACAACCAGACATATCAGTGATCTTCAGCGACATACATATATCAGCGACTTACAATTGAAGAAGACAGCAATCATATTAAAAGGTGGAGTGATTTATATATCAGCAACCTACACAATATATATATCAGCTTATCGAAGATCTAACAAAAGGAAGTAATCT
This sequence comes from Chamaecyparis obtusa, assembly GCA_027943335.1. NCBI lineage: Eukaryota > Viridiplantae > Streptophyta > Pinopsida > Cupressales > Cupressaceae > Chamaecyparis > Chamaecyparis obtusa. The sequence goes on along the minus strand of BSBK01001471.1, from coordinate 791,175 downwards.
GATATACATATATATCAGCAATCTAAATATCATAGAAAGCAGCAATCTAAATGAAGTAATCTGATTCATCAGCGACTTGATCTGTGAAAGCATAAGCAGTGAAGACATAAGGCATCAAATATATTCTGATCCACACTGAGTGAAGAAGACATCATACTGTGACTGTACAGATTCAGATTGGGACAAATTTGATTTACATATAATCTAACTCTGAGATTGATATTCAGACATTGCCTCGGTGTATTCAGGTTGAAGTTAAGGATTGCTTCGTGGATCAAGGATCCTCAGCAAATCCTTAGCGAACTCACTGTGAGTTATTGTATTTACTATTCTGAGAATAGTACTAGGTCGGATCTGAATGCTGGGTTTTCCTCATAGAGGTTTCCCAGGGTAAACCTACTGTGTTACTATTCTATTGCTTTGATTTTGCTTGAAAGCCTGATAGTAATTAGATCTGATTGAAATAAATAACATGGTATCAGAGCTAGGTTCATATTGAACAAATCAGATCTAACAATTATCTTTCAGATTTCCCTGTCCTTGTTGTTGTTTCCATCATGGTGAGAGGTATGAAAGTAGAGGACAGGTTAGAGGGTGCCGCTAACTTCTCCTCTTGGAAGGTTCGTGTGCTATTAGAATTAGAAGAGAATGATGTGCTCCAATTTGTGCAAGGCACTGAACCGGAGGAACCCACTGATGCGGATGAGCTGATTCAACACAAGAAGTTGTTAAAAGCAAAGAAGATCATCATTGATTCAGTCAAAGATCACCTTGTTTTAGTTATCTCCAAGCTATCCTCAGCACGTGAAATGGTCAATCAGCTGCAAGAGATGTATGAGATCAACAATCTAAGCAAAGCTCTTACCCTGAGAAGGCAACTACTTCAGATCAAGATGCAGAAAGGAGAGTTTGTTATAGCCTTCTTCATGAGGATCGCTGAATTGAGAGATCATATTCAAACTATGGATGAAAAGGTGGTTGAAAAAGACTTAACCATGTTTGCTCTCAATGGTCTACCTCAATCATGGGAACCCTTCATTCAAGGTTTGAGTGGTAGAGGTGATTTTCCTTCTTTTAATCGTCTTAGGGCTGATTGTATTCAAAAAGAATCTCGATTGAATGCTAGAAATGTAAAATTTGTTTCTTCCTCTTTCGATAACCAAGTTCTTGCAGCTCAATCTCTTAAGAAAGGTGGAAACTAGAGAAAGAAGAACTGCAAGAGGAATGACAGTTTCAGGTCTCAACGCTATAATGATCCAAGGAAGAAGTCCAAGGATCTTTCTCATATTCGGTGTTTTAGGTGTGATAAATTTGGCCACTATGCCAAAGAATGCAGGGCTGATCTAAATCATCAAGAAGCAAACATCAATGAAGTTAATGACAAAGAAAACAAGGAAGATTTCTTTTTCATTTCTGTTTTATCTAGTAATGTGCCTACTGACAGTGACACTTGATTGATTGATAGTGGTGCCTCTAGACACATAACAGGTTACAGGAATCAGCTTATTGATTTGATTGAGAAAAAGCTAGACCTTCACGTGGTTATAGGTGATGACGCACAACACTCTGTAAGAGATCTTGGTAACACTACACTTAATTTAGATTATGGTATTTCATTGCAGCTTTCTAAGATATTTCTTCTTGGTATTAAAAGAGGAATTTGATTTCTATTTCTGCTTTAGAGGATAAGAGTTATCAAATTGCATTTTCTGAGGGTAGAGTCTTAGCTTGGCCTAGAAGATATAACATAAAATCTGCTAGAATTATTGGTGGTAAGTTTGGAAGCCTCTACAGGCTTTCAACTCGATGTTTTCAGGCTCTTATCAGTTTTGTAGCTGAGACTAGTGATCTATGGCATCTTAGACTGGGTCACCTTCATTATTGTGTCCTTCCTACTCTTGAACGGATGGTAAAAGGTATGCCTAAACTTAATCATGTTCATGATGATGTATGCAAGGGATGTGCTATAGGTAAAAATATTAAAAGTTCCTTTCAGAAAAGTGAATCTAGATCCAAAGAAAAACTTGCACTTGTACATTCTAATTTATGTGGTCCTATGTCTGTAGCTTCATCTAGTGGTTATTTATATTATGTTGCATCCATAGATGATTTCTCTAGGAAGACTTGGATTTAATTCTTAAGGACTTAAGAATCTAATGAAGTCTTAGCTAGATTTGAAGAGTTCAAATCCCTAGCTGAAAATCTTTCCAGTAAACATATTAAGATTCTTAGATCTGACAATGGAGGTGAGTACACCTCGGCCATTTTTCATAACTTTTGTGTAGAAGCAGAATCAAGAGGGAGTTTTGTGTGCCCTATAATCCTCAGCAAAATGGAGTTGTTGAACGAAAGAACAGAACCATAATTGAATCAGCCAAAGCTATGCTTCATGATCAAGATTTGAAGTTGTTTCTTTGGGTTGAAGTTGTCAGGACTGCAATCTACATCCAAAACAGATATCCTCATAGTATCTTGAAGGACATGACCCCAGAAGAAGCCTTCGCTAGAGTGAAACCTAACATTGGCCATCAAAGGATCTTTGGGAGTCACGTCTACATTCACATCCCCAAAGAGAAAAGAACCAAACTAGAAGCATCTGGTAATAAAGGTATTCTTATTGGTTACAATGAAAATTCCAAAACATTTAGAATCTATATTCCAAGGCAAAAGAATGTTAGGGTAAGTAGAGATGTTACTTTTAAAGAGAATATTGCTCTAAGTAAATCTAACAGGTCATTGATTGAAGATGAAAATGCTACTAACGAAAATCTTGAGATGGATGTTGATAATGGTGTTGAACCTTTGGAAGTTTTTGAAGGTCCTACCAACACTTCAAGAGGCAAGAAGAGGCCTCTATGGGTGGAGAAAACCATTCAAGAAGCCGAGCAGTTTGCTGCTCCTCGTGGCACTTTCAGAGAAAGTAAGAGACCTCATGCCTTCTCCGACTATGTAGCCTTGATGTGCAACCTCTTTGAGATTGAACCAACAAATGCAAAGGATGCAATGGGGCACTCTGAATGGAAGAATGTCATGGATGAAGAATACGAGTCCATAATTAAGAACGATGTATGGGAGATTGTGCCTCGTCCAAAAGGTAAAGTCCGTTGTATCCTCAAAATGGTTATTTAAAATTCAACATTCTGTTGATGGTAGTATAGAAAAATTTAGAGCTAGATTTGTAGCTCGCGGTTTTTCCCAAAAGGAAAGAATAGATTATGATGAATCTTTTGCTCCTATAGCTAGATATACTTCCATTAGATCTATAATAATAATTGTTGCAGCTAAAGGTTGGAAGTTGCATCAAATGGATGTCAATACTACTTTTCTCAATGGTGTCATTGAGAAAGAAGTCTATATTGAGTGGCCTAAAGGTTATGAGATTCACAACAAAGAATCACATGTATGCAAATTGAAAAAAGGTCTCTATGATTTGAAACAAGCTCCTCGTGATAAGTATTTAATAAATGAGGATTTTGTAAGAATGATGATGATCCTAACATTTACTTTAAAGTTCTTAATGATGAGATGTTGATTTTGATTTTATATGTTAATGATTTATTTATAACTGGAAAAGAAGAACTCATCATTAGATGTAAGAAGGAATTAGCTTCTGAGTTTGAAATGAAAAATCTAGGACTTATGCATTATTTTCTTGGGTTAGAAGTATGGGAAGGTGCTAACGAAATTATACTAAATCAAAAAAAATACTCAATAAACATATTGAAAAGATTTGGAATGATAGACTGTAAATCTATGCCTACACCTATGAAGACTAATCTGAAAAAGTTGAGTGCATATGCAGAAAATTCTGATTTTGCAGATGCTACAGAATATAGGCAGTTGATTGGGTCCTTGATGTACCTAGTCAACACTAGACTGGACATATGCTATGTTGTTAGTGCACTTAGCTAATTTATGAACAAACCTAAGAATGTGTATCTTGTTGCAGCTAAACATATTCTGAGGTATCTTCGAGGTACAATTGACTATGGGCTGAGTTATTCTTCCACCATGATTTCCTTGAAAGGATTTTGTCATTCAGATTGGGCAAGTGATGTCATCGGAAAGAGAAGCACTTCAAGCTTATGTTTCAGCTCAGGATCCGCCATGATTTCTTGGGCCAATAGGAACCAATGTGGCTTCGAAAGCTCCTTGTTGGGTTGTTTGGTCAGCCATTAGATTCTACTATCATTCATTGTGATAATCAGAGTTGCATAAAGATGTCTGTCAATCCTGTGTTTCATGACGGATCCAAACATGTGGAGACCACTATCACTTCATTCAATACATGGTTCAGAGAGGTGCTATCCAGTTGAAGTACATCAACACTAAAGAGCAAGTGGCAAACATCCTCACCAAGCCTCTTAACAAGGTGAAGTTTGAGTACTTCTGTAAAAGGCTTGAACTTGTAAAGATTTGTACTATTACTGAGGAGTCGTCTGAAAGAGAAGCACTTCAAACTTATGTTTCAGCTTAGGATCCACCATGATTTCTTGGGCCAACAGGAAGCAGTGTGGCTTTGAAAGCTCCTTGTTGGGTTGTTTGGTCAGCCATTGGATTCTACTATCATTCATTGTGATAATCAAAGTTGCATAAAGATGTCTGTCAATCTTGTGTTTCATGACAGATCCAAACATGTGGAGACCACTATCACTTCATTCGATACATGGTCCAAAGAGGTGTTATCCAGTTGAAGTAGATCAGCACTGAAGAGCAAGTGGCAGACATCCTCACCAAGCCTCTTAACAAGGTGAAGTTTGAGTACTTCCGTAAAAGGCTTGAACTTGTAAAGATTTGTACTATTACTGAGGAGTCTAAGTCTTATTGATGTACTTTGCTTATATATGTTACTCCACCCTCTACGAGCAATGCAAGGTGGATATTGTATCTTGTTGTATTGTTGATCTTTCTTGAGCGAAGACATTTGTAACCACCTTTGCACGTAATGCAAGGTGGATGTTGTCCTTGTATCTTGAATCTTATTCTGTGTATCACCCTCTGCAGGCAATGCAAGGTGGAAGGGTAATTATTATTTTTTGTCCATCCTCTACATGCAATACAAGATGGCACTGTAATTATTTCTTAAGATCACCCTCTGCGGGCAATGTAAGGTGGCAAAGTTTTCAAGTCCACCCTTTGCGGGTAATGTAAGGTTGCAAAGTTTTTTATCACCCTTTGCAGGCAATGCAAGGTGATCCTTGTGAGGCTTGTCCTCTTCCACCCTCTATGGGCAATGTAAGGTGGAGCCATCCTCTGCGAGTAGGCATGATGGAGATCATGGAAGGAGTCCATGACATTGGCTAGAATCCTCCCTAGCTAAGAGAGAGTGTTAATGTTTATTAGCTAGTTTTGGATTCTAGCTAAATATTTAATTAGTATTTTAATTTATATCTTTAATTTAAATTAAAATAATAAAGTTTGTTTAAGGGTTGGGCCCTTTAATATGCTCAAACGTCCATATAAACATTAGTATAGGCCCTGCCCTATATTCGGTTACTCTCCCTATTGGCGCCAAAACATGAAACTTATAGTTAGGATTCTGGACCGACTCAGTGATATAATATCATATATATTTATGACACCCTTGTGTAATTTGAAGACATACATTTTTCGACATAAATATGCCAGTTATATTGGCGATCTACAACCAGACATATCAGTGATCTTCAACACCATATATATATATATATCAGCGACTTACAATTGAAGAAGACAGCAATCATATTAAAAGGTGGAGTGATTTATATATCAGCGACCTACACAATATATATATCAACTTATTGAAGAAAGCAGTTATCTAACAAAAGGAAGTAATCTGATATACATATATATCAGCAATCTACATATCATAAGAAGCAACAATCTAAATGAAGTAATCTGATTCATCAGCGACTTGATCTGTGAAAGCATAAGCAGTGAAGACATAAGGCATCAAATATATTCTGATCCACACTGAGCGAAGAAGACAACATACTGTGACTGTACAGATTCAAATTGGGACAAATTCAATTTACATATAATCAAACTCTGAGATTGATATGCAGACACTGCCTGGGTGTATTCAGGTTGAAGTAAAGGATTGCTTCGTGGAACGGGGATCCTCAGCAAATCCTCAGCGAACTCATTGTGAGTTATTGTATTTACTATTCTGAGAATATTACTACGTCGAATCTGAATGCTGGGTTTTCCTTGTAGAGGTTTCCCAGGGTAAACCTATTGTGTTACTGTTCTATTGCTTTGATTTTGCTTAAAAGTCTGATAGTAATTAGATCTGATTGAAATAAATAACAGTGACATGCCATTGAAAAAAATTGTGCCCTTCTACCTGGAAATCCTTTCCGGGAATTATTTTCAATTGAGATAAAAAGAAATCATTGAGGGAATCGTTGGTGTTCTGATTTTTTTGTTGGTTTTGCCAATAAATTTCCTACAACCTAGGTTTTGCAGAAAAATTTCTGGGATTTCAGTAAAACTTGTGGTTTCTGATTTTTGCATGATTCCAGAGAAAAATCAGTGGGTTTTTTGCAGGGCGACAGCCTAGGGTTTCTGATAAAATTGATGGGCTCTTTATTCTACAAGGGTTTTTGTTTGACTCATTTTTGCAATAAAATCAGGGGTTTTTGTTTTCCAAGAGTGCCTCAAAGTCTGTGTCAGCTCTTTGCTGAAGGTTTTTGACTAATCTTTGACAGAAAAATTAGACCTTTCAGTTTTGTCGGAAGTTGACCTCGTTGAAAAACAAGAGGTATGGTGTCCTTGACCAACTAATGCCTGGAAGCAAAGGATGCTTTCAATTTTTGAATGATAGTATTTAGATGCAGTCATTCTTGGTACCACCACTCGTCCTACAACGGTGGGCAATGACCAAGACAAGTTTGATGAGCGTAACCAAGACGCGGTTATGTTGCTGAAATTGTTAGTCACCAATGAGATGCTTCCAGGATTGCCATCAAACAAGACCACTACATATGGAAACACTTGAAGGGTCTTCATGAAACCTCAGATAAAAGTAGGGCTTTCTTTCTCAAGAACCAGCTGTTTTCGATCTTGATGGATGAGATGGAAGAGGACATGGTAGTGATTATGCTGAAGAGTTTACCAGGCTCCTACAAACACTTTATGGAGACGCTCGACATTACCTCAACTAATGTTGACTTGAAATTTGATGGGTTGTGCAATAAATTGTTTCAACAAGCTAGGTGGAGAGAGCGGTTTGGTAGCAGTAGTGACATGGTCAATGTATAACATGCATTTACTGCCATAGATAAAGGCAAAGGCATGTCCACTCAACAGAAGGGACAGCACACATCCGAGGAAGGTTCCAAGAAGAATATCACGTATCACTATTGTGAGAGACTTGGTCATATCCAGAGGTTCTGAAAAAAGCAGTTGGCTGATCAAAAGACCAACCAGGGAGAATCTCAGCAGCAAGCTCCTATCGCAGAGCATTTTGAAGAGTAGTCAGCCTACATACTTTTTAATAAGCAGATTTTGTCATGTCAGTTGGGTAGTTGATAGAATAACCATTAAGGGAGGGTATTAGAGTATTTTAAATTATTTTACTATATTCAGTATTTTGCTATTTTTAGCTAGCTCTGTAGAATCTTTTTATTAATGGTGATTTAAGTGTTTTATTTAGTCATTTCAGTCTTTTATTTATTATTTCATTTTAGTCTTCTATTTTTACAAGACTTCCGCCTCAGTGTAACTCTCTCTTGTAATTGCCTTTATATATGCTTGTAAGTCATTCAATAAAGTGTGCACAATAACTTTTTCAGGGAATGCAACAGGACAATGCTCTCAGACTGTCATAACCCCAGATATAACACATTAATCATAGAGCCTTCTTTATAAAGCCTTTGATGATCAGTAAACACCATTCATAAACAACGGCTGAGTAATAATAGAACAGCAATAGAAGCAACAACAAACAGCAATTAAATGTAGCAATAAAGCGATTTTGATTAAGCAGCAGTATTAACTAAACAAAGCACTAAGTGTTTAAGACATGCAATCCTTCCTAGAGGTGCAATAGATTAAGATAACAAGCCATTAACAAACCGGCCCCAGTGAAGAGACTCGGCCCCTTATAGAAGGACAGCCACACCGAAGGTCGCATACCTTGAGAATGATGATAAGCTATGTTGCATGGGTACTCATATCCATACCCTAGGGACGCATACGGGTACTGGTACACATACCCAAGTACCGGGTACTCAGTGGAGAACATCATAGCTAAGGACCTTGATTAAGATTTCTAATTTTTGTTTTTTGTTTGTGTATCAGCTTGTTGTTTATCAAGCTTATTTCAATATGTAATCACTAATCAGTTTGAAACTTTGATGGAATGATTGTACAACATTTCAATTTGTGTACTTAATCTTCAAAGTTAATGTTTGACAGTAAACTTTATCACTGTTCTCATTTTGAAAACTCAACGTCGTTATATTTTTAGATTTTCAATAAAATATTAAATTATATATTAATAAATTGACATACCCAAAGTGCCCTTGTCTCCTATTTTGAAAAATAACTGTACCCACACCCGTACCCAAGAACCCCCGTCTCTGTGCAACCTTGACGATATGATATAAAAGCATGATGGAGAAAACAGCAAGGACCATAGAAAAAGAGAATCGGCATTGATCTAATACAAATTACAGACTCAGAATATATAAATATCAATCAGCATCTTATATACCTATCTAATGTTTTGGTATGAAGTATGATGCATAATGATTTGGCTGAACATTTGTTAGGAAGTAGAATCTTACACATTGCTACTGTTATAGATATTAATATATATATATATATATATATAAGGATTCCCATCCAATGGGCCATCCTATTTTGGAGGAGAGATAGTGCATATGAGGAATGTAAGTAGCTAGGAAGACATTCTTATAGAGACGGCCCAAGTGGGCTGGAAGGTGGAAGGATGGTTGCCTTTTCTGTGCTCCTGGGCTGAGTGGACCAGTTCAAGGTGCCTTGTATGATGTCCCAACTAGTGCTCCATAATGACAATGAATTAATTAAATATTACTTCAATGGAAACCAACTATTGCTTTATTTATTTATTATTTTAATTATATGACTATTCATGTAAAACCAATTCCATCGCTGTCCTAATACAACCAGTCTTATAACTACAGTGTTCATGAGAAGAAATGAAAAAGCTTGACTAACCCCTACCTATAGAGCTAATCCAGCTGCCATCATTCGGATCTACATGTTTAACAAGGTTTCTTCCCATTGTCATATCCCCATTGTCGGCTGTTGTTGCCTCTGGAGGTTTTTAGCTAAGTGTTTTCTCCTCCCTCCAACACTTAGTCGATTTCTTAATATGGACGTAATTTTGAGTTACTTTGATGGCGGGCCCAAGTTCACTTAAATGCTCCTATTTTTCAGTCATAAGTTGGGGCCGTAGTTCTATTAGATTAAGATTATTTAAAGTGAAGACATTGGTTTTAATTGAAACACTTGTGGAAAGGATTATTTAATATCCAATTTCAGTTAGGGTGCCGATTTTAGGGTTGAAGCTGTTAAATAAGGCTGAATGCTATTTTGGATGTTATGTTATTGATATTATGATTTTTTGCTCTGCAACTCTGTAGTCAGTTGGGACGCAAACCCCAGCCTGCCGCCTTGGACATCCACCCAAGATTGGCATGTGATTCATCCATCAGTTTCAGATTTCTTCTTCAGCAATGGCTAACCATTACCCAGCTTATCAGCTCTGCGTTTGTCTGATTTTTTCTCAGTGATGATTAATAGTTTCAGTGTCAATGCATGGAACAGCCAAGGGTCTGATACAATCATAAATTTCTGCATGTTTGGTTAATATAGTTGGTATTTCTCTTAACCGAATGATAAATCTTCTTTCTACAAATTCCTTATCAGTTCTGGGTTTGATTTTTAATGTAAAAGTTCAAATTAGATACATCTATTTGAATCAGGAATAAGCATTTTGTTTATCAATCCTTGGTAAGAATATTTCAGTGGTATCAGAGCCACAGACCATGCCAGCCTGTGATATCCCTGTCAGAATACGAATTATATAATTAAATGAACAATTAATAAACAAGAATAATATAATTACAATATAAATAATGATACAAGAATAATATAATTATAAGAATAATATATTATATAATATAATATATATTTTATAATGATACAATGATCCAATATATTATAAACAATGATATTATGACAAATAAAATATATTCAAAATATAGAAAAGTTATATATTAATTGGTTGTTTAATACCATATTAAATATTAAAGATAAATAATAATTATATTTTTATAATAAATTGTTATTATAATATATTATAAATTAAACATGATATATCAAGATAAAAATTAACAAGAAAACTAATTATAAATAAATAAATCTATTATTCATAAAATATAAATATTTGATAAACCAAAAGTCACAACCCCTTGCCTCCAAAATGATATACCAGTTTGGAAATTAAGAAAAGAGATAGGGAGAATAGAGAGAATAAGTCTGCAAAAGCTTAATGGAGAAATGTAAGATAATTGAGCAAGGTCCCGACAGGGGACATTACAAGTGGTATCAGAGCATGTTCCTGCCAGCCTGAGGGGAACAAAGAATGACCTGCAACTAAAAGAGAGATAATAATATAAGGAGCTGTAGAATAAAAGAGGAACACTTTGGAAGGCAGTTCTCCATATTGCAAAAGCACTGCAAGTAAGTCGAATATTATCAATCTACCTAATTTCCCAAGAAGGCCCATGAGTAAGATGAGAACGATCGGGTCATCCACACAGTCAACAATGATCTCAATATAATTTGCAAATATATATAATCGTGTCGATAACAAAATTAATATCAATTAATAGACAGAATGACATTGATACTACTCCTGGCAATGGAGATCGGCGACTAAATGATCCAAAGTAATAATTGATAAAAAGACAAAGTATCGATAACCATCCATTGTGAGATGGAAAGGGGTGTCGACAAAGATAAGAAGGATTATATATTGCATAGATAATAGAAGATGAGAGCGGAACTTCCAAAAATATCTTGGTATCAATACTCATGAAGCTGTGTAACGGAGAAGAGAATCGAACGAGTTTATAATATACGCTCGCATTTTGTGCACTGTGGGCATCTGCATATCTGAGGTATGCCTCTGATATTTGTGAGCTTCTTACTCAGCCATTCAAAGTCATTTCAGAAGTTGGCAACAAGTGATACCTCCTTGTTTATCTCTTCTATCAATCAATATAGCAATATTAGTTTTGATATAGCAATATTAGAGACCTGTCAAGGTTACTATGAACATCAAGGCCTTGTCACCATTATCAAAGAGCAATGACCGCCATCTTCCACAACATAGTTCACAAAATCCTTGAGGACTATGTGGATGACATCCTTGCCAAGTCAAAGACACGATTAGAACACCTGCATATCCTTGAGTGTGTGTTTGATCACTTGCACCACTATGGTTTAAAATTGAACCTGAAGAAGTGTCTTTGGCGTCACATCAGGAAAGCTATTAGGGTGTTCATTATATCTCGTCTAGACATAGAGATTGATCCTAAGAAAGTCAAAGCCTTAATGGAAATGCCTCCTCCTCGTACACTCAAACAACTAAGGAGCCTCCAGGGCAAGTTGCAGTCTGTCTATAGATTCATCTCACAACTGGCAGACAAGTGCCAACCATTCACACACCTATTGCGCAATGATACAAGTTTCAAATGGGATCCGATTTGTCAGAAAAGTTTTGAAAAACTTAAGGAGTACCTGGCTAACTCACCCATCCTCGTACCACCAACGCCAAGCCAGCCTCTCATTCTATACATCTCAGCAACTACGACAGCACTCAAGCACTCCTAGCACAGCTTGATGATAATGGAAAAGAACGGGCTATCTACTACATCAGCCCCACACTTGTGGGCTATGAGCTAAACTATTCCCCCATGGAAAAAGCATGCCTTGCAATGGTTTTCGCCACTCAGAAACTTCGGCACTACATGCTAAGCCACACAGTGAAGCTCGTCTCCAAGGTAGATACTCTCAAATACCTTCTCTCTAGAACAACACCAACACCACCACCCTCGGTGGTCAAACACCACAGGATTTACTCCCTATCGTTGATCAGCTAGTTGTCTTTGTCCAAGAAAGTTGGAGAATACTAGATGGTTTGCCCCCCACAACTGTACATCTAAACCTCCCTCCTACAACCTATCCATTTGAACCATCGGCTCCACAAGTAATAGTCTTAATCAGTGAGACATGTCTCACCCTGTGACTGCAATGGTGTACAATCTTGATTAGGGGCATCAACCTGACCACCTTGTCCACCTGGTCGATCTTGAGGCGAATCATTCTAACTTCTGTCACCCTCATCCCAAGCATGTCCCCTAAGCACAGCATGAGGCATCAACAAACATGTATCTCTTCGCGGACATATTGTTTTGAGCTTTGGCCTCACCCATCTCTCATCCACACTCTCATCACCACCATCTTCACTCTTTCTACCTCCTCTCATTGTACTTAATGCTTCTTTTTCTCCCCCCGTCGATGATCCTTATCTCTTCACCTTCCTCTCTAATACACTTGTGTCTTCTCTAGTGAATCTTCTATGGCCTTTTCACTTGTTAAATACAAATCATTTCTTCTTGAGCACCCTACCGTTAACAGTTAGTCCATATCTTGTCTTTTATAGCTGTTGTATATAGCGCGGTGACACTTCTTCCTAAAGTGAAATCTTGTCAAAAAATCAATCTGCGTGTTCTTATGATATTCCATCATCACATCTATATGAAAGAAGTTGTTACCATCCAAAATATCGTGCAACACGTATCGTATCTATCTAGACTACTGAGATTTTCAGATATATTATATCGGGTCCGCTATCTTCTCATCTTGAGCTATTGTACAAAGTCTTTGTAAATATCAGGCCAGTTAGTTTGTACATATTCCCTACAATCAATAGTTTGTCTTGGTCTCATTAAATATATCCCCACTTTTATGTTAGTCATCTGCATCAAATCAAGGTCTCGCATTCCTCCAGCTATGTGCTCCAGAAAGTCCTTATACAAGATCTTTTGTCATCATGGTTATCCTTGATCCTCAGCTTTTTGCATAATATCATAGTTCGAAATGCCACCAATAGGTCCTTGTAGGATGCATCCTTCCTCATGTTCGACCTTATCTAGTAAGTATCCCGTCCTACCGATCTCTATGGCAAAAGGTTGCTTTTCTTGGTTTCTTATTTTGATATTGGATTTCAATTTTGGTTCTTGATTTTATTTTTTTGAGCTATTTGATTGTATCCCTCCTCAAGGTCGCCACGATCCTTTATATCATGGTGCTCCACAAATGGGAAAATCCAATAGCAAAGTTTTGACTTTGTTTTTGCTTTTTTCTCCATGTGAGTCAGTCAGATGTGACCCTTGCATATCCAAACATGTGATCACTTGTGGTTTCAAGGTGCACTTGGGAAATGTCATTTGTGTGTGGGTTCCCCAATATCGGTTCCACCTTGAAGCCTTTTGGACTCGTGTGATGCTGGGGTAGTCCTTGTGTATCCTTTTTTAGTCAATCCTATGAAATAATGGCAACAAGGCCTTGATGTTCATAGTAACCTTGGCAAGTCTCTAATATTGCTATATCAAAACTAAGTGGTCAAACTACATGATAGTGTTTCTTCTTGGAATACCCCATGCTCAAGCTTCTAGAGAAAACTATCCCAAAACTCTAAAAATCCAAAAGAACCCAATTCCCAAAATCATAATATCCCACCCAAAACCCAAACCCATCAAGCCCCATCCTAATCCCCACACATTGTACCATCCATATTCCTTTCTCCTCATGGATAAGATTTTACCAATTTTTCTCATCCTCCTTTCCTACGGAGGCAAAATTTATTTTCAAAAAGTCGCTTGAGTCCCTATTTCTCTCCATGTCGCCTTCTCGAGGGGGCATCATTTAGTCTACCTACTCTTTCATTCTCATAACCTGGGGCAACTTCATTGCCACAATTTCCTTGTGCCATCTACTCTTTGAAATTAGTGTTATTCTAACACTATGTCAAAAAGGGGCAAAATGTAGAAACATAAATTTGATTAACAATTTTAATTAAATTTAGTCATCTTACTCGCATTATTGATTAAGTAATCATGCATTATTTAATTAATTAATGACAGTCTTCTAATTAAATTAATTTAATTAATTAGCTATAGTCCAATTAATCTAAATGGTAGCACATAACCATTTAATTAATTAAATCTCTTTTTTCTATTAATTTAAATAAATACATTTATCTATTTAAATTAATTCATAACTCTCTTTCCTAACATTTGGAATTAAATATTACATTTAATTCTATTTGAGCACATGGCTCATAACTCTAAATCTAACTATAACCTAACTCTACCTTCTACCCCAACTCAACCACTAAAATCAAACAAATCATTCTTTAATCATAGTAAGTTTTATAAAATTATTTTTTATTCGTAGTAGGTTTCATGAAACCATTTTTTATTAATGAGGAAACCTCTAAAGACTTCTTTTCTCCTTCTAAGTCGAGACCCACATGGGAAGGATAAGATACTTTGCCCAAATTTTTCAAACTCTACAACTCAGATCTTGACTTTGGGACTATTTTTAAAAGTTTTTTAACAAGTCTTAGGCTACCTAATAACTAAAATTTAACCCATAACCCTAAATATACCTAGTGGGGTAGTTAAATTTGACCCTAACTGCTCTCTAGAAGCTTCCTAACCCCTCCAAAATCTCACTTGAAGTTGAAATACAAATTCATCCAACTTTGACCCATCTAGAAACTTCCTAAACCTTGAATAAACTTTATAGTAGGTTTTATGAAATCATTTTTATTTCATAGTGTTCATTTTAATATTCAAAGTGGATTCTCCACTTTGAATTAAATAATCAAAATGGGTGAATCTCAACCCTTGATCTTCATACAATCTTGACCGTTGATTTCTCCAAAAATCTTATAAATTAATCCTCTTTCCTTCACAAATCATCCACTTTTTATACATTATCATAATATCATTTTGCATCCAAAAATCATCATCCTTGTTCTCATAATGCCAAAATCAAATCTGTGAAGCTTAAGTATCATTGAGCACACACAATCTTGGACAAATCTACAAATTAGAGAAAAACATTTGGGTGCTTACAGTTTGCATCCACAATTATTTTTTTATGATTTTCTTTGTCTAATCTTAAGTGTAGTTTTTATTTTAGTTTGTGAATACTTAGGCTTGCTCTTTGTATTCTTTACACACTAATTTATGCAAAAATGTTTGCATTGAAATGTGAGTTAAGAACACAAAGATAAACTAAGTATTCAACAAACAAAAGATTAACAACATTTAAGATTAGACAAAGAAAAGCCTACAAAACCAAAGTGAATGCAATCCTCAAACACCTCAAAACCCTTCTTTGATGAGTAGATGTGTCCAATGGATTTGGATGTGTGCTCATGGAGTATGCTTAAGCTTCAAAGGTGAATAGAAAATTCAGCATTAAGATGTTGTAGATGATGATTTAGACTCTCATATGGGCAACATAACAATGCAATAGGAGTGAATGATTTGTGAATAAAAGAGACTCAATTTATAAAATTTAAAAAAAAATCAACGGTCAGGATTACATGAAGATTAAAAGTTGAGATTCACCTATTTTGATTATTTAATTCAAAGTGGAGAATCCATTTTAAATATTAAAATAAGCACTATGAATATAAAATGATTTCATTAAACCTACTACAAAAGTTATCCAAAGTTTACGAAATTTCTAGATGGATCAAAGTTGGATGAACTCATAGGTTAACTTCAAGTGAGGTTTTGGAAGGGTTAGAAAACTTCTAGAGGGTAGTTAGGGTCAAATTTAACTATCTCACTAAAGTATACTTAAGGTTAGGAGTTAAATTTTGGTCATTAGGTGGTCCAAAACACATTAAAGAACCTTCAAAAGTAGCTCCAAAGTCAAGATCTAAATTGTAGAGTTTGAAAAATTTGAACAAAGTATCTTATCATTCTCATGTGGGTCTTGACTTAGAAGGAGAGGGAAAACTTTAAAGATTTCTTCATTAATAAAAAATGTTTTCAAGAACCTACTACGAATAAAAATGATTTAATGAAACCTACTATGATTAAAGAATTATTTGTTTAATTTTAGTAGTTGTGTTGGGTTATAAAGATGGGTTAGGTTACAGTTAAAGTTAAAGTTAGGAGTCGTGCTCAAATAGAATTAAATGTAATATTTAATTTCAAATAGTAAGAAAATGAGTTTTGAATTAATTTAAACAAATAAATAAATGTATTTATTTAAATTAATAGAATAAGGAGATTTAATTAATTAAATGGTTATGTGCTACCATTTAAATTAATTGGACTATAGCTAATTAATTAAATTAATTTAGCCAGATGGCTATCATTAATCAGTTAAATAATGCATAATTACTTAATCAATAATGCGAGTAAAATTACTAAATTTATTTAAAATTGTTAATCAAATTTAGGTGTCTACAGCAACAAAAGAGACATAACTACTAATTCAATACCAATGTTGTGAGTCGTTACATGAGGAATTGTTGTTGTCAAGAGTAGATAGAAGTCAAAATGACATATATATGTCTACATGGGTATGCACTAGGGATTAAGGCTATTAAAGAATGTGGATTATAAAATATAAGTGTTACTCTTCACAAGGAAGAGATATACTCTAAATAAATCGGTGACTATGCTATGAAGGGACATGTCTATTCATTAATCTAATTTATTAGTTTAACTATATATAATCATTATAAGAATAAATAAATGATTAACTTCATATATATATATATATATATATATCAATTATTAATATATTAATATATGTATGTATATATAATAAATCAATTCTCATAATAATTACATAATCAGTTTTATTTATCTGACTGATGCTACATACATCAACACTCCTTAGCTAGGGAAGATAAAATCATATATCACATTTTTTGTGATAAGAAATCTCACATATCTCGTGAAGGAAGATATCACATAACACATGATGATAAGTATCACATAACTCATGAGATGAGGAATCACCTACATATGATACCTAGTTTTACATATCACCTAACATGTGATATGAGGAATCACCTTAGATCGTGATACCTATTTTTACATATCACCTGACATGTGATATGAGGAATCACCTTAGATCGTGATACCTAGTTTTACATATCACCTAACATGTGATATGAGGAATCACCTAACACATGATACCTAGTTTTACATATCACCTAGCATGTGATATGAGAAATCACCTTAGATCGTGATACCTAGTTTTACATATCACCTAGCATGTGATATGAGGAATCACCTTAGATCGTGATACCTAGTTTTACATATCACCTAACATGTGATATGAGGAATCAACTAACACGTGATACCTATTTTTACATATCACCTAACAAGTGATATGAGGAATCACCTTAGACCCCTGATACCTAGTTTTACATATCACCTAACATGTGATATGAGGAATCACTTAAGATCGTGATACCTAGTTTTACATATCACCTAACATATGATATGAGGAATCACCTTAGATCGTGATACCTAACTTTCATATCACCTTAGATCGTGATACAAGGATATAGTAATTTGAGAAGATTACATTCCCCTTACATATAACCCTATTATGGTATGTGCACTGACATATTAAAAGTCTACCATAACGAATCTCCATTACAAGATCATCACCTTGTAACATCAAGTACAAGTGTTCATTGTCTAAGAGATCGTCACCTCTCAGAAATGTACACAGGATGGATGAGCCCATAAAGTCACACATTTGACAAAAGAAGTTTACACATTAAACATCTTTATTATATTAGTACAACTCAAAATTTATATTTCAACCATACCAATATTCTTCCTAAAGTGATCAACTTTCACCTTGGTGAGTGGTTTGGTAAGAATATCTGTTGTTTGATCGCACGTATTAATATACTCCAACTGGATCACATTTCTTCCTACCATGTCTCTTACATAGTGATAAGGAATCTCTATAAGATACAAAAATAATGGATTACTAATGCGTTGAAACTCCATCCTATGAATCGTAGTCCTCTAACTGTTGATCACTAAGGAACCCTCTTGACATGGTTTGCTCCTGCAGAATCAAGATCCTTGAAAGTTCACAGATGCAGATCCTCTAGTTGCACCCTCTGAAGCTCAAGTTCATGCTCCATCTTAACATCGTCAGACTCCCTCTGAATCTAATATCAACTCTCAACTCAATTCCTTTTCCTGCAAGCACATCCTTGGAGGGAAAGGAAAAGATCAAGGCAAATAGCTCTTATAGTATGTATAGAAATACAAATAAGAGATTAGAAATACAATACTTAGAAATTGAACTAAAAAGAAAACATTGATCTCATGTAGTTAAACAATATTCTTCAATTGCTCCCACTAACATAGATGCACACCCATCAAACAATAACCTTCATTTTCATATACTTTGAGCATTATAGCATCTAGTGTGCTTATAAGTTCTCTAACTCTTGAGCCCTGAGAAACACACAAGTCTGTGGCAATAGCAAACACTTTGCTTTGAATTCGAGCCCACTCTCCATGCTTGACTTGTTAGTTGCAGTTGTATCAGTCGAAGGAGGCAAAAATTCCCTTCCTGATTAAGTGACATGCAGACATAGAACAATTTGTCGATCGCTTGATTTAGCTGCCTGAAACCTCAGTCCTGGTAGGTTTGAAATTTATTCAGTCCAAATGAATGCTCCCGAATAAGCTTGTGCGTGTATGTCCTTCCGAATGTTCTAGTGACCTCTGCTCAAACAATAATACAACTGAGAAATCCCACTTGGGACTTTCAACCTTCAGAACAACTCGTTATCTCTATCTAAAGAATCTAATATTTTAGATGTCCATTAGTGATGGGTCAGGGCCATGTTGTCTTTGTACAACTCAGTGAGTTTAGACACGGTCTATGTGAAGCCGCACCACCTATTACTTTGTGTCGGTTGTTAGATAGACGAACTACTCAACACCAAAAATCACCTTCCAATAACAATGGACCTTATGGTCTACAGATTCTATTGAGAGTGTTACATCCATTACAATCAATTCTCAAATCCTCCATCTACTGCTTCGATCTTCAAAGGCAATGTCCACTATGTTGAGATTATGATACACTAGCGTCCCAACTTACAGTAACATGCATAATTTCCTCTATTGACTCTTCTAGAATAGAGAGTTGTACGAACTCCTCTCCCCATGGCAATGAAGACATAATACGAATGCATATCCGTAACTCCTACATTCAGTAGATAATTAAAATGCTATTAACTCCAGTGCCTTATTCATTTCTCAATTCTTTGTAATGTGACGGGCATGGACGTAATAATATAGCATCAATTCACTTAGAATTACATTTGTTGTATCTTTATTTTTTTGTCCACGTCTAACCCGTCTTTCTCTCTATAATTAACTATTGACTACTAAATTGGTTGAAAGGCATCAAGAAAGAATGAGTGGCAGCTTATTTCAGAAGATAGCACGAGAAAGACCAAACACAACAGTAGGCTCTTCTAATGCAAATATGATTATATTTCTATGTGAGGCCATCTCTGCGACAAAGATTTAATCCAATAATCAATTGGAGATGAACAAGGAAAACGGCAAGTCAAACCGGCAGTCCCAACAATAGCGATTTACATCGAACAATGTGCACCTGCACATAGGCATCATAACAACTTGACTCAGGGACGGACGACTATATACGTAAGATATATTGAGCCAAGAATTTTTTCCTCTATTAATACTTTGATTGTGGCATAGCGATACGTTGTTGGTTTTGAGGAGTTGGCAAATGCAATAAAAACAAAGATATAAATCGGTGTATTACATTCATCTCTAATTTGAGGCATTCTGACAACACGAGGTGTCAAAATAGGAGTCTATTGTCAATATATTAGCCAATTCATCCAAAGCATGCACTGTCATACCCTGAATTACTCATCACCAATATTGGGTTGATTGTCATCGAAACTACACACACTTTGTCGAGGTATCTATCTACAATCAATTGTTTGGGATTGTATTGGTGGTGACCTGATGTTGGCAAGGTTTAAAACACGCCTAGGAGGAACCGTGCTTGTCAATCTAGTATTGAGAAACCGAATACTAGTGCGCAGTGATCAGTGATCAGAATTTTCAATCCATATATTGTTGATGTCAAGAACAGGTCAACTGTGACACAATGTAGAGATCAAGCAATTACATAACGATTTTGGCATTCATTGAAGGTCTTTAATACCAATCCAATTCATATCTAAATCGATTTCCTTAGTCTTAGCATTTGCTAACAAAAGAAGATCCATTAGCATGCGACAAAGATTTCACAAGGAAACATTATAGCCATGATCACTTCTTTAAGCGAAAATATGGTTTTGAAAACAGTTTTGACAATCACTAGTTGCAGGTGAATTTCTTTATTTAATTATTTTCCTTCCAGCTTTGGGTCCTGCAGAATATATTATTTTGGGTTCAATATTCAATTCAATGAACTCTATTACCAAACACAATCTCGTTGCTCTCACATATATGACTTGCGATTTCTCAGATTGCCACAATAATACTTCAGACAATAATGTTTGACGTGAATAACCCAGAGCAATACTGATCGACGCTTATGATAACTCCCTTAATCTGATAGTAATGTCTTCCTTAATAATCCTCCATCCACACTGACACACCCGATGGGGATTGTATATACAAATATTTAATTCACGATGTGTGACAATGCATTCATTTTACTGAATATTAATTGAAGGGCTCGATCCTCAAAATAGACAGTATTTGTCTTATAATTTCCTAAATCAATTTAATGCATTTTCTAATGATTCCCTTCTCTATATGAAATCTCCTCCATATCATTTCTTTCTCACATTTGCAACTTGGCTCTGATACTGTGTTAAGTTCCAAATCACTGCAAATGTAATAGCACTGTCATAAAGCATGTGTTTTCCAAATGCATCGATCTCTTGAATATATATATGGTAAAGATAAGAAGAGTGAAGGGACATGTCTATTCATTAATCTAATTTATTAATTTAACTATATATAATCATTAATTACATAATCAGTTTTATTTATCTGACTGATGCTACATACATCAAAAATATCATATACACATATACATATATATAGTACCAAGGATATATATATATATATATACTAACTATTAAGAATTAGCATATCATATACACATACATATATATAGTACCAAGAATATATATATATATATTATTAAGGATTAGCATATCTGAATTATTTATGTATATATGCTATTAAAGATAAGGCCATCATCAAACTATTGAATTCACTCAATATTGTATCAAGTAAATGATGAAGCCTTGAACTATGACTAATAAGTGAAGAATATATATATTAAAATATACAAGGAAGAGAGTAATACATATATACGTGGTCCGCAAATGGTATATTAAATATAATCATATCTCTTACGCAATCAGGTAACACCATTGACGAATAAGGAAGATATCCAAATTATAAGACAAAACTTTATACATCTTTGTGACTGGTATGTACAGTGTTGTCAATTTTGATTATGCATAACAATAATTTTAATGAGAAGTCATATAAGAGCATTACCATTAGTTAAATATACATGCTTGAGATTTGTTATTCTTAAGTCTGAAAGAGAAGTGCAAAACGGTAAACAGGGAGAGGCTTGTGTAAATCCAGCCAATTGGTCACTTCCAAGATAGGTAGGGATCAGCAACCCTGAGCGCCTTGCGGACAAGTCCAAGAAAGGCTTAAGGGCTTGGATCTGTAAAACCTTGAGGGAAACCGTTGAATTTGGTGTCTAAGCAACCTGATGCATCTCGGCATTCTCATAGACTAGAATAATAACCAGGATAGCATGGTCTTCTCAATTCACATATAGTTATTACTAATTCACCTATAGTGGTCATGTAAAACCTCTAATCTGTGTTAATTTGGACTAAACCCAATCAAGGGACATTACAAATGGTATTGATAACTAAATCAAAATTATATAAATCTATTGCTATTTGGCTAAGAAGGGAAGGCTGTGATGTTACTGAGGGGCTTGTATAAATTCCAAGCAATGGATCTTCGTCCCAAGATAGGGTGGGGATCAGTGACCCTTAGCGCCTTGCAGGCATCGACCCAAGAAAGGCTTACGGGCTTGGATGTGTAAACTTTGAGGGAATCCATTGATAGTGGTGTCTAGGCAACTTGGATAACATCAACTCCTTTCATTTTGAGCTGAATTAGTAATAAGGATTGGATATCAGTATTAAAGATGAACAACTAATCCTATCAAGGAACATTACAATTGGTATTAAATCTGAGAAGAGAGAACATAGGTGTATTCAAGGAGAGGCTAGTGTAAATCCAACCAATCAGTCATTCCCAAGATAGGGTAGGGATCAGCAACCCCAAGCGCCTTGAGGGCAAGTCCCAAGAAAGGCTTAAGGGCTTGGATCTGTAAACTTTGAGGGAAACCATTGAGTTTGGTGCCTAAGCAATTTGTTTACATCCTAAGCGTTCTTATCAACTAAGAATAATAACAAGAGCAAAACAAAAACAAGCATCCCACTAAGTAGGCCACCTCGTGTGGATGCTTAACACCTGCCACCAAGGCCAAGGGGGCCAAAGTTCCACTCTTTGGCTTAGTATGGGATTGGCTTGGGGTAATTTACCATATCTCACATTTTCTTTGAAACTTCTATATACACGTGTGTACTAATGATCACTTGTGGTTACAGGATTCTATTGAAGTGGTAAATTTTGTAAATTATTTTCTTGACCCTAGTTCATTAATAAAGAATACATGTATTGTGTGTCTACATTGCATCTACTTCGTGTCTTCATGCATTCATGTGTCTACTTTGTGTTTTCATACACTCGTGTGATTAATTTATGGGTGCTTTGTGTTTTCATGCATTAAGATGTATACTCAATAAAACCCTTATGTCTTCTTGCATCCAATTATATGCTTCATATGTTGGCTCTATGAAAAAAGTTATAATCTTGGTTGACAAGCAAAATTTGAGAGGGGAGGACTGTGATATCCCTATCAAAATACGAATTATATAATTAAATGAACTATTAATAAACAAGAATAATATAATTACAATATAAATAATGATACAACTATAATATATTATATAATAAAAAATATATTTTATAATGATACAATGATCCACTATAATTATAAACAATGATATTATGACAAATAAAATATATTCAAAATATAGAAAAGTTATACATTAATTGGTTGTTTAATACCATATAAAATATTAAAGATAAATAATAATTATATTTTTATAATAAATTGTTAATATAATATATTATAAATTAAATATGATATATCAAGATATAAATTAACAAGAAAACTAATTATAAATAAATAAATCTATTATTAATAAAATATAAATATTTTATAAACCAAAAGTCACAACCCCTTAACTCCAAAATGGCACACCAGTTTGGAATAGTGATATAAAAGTATCATCTTTTGATTAAGAAAAGAGATAGGGAGAATAGAGGGAATTAGTTTGCAAAAGCTTAATGGAGAAATGTAAGATAATTGAGCAAGGTCCCGACAGGGGACATTACACATAATGTGGGGTTTCAATCTGTTTTTTGGTGCTTTTTGGTTGCATGTCCTTGTAATTGGTTTCTATGCACTTCAGAGGGTTTGAATCACACAAATACAATACAAGGAGTAGAGCAGGGCAACAAGACAAAGAGTAAATTACTCCGATTGAAGCTGAAATGGGAGAGATAAGGGATGGAGACCCTCCTCGTGATTTGAACAATCAGAATGAATTTTTTACGGTGTTTGCTCAACAGCAACAGCAGATGATGCAACAATTTCAAAATCGACTGATCATTGAGATGGGACAGATGAGAGTTTGACATTCCCACTCTAGAAGATCTAGTAGTCAGCACAATAGAAGTATGGATAGTCAAGAAACTCAAAATACAACAGCAGATACAAGGTCTGATCGACTTGTTCGTCCCACTTTCCTTCCTCCACTGGTTGAAAGAGAACCTATCTCAGAAGCAGAGGAAGCACAGACTCACACTACTGATGATACCATGGAGGCCAAGGATGAGTATTTGCAGTTACCAGCCCATGTGAGGCAGCTGATGAACTTAAATCAGTTCATGGATCAGCGTAGGAATAAGACTAGAAATCGTCTAGACAAACAAGATGGGAGGCCCAAAAGACCAGCTAGGCAAAACATGCATCCTATGGTATACAAGGATGCTTTGAACAAAATGAATATTCCAACTTTTGATGGAACAGGGGAGTTATCAGCAAGATCATGGGTGGATAAGTTGGATACCTTCCTGGCACTCAAGCCCATGGAAGAGAGAAAAGCTAAACAGTTCGCTACCATGCACCTGGAAGGGGTAGCCTACAATTGGTGGCACCACGAACTCATATCCCAGGATCATTCTAAGATTGATTCTTATGAAGACTTTGTTAGTAGGTTGGTTACATGTTGTGAGAGAAAAGGTATGGAGGTATACTACAGAGAGTCAGCCCAACTGAACCAAATTGGGCAGCTTGAGGCATACATTAATGCATTCCAAAAAATTGCAGTAATGGTTCCTCATATGCCATAGAAGAGGGTTACAATGCTCTTTGTTGAAGGTCTCAGTGACAAACTTAAAAGGATTGGTTAAAGGTCACAGACCTACATCTCTTGATGATGCTATTGGTTTAGCAATAGACTTAGAAATTTCAGCACCTCAGCCATCTCAGAAGAAGGAATTCAGCCCCTGGAAATCTGACAAAAAGGTGACAAACCTGCAGAAAGGCATCAATTTCAATCAGCCTAGAAGTGCTCATACAAAGGCTGAACAAGAATCTCAAAATGAACTTAGGAGGAGGAAGTTGTGTTTCACCTGCAAAGAGCCTTGGGAACCTAGACGTTGTTGCCTTGGGAAGGGTAAACTTCATTTAATTGAAGTACGTTCTGAGGATGAGTCTGAAGAGGTAGTTGAAGAGGAACATACAGAGGAGTCTCAGCCTCCACAAATTGAACTTGAAGACACTACAGTCAGAGAAGATCCACATATTGCTACTCTCTCAGGAATTTTAAGACGTAGACCTTTCAAGCTGAAAGGAGTCATTAAGGGACAGCCTACGGTATGTTTGGAAGTCAACAGTGCTACTAACGATTTCATTGATGAGAGTCTTGTTAGCAGGCGTGGACTGCAAGAAAAGGAGTTCCTTGAATTTAATGTGATTAAATCCAAATGGGAGACTATACCTTGAAAGGAGATTTTTATGTTCTTAATCTCAGTAATGTGGATGTTGTCTTGGGTCTCCACTGCCTTGAATCACTAGGCAAGTATGTTCAGGACTTCAAACAGTGTTGAAAGCTATGGAGGATGGAGGAACCAGAGTAGTCTCTGCCAAAAGAATGGAGGCTTTTTTCCATCATGAGGACATTGAGTGGGCAGCCCACTGTTTTGTTTCTAATAATGCGGTTAGAGATATACCTATCGCATACAATCTACGCTGGATAAACATGGAGTTGTGTTTGGAGATATACCTCCAGGACGGCCACCGAGTAGAGGATTTGAGCATATGATTGAGCAAGAAGAGGGTTCGAAACCGGTTATCACCATTCCTTACAGGCACCCATGTCATTACAAGGAAGAGATCGAAAAGACCATTAAGAAACTGCTGAAAATGGGACACATACGCCCAGGTTCCAATCCTTTTGCATCATCAGTAGTGATGGTCAAGAAAAAGGATGGCACATTGCATATGTGCATTGACTATAGAGCATTGAATGAACAAACTATCAAGAACAGGTATCCTATTCCCAGAATAGATGAACTTTTGGATGAGTCTTCTTCTCTAAGATTGATTTGCGCTTCGGGTACCATCAGACAAGGGTAAGAGAAGAGGACATTCAGAAAACAGCTTTCCGATGTCATTATGGGCACTTTGAATAGCTTGTCATGCCTTTTGGTTTGACCAAAGCCCCTGCGACTTTTCAGACTTGCATGAATCATGTTTTCACAAACAGTTGAGGAAGTTTGTATTAGTATTTTTTGATGACATACTAATATATAGTAAAACGTGGGAAGAACATTTGCAGCACTTAGACGCTGTCCTAAGCATCATGGAACAGCAATATTTGTTTGCAAAAGCTTCTAAGTGTGAGTTTGGAACATCATAAATTATCTACTTGGTACATGTGATAGGTATTGACAGTGTTAAGGTACATCAAGAGAAGATTCAAGCAATCCAAGAGTGGCCGATTCCTAAAAATATTTCTGATCTCAGAAGATTCTTGGGTTTGTGCTGTAACTATTACAATAGAAGATTTGTATGGGGTTTTTGCCAGCTAGCTTCTCCCCTAACTGATCTTACAAAGAAAGGAGCGTTTTGGTGGTCTCCAAAGGCTCAGGTTATTTTTGAGAGGTTCAAGCACATCATGAGCTCTTGTTCGGTAATTGCACTCCCTGACTTCACTAAACCTTTTATTGTGGATATGAAACTTTGGGACAAGGAATTGGTGCAGTACTAATGCTGGATAGACATCCTATTGTGTTTGAAAGCAAGAAGCTCAGGGACTCAGAAAAATTGTACTCCACATATGACAAAGAAATGTTGGCTATCATGCATGCCTTAACCAGGTTTAGGCAGTATTTGATGGGAACAAAATTTACTGTTAGAACTGATCATGATAGCCTAAAATATTTTTGGTAGCGAAAGGACCTCAATGAGCGTCAACAGAAATGAGTTAGTAAAATCCAGGCATATGACTTTGATGTGGAATACATCAAAGGGAAAAGGAATGTCGTTGCTGATGCACTTTCTAGAAGTCCCACTCTCTGCACTCTCACAGAGATCGTTGCTGACTGGAAATCACACCTAATGTCTGAGCACACTAAAAACACCTTTGCTTGTGATATAGTGGATGGGAAGGTACAAGATGACAGGTATTCAGTGTTAGGGGATATAATATATTACAAAAACAGAATCTTTCTTGTACCCGAATCTAAGTTGAAGTAGAATATCCTAAAAGCATTCCATGACACCCAACTTGAAGGGCACCCCAGCTTCTTCAAGACTTACAGGCAGGTGAGGGAACGGTTTTCCTGGAAAGGGCTTAAGGATGATGTACTGCAACATGTTCATGAATGCCTGACATGCCAACAGAACAAGGTTGAACACACCTTTCCTGCAGGTCTTCCGCAACTTCTACCGATTCCGGATCAAAAATGGGAGGGTATATCCATGGATTTCATTACAGGATTACCACAAGTGCAGAGGAAAGATTGTATATTTGTAGTGGTGGACAGGTTAACCAAATATTCCCATTTCTTTGCCATTGCCACCGATTACTCTACTTCTTAGGTGATGGATTTATTCTTCCGAGAAGTATTTAGACTACATGGGCTCCCTAAAACCATTGTCAGTGATAGAGACAGCAGATTTATCAGCATGTTTTGGCAAGAGTTGTTCTATTACGTAGGAACAGAACTTACACCTAGTAGTTAGTACCAGTTACCATCCCCAGATACACAGACGGACTGAAATTGTGAATAAATGGGTTGAACTAAGTCACAGGGTTCGCCGAATTTTGGCCATGAGGTTCGAAATTCGGCGAACTTGAAAACTGTATAAAATATTCGTCGAAAATCACCCGAAATTCGTATGTATATAATACCTAGCACCGTCTTTTGAAAAACATTTTAGGGGTTTCCGCATTTTTTTCGTTCCCTGAACGAAGATGTTTTTTCCCCACTTTTCGTCGGGAGTTAGTCGCGTTTATCCTCTCTCAGTCGGGTGTTTGTCTTCGTTCCGTGGACGATGATGTGTAAGACTACGCACAGGCATGTCGAGATTAGAAGACTAGGCGGCAGAAGATCCACTGAGCATAGTATTAGCGAGTAGTATTTGCAGTGTCGTGCCGTGTATTTCTACATTTTTATTTTTTTGTCTCCAATAATATTGTCGTGCTGTGTATTTCATTTTTTATTTCTCCAATAATATTTGTAGTGCCGTGTATCTCTGTTTTTTATTTTTAATCATTATCTATTTATAATGTGTTTTATTTAGATAATATTCTTTTTTAATGTTAATATTATTTTTATTATATATTTTTTAAATATGTAATTTTAATTATTACTTTTATGTTAATATGATAATATATAATTTTTATAATAAAATTACATATTTACATTGTTAATAAATATTCTAATATATTTTTAATATTATTTCTTTATATTATGATTTTATATTTTTTAATTATATATATATTACTTATATATAAAAAAAATTAAATTTATATAAAGCGAATTTAATTACGAATTTTTTTTCGAATTTTTTGGAGTGTCGAACTTCATCCGAATTTTATTGTGTCCGAACACGAACTCAAATTCGAACCTTGTGACTTAGGGGTTGAAGGCTACCTTAGAAACCATGTTTCAGGGCAGCAATGCGTATGGATCAAGTGACTTTATTTAGGTGAGTACTGTTATAGTACTACTTATAACATGTCCATTGGAATGTCACCATTTAAAGCTTTGTATGGATATGAGGCTGTCACCTGTAGACTTAGCATTTGATGATAGTAAGATTTTGAGGGCCAAGGAAACCATACAGAACTACCAAGATATTCTGAAAGCATTAAAGGACAACATTCTCTAGGCACAAAATCAACAAAAAAAGTATGCAGATAGGCATAGAATTGAGAGAATTTTTCAAGTGGGCAACTTGGCTTTCCTACGATTGCAGCCATACAGGCAAAATCATCTCTAAAGAGCAGCGGTGCAGAGAAGCTGAGCCCCATATTCTACGGACCTTACAGGGTGCTCAGAAGAATTGGGGAAGTTGCCTATGAACTTGAATTGCCAGTAGGAAGTCAGATACATAATATTTTTCATGTATCCTGTCTAAAGAAGGTGTTGGGGCAGCAGATCATTGCCCCTCTGGAACTGCCACCATTGGACGAAGAAGGAAAATTGGTGTTGGAACCTGAGGGTATTGTAGATTGGAGGGAAAAGAAGTTAAGGAATAAGACTGTTCGTGAATATTTAATTAAGTGGAAAGGGTTAACTCTGGATGGCGCATCCTGGTAAGGTGAAGAGATATTGCAGCATCAAAATTTACGATTGCTTGAGGACCAGCAATCTTGGGAAGGGAGGACTGTCATGTCCCCATTGTAGGTTGCTGTTGCTTTTGGGGGTTTTTTAGCTAAGTGTTT
Organism: Chamaecyparis obtusa; assembly: GCA_027943335.1. Classification (NCBI taxonomy): domain Eukaryota; kingdom Viridiplantae; phylum Streptophyta; class Pinopsida; order Cupressales; family Cupressaceae; genus Chamaecyparis; species Chamaecyparis obtusa. Next base: position 761,867 of record BSBK01001471.1, on the reverse strand, counting down.
TCTCCTCCCTTCAACACTTGGTCGATTTCTTGAATAAGGACATAATTTTGAGTTACTTTGATGGCGGGCCCTAGTTTACTTAAGTGCTCCTATTTTTCAGTCATAAGTTGGGGTCGCGGTTCTATTAGATCATTTAAAGTGAATACATTGGTTTTAATTGGAATATTTGTGGAAAGGATAATTTGATATCCAATTTTCAGTTCGGGCACCGATTTTAGGGTTGAAGCTGTTAAATAAGGCTGAACGCTATTTTGGATGTCATGTTATTGATATTATGATTTTCTGCTCTGCAACTCTGCTGTCAGTTGGGACACAAACCCCAGCCTGCCGCCTCGGACGTCCACCCAGGATTGGCATGTGATTCATCCATCAGTATCAGATTTCTTCTTCGGCAATGGTTAACCATCACCCAGCTTATCAGCTCTGTGTTTATCTGATTTTTTCTCAGCGATGGTTAATAGTTTCGGTGTCAATGCATGGAACAGCTAAGGGTCTGATACAATGATAAATTTCTGCATGTTTGGTTAATATAGTTGGTATTTTCTCTTAACCAAATGATAAATCTTCTTTCTGCAAATTCCTTATCAGTTCTGGGTTTGATTTTTAAAGTAAAAGTTCAAATAAGATACATCTATTTGTATCAGGAATAAGCATTTTGTTTATCAATCATTGGTAAGGATATTTCACCCATAAATGCTATTGAGGTCCTCAGTTGAGTGATCTCAGTTTGGGAATTACTGCAAGCATCCCAAGAACAGTCAAGAATATATCTTCAAACAAATAAATTCTTGGTTTGGATGAGGAAGCAGCATTTTTTTCTGATTTTGACACCCAGCTTCTGTGATTTTGATGCAGATTCCATATGGATTCACCCAGGTACAGCCCAGACAAATCCGTTAAGGACTCAAGGTGCCCAGACTGGATCGTGGGCAAGGTACACCCCAGGCTGTCCTGGATCCGAACCAGAAACCCAAAACAAGGATCATATTTTTGCAAAAGAGGAGACAAAATCAAAGAAACAATAACTTAGCAAGAGATTGCATAGTCCCCTTTCAAGTATTTAATTAAGTACCAGAGATTGCATAGTCCCCTTTCAAGTTTTTAATTAAGCACCACAGATTGCATGGTCATTATCTAGCTGATAAATCAGAAAAAACATTAGAAACCTCAAATCACAATAAACAAACTTTGAGAGATTGATATCTCACAGATTTTGTCCAAAAATCCCCCCCCCCCCCCCCGCCCCCGAAGGAAAAATGAATACAACAAGAACTGTCTCTTAGACTTGTAAGCAGCTACATATGACCCAGTTCAATAACCAAATCCATAAGATTTTGATTTGATTTTCCCAGACTCCATGTTACAAATGAATGCATTAAACCCAAATTAAACGACCTAAATTTTTAAACAACACTTCATTTCTACCACAAGCATATACTGTTTTTGTTGGATAAATATTCAACAGAAGGTCACCGAAGGCCAAGACCAACTATGGCCTTTTATCTAGCTCCAATCTTTCAATAATTATATAAGTTACAGATCAGCCCATAATATTTCATTTAGTATTTAAAATTTTACCCTTGAATGCATGAAAAACTTACATGTCTTATATCATAATAGGTGAAATACAACTAAGAGCTCACCAACAGCCAAGAGATTATTTACCTGGAGCAGCCACTGGATAAGAAGTTGGCGGTTGTGAAGGTGGGGTCCACTGGCCATTAAGAGTTGCTAAAGCAGGACTAGGTCCTGCAATCGGAGGCACACCATAATTTGGCAAAGCTGCTTGCATTGATCCCATACTTGGAAACTGTACAATAATTACAACCATCAAACTAATTTAGCCCCAGAAGTATGGCAAATCTCAATGTTTAAAACAAATATTATCAAATAAATTTTCTAGACTCTCAACAAGGGACTAAACAAGCATGAAATCCAAACAAAGATTTAACTTATTAAACATAATCAGCTCATGTTTTCAATTGAGAAGGGTATAAAAGCATAAGACCCTATTAACAAAGTCAATAATGAGGCAATGAAATAATTTCTAAGTTGCCGGTTTGGGTTTGGGGATGGATTCAGGTACGAGAATCCAGTTCTTGGATTCATGAAAAAAAAATTCTCATTATGATTTGTATGGGTTCGTGTGTGTGTACGCACATTAAATATACAAAAAAATATGAGAAATATACATAATTCTAAAACTAAATCATTTCATAGTATGAATCTATGACGCTTGATCATTGATCAATGCAAAATGTCAAAGATAAACATTAAAAATTTAAATAGTATACTTGATCATTAATCTATGTTCACAATTCTAAAACAAATAGCACATTGAATTACTGAATTACAAAATGAAAATTCGAAATTAGAAGCAAAAAAATAATAATAAAAAATTAAGTGGTTTGGACTCACTTTTTAAGTTGCCTGGCAGTGGGTCCCTGGGGATCCTCGAGGGTCCGCGCTGGATCTGGGCAGGGTCCAGATCTGGACGTGTGGGTCTGTCGGGATCCACAGACCTGTGGATCCCGATGGACCCACACATCCAGATCGGACCCGGACCCAGTTCAAAGGGTCTAGGGTCCAAATCCGGTAATGTAGAATAATTTTGATACTATACCACAGTTGTGTTAGACCCCCAAGTAAATTTCAAACACATCAATTCTAATAATTGTCCAAAAACAAAAAGATGGCCCCTATTACTCATTAAAAAGTTAACAAGATTATGAGCATTGATGTCTCTAGAATATTCGATGTTGCACATTGAAATTGGGAATATTATGCATCTGCATGAGCTGAGATGATTACACCCAACAATAGTAACCAATTTCAAAAAGGGTAGGAATAATGGAGTTGAGCTGAGATGGTCATCCAGGCACACCTTGATAAATTAGTGTGAAAAAACCTCAAATAATTACAGTTATATGCATCAATGTCATACAGGCATGCATACCATAGGTGGGACTCCCCATTAGACTATAATACCAGGGATTTCCATGCACAGAACCGCTTGAAAAAAAGGTGAAAAAAGGGAAAAAGATCCATGAAAGCTACACCAAATATACCTATAAAAACAATCCATCCATGCTATTAAAGCAAAGCCACAAAATGATAGCAAATAGAACTCATTTTGCAAGCAGAAAACAGTATTCTGTGAGATGTTTTGATGTACTTATTTTGTCCTTGCACAATTTTTGCAAGTTTCAAAATTACCATTCGCGATTGCTCACAGTGAAGTGCATGTTAAATTGTTCTAAAATTTTTCTGTCCAGAAATTTTAGGCGATAAAAATGATATGGAGTTTTAACTATTCATTTTGTTATTCGGTAATGGTGTCATCGCAAATTAAATGCCAAAGAATTTGTCTGTGCACACCATGTGAACAGAGTGTCATTGCCAGAGCTGTAGCGGTTCTTATTTTTTGTTTTGTGTCACAAACATTGTTGGCCCCAAGAATACCTAATATCATATACAAGGAATCTGTAAAAGCAATAAAACACATATTCATCAACTAGGATGTAGGGATTTAGAAAGTAATCTAGAACAATTATCCTTAACAAATAAAGTCATCTCAGAAAACATCAACCCCTTATAAAGTACAACGAACAGCCATAGTTCTCGACTTAGCCACTTCCAAGTATGAAGGCAAGTCAATCTTAAATAAATAAATTATGTTTCCAGGTTTGGTTATCCTGACTCTGTACCCTCACTGAATGGGTTCCCTCAAGTCCACTTTTGGCATGGCCCAGATAACCGAGGTATGCCCTGGGTACATCTGAGTTGTACCCAGGGTTAACCAGGTTACAAGAGCTGTGCCCTTGGGAAACCCAAGCATATTCAAGCATACCTGGGTGAAGCAGCAGAAAGAAGTGCTTTGTTTAAAAAAGTTATCTCTAAAAACTAAAACCCAATACATGAAAAGAAAACCTAAAAAGTACCTACAATCACAAACACAATCACCCCTACCTGTGAATCCAAATTTCCAGAATTACTTGTTTGTCATTGTTCAAGGTCAAAAGCTTTTTAAATGTTGAAGATTAAGGTTTGCAGAGAAATTTCTTCATGTACTATGGGCATAGTTTGCAAACTCTGTGAGTACTATGTGAGTGGCTGAGCATTCTATTTTTTGCTTCGTGAGTTTTTACAAGAAAAACATGGATAAAATCATGGATAGGCACAAGAAAAACATGGATAAAATTGCCAATGCAAGTAAAAGGCTGGTTTCACGTTTTTTTTTTTTGTTATAAAACCATGCACTCTCTTTTGAGATGTCAATATTTAGTTTTAAAAACATTTTGTAATTAAATTTTGCAAAAAAAAAGTTTTTTAAGAAATTCTAATTTTCAACTCTCTAACTTGCCAAGTTTTTTACCAAGTCAAAAAATTTGGGCTTGCCGAGTACTCTCTGAGTCCAAGTCTGCAAACCATGACTATGGGCATCAAATAAATTGCATTCTAAGTTTAAAGTGACTTAAACTACTAAACATTACAAATATGGCTATGACTACATTGAACATTAACAATGGTGGGTGGAGATTTGGGAGCAAATCCCACACTAGGGTCGGCAGGTGGTGCCCCTCACAAGGGTCCATGACAAAGCCCCTAGCTAAGTCGAGCTACCCTTAACAAGGTTCGAGGCAAGTACCCCTGGCACATATACAAGGCAGGGAAAGGGGGTAAAGCCCCTACCACCAAGCAAAAGTAAGGCCTTCAAAACTATACAAACCTTGCTATAAATATCATTTTCACAATTCTAACACTTACTTTTTGCAACGCTAAGTCCTTACCATTTTAAAACTTAGGAGTGATTTGAAATTAGGTTGGAAGAAATTTTCATAGTGTGTTTGGGATTCGAGTGGGACCCATGGGCTATTAGGGTTTGGGCTTGGACACATTCCAAAAAATTTAAAATGGACTACCCTGAAACATTTGAAGGACTCCATGAAGTCCCCCAAATGTCCCAAGACATCCCCTCTAAGAGGGAGATGTCCCATAAATGTCCTCAAGGCGACAAGTTGGTAGTGGAATGGCAAGGGGATGCCAACTCCAAGTCCCCACATCCTGAAAATGCAAGAATTTTTATTTTATTTTTATTTTTATGAAGTTATCTAAGTTAATAGTAACTGAAATTTCAATATGAGCTTTTTTTATTTACTTAATGTTTGTTGTAAAATTTAAATATATTATCCACTGTTTTTTTGTTTTTTGAATTTTTTACACTGTGTTAGTTTGTTGAGACTCCATTTGCATCTCTCACAATCATTTTGAAATGAATTGTGAAGTTTCAAGAAGCACTGAGTTTCATGGTGATCAACAAACTTTGGTTGTCTGGAGAAATCACATTTGAAGGGGGGCCAAAAGGTCAAAGAATTAATCATTGGTGATGATTGATGAGCTCATGTGAATGATCTTGAATTTCCACAAGCATGCGATAAAAAAACCAAAGGTCACAATAGCAACTAAACAGAATGGCCACACAAAATATTTTTCAAATAGGTGCAAAGAATCATTATTGATAGCTAGAACATGATGACCACAACCTTGCATCTCCCAAATCAAGACGAACACAATACTGGGTAAGTTTGGCAAATTTATAACTTTAAAAAATTAGTCTATGCTCATCAAGACAATGTAGGAAAGATATTCATATATGTGGTAGTCCCATGGCCAAGGCTCTATTTGGGTACAAAGTTATATCACAAGTATGCATTTATAGAGAGTGACATAATGTCCACTTTTTAATTCCTTTGGTTCAAAACCTAGCAGACAAAACATAAACTCGCTCAATTGATTATAATCAATCCTGATTTTTCACTTGGTGATTTAATAATAACTATCAAAATTAAATTTAGTAAGCGTAATCAAAATTCTCCCCAGACATATATCAAGTAATATTTGATGCTGCACTGTTAATTTGCTTCATGTCTGCAGCAGTTTAATATAATGAGTGCCTTCAGTAAATAACTTCTAACCTGACTGACTAAGGGGTCTTTGTCCACAACCTCAGTAAGGAAAACAGAAGGATTTTTCACTCTAATTTGCATGCCTCGTGGGCTCCGGCTGTAAAGATACAGTCCATGCTCCACAGGAGGTACAAACATATATATAAATATGTATTAGATGATGCTTCCTTCTCCCTTTTGATTTCTCTTATAACCCTTCTTTTCTTCGTAGACAAAAATTTAGTAATGCCTGTTAACTTCTGATAAAATTAAACTTTAATTTAATTCCAATTTGTATAGTTCAAGAACTCCTTAGTGAAATCAAAGGTACCTTCCCTTTTAAATTTAAGCACTAAATTTAATTGTTTTGGAGGATTTACTCTTTACCTACCACCCCACAATGTTACATTTTTTAGTTAATGATTTATTTATATTAATAGGGGTTGCATTGGGGCTCCTTGTGCTTGAAACAAACCAAGTGATAACACATGCTCCTGATGAAGAGGAATATGAAAAAAATTAATTATAATTTTGTATCAATTTGATTTGACATTCAATTCAGCTGCTCAATATATTCTTCTAGTAATTGTCCTATATAAATTTCTGATTGATCTTAGTGACTGATATTTGAATGATTTGATGCTAGAATGGTTGATGCTTAGGTAGTTGATGTTGGAATGATTGATGTTTTTATGTTTGATTGATTGAATCAAATGATAATTTATGATGATGATTTGCTGATTGATTGTTTGCTTGATTTAATAATTCATAATTACTTTTGAAGGGTTCATAAGTGATGATTGAATGAGTGCTGATTTGATGTTTTAGTGAGTGCTGATTAATAAGTGATCCTTGAATGCTTGGAATGATTTCTCTTTTGTACTTTATTGGTGAAAGGGTCGCCAACTTTCATAAGAATTGAGTCACCACTCTCCGTTGCTGCCTTTCAAGAATAAAAAAATATTTTCCAAATTGATCTCTCTTACATGTCCTCCTCATATAAAACCTTCTTCCCTCTATATCTTCCAATTTGAGAGAGAAGTCGCACCTCTTCATCATGTCTAACATTTGCAAGTCACAAACTTTCACAGTTACCATCTCTGAAAGAATACAACCTTTCATAATTTCTACCTTTTGAAATAGTCAATTCCTTATTTTCTTATCCCATCCTTGCTTATGATCTGCTGCTAGGAATTGATCTCCCTTTTACATCTTATTCTCGAGGGAGTCGCAACTTTTCATGATTTCTACCCTCTGAAGGGGTCATTATCAATCCGCCTTGAATGTTGTGTTTTAAAAATAATTATTTATTCCCAAATTGATTGACTGCTTCCTTCTTTAATTGATGGATGGATGTCCCTCTCAAATTAAATGATCTTCCTTCTATATCTCATGTTTGAGGGAGTCACAGCTCTTCATTTCATGCCTTTTGACCATTCATTAAACTTAATAAATTTTAATTATATTAAATATTATTTTTATTATTTTTTTATTTAAATTCTTATTATTTATTATTAAATCCTATTTCAAAAGGGGAAAATTACACCTCATCCCCACACATTAGAAGCACAGTAACAGTTTTTGGTCTTAATATTCAGTCAACAAACCATCTTTGGTGATACTAAGGTTGAGCCAGGTTGTTATGATCGGCAAACACCTTACACTACAACCTTGTAATGTCCCTGTTAGTTTGTAACCTTGGATCTCACTAGTCTACTCATCATGCTTGTAATTCATATAGATCTATTTAGTATTTCAACTTAATTAAATGAAATGATAATTTAAATAGAATTTATATTTCCTCTTATGACTATATTGATGGTCCCATGTCCAACATATTACCCTATCGAATTGGATAGGAAGACTTTAGGATGCGACCGGGGCGCTTAGAGACCATTCCCAATAGGCTCCCTCAAGGTTTACAGGTCCAAACCCAAACTTTTGGGACGCTGACCCCCACCCTATTCTGGAACAAAAGCTATTGGTGAGATTTGCACAAGCTCTCCTTGAAGACATCCTTATATTCCTTCCAGTCCGGCAGGTGACAAATCAGAGTATATATATATGTATATGTGTATATGTGTGTGTGTGTGTGTGTGTGTGTGTGTGTGTGTGTGTGTGTATAATATAACCAATATATATATAAGACCCTCTAAGGTTTCCTTATCAATATTAGGATTCTGATATATCCTTTGTAAAGCAATATTAAATCATAGTCGGCTGTTACCCAATGCTTGCCAGTAAACAAACAGAGACTTGTTTTGCCAGTAAATATATATACTCTTGATATATGTAATAATAGATATATATTATTTACTATATAATTCTTAACATATATATTCTTTAGTATTAATCACCGAAAATATATATATATATATTATAATATTGTAAACTCTGGTTTGATTCTTAACTGTCTCATTTTGTCTGAACATAATTTACTTGCACCAGACTTTCTCCGAGTCTGGTGAGTTCTCTATTTATCTTGGTCCCACCCCAATACGTCTTCCTATATGGTTCGATTTTTTATTCCCTTAGCTTACATACTGGTATTTGTAATATTCAGTCTGAAATAATTTCTGATATTGAATTGACTGTGATCATAAAAGGATAAGTATGCTGAGCGGTATCCAATATATTAACAATCTCTTTCTCATGAAATGTAACACCTATTATATAATTTCTTATTCAATCAAATACCCAAACGTATTAAAAATATTTATTCCTCTATTCTCCCTACTATTCAAAGATGTTTATCTCTTAGCAGCAACCACAATTTGCTCCACGTCAACCTTAATATGAAGGCTGCAGCTTACTCTCTTAGCAGTAATAAATCAAACTGCAAATGGAAGTCTTAGATTTTCTTCTAGCGTCCATATTAGAATATAGATCTGACCAACTTGTCTTATTCCTTCCTCGTTGTCATCCAAACTCACTTCTTCGTATTTGATGAAATTCATATTGATATGTTTTGTTTTATGCTGTTCTTTTTTTATTATTATTATTATTATCTTCCAAATCGGTGCCCCTTTGAATGAGTTTGGACCTTCTCTTATACCTACCAAATTGAAAGGGTGGCAATCTTTCATATTGATGAGTCGCATCTCTTCGGCAACTTTAATTGATATTTGTTTATCATAATCAATAGTGAGTCTAGCCAATATTCCTACTTATTGTTTATAATATAATTAAGCGGTGTCGATTGATTTCCCCAACACATGTTATTATGATGGGTGAACGTGACTAGTTGATAAGTTAATTCCTTCCTATATCAGTAATATTGCTTGCCATTCAATTTGCTATAATATGTAATTCGATAACTCCACCGAATCAATGTTTGTCGTCACTTCCTTCACTGACTTGCTCTCTATCGACGCTTATCTGTTCCTTTCTGCATATTGTTAATTTTAATCATTGTTTCCTCATCGTCATATTTCAAGAAGTAACAACGCACTATTTGCCCATGATATTGACTCTACTGACACCCTAACTGAGGTCTTCTCACACGTCTTACAAATACTTGCCATAGATTGGAGAGATCAGCCAAAGCTAAGAAGGCTCCATTGCCAAATATGTCTCCTTGGATGCACCGCTCCTGGCCACATGATATTTACAGTGGCATGCATAATTATTTTGATAATGATACTCAGACCATCATTTCTAATATCTATATACTGTAATTTTTCATAGGGTATTAGCCATTTCTTAGTAGAATATTTTTGTTAGTTATTGAAGGATTCGATGCCTTTATTACTTTGTTTAGGATATATTATATCATAATTTATTTATTGGCTTTATATTTTAATTTTATAATTATTATTATTATTTTAGAATTTTTAATTAAATTATATTTTGGTGAGGGGTTATCACAAACCTTTCTACTTTTTAGTGAAAGATCAGATTTAAAGCTTTTTATTGTGAGAAAGGGCTATAACTGTCTTCAACTTATAGAGTCTTGACATTTTAAAACAAAGCTAAATTTTTAGATTCAATACAAAGATATAAGTATTTAGTGAACAAAACTAATTAACAGACAATGAAAATTCATACCAGAGTGCCTTGTGGTGCAGGCTGTTCACCCATAATATCAAATGGATTTGTTGATCTTGAAGGTGGACGAGAAATTGGCACTTGTCCCTTCAAACAAAAAAACAGTTGCAAGCTCACTAGATTAAGCAAACAGGTTCTGTATACAGAAATACAGAAATAAAATATTCAATAAAGCCCTCAAATATTTGGGTTCTTAAGATGCTTGATCCATTTAATTTATTACCGGCAAAGACATTCCCACGGTAGGAAACTGCACTCCAGAGACCCCACCAAACTGTGTTCCCATCTGGAAATTCATATTAGGTAAAACTGGTTGAACTTGAGTGTATAATGGTGCAGCAAATAAGTCCTGCAATTCCAAAGACACTTTTTAGCACAGAAACAATGCAGCATATGCAAACAAGAAACTCTTCCCACACAGTAATCAATTATGAACTGCAACACTTGAATTTTCAAAAAAGCCGTATGTATGTAATGGTTCCTTTGTCCTATTCCATGCAATGTCATTCCCTATACAAAATCATAGCAACAATATACCTCTGGAATTTCCTTCCTTTGTGTGCTTTCTGCAGTTAGTTGTCCATGCTGGGAACTAGCATCCATATTTGGAAGAGGGGGTTTAGCTACAGATTGTGCTGGTTGAGCAGTTTGAGAGGTGTTTAAACCGACAGATGCAGTTGATGACAATAAACCATTATGTGACTGCCATGTAATCAAATAAACATCCATCAACTTAATATCTATATGTATACCATATACAATCATGCCAAAGTCAAAGCTATCAAAAAAGACAGTTACTCAGCACGTGCTGCTTACTTGTACAGCTGGTCTGCCATTAGATGGTGGCACGGAAGGTGGAACTGTATGAAAATTATTAGAGCCTGAAGCAAATGGCACAGAACCTTGTACCTGTTGAGGAGGAGCCCACGACCATTGTCCAGCATTATTTGGTTTTCCAAAAGGATCAACAATACCTGGCGATGGTCCAGCAACTGGCATTAATGGTGCGGGTGCTGGTGTCGGTATTAAAGACTGTAGTGGATCTGAACCTGGGGCTCGGGCTGGGGCTGGGGCTGGAGCAGACTGTGGAGCCCAATCAAATGTGGCCCATCCACCATTATTAGATGCCGAGGCTGTAGAAGATTGTGAAACTGAAGAGACTCCAAAAAGATCTTGTTGAACAGCTGAAGATGGTTGTGAAACCAATGGGGCAGCAAAAGGATCCTGAGGTGCTATTGCAGATGGTTGTTTAAATGAAGAAACTGCAAAAAGATCTTGTTGTACAACTGTAGATGGTGGTTTAACTGAAGAGGCTGCAAAAAGATCTGGCTGTGTGGGAGTAGAGGAGGGCTCAGGTTCTGCACTGAAATCTATCAAACTTCCTGAATTGGCTCTTTTTAGGGTTGGCGAAGTACCTTCTATTGATCCCATGCTACTTGAAGATGCAGTTCTCTGCCCCCGAAAATCCTTCCGAATTTCAGGCTGGTAATTTGAGATGTAAATCAGTCACTTTTTGTCAATTTTAATTTGTACAAAATAAAATCAAGAAAGAGAGGATGGTCAAAAAAAACTAAACTATATTCTGCTCTGTACTTTCAAAATGAATATGTGAGATTAGTCCAGAGACTCTTACAGCAATTCTTACCAGTGACCGCGTCGACACTTCACCATCCCTGTTGCCATTTGCTCGAGGAAAATCACTAACTCGGAGAGTTGGAACATCATCACCCAAAATATCCCTTACAGGACGAACAGGAGGTGGGCTGAAATCCCTCTGGTAATTTGGTGACCGCTCCTCAGGTCGACGTCTATCGGGTGCATCAGGATAACGACGGTCTTCAAATTTCTTTCTATCACCCACATTTTCAAAATTGCTTGGACTTTTCCTGTAGATATCATCATATCGCCGAGTGTCTTGTCCTGGACTTGTCTTGTAGGTATCATCATATCGTCGATTGTCCTCATAACCTCTATCATTCCTGCTTCTATCTGATTCATATTGTCCTGGACTTCTTTTTCCATCATAACTATTTCTTCTATCATCATATCCTCTATCATCATACCGACCTCGATCATATCGAGTACCTTGCCCAGGGCGATCACCAAAACGACGCTCTGCATATTGATCCTCATAAGGAGGACTACGGGAATCTGACCTGTATGAATCAGGTCGCCTATTTTCATAGGCATCATCTCTATCACCCTATCCAAACATGCATACAAACCATTTAATATCAAACAGAAAAAAATATATATATATTCTAAGTCAAAATGCATAAAATCATTTCATCCAAAGGCTAATTTAAACTCGATATACATTTCAAATGGTATTGCTGTAAAGCAAATGGCTATAGCAATCGCAGGCAACATCCATTAAGGAGCACCAAATGACTATAATAATTTTACAACCAATATCCACTAAGGAACACCCACCATTTTTCCTCGTGGTGGTTTATCACCACCCCTGTCAGCCGCATATCTCTTTTCCACATAAACGTGCTTTATAAAGTCTCGAAGCCTGTCAACATTGCTGCAGCCAAATTTTGTCACAGTTGTTAGAATCAAACCCATGTTAAAAACACAGTTTTAAAATTTAAACCTGGCGAAAACCTTGCTGATCGAAAACTTTTGTCTGACTCGGGGCTAGGAAAGACTTGACAAATTAGAAATATATATCAATTCATAAAACATTTTTAAAATAACATGCAACATGATATTCAAATGCATAAGAAATGAATTTAGAATATACATAGCTAGAAAACTTGTTAAAAAAATCTTTAAAAACATAGAAAGAAAAGAACTTTTAAAACAGAATACAAAAGTTCGGGAAAAATTATAAAATCTGTTGGTTTATCTAGTTTTCTGGCAACCAGTAGCCAGAGACATGATAAAACTTAGTGTAACTTGCCAAGGCTTTTACCGATCAGAAAAAAATAGAAAAAGAAAAAAAAACTTGCTAAGGGCTTTTGGTTTGTGAGTTCTCGAGAAGTTTAAAACAAGGGATTAAAATTGAACTGGATTTCACATTTCATTTTAAGAAAGGAGATTTTGTCACCTGCTGTCAGGGAGTTGATGACGTTGTGGATCAAATTCTTTAAAATATATTTCTTTTGCTTTCTGCAAAATAGATTCAAAGTTTCAAAAGCCTCACTAAAGGATTATTAAACACATAATATTCTCAATTTCATAGACTGAATTCACTATCAAGCATGGAGATATTCACTCTTCTATTTTCTTGAACAAGGAAAAAATTTCTACAAGTCACTCTTGAGTCTTGACACATACCTCATTGCCACCTTGTTGAAGAAAACTCACTTCTTGTGAAGTAAATTTTGCCATTGATACTGATTTCACTCGGTGTGTAAACTCCCGACTGCCAAAATATATAATATTATATATTTACATTCACTTGCCTAATTACGAAATTTGAAGGTCACTATTCAAAAAGTTGTTCAAAACCAACTCTCACCCATATGAAATTGTGGTCGACAAAAAGTTCAGCACATGCAAATGATAACCAACTAATTTTACAAATCTTTAAACTAAAATGTGACTTGATAAAGATCCAAACCTCACTAAATAAACAAATGCATGCTCAATATTTGGTCAACACTAAATACTCACTGAATCCCACTACAAGTTGTGCAAACAAATGTCCAGAAGTTTGTGCACACATATTGAGGTCCCTGAAAGCCAGAAAGTATTTATTTTATCAGCCCAATTAGTAACAGTGATAATCTGAGATATTGATAAACCATTTTTTGACAAGAAAAGAAAACCACGCAGTAGTAAAAATAGCATGATAAAGTATTTTGACAATCAAAGAAACCACACAGCATTAAAAAAACCAAGAGCTAAAAACCCAGATATGTTACTTTAGCAATCCATAAAATTTGTAAACTGGGCCACTAAGTTCACAACTGTGAATAGCATAGTATATAAGCTAAGTTAGTGGTTTAAATTTGGATTCCAGTTGGGGTATGGGGTTCGGCCAATTTGGGTATGGTGATACAGCAAAACAAATGGGGTTGGGTACATTTTGAGTGCATCCATACAAAATAAAAATAAAAAAACATAAATAAATACATATTTTAGCCTAAAAAGAAGATTTAAGTTCAGATAACATACATGTGTTAAACAGTAACAACCATTTAAAATTAATACGCACCTCAATATTAAGAGTTGTAACCCCCTATGTGTGGATTCCATTGAGACTCCATTTTGTGTTACTCTCGGATGGGAGCATCTAGGATAAAATCAAGAGAACCCGCAAGAACAGAGAAAAACAGAACTGGCATTTGAAGGTGCTAAAGAATAGAGCATTATGTGATGCCAGTAACTTTTATCTTTTATAGAGATATGAGAAAGGCAACACTCCAAGACTAACCACTAGAAAGAAAAGCCATAGAAACCCCCAACCACTGTACCATTCCTCAAAAGTACAAAAAAGAAAAGAGGGAAAGGGCAGCATACAATCTTAAAACTGTAGCAGACCCAATGATAATAAAACCATCATTTTTTACATATATACTCATTGGCCATCATTGGACAGAAAAGTAAATAGAAGAACAAGAAGCCTCAGGGAATGTAGACCTTACTACCACATTCTTTTTACCTTCCTAGCTGTAACAGCGCCATTTGCACCAGTTCCCCTGCCATTAACAAGTTTCATTTCTCTCTTTCCATAAAATGCAATGATAAAAACATACAATGCTGTGCAAAGAAAAAGACAAAAAAAGACCGCAATTTGCATAGAGTTTGCTTTGGGCATGGAACTAGGACCCTAGATTCACATGGTTAAGTCCCAGCACAATCCAAGGCCCCAAAATTGTGCCCAGCCAACACCCTCACAAGACCAGACAGAAAACATGGACCAGGAACAAAACTGATGTGGCTATGGGTGTTTTTCCAAGAGAACGAATAAATTAGAGTTCAGAGTTATTCAACCCCCCACTTTGCTCTACACAGGCACCTGAAGCCCAGGACACAAATTAACCGTGTTTGATGCTTATTAAACAAGTTTAGCAACAAAGAAGTTATATAGATCAGTGTTCCATAGCTTGCAGCGAGTCATGCGAATTCAGTCGGGTCACGGGCCGTGCAGTCGCTGGCGGGTTTTCATGACCCGTCGCCATGACTCGGTCGGTCATGGCATCACTTGCTGGGTCCGACAGTCATGACCCGCACATATTGTAGAAAGAAATTTCTTTATCTTAAAGCTACAATAGTTTATAGTATTATACTTACTCTGATATGCCAGAGAAAGAAGCTGCGATGCTCATCTGCAAGCCCCCAACTTCAACAGTATATGAACACGCAATAAATTTGCATCAATCACTAAGCTATGGCTAGCACAAGATGCAAGGCATGGCCCAGAAAACAGTACATTACAAGTTCAATCAAGAGTCATGCGGATCATGGCATGACTCGCCGGGTCCGATGGTCATGACCCACGCATATTGCAGAAAGAGGTTTCTTTATCTTAAAGCTACAATAGCAAAGTTGCATGGATACGGATACAAATACAGATACGGTATCGGGTACGGATACGGCCATTTTTTAAGACCCCCAGTATGGATACTGCTGGATACGGCATTAAAAAAAACACATACACATATATTTAACACAGTTTTCTAAGTTATTAGAGGAGACTTTTATTACTTCAAAAACAATATTGACACATAGATGCTACATAAATATTTACAAGTTAATTTAACACTTCACAATATGCAAAAATAGTAGAATTAGAAGATAACCCCAAAAAATGGGTTGTTGAAATAGAAATACATTTTATTTGTCTTTCTCATTTGGTGCATGTTTTGTTTATAACAATTTTTAAAGAAAAAATTGATTTAGTGAAGTATTTTTTAATTAAGATTGGTAAGATTTACATCAAATCTTTAAAAAAATCAAATCAAATAGTATTCGGTACGGTTGGAAAATCAAGTTTTCTTAGGCAGACATGGGTACAATATTCTTCGTGTATCTGGGCAGTATTGGATACATTTCCAAATTGGATACAGGGATACACGCGCCCAAGGAGGGACAGAGGTGTTTCCGGCAACTCTGTACAATAGTTTATAGTATTATACTTACTCTGATATGCCAGAGGAAGAAGCTGCAATGCTCATCTGTGAGCCCCCAACTTCAACAGTATATGATTAACGCAATAAATTTGCATCAATCACTAAGCTATGGCTAGTGCAAGATGCAAGGCAGGCCCAGAAAACGGTGCATTACAAGTTCAATCAACTACAGTACAGTAGAGATTGTCTTAGTATTATTTTGGATACTAATTTCAATAATACTTTCACATGATTTTATACTCTTGAGCAGGGATCTTGTATTTGCTGAAGACAGATGTACAGGCAAGGAAAATATATAGATGGCATGTAATAGTTACTTGCATGCAATATATATATTTTCCTTGCCTGTACATCTGTCTTCAGCAAATACAAGATCCCTGCTCGGGAGTAGAAAATCATGTGAGAATATTATTGAAATTAGTACACAAAATAATACTAAGACAATCTCTACTGTATTGTAGTTGATTGAACTTGTAATGCACTGTTTTCTGGGCTATGCCTTGCAAGAGTAACTATTACATGCCATATATATCTTTTCCTTGCCTATACTTATGTGATGGATGTATGTTTATATATGTGATCAAATTAGCTACTAAAAGATGATGCAATAGTGTCTTTAAGCTTTATTCCATAATGGGGGGTGAATGAAACAAGTTTAAAATTGTTAAAAATCTCTAAATTTCAAGGGTTTTTTCATTTTGCCGAGTCACGAGTCGAGTCAACCATTCCAACTCATAGCCAAGTCCAAGTCATGGAGCCATGATATAGATCAAAACAGAAAGATTTATAGGAATGGGATAATAAAGCTCTACAAGATAAAACTCCTATTCACAAATATGAAACAGAAAATATATAGCATTTACTTAATAAGTTACAGAAAAGCTCAAAACAAAAACAGATTATCCTATTTGTCACATAAACATAATTTCAAGAGGGTTGGTGGAAACAAGCAAGTCATGTTCTTCCAAAAGAGTGAAAATGCCACTGTAAATTAGCAACAGAAAATAATCAATATATAACATTTTACAAAAAACTAACCAAAGACTAGTTTAGTCACCTGCGCCACAATACAAGATTAAACTTGAACTTAATTAAAGGGCTAGTGATGACAAGCAAAACAAGTTCTTCAAAGACAGAAAAATATCTGCCACAAACATGGACCAAAAAATATGTACCATAGCACTTTGCATGAGAATGATTTGAATAAGGTTGCTAACAAAGGTGTTGGTTAATGTTAATGTGCATTGTCAAAGGAGGATCATGAAAACTAGACATTTTGATAGTGTAAATTCTCTTAGACACATGGAGATGTCGGATATGCATTTGATGCCATTGAAATCATTTCAAAACCAGGTGTGGGAGAAAATAAATGAGCATGCATCTCTACATATAAACATAATTAAAGTACTAGTCAACCAGGATATGCTCAAGCTGTAAAATTATCCAAATTAGTAGTGGACATCCACACTAAAATTCTTGGGCGACATGTAACATGATTAAATGTACAAATGTTGAATAATCTAAACAAGGCGGCCAAGTGCAAGCCCTCACTGACTTAGAAAAAGGTGTGCCCCCTCAGTCATAGCATCCAAGCTAAAGGTCATCTGCTGTTGGCAGGGGAGAAGGGGTTGCATAACGGCAGTCCGAGGCAAGTTAGATATCAAAAGTGGGACAATACCATGCTCTCTGGTGACTGGCTTAGACAGATGAAGATACAAACAATGAAAACATATAAATAAACAACTGGTCAATGTGAAGATCACCTTACGTTGGTCAAAGTTAGTATGGTAAGTGGTCTAGCCCATACCATGGCCGGGCGGATCTGATAATTAGGAAAGAGAGTTTGCAGTCATCATTTGCCACTCAACAGGATACAGCATTTCTAGAGATTTCTACACATCCGGTCTAATTAATTTAACTCCCCGATAATTCAGTAGAGCTAAATCTACAGCAGGCAACCCAAACTATTCACCATTCTAAACTCTCTCCAGATAATTAAAAAGAGCACAAAGGACAAAATTAGGAACTTACCAGGCTGTTGCAATTGATGCATCTTCGGTTAGGAGCGAGCCTCAGCAGCCCTCGAATAATCTTCTCGTTCTTTTCATCTTCCTTTAATCTACTCGCCATAATTCACCCTCCGCAATTAAAACTACGAGAACTGAACACCGGCCACGGCCAAAATACTGATCTGAAAGACAATTTTAAAGATTTCCATCATTACCGCATTCTCCTTGTAGGAGACCTGATTAAAGCAAAGTCGGATTCAAATCCTACCAGAAGCCCAAGGCAGAATCGCTAAATCGCAGCAAAGAAGACCCTAAATGCCCAAATTTAACGGGATATAAGTCATTGAAATCAAACCAAATTGAAAACCCTGCAAATAACTGAACACAAACACAAACTCGTGGTAAATCGAACCCGAAATACTCAAAAATTATAACGACAGGGAGTGACTAAAACCAAACTAAATTCAAAACTCGGCAACGAAAAGATTGAATGAAGCCCACAGAGGTCTAAAATTTGTACGAAACAAGGGATTATTGAAACGAAGCCAGACTCAAACATTAGCTAAAGCCTACAAAAAAAAATAAACAAGCACCAGAATGCAGAAATCCTTATATCCTAAATTTTGCTCAAATTTAGGGAGATCTAAAACCTAAAGGGCAGCAAAACTTACGTTGATTGAGGTCTCGGGTTCAAAAGACGATCGAGGATCGCGAAAAGACAAATTGCTTGAATCAAAACTGCGCTATGGTAAACAAGCTATTAGAAGGTAATAGTAACGAGACACGAAGAAATGATGAATTTAAATCCCTGTGGAACATTTACCAGTAAAAAGAAAACAAAACAATTTTGGTCGAGTCCTCCGAAATGCTTTGATTTACAGCAATCTTGCAGAGAAATCTTACAAATAACTTTTTCGTCAATAGAATCTACGCAGACGACCTCTCCAAATTGCCAGAGTTGGCATGAAATAATTGCGTTTCAAACCCTCATTCTTGCCAGCGAAAAAGGTTGTACAGCTTGCTATGGTCAAGGTATTAGACGACACCACCGGCTGCTTCCGTGATGGTCACCGGTAGGAAGCAGTGAACAAGTGCGATGGCTAAATTTTGAAAGGATTCCATGTGCAATTTCAATGATTGATATGTTAAAATGTGGTTGGGAGGGATTTTCATTTTTCTTTCAACATTTTAAGTAAAAATTTATTGGGAAATGGGCAGCGCGAGAGCGACAATACATGTTAACTTGTTGTAATGGACTTAAAAGTCACTTCGTTGAGCTGTAGCATTTTTCTTTGTTCAATGCACATTGAGGTGCATTCAAGATTTGTTTGCCTAATTTTCTCTTACTTTGTGGGATAAATATTATTTAATTTATTACTATCGGGAGTTTGAATTTTTGCATCTATGATGGAGGGGATATCTATTATGTCAAATTCAATTAAGACATAATTTTAGTCTTATCTAAATTATGACGAATTCACTTACAATGTTTTGATTTTCTTTGGTGTGAGGGAAACTTATTTTCAAAAGGTTTGATCTTTGGTGAATGTGAGGGAACCATGCTATCAAAAAGGCTTCATTCCCAGTGAACTCATTTAAAATCATTTAATCAACTTCATTAACAAGTCAAGGAACCTTTTGTCAAAACAATAATTAAATGAGAATAAAAACTAATACCTTTTACAAGTGGATGTGCATAATGAAAAAGTGAAAAAAAAAACTATTACAAAGTGAATCAAGAATATACAATGAAGTTCGATATGTGAAAAACACTTATGACAAGTTTGAGGAAATGTGTAGTGTGACTATTGTATGCATCCAAAAATGGTCGCCTAGACTTTGGGCCCCATTTATTTGATTTATTTATTCTGAATCAGTTTTATCAATAATCAATATTTTCAACATTATCAATTTCTTGATCAAGTCTTAATTTCGATCATGTATTGGATTTTTATCCTATGGGCTAACCATTATAGCCTAAGTTTTTATTTACTTAAAAAGAATATTTCCTCCATTTTTAATAAATAAAAAACCCCACCTTTTCTTCTTATTCTATGTTGCACAAATAAAACATCATTTTTATTTTATAAAAAAAGAAAAAATATTTTTTGTCTCATATGGACACAAAAGTCAACTCCTATTTTCTCATTGGAAGATATTTGTGCATAAGGATCAAGCTTCCATTTTTTTCCACCGTTGATTAAGTTTTTTGTCTTTTAATCTCAATGGTCCATTTCACTTCATTTCTTATAAAAAGAGAGCTCTCTCCTTCATTTGCATATCCATCATTTTTATACTATTGTTATGTTGCAGGTTTTCTAGGTCATTTGGAGCTCTTGGAAGACATTGTTGTGGCATTACATTTTAGTTGCATATTTGCTTTCATAGTTGCATAATCATGGCATTCTTAATGTAGATTTCTTTTTATGCAATAGATTAGCTTCACATAGCTTAATTAGGGGAATTGTAATCCATTGTTATTTTCTTTCATAGTTGCATTATACTTTCATTTTGATAGATTAATCTTGCATCTTCATCTTTAATCTAGCTTGCATTGCATTTTCATTTGGATTCATTTGAGATATTGGCACTCTTGCCCTTGTCTTCAACCTTGAATCTCTCATTGTGTGGTTGACTAGCAAGGTCATTAGCTTCATAGCTCTAGCTGAGAGCAACTCTACATCTTGCAACTCCATACATAGAGAGCTATGGATCGATTTTTGAGACCTCATTCTTGAGTGTTCTTGATTGTAAGGATCCATAGAAGTGCACTACTTTTGTGTGTACATTTTTTGCGCCCACCATGGGGCAGAGTAGCTTAACTTTATCCTTTATTTTCTACATTTTCACAAAAAAATTTGTCAATTTTCGATTTTATTTTTCGGTCTCTAGTTTTTCTGTCTCAGAGTGTCGCGCGACATTTTTCCAGTGTCGTGCGACAGTTCTTTGTATATCGGTGCGACACTTTACCAGTTAAAAGTGTCGCTCTATTTGACAGAAAGGGTCGCACTATTTGAGGAGTTTTGTCGCCTGCAGTAGGGCAAACTGTCGCACAGGGAAATTTTGTCACCCCAATATACAAAGAAGTGGTGCACGATAGTTCTGGTGACTGTACTGTCACCTGTACCTGACAATGAGTTTTTTTAGCCCTTTTAGCCAAGTTTAAATTGATTTATTTGTTAGTTTGATTTGATGTGGCTAAATAGATTGCATTTCCAGATTTCAGTTGGTTTACTTACTTTCATAGGCACATCTCTTTTGGGTTAATAAAAGGACATAGATTTGCTTTTGATAGTTTGTAAATGCTCTTTGGTTTTCAATATCAAACATCTCATTTGAGTGATTGAGGGCATGGATTCATTTCTTGTTTACATAGGGAGTTAAATGCACCACTTTGTGGACTCACTCTATGTTTACTTGGAAAGTTAAATATTCCATTGTTCAACATTTTTTCATTTGTGAGTAGTATTGATTAGCAACTTTAGATTACTTTTAATTGAACTTGTTAGCTAAATTGGGTGTTGGACTCACTTATTTCTAATCGCCCTTCGTTATTTGCCCTTTGGGTGCAAGGTCAGTATTCATACATGGGGGAGGGATCTACTTGAAAAGAGCGTTAAGTGTTCCACGAAGTTTTGCCCTTTGTATGCTTTCTTGATCTCATTAGTTTTCTTAAGTGTGGACTCACTTTGAGTTGGTGTGAAGAGTTAAATGTTCCACTTTTGGGCTCACTTTGAATTGATGTGAGGAGTTAAATGTTCCACTTTTGGACTCACTTTGAGTTGGTATGAAGAGTTAAATGTTTCACTTTTGGACTCACTTTGAGTTTGTGTGAAGGGTTAAGTGTTCCACTTTTTGGACTCACTTCACATTCTCTTGAAGGGTTAAATGTTTCACTTTTGGACTCACTTCACATTTTCTTGAAAGGTTAAATGTTCCACTTTTGGACTCACTTCACATTATCTTAAAGGGTTAAATGTTCCACTTTTGGACTTGCTTCGCATTCACTTGAAGGGTTAAGTGTCCCACTTTTGGACTCGCTTCACGTTTACTTGAAGAGTTAAGTGTTCCACCTTTAGTGCTTTAAATACTTGTTGATAGTGGATTGCTTGGAGCTAATTGGATTTTAGGATTGTTCTAACCATTGTGGAGCTAACAAGTTGTGCTTGTAGGTGCTCTCATTGCTTGAAAATTTGCCAAAAAATGCATGTCAAAGAGGGCTACTAATGGTTTTTGCAGGGCTGCCCTAAGCATAAAAACCAAACCAAGTGTTTGTTTGATTGCTTTCTTTATTGAGTGCGGCATATACTACTTGTTTTATTTCATAGGCACTTAATACCTTGTTGTAGGAATTTTGAGGTGGTAGGAGAGTATGCTCTTCACCCTTGTGGTGAAACAGAAATCTTGACCCATCTTGAGATTTTGAAAGCAAGGGGGTAATTGAATTTGCTTGGTGTGTTTGGGAGAAGTTTTTGAGATAGGGGATTATGCTCTTCACCCTTGTGGTGAACCAAAAACTTTGAACCTCAAAAATCATCCACTCTTTGTTTAGTATAGGAATCCTTTAGTGGGTCCGCTCTTGAGCAATCAAGAGGAACGACCCAAGTGGGGACAAGTCTTTTGCCAGCTATTCCGACTCACTATAATCTCAAGGCTATCGAGGACACAAAACCTTGGTAGACATAACACTTGTCTTCGCTTGATGTGAGTAGCTCATGGGATTGTGACCATGGGGAAAGCATTAAGCAAGAATGCTTAAGGTACTCTTGAGGCTGCGAGGTCTTAGTCCTTTATGAGGAGCAAGAGGGGTGCTATGAATGGAAGCTCTTATTAAGAACCATAGGTTAGAAGCCACCTTTATTTAGTCGCTTATCTTCTTAGTGCAAGGATTGATCCAAGTAGACTAACCCGGATCACCCCAAGATACTCACCATATGTGTCCCTTTGGTTGTGTTGTTTAACACTTCCACGACAAAGCTAATATCTCTTGTGGGCAACCACTTGGTGTGAGGCAAGGGGACATCAAGTTGTGGGCTAAGTTGGTAAGTATTGAGTCTTGTCTTGTAGGTAGATATTGCTTGAAGTGCCTTCGATTGTGTGATACCAGTGTAAACGTTCTCAACATACAAATAATCGGTAGCATTTATAGGGTGCTTTTTCAATTTTGATATCACAATTGTTTGTCTTGGCAAGGTTGCTTTTGCCCTTGTTCCAAGTGCTTGAAGACACGTTTGATCCCATACTGTTTGCAAACCTGTCAATTTCCTGCTATCATTGTGATTACATTCAAAAAATTAACCCTCAGACTGAAAATTTTGAACAAACAAGCCTTAAAACTGAGATTTTGACACTCACTGGTCATAGAGTCATACGACACTAAACAAGTGGCACATTCTGTTGTGAGAATTGTCACGCGCCAGTTCACCCTTGCAAGTATGTCGCCCTGTTTGATGAAAAGTGGTGTGCTGATAGCCTGGAAACTGTCGCCTAGATTCAAGCAAAGTGTCGCCTAATTATAAACTGTCACCTTTCTTGCCTAGAATGTGTCGCCTGGGCAGTTTCTGCTGGGTTTTTAGTTTTAGTCAGTTTCAATTATTGCTAGTCAAATTAAGTCTTGGAGTAGGTTTCTTGCTCTATTGTTGGAGACCTGTTTTGGCTCTAAATCTCTGATTTTTGCCCCCTAGGAATAGCATCAATTGGTTTACAAGGCCACTTCAAAAATAGTTGTCAGGTTAGAAGGTTATTCTTGGTGAGAAAGCTTATCTCTATAATTGTTAGCTACATTCTTGGAGAATTTTAGTGCTCCTATTGTCCAAATCACTTTCATTTAATCAAATTCAGTTATATTTCGGCCTAGTCCAACCTCCTGATTCAAAAGTGCAAGGGTAGTCACCCTTTGATTTGAAGCACCTCTTTGACAATGTTGGTAAAGCCCATTTTTCTATCTTTTCATTTCATTTTGGACAATACAGAACTTTGCTTATCCTAGTCTGGTGTTGACATTTCAGGAGGTCATCTTATCATTAAGAATCTTTTTCTTTCATGTCAGTTACAACAAGGTACCAAGTCAATCAAGGGAAGCGACCCCCTGTTGTCGTTAGCCAGTTACCACCAGTTAAGACTCGTCAACAACACAAGGGAAAAGAACCCCTTTTCGATCAATCTCCTAAAAGTGAATCTGAGGTTTGTTTTAATCCAAAAGGTAATCCTAGTGAAGTGAGCACCTCTTTAGCACCACTTTCATCAAGTATGGACATGAGTTACACTTTCACTCGACAACAAAGAGAATCCATGAATCAAACTCTTGAGGATATTTTCCAACGTCATAGGAGTACTAGAGTGTATGGTGGTTCTTCTCATGCTAGTCCACCCAGGTCACCCCCCAACAACATAAGGTATTTTGATGCTCACCAACGAGTTGAAAGACATTATAAACAAACTCACTCAGATTCTGGGTCACAACACGAAGACTAGAACAACAAATCTAGTGACCATCACATCAACGCAGCCAACGCAATAAGGCATTCAAGACAATCTTCTCCACTTAAAGATACCTCTCGATATGAAAATACGAGATTGAAAAGAATTGAAAGGGAGAAGCGAGCCTATCTAGATGAACAAGCCGCCAAAAAGGAGAAATTCAGACAACTAGAAGAAGAGGAACGTGTATTATTGGACATAAGAAAAAGAGTCACCTAAGAAGAAGAAGATAGGCTATATGCACAACAACTCCAAAATCAATTTAATGGGAGGGGTACCAATAATGGGACCAACTCACCCCCATCCACCCCTTCACCAAGTCCTAGAAGAAGGTTAAGGACGCCCTCAAGATCCCCAAGTCCTAGAGGTAGAAGGACTTCAAGATATGATCACCATAGGAGATAGTCATCTCCTAGACTTTCAAAACAACCCTCCCAACGAGCACATCATGGCTCACAACACGGAGGAAGTTATGCCAACTTCAATCATAGAGATTTTATGACTATGCAACAAGAACCATCCTTTCAAGCATATGTAGAAAGGTATGTGGAACAAAATAAGGATCAGTTCCTAAAAAGTCTCATCAACAAAGGTGCTAAGGTCCCATATAATTTTGATGTGGACCGAAAGGTAAAGAAGCAAGATCCATCAACTAAGGAGGTGATCAAACAACTGCAAAAGGATATAGAAAGGGTGGGGGCTCCTAAGAGCACATTCAATTTGGATTCTATATGTCCCAACCCAATTGACAAGAGTGTGGTATTGGTTGAGTTTCTTAAGAAAATTGAGTTTCCAACCTATGACAAATATGATGGTGTTGGTGATCCTCATGACCATGTTAGATAGTTCTATATAATGAGCTTTTCTTTTCGCCATGAAGACTCCTATTTGATGAGATTATTCCCAAGGAGTCTCAAGGGTCAAGCCATGGAGTGGTTTACTAACCTTACTCCTCTAGTTAAGACATTTAGAGAGCTTGTGGAAAGATTCGTTCAACATTTTGCTTACAACTTATCAAGGTCGGTCACCATGCTTGATTTGTGCAAACTCAAGTAGAATCAAGGGGAATCCTTTGTTACCTTTCTACAAAGATGGAGACATTTGTGCTCAAAATATCCAAGGACAATTCCTGAGGAGGAAATAATAGACATCATTGTGAGCAACTTGGTACCGGAATTAAGGTATGAAGTAAGGAAGATCCCATTTAATTCTTTTGATACCATGGTAGAAGTGGCGTGTCACATAGAGGATGTCCTGAAAGAACAAGGAATTTTGGCCAAAACAACTAACAACAACAATGGCCAAAACAATAATAATAATGGTAACAAGGACAAAAAGACCTCTTATTGGAATAAGAATAAACAAGTGGTCAATGACGGAGTTGTTGATTCATCACAACCTAAGAATGAAGAAGTTCTTAATCTCTCTAATGTAGTCCAAGCCATGAAGTTGCAAACATCTTCAGCACAACAAGAGAATAAACCCAAGTATCAAGGGAGACCTAAAACAGAAAAGAGACAATTTACCAAACTTGGGGACTCCTATGCAGACATTTTCAAGATGTTAATTGCTCATAATTTGGCGCACCCACAAGATCCTACAAAGCATCGCATACCAGATCCTAAGCCTCATTGGTGGGATGAGAAGGCTTTTTGTGTCTTTCACAATGGAATTGGACATGATATAGAAATTATTTTAAACTTAAGCATCTTGTCCAAGATCTTATTGAAAGTGGACGATTACAAGTTGATGGTTTAACCACTAATGCGGATCACAAAGCTTTTAAAGAACCCTTGCCCAAATATGAGAAAGGAGAGAATTCTAACAATAAGAATGGCAAGGCTGCTATCAACTACACCTACACAAATGCTGAAAATGTCATTAATATGCTTGAAGTTGTTGATGATAATGTCAACATGATGAGAGGGAAAGACCCTTATGGATATGATGTGGATTCAAATCCTATGCTTGATGAAGGACCCATTGTGGTCCTAAAAGGTCCTCACTCACGAAGGATGTCTCAACCCCTCAATGCTATCACTAGGAGTCAGTCTCAAGCTCCCATTGTTATTAGAGGTCCTAGCTCTAGTAAATCTAAGCAGCCAGTGTCAAAAGGTGTTCTTCCTAAATCTGTTGTTGGTCCTGAGTTGAATTATAATCTTGTTGACCAATCACAACATACACCAGCACAGATATCAATCTTTGAGCTTTTGGAATTGTCCCCTAAGCACAAGCATGTCCTTGAGGATGCCTTGCGAGCGGCTAATGTCCCTAATGATATATATGTAGATCAATTCCAAAATATGGTCAACCACTTGGCTAGCCCTCACTACCTTACATTCTCAGAAGAAGATGACAAGTCATTAAGCCACCCACACAATTTGGCCTTTCATATAGAGGTTATGATCCATAAGACCCGTGTTAGGCACGTATTGATAGATGGGGGTGCGGGGCTTAATATTTGTTCTTTGAGCTTATTGAAGGCCCTGGGTTATTCAGAAGAAGTCATTGATACAAGGAAGAAGATAACTATCAAAGCTTGTGATGAAGCAGAATGAAGTTCTAAAGGATTGGTTGTTCTTCCTATCCGAATTGGTCCTGTAGAGAAAGATATTTTGTTTCATATCGTTGATGTTGGTCCTTTGGCTTACAATACTTTGTTGGGCAGACCTTGGATACATGAGATGCAAGCAGTCCCATCTACTTATCATCAGTGTGTGAAGTTCCCTTACAATGGAGTAGAAGTTTGCATACCCAGGGATAGCACATTGTCAGTCAACACAATTTCAGCAGGGTCTCACATTCCTTTGAATAGGGAGGTCGACACTTTTGATACCACATTTGAACAATGCAAAGACAAATTCAAAGCCATGGATCTTGGCATGGGGGATTACAAAATTGATTCATTCACAAAATTGCCAATTTCTCCTAGGTCTTATGGCAAACCTTCTTAAGATATGAAACCCTCATCTTCAGCCATCACATTATTCGACAAGTTTGTGGAATCCTCAGTTCTGATTCAAGAGGAAAAATAAGAGGTTGTCGTTAGGGATTGGATTTACCGAGAAGAGAAATACCTGCATAATGAGAATTTTGCACCTTCCCCTAGAGCTTATGGGAGAGGATATACATTGGTCAAGAATATGGGTTATCCGGGACATGGTCCCCTTAGTCACAGATTGGATGCCAGGGCTGAACCTTTGGATCATGCACTTTTTGCATGAAGGAATAAGTCAACAGTTGGCTTAGGTTTTGAAAATAAGAAACAAAAAAATGTCCCTGTCTCAGATGTGACGGATAGTGACAATGACTCAGACTACACACCTAATCTTTCTAATCAACAAGACATGTCTGATGATTGGGTGCCTTCAACAAATCTCCTTTGGGGAGATTCAAAAGATTTGATAATTGACAGTCCTACTATCCCAGCTGCGACAGATAGTGACTATACGAATGCTAGATTGACAATGGAAAGTGTTGCTATCCTAGCTGCGACAGATAGTAACAATGCTAGTGTTAGAGAAGGGGAAACTCTTCCCAATCTTGAGGCTTCTACATCACAAAGCCCAAATAATGATTCAGAAACAGACTCACATGAGTTCAAATGGGACTCACTTTTAGATGCAACAGTTGATTCAGACATGGATGTTGTCCATACTTATAGTACTCAACCCAATGTGACCAACGAGCCTAGTGTAGGACTAGAGGATTGGACTCCTCGAATTGCCTTAGTGGACGACGCTTTGTTTGGTAGGACAAACCCTAATTCGGGTATCTTAGAAGGAGACTTGATGAATCTCAATTGTATGGTCACCAGAGATAACACCTTCCACATACACAATGTTGAACCAGTCATTGACCTACCCCTTGTTCATTTCCACCTAATTGACTAGTCTCAGCGACATCAAGAGCCTAAACTCCTCACTTTTCAGAATGACTACGAAATTGCCTACTATCTGAATGCTCTTGAACCTATAGTCTCTTCCACCGGCGAACCGACAACAAGTATGATGGAGCCTGATATTAAGTACCTCAGTCTAAAAATAAAAGAAAAAGAAAAAAAGAAAGATGGTTCTGATGGCGAAAACCACTTTGTGGCGGTGTCAGAACCCAAAATAGTAAAAATATAAGATGTATCCGAAGGTGAAAACCTTTTTGAGGCGCCTAAGGATGGGGTACTTAATAACTTGCCCAGTTACTTCTAGGACAGGTCATCAGTTCTCATGGAGCCCACACAACCAGTGAATTTGAATACAGAAGAGGCTCCCCAAATAGTGCACCTAGCTCAGTCTCTATCAGTTGAAGAAAAAGAGGCATATACAAAGTTTTTGCAAAAGAAGAAAGTCAACTTTGCTTGGACATATTCTGATATGCTAGGGCTTGACATTGATCTTATTATGCATCATCTATCTATAGCTCCAGGAATAAAACTGGTTAAACAAAAGTTGAGGAAAATGCATCCTCACATAGCTCTTATTGTTAAAGCTGAATTAGAAAAGCTCTTACATGCAGGATTCATTCGAGCTATTGACTATGCTGAGTGGATCTCCAATATTGTTCCAGTTTCAAAACATGATGGTTCCATTCGCATTTGCACAGACTTCAGAGACCTCAACAAAGCATGCCCAAAGGATGACTTTCCACTCCCAAACATAGACATGATAGTGGATATGATGGCGGGTTATGAGATATATTCCTTAATGGATGGGTTTTCCGGATATAACCAGATAAAAATAGCTCCCGAAGTTCAAGAGAAAACAACTTTCACATGTGCATGGGGAACCTATTGTTGGAACATCATGTCGTTTGGCCTAAAGAATGCAAGAGCAACATACCAACAAGCTATGACCACAATTTTTCATGATATGATGCATAAGAACATGGAAGATTATGTGGATGATACCCTAGCTAAATCTAGGAAATGGGATACACACCTCGACGATTTGGAAGTAATTCTAGATCGCATGGAACAGTTTCAACTTAGATTGAATCTGAAAAAGTGTGCATTTGGAGTTACCTTAGGTAAATTTATAAGATTCATAATTTTAGCAAAAGGAATAGAGGTTGATCCTGAAAAGGTCCAAGCTATCTTAGATATGCCACCTCCAAAGAACATAAGTCAAATGAGAAGTCTTCAAGGATGACTCTAATCTATACAGAGGTTTATTTCACAACTTGCAGATAGAGCATAACCTTTCAATAAAACATTGCATAAGGGAGTCACATGCGTGTGGAATGAGGATTGCCAAAAGAGCCTTGATCAAATAAAACATTATTTGGCTAATCCTCCAATATTGATGCCTCCTATTCCAGGGAAACCATTGATCTTGTACATTTCAGCAACAAAGTCTTCCTTGGGGGCATTGTTAGCTAAATTAGATGACACTGGGAAAGAAAGGGCCATATACTATATCAGTCGTACTCTAGTATCTTATGAGATCAATTATAATAACATTGAGAAGTCTTGTCTTGTAGTAGTGTTTGCTTCCCAAAAGTTGCGACACTATATGCTTGCTCATACTATACATTTGGTTGCAAAAATTGATCCTCTTAAGTACTTGCTTAGTAAGGCTGCCCTCACGGGTAGACTTGCTAAGTGGATGATGGTATTATCAGAATTTGATATAGAGTACATTGAAAGAAAGGCCATAAAAGGGCAAACTATTGCTGACCAGTTAGCTGATTTTTCAGTTAAGGATAGTATGCCTATTCAGGTAGAGTTCCTAGATGAACATATTCTATACATGACCACTCGCACTTAGAAGATGTTCTTCGATGGTTCCAACATGCAAAATGGATCAGGTGTGGGAGTATTGTTTGTTTCTCCTCATGGGTATAATATACCAAAATCTTACAAACTTTTATTCTCATGTACAAACAATACTGCAGAATATGAAGCATTAACCAATGGATTGAAACTAGCTATAGAATGGAACATAACAGAGTTGCATGTCTTTGGGGATTCATAGTTAATTATCAACCAAGTCAATAAGGAGTATCAAACCAAGGATGATAAATTGGTACCTTACAAAAAGATGGTTGATTCATTGAGATGTTACTTTACCTTTGTGACATTCCAACAAATCCCTAGAGCAGAGAACAAAGCTGCAGATGCTATGGCCACATTAGCTTCACTCCTTCAGTTGGAACAACATGAATCAAGATTTGAATTCCTGGTGGAAGAGCTACACCATCCCATATTTGACTCATCTGAAAGTCATGTCATTTGTACCCTTGTCACTCATGAGTCTTCCCGATATGGTGCTATCTATTCATATCTTCGTGATGGCATCATCCCTGACACATTCAACCATTCTGAACATCGAAACCTTGTCCGTAATGCCTCTCACCACACCCTTATCTCTGGTGATTTATATAAGAGGGTTTTAGATGGGACACTTCTTAGATGCTTGGAAAAGGAGGAATCTAACCAAGCGTTAGCAGACATCCACAAGGGCATTTGTGGTGGACATTCCAATGGTCTTGCCATGGCCCAAAGGTTGCTTAGGGTGGGGTATTACTGGCCCACAATGCAAACTGATGCAGTAGCTTTCTTTAAATCTTGTGAGAAATGTCAAAAACATGGAAACCTGATTCACGCTCCAGGGAGGGAGCTAATTCCTTCTATTTCTCATTGGCCATTTCAGTGCTGGGCTTTTGACCTTGTGGGGCAAATTCACCCCAACTCATTAGGTGGACATAAGTTTATCATCACAGCTATTGATTATTTCACGAAGTGGGTAGAGGCAGTCCCTCTTTCTGTTGCCTTGGGCAAAACAGTTTCACTCTTTATCCTGAATCATATTATTTGCCGATTTGGAGTGCCTTCTGAGATTATTATTGATAATGGAGGTCAATTCAAGAACAAGGACCTAAAGCATTTATGCAAAAAGTTTAAAATCAAGCAACATTGGTCCTCCATCTACTTCCCATAAGGAAATGGACAGACAGAAGCCTTTAATAAAACCATTCTTAAGATTCTTCATAGGACAGTGCACAAGAATGGTAGGGATTGACACTTGCAAATCAATCCAGCACTATGGGCTTATAGAACAAGTGTTCGCACACCTACAGGAGCTATGCCTTTTGCCCTTACCTATGGCGCTGAAGTGGTATTACCTTTAGAAGTAGAGATCCCTTCACTTAGAGTCTCACTCAAAGGTTTGATTACAGATGAGGATTACCGTGTCATGAGGTTACAAGAACTAGAAGTTCTAGATGAGAAGCATAAGGCTTCCTTTGATCACATGAGAGTATATCAGAAGCGTATGTCCAAGGCATTTAACAAGAAGGTTTTCCCTAGAGAGTTTCAAATAGGTGATCTTGTTTTGAGAGAGAATCCTAAGAATCAACAGAACAAAGAACAAAAGGGCAAGTTCAAACCCAATTGGCTCAGACCATACATTATTATAGCGACTTTTGGTATAGGTGCATATTTACTGTCAGATGAAGATGGAGAACAACTCCCTGAGCCCATCAACATTGTGCACCTCAAGAAGTTCTATCCTTGATGCCCGTTTTTGTCTGGGGGCATCCTTTGTACATATTTTATGATCCTGAAAAAATACCAAAAAATTGATATATAATGCTGAAAAAAATCCTAAAAAGCATAAAAAGTCCTAAAAAAATACAAAAAATAATAATAATTTAAAAATCCAAAAAAATAGAAAAAGTGCCTTGGTGAAAACCTGGAAATAGGCGCCTTGGTAGCAAAAATACAAAAAAATGAAAAAAATCAAAAAATGAAAAAAGATTCCAAGTGGTGAAAACCTGGAAACAGGCGCTACTTGAGGCCTTTGCACCCCTATTTGTTATAATGCATCCTCGACACTAAACCTTTCTCCATCATGCCTTGACCTTATTTAACTTGGTCTGGAATTGGTCTTTACCTTTGTCTAGGGGGCATACCTGTTAGCATAGGTCCTTTAGGTGCGTTTGTCTCTTGGGGCATTTCACAATCAGGTGTTTTTTAACACCACCCCAAACAGTGTTTTTCAACACTACCTTTGCGTCGAGTGTTTCTTAACACTTATTAGATGTCTTACCCAACAGTCTAGTATGATGCAATATTTCTCATTGGCAGATGTGATAACCAGAGTCTGACTCTACGACCAACACGCACGCACTTAAACAATCAACTCACTTGAGATATGTTGACTTTATTTTTCTTTGTGTGTTGTCTATGAGGATTTCTTTGATGAGTGGTCTCTCCCTGAGAAGTTTTCGATGATGCATAGCTAGAAGACTGAGGGTATGAGAACATGTTTTTCTTTATTTATCTACTTGTGGGTATATTTTGTTGATCCTAACTGTCATGAGCATTTATGCTGGTCTTACTTGACACTATGGATTGACAAGGTATTATCCTTGACTGTTTTGCGAGTGCATGCTTTTAGTTATCCTGACTTTCATGTGTCTTGATACAAGCATAATCTCGCCATATCAAACTTAGGTGATCTCACTGCATTAGTCATCTAGACCTACATGTCTTTGATGCCTAGGTGGGATTTCCACATTTCTATCTGATAAAGATCATATTCATATCCACATAGTTATGCTAGTGTGCATTGTATGATCTTACGGTGCTACATAAAGCTCGATGATGATAATTAGATGTCTATAAGCGTTGTGACCTTGCAAGTCAACCACTTTCATAGTAGCTTGCATTCTTAGGTTCATGAGTAGATTAGTTCTTTGCATTTTGCATATGGAGAGAGCGCTCCTTTTCATCATTTATGGACTAGTCGGTCAACTGTGTTCATCTTTTGCTTCTTCTCGATCATGTCTTTCACATCACATCCTTTTCTATGACCTTTTTCCCCCCTTCCTATAGCATTTTGAATTTTTTACCAAATTCCAAAACACCTTGGAATTGCGTGGAAATTGCACCCCTAGCTAATTTCGACGTCCTGAATCCATTTTTGGACTCGAAATCGAAATCTGAGGTCATCTTTATAGTCAAAATTGCATCTCAAAATTTTCTTTTTTCTATGCAGTTGACTGAATTTTTGAGGCATAATTTGATTTTCGGTGGAATTTCTTCCTTCCATGTCTCTCAAATTTTCTATTCTTTCATTCACTCTATTTCTAGTCTGCTATTTCTATTCTTCTACATCCTCACTGAGGCATGTTTCGTTACCTAATGGTTATCCTGTTACCCTTTACCTTTAATTATGATTTTATTATGATTTGATCATCTTTACCAATTTTTTGCTTCTCCTCTTTCTGATTTTGATTTCGATATTGAGGGGGCAATATCTATGGGATTCTCATCCCTGATTTCTTGATTCTCTCGATTCAGACATCTTTTGTGAGATTTTGCTCAAATTTGAGATTCTTATCTCTTACTTTGAATGTGATCCCGAATCGACCTCATGTTCAAAGACCTTTGTTTATTTTTTGTCCAGATGTGATCCAAAATCGATTTCACATCTGAGTTGTTTTGTGATCCCAGATCAATCTCACATTTCAACTTCATTCTTTGACTACATGTGTTCCCAAATCGATCACACATTAGTCAAAGAGGGGCAAATGTATGCACCCAAAAATGGTCGCCTAGACTTTGGGCCCCATTTATTTGATTTATTTTTCCTGAATCTGTTTTACCAATAATCAATATTTTCAACATTATCAATTTCTTGATCAAGTCTTAATTTTGATCATGTATTGGATTTTTATCCTATGGGCTAACCATTATATCCTAAGTTTTTATTTACTTAAAAGGAATATTTCCTCCCCTTTTAATAAATAAAAAGCCCCACCTTTTCTTCTTATCCTATGTTGCACAAATAAAGCATCATTCTTATTTTATAAAAAGAGAAAAAGTATTTTTTGTCTCATATGGACACAAAAGTCAACTCCTATTTTCTCATTGGAGGATATTTGTGCACAAGGATCAAGCTTCCATTTTTCTCCACTATTGATTAAGTCTTTTGCCTCTTAATCTCAATGGTCCATTTCACTTCATTTCTTATAAAATGAGAGCTCTCTCCTTCATTTGCATATCCGTCATCTTTATACTATTGTTATGTTGCAGGTTTTCTAGGTCATTTGGAGCTCTTTGAAGACATTGTTGTGGCATTACATTTTAGTTGCATATTTGCTTTCATAGTTGCATAATCATGGCATTCTTAGTGTAGATTTCCTTTTATGCAATAGATTAGCTTCACATAGCTTAACTAGGGGAATTGTAATCCATTGCTATTTCCTTTCATAGTTGCATTATACTTTCATTTTGATAGATTAATCTTGCATCTTCATCTTTAATCTAGCTTGCATTGCATTTTCATTTGGATTCATTGGAGATATTGGCACTCTTGCCCTTGTCTTCAACCTTGAATCTCTCATTGTGTGGTTGACTAGCAAGGTCATTAGCTTCATAGCTCTAGCTGAGAGCAACTCTACATCTTGCAAGTCTATACATAGAGAGCTATGGATCGATTTTTTAGGCCTCATTCTTGAGTGTTCTTGATTGTAAGGATCCATAGAAGTGCACTACTTTTGTGTGTACAACTATTAGGTGAGATAACAAAAACTCTGAGTTCAATTTAACCTACTTAAGCTAGTGGCCATGAGTCTATTAGGTATTCTTGGTTCTCCAACCCGCTTTCAACAAATTCTAAGAAATTACAAATTTAAATTCTCGAATCTATTGGAAAGCTAGCTAACAAACAAGAGAATCAACTATTCCCTCATCTACTATAGGCTCTACGGGACCTGGGGGCTAATACACTACATTCTACATGAGTGTTTTAACCTTATCACAGTATACATCAAAACATTTGTGTGAATAGGGAAAGGATTCGAGAAACATTGAACAATCTTATACAGTCCTTATACCCTCAATGCTCAAACATTAACATGGAAAAATCAAATAAAAGAGAGCTACACATTGAATGATTTCTTCTTTATAAATAATTATTTTATTGGCCAGTTCCTATTTTTGAAAAATAAATTCTTCAATATATCTACCAACATATCTTGACAACAACTCTTCTAGTGTTTAGAACATATAGCATTGTATTATGACAACATGAACCTACAAATATAATATTAATATAGAAGTCTTCTTAATAATCACTTTCCTAATACAACAAATCCTACTTGCATCTTAGAAACATTTCTCACCCTCCTTGAAAATGTACCAACTAGAACAATAAATTATATAACACATGTGTAAGTGAATAATGTCTACCATCTTTAAAGGTGTACTTTTATTCAAGAAAAAATAATATAACAAATGAGACAACATTTGCAAATCAAACCATCATTAATATAAAGTCAACCATAAGTTTATATATATATAGACAACTTGAGTAACTATATTGAATCAGTTATATAAACATACAAAATTACTTTGATATACAATACAAATGTTTTTGTTCCTCGCAAAGTTAATATTTTGCAAAATAAAAATCAAACTATATTGTGCAAAGGTAGTCTCTTTGTGTTAGGTCTTAAAATCACTATTCTGCTTCGTATGACTACATTTCACTCATAAGGTCAAGGATGTCAACATATTGAGCAAAAAACATCCTTTTACAAAATAATAGAAGACTTTGAGCTAAATGTATGACAGTGGGTTTTATCTCTTATGCTTCAAGCTCAACTTAGTCTTGAAAGGGAATTCCCATGGGTATACCTAAATAGTCTTTATGATCACAGAAGATGAATAATGAATAAACATGGACGACCAAAAAAATTTCATTATTTAAGCCCCTAAGACTATCACTAGACTAAGAATAATGCCTATCATAAAGACCCCTATATAGTTGATAATCGAATGCAAGCATGGCCAACATGAGATCGATTCATTTAAATAGCTCTCTTTAATATAAGCTCCTAATAACAATACAAGGTCATGACTGCACTTAAACTACTCTTACTCTTATACTACTAATTTATTATTTGATTTGGGCATGAGATTTGTGTTGAAAATTAAGGTTTCTTAAGCTCAATATTTTATAATACTAATTCATTTATTAAATGTATTTATCTGTTTATATTTATATTTTATTACACATCCTACTTCGTCTTTTAGTGTGACCTAACATGATTAGTTGTCATCATGTTGGGAGGTGAAAAGGGTGTTTTTGACAATAAAATCCATGCAAATGACTTCTTTAAATTAGCAATATTTTGCATGAATTAATTGTGTTTTAAACCCTTAGGTTTTCCAGTAAAAAAAGGTTGTACAACTTGTTATAGTTAAGGTACTAGATGACACCACCAGCTGCTTCCAGTGATGGTTACCAATTGGAGGCAATGAATAAATGGTATGGCTAAATTTTGAGACAATTCCATGAATATTTCAAGGATTGATATGTTAAACATGGTTGGGAGGGAGTTTCATTGCTACTTTCAATATGTTTGTAAATATTCATTGGGAAATGGGCATTGTTAGAACAATACTATGTTGTTAATGTTAGAAAAATGTGTCTCAACCTTGCATTTACGTATAATTACTATTTTTGGTAAGTTTTTATTTGAGCACAAATTTTCGCTAATCTTTCTCAAAAGTTTTGGATGGGTTAAATAAGCATGCTGGTAAATTTTTGTTGCAAGATCAAGTCCAGTTTTGAAGATATTAAAGTTTTCATTTTTTAAGTCACTAGTAGGGGCCCATTTGGTAGTGGGAATTAGGAAATGATGAATTTGATCAAATGCTGAAAATGGTCAAATCATGGATTTGATAATCCGATTTTTCATTTCTGGATTATGTTTCGACCGTTTGGTTCCACTTTTTGAAACTTGAATTGGAATTTGAGTATGATTTTTTTTAATTGTTTTAATGTTTTTTGTGTGATGATTTTATTCACCTTCATGAAATTACAAGATTAACTAAGAACAACAAGAATTAGAGTGAGAACTAATCTAATCAATGCACAATTAATCTATCAACATCTCATGGATCTCTAAAATAAAGTGGTAAATGAGGCTCTCAGCTATGATCCTCACTAGTGATACTCTAAAGATGAGAATTAAGCTATATGATATGCAATTAAGATCTATTCAATCAAATTCTAGCTCTATTTGATGAACAATCTACTATGATCAAAGAAATTAAGCTATTAAAATTGACAAGTGAGTGGTGTGGATGCAAAATGCAAGAGCTTTGCTGCAATTCAAAGATATGGAATGGATCCTTAATGCCTCAAAATGCTTTCTACTTATAGGATTTTCCCAAGGGTAGGGGGTAGAGTGAGTTGATCATGGTTATGCTTGGGTAAGGTCAATTGGCTTTGCTTTGTCCATAAATGGGGGGACAAGGAGGGGACAATCATTTAAATGGTTTCAAAAGGCTAGACCATTTCAACAAAAGTGAGTGATTTGTGTCCATTTTGTCTCCAATTTGCTTCGTTGAGGGAAATTATGATTTATTAATTAATTAAAGTAATTAAATTTAGCCATGAAGGGTAAGAGGTTCATTTTGATTTTTGCTTTCAACAACTATGTCATTAATTGAATTTAATCAATTTCATAGTGTTTTTCCCTTTTTCAAGCTTTATTTAATCATTTAATTGAATTTTCCTTTGATTTGAACTGCCTTTGTTCCATTTATTGATTTTTCGTGCTATTTTGATGATTTAATGCACCTTTTGATTGATTTAAGCCTCTGACCAATTTTCTATGTCTACAAATGCCCCTCTTTGAGTCGATGTGCGAAGAACACCGATTCAAAGATTCTTTATGCCCTGATTGCGATTCCCAATGTGATTGATTGCTGCCTCTTGATACAAAAAAATTTATGATGCCCCACTGATTTCATGATGTATGATTGTGACTTTGATTTGATACCCTTATTGCCCCCTCAGAAATTAAAACATATGAATTGCATGTTTTGAAAACAATTATTGACATTTGATATAGCAAATATGTTTTAGTTTCTGACTATTGATAATATCCCACAATGTATGATTATGCCCTGGTTTGATTTGATATGCTAAGAGAAGTCAATGGCTAATTTCAAGTTCAAAATTAGGTCAAAACTACCTTAAATAGGTTAAGAACCCTCTTTTACCATTCATTTTTACTTTTTACCCTTGGTGATTTTGCTCTGATTCTCTAGCGATTTCAAGATGGTTGTGCCAATTCAGGAGCATAGATTCGAGAGATGTCGGAGATATGCGAGACCTGCTGATTATGGGCCTCCAGTAAGTCATTATGAACTTCACTTTTGCATTTATTGATCATTTATTAAGCATTTATTGCAATTTCATGTTTTATCATTGCTTTGCATTCGAGAAATCACGCCTAGGACAGAATTGATTGTCGCTTAGGGTCTTTTATTGTCACTTCCATGGTTTTTATTATCGCCTCCGCGTAATAATCTCCTGCTTAGAAGATAATTAAGTCTCGCCTAGCAGGAAAAAACTGTCGCCTTGCCCCAAGGAAAAATACCCCTTTTCGAATAGGTTATCGCCTACCCGAAACCTAACCATTTAACTCTTGCCTAATAGAAACTCTCTGTCGCGATGTCAAATTCACTGTCGCATATAGAAAATCTGTCGCCTGGCAGAATAATAAAGTCGCTTAGGACCAAATTAAGTCATGCCTAGGTTAAAATGTCGCCTGACAGCAGAAAAATCACGCCTAATGTATTTTTGCAAAAATTTTGTACTTTTTACACGTGTTGATCGTATCTGATGAACAATTTGATAACCCCCTGATGAGAAAGTCGGATAATTAGTGTAGGTCTATGATTGCCAACAAAATAATGGTTTGGATATCAGGATAGTAGTACTTTAGAATATGATTTGTCAATCTAATTTGAATATTAACTGATAGGATGAATCAATTAGTGTGAAAACCAATATGATTTGAGACTGTCACTTCGTTCTCAGGATATAGAGAAACGAATGATGATACTTTAGTGTGATTACTTGATACTTTTGATTGACTTGAGATAATTCCTTGATACAATGTACTGATATTATTCCTTTACCTTGCCAACAGGATCATTATCCTACTTTATACGTTCGTTTAGTTGTGTCATGGGTTATTGACTTAGGTCAGAGACTTTCAACAGTTGAGTTCCGCGTTATTGAGAG
Organism: Chamaecyparis obtusa; assembly: GCA_027943335.1. NCBI lineage: Eukaryota > Viridiplantae > Streptophyta > Pinopsida > Cupressales > Cupressaceae > Chamaecyparis > Chamaecyparis obtusa. The sequence continues at coordinate 722,250 of BSBK01001471.1, read as the reverse complement.
ATGTGGTTTGAGTTTCCTCCTTGATCTCCCACGGTTCCAGCTGAACCATGGTTTATTGACTGCAGTGGCGGAGCGATGGCACTCCGACCACAACACATTCCACTTGCCATACAGAGAGATGACGATCACGCCAGAGGACGTGTATCGATTATTGCGGATTCCATGCAGGGGTGAGTTGGTGTACTATGATTCTACATATGATTCCTCTGTCTATCGACGAGTATTCAGGGACAACACTATTAGAGATGGGGATACTATTACGTGACCTTAGTTTGCCTCTTTTCTGACATTACCAGCAGTTTTGGGTGCCTTGATTGGCGGTCTACTTCTTCCCGACCGGCGAGGTCATGGTTTTTCAGTCAGTTGGGGCCGAATTATAGAGGATTTACTTGCTCATCCTCGATGGTTTGATTGGGGTTCCTGCGTCTTGGCACAGTTGTATCATGATTTACATGAGGTAGTCTATCGAGGTAGTGCCTCATTGTCAGCGGGTGTTATTGTTCTGCAGTTGTGGATATGGGAACATCTTCCCATTACTAGGCCTATTTCTGACAGAGTTCGACCTCAGGGATATCCCTACGCTTTCTTATATACAAGCATGGTCATACAACATCATATGGGTCATTTGGATTACTGGCGACATCAGATTGATGATCTGGATCAGGTTATATGGCATCCTTATCTCAGTTGTGATCGTTGGAGAGAGGATGGTGATGAGTTACCATATATGTTTGCCCCTCGCTGGATGATTGGGTGCACTCCTACCACTATTGAGCACTTCTGCTTTGGTCGAGTTTTGAGATAGTATGGGCGGATTCAGGATATGCCTCAGGGCAATGCATTATATGCTCGAGTACAGGTAGAGATTTCTCTATGGGGTCCATGTATTGATTATCGGTTTGCATTAGGTCAAATTGTGGGTATGACTATTTACAGATGGGAGATACTTCCTGGTATGGCTGATGCTGGGATGTCACATGAGTATGCAGATTGGTGGTCTCACCATAGGTTTCCTCGGTTTACTGATCCGGCAAAGCCTATTCCTGGATGTCGTGATGGTGAGAGAGGTGGTAGACATCAGAGAGGTCGAGGACATAGACATCCTCAGGTTGCTGCAGGGGGAGGTTAGGTGAGATGAGATCTGGGTCATGATAGGCAGGATAGAGCATAGGATGATGCAGCTGTTAGACGGCCTAGAGCAGATAAACAGGACAAAGTGCATAGACATCAGAGAGCTCAGAGACATGCACAGATTGATGCAGCTAGGCAGGTTCCTGGGATATTAGATCCCTTGGTACAGTTACAGAGAGTGGCCTTAGCACAGCCTGATGGTGATGCAGCTCATCAGGATCAAGTACAGCAAGATGATGCTCAGCAGGATGATGGAGCTCCATAGATGCCTCCGCCAGCTCGACAACCACAAGGTGCACAAGGTGATCGCATGGATGGATTAGAGCGAGGTTTACAGTCTATGAGGATAGATATATCTACTGTTGTGGGTCGATTGGACCAGGTTGCCTCTTTATTACAGTAGCTTGTATATGTCATGGTTGTTCAGAGGCAGGATGGAGTGGGTACATCACAAGCTCCTCCCCCATAGGATAGTAGAGGGCCAGATGGATCTGGTGCTACAGGCTCTTGAGCGATATGATGAAAGATTTACTTAGTGTTGTTGGTCCATCTTTTATGTTATACTCATTTATCGGAACATTTGATAGATCACTTTGATGATACCTTGACATATTTGATGTGTGGGATCCTCCTTTTTTATGATGATATATGATGATATACTTCTTGATTCTCTTTGATGAGTTTGATTATAAGATTATCTTTTATGTAGCTATATGATGTTTGATTTATGCATTTACTTGAATTCATGCTATGAATGCAGTATCTTATTTTATGATATATATAGATGTATGCAAAGATGTATGAATTTGGTGATTCTCTTCTGTTGTTCATGTATGGATGTAAGATGTTTAATGGAAATGCACATGTATGTTCATATGTTTTTTATTTTATTTTTCAATGTATGCTAGTTTATCCTTAACTATATGAGTGCACATGATGTATGGATGATTTTTTGTTGTAAATGTGGATAATGAATAATGCTCAATGCGTGTATGCAAAAGATAATCTCATTTTCTTTATTGTGTTTTTATCAAGAACAAACATTATTATTGAACCCCTTTTGCGTAAATGTTTTAACTACCCAAGATTATTGATGTACCCCCTCGTTCCCTTGGAAAAGTAACCATAAACACATGCATTTGATCAAACAGGACAATGCAATTAATCTAACAAGATAATGCAATGAATCTAATATTCTTTGCAATGCAACCTAAGTGTCACCAGCTTTTAGCAAATAAATGCCTTGAGGATAAATTTTCATCATTGAGCATTTGGGACTGGAAAGCAAGTATAATCACCATTGCCCACTGACATGATGATATAAATACCACTTTTTATCGCATTTGGTAACCTCTTTTTTTGAACTAGTACAACCCTCACTAGTTGGATGACCAAACTACGGGAGTCTGAATACCGGTGTCAACAGATTCAATGTTGCAAGTGGATTTTTGGTATTAAGATATAGAAAATCTAAATAGCCAAGGGATCCATTTGCGTAAACAAACAAAGGTCAATCCATCCGCTTATGAGATAGTCCTCGATGGTTCTTTGATGACCATGTCGTTAGACAACTTCTCATAAGGTGACAAATCTTCCTCCAAACAGTCACTCAAAGGCAATAAAATATCGTATCTCTATCATTGCCAATACCATCAATTAGCTAAAGAGACGTGATATAAATCAATCGATATAAGCAAAAAGATTTTTAACCAACTTTCAAAAGAATCTTTCAAGTGTTTTGCATTGTTTCTTGATTTTCAAATAGTATTTCCAAGTACCTTGATCATTAATGATGTTTGATTTTTATTTAATCCAGAATAATAAAGTCTATTAAGGCTCAAGGATTTTGTTGTGGTAATCAATTTCTTGGTTTATGAACAATGATATCTATCAAAGGTTCACGAAAATATGCTTCTTTCTTTTAAAATTCGGATCTCGCTCTCTCTCTATTTGACTCTGACTGAATGTTGTTCGTTTGAATCCTTTTTATGTACCAACTCTGTGATATGCTCTTCGTTGCCCCCAAGTGTTTGAATATACCTATTTTGACAACTTTGAGCAATGCAAATGATGAAGCTACAAAGCTTTATTAGGACTATGTACAAATGACAGATGCAATGAAGGTTTGGACAAATGGGATGATGAGATGCATTATGTGCAAATGTAACCTAGGAAAGACCAACTGAAGGGAACCAAAGGCGCTTGTTTACCAAGTTTTCACCCTTTGGATGGATCAAGCTCTTTTTTTTGCTACCAAGGTGCCTATTTACTAGGTTTTCACCATGGCACTTTCTTCTTTTTCAATTTTTATATTTATTTTTCTTTTTTTTTTTATCATCAAGGCGCCTATTTACTAGGTTTTCACCAAGACAACATCATTTAGGATGTTTTTCCTTTCTTCATGCTCAATTTTCTCAATGTTTTTATCCTTTTGTGCTTTTCAAATGTTTTTGGTGTTTTCAAGATCTCTTTTGAACTATGTACAATAAAATAGGATGCTCTCTCATCTGATACTCTTTATACTCTTTCATCTACCTCATGTATAGAACCTTTTAAGATGAATACTATTAATAGGTTCTTGAAGTTCCTCTCCATCACAATTTGATAATTTATAGGTTCCTGTGCCAAATAAAGATATTATGATAAATGGGCCTAGCCAATTGGCCTCCCATTTGCCTTTCTTTTCCCTCTCAACCTGATTCTTTGGATTCTCTCTCAACACCAAGTCTCCTACCTGAAAAACTCTCAGTTTGATATGTTTATTATAGTTCCTTGAGATTCTATTTTGGTACACTTTCAGGTGCTCATAAGCTTGTGTTTGATGTTCTTCAAGTAATTCCAATTGTTGAAGTCTAGCAACCCTATAGTCTTCATCTATGATCAATCCTTGTAATGACACTCATAAAGATGAGATTTCAACCTCTAATGGTAAAACTGCTTCAGTCCCATAGACTAGTGAGAATGGCGTGGCTCCGGTGGGTGTTCTTATGCTGGTTCTATAGGCCCATAATGCTAGATTAATTTGCATATGCCAATCCCTTCCTGATTTGTTGACCGACCTTTTCAAGATCTTCAATATATTCTTATTTGTGGCTTTGGCTTGCCCATTTCCCTGAGGGTAATAAATTGATGATGAATGGTGAGTGATATGAAATGTAGCACATAGTTCATCAACATCTTTATTCTTGAATTGTTTTCCATTATCTGTTATTATGGCATGAGGAATACCATATCGACAAATGATATGATTCAAGATAAACATGGAAATTTGCTTTCCTGTTGCCATTATCAATGGAACCGCTTCAACCCACTTGGTGAAATATTCTGTTGCGGTTATGATATGTTTGTGCCCATTTGAAGAAGGTGGATTTACGACGCCAATTAAATCAAACCCCCATTGATAGAAAGGCCATGGTGTGACAAATGGATGTAATGCTTGTGCCGGTGCATGTATCATATTGCCATGATATTGGCATTTGTTGCATATCTTCACAAAGTGGCAAGCATCCTTTTCCAATGTCTTCCAAAAATACCCTAAGCGAAGGATTTTCTTAGCTAGATTTAACCCGCTTGAGTGCGACCTGCAAATGCCTTCGTGAACCTCTCGTAAAGCTAACTTAGACTCTTCTTCCTCTAAACACCTAAGTAACGTCTCATCTAGACCCTTATGATACAATGTTTCAGAAAGGATTAAGTAATGGGAGGCTTGGCGTATGAAATTGCATTTTTGAGCATGGGTTTGGTCTAAGGGTAGCACTTGGTCTTTAAGGTAGGTATATATAGGTCCATACCAAGGGGAGTCATGTCCATGTAAGAGGGCAACAATTTGGGTTTCAGGGAGGTCAAATGTCAGTTTTACCAACTCTTCCACCAAGAACTCATACTTCTCATTTTGATTTGGTTTTTGTAACAAAGAAGCCAAGGTAGCCATGGCATCAGCTGCTCTGTTTTTCTCTCTAGGAATCTGTTCAAAGGTGATCAAAGCAAAGTATTTATTCCATCCATCAATCATAGTCTTATAAGGCATCAACTTTTCATCCTTAGTGTTATATTCATTGTTGACTTGATTAATGATGAGTTGAGAATCTCCATAAATTTGTAGCTCTTTTATATTCCATTCTAAGGCCATTTTAATGCCTATGACTAGTGCTTCATATTCTGCTATATTATTTGTACATGGAAACATAAGCTTGTAGGATTTGGGGATGGTGTAACCTTGAGGAGTTACCAATAATATGCCGGCCCCAGAACCTCCTTGAGTATAGGATCCATCAAAGTATAACTTCCACGTTTTTGCCTCTATGTTGATAATGGCGGAATCCAGAAATTCCACTTGAATAGTTTGTGTAGAAGTCATGGGATTTTTAGCTAAATGATCTGCTATCACTTGTCCTTTGATTGCCTTTCTATCGACATATTCTATGTCGAATTCACTCAATATCATCACCCATTTAGCTATTCTACCTTTTAAGGCTGTTTTACTTAACAAATATTTGAGAGGGTCTATCTTGGCAATCAACTTGACCTTATGCATCAACATATAATGTCTCAACTTTTGAGATGCAAACACCACTGCTAGACAAGCTCTTTCCATAAATGTGTAATTAAGCTCATATTTTATCAATGTTGTACTCAAATAGTAGATAGCTCTTTCCTTTCCTTGTTCATCCTCTTGTGCCAAAAGTACCCCTAAGGATCTTTCCGTAGCAGATATGTAGAGAAGTAATGCTTTGCCCTTGATTGGTGACATGAGAATGGGCAGATTTATCAAATAAGTCTTCAGCAATGTGAAAACTTGATCACATTCGACATCCCATATAAATATAGTATCCTTATGTAGCAACCTGGTGAAAGAATGACATTTTTCAGCCAATTGGGAGATAAACCTTCATATGGATTGGATTTTGCCCTGCAAGGATCTCATTTGGCTGATATTCTTAGGCATTTCCATGTCCATTATAGCTTGTACTTTCTCGGGATCCACTTCAATCCCTTTGGCGGAAACTATATAACCTAGTAACTTTCCGGATTGGACTCCCAAGGCACATTTCTTTGGGTTTAATTTGACCTTGAATTGCTCCAACCTAACAAATATCTTTTTCAAAATGTGGAGGTGTTCTTCTCTTTTGTGAGATTTTGCCAATATATCATCCACATAGTCTTCTAAAAATGTGTGCATCATGTCATGGAAGATAGTTGTCATGGCCCTTTGATATGTGGCTCCGACATTTTTAAGACCGAAGGGCATGACATTCCAACAAAAAGTACCCCAAGGGCAAGTAAATGCTATCTTTTCTTGGTCTTTGGGTGCAATTTTGATCTGATTATACCCGCTAAAGCCATCCATTAATGAGTACATTGAGTGTCCTGCTGTCAAATCCACTATGGCATCTATGCTCGGAAGTGGGAAATCATCTTTGGGGCAAGAAAGATTTAGATCTCTAAAATTCGTACACACACGAATGGATTTATCATGCTTTGTGACTGGTACAATGTTGGAGATCCATTCGGCATATGCTATTGCTCTTATGAACCCTACTTTCAACAATTTTCCCAATTCTGCCTTGACCAAAAGAGCTATGTGGGGGTGCATTTTTCTCAACTTTTGCTTAACGGGTTTAACCCCTGGTCGAACATTCAGATGATGCATTATAAAGTTAGGATCTAATCCGGGCATGTCAGCATATGACCATGCAAAGTTCACTTGTTGTTCTTGGAAGAATTTTATGAAGTCTTCTATTTCTAGAGGTGTGAGTGATGCTGCCAAGTGTATGAACTTTGGATCTAATTCTATCCCAATATTGACCTTTTCCATTGGCTCTATGAGTATAGGTGACCTTTCCTCTTCATGTTCAGGCAAAGTGTCCAATCTCTCTTCTTTTGGTGCCACAATTGGGTTTTCACCAAAAGAAACATCTTTTAATTTTATTTTATTTTGGTTCTAATGGTGCCACAGTTGGGTTTTCACCAATAGAACTTTTCATTTTTTTACTATTTTTTTTTATTTTTTTCTTTTGACTAAGAGATTGAACCCCTGCTGCTATCATTATGTCTGTATTGAATTCGTTGGTGGAAGAGGGTTCAACCGCATTAAGGTAGTGATTCATTGCTTGGTCATTGGAAAAGTAAAGTAGGTCATTTGGTTCGGTTTGGTCCCAATCAATGAGGTACGAATTTATCAAAAGTAAGGGTTCATTGGGTAAAATGTCATCAATAGGTGTTATGGACATGACTTCATTTGAGGGTTCATACATTGTATCGTTTAGATATATGATGTGTGCTTCCTCAAGATGATCCATGGAAGAAGGGTCAAAATCCCCTTCACTCGAGTCCTCGTCAACCTCTATGGGAAACAACATGGGAAAAGCCACAAGTGGGTTAAAAATAACATTTGAATCTCCCTCCTCCGAAGGTATCCAAAATGTTTCTATCCATGCTCCATTGGTAGGTACTTGCTCGATATTAGGCCTTTGAATAGGAGGTTCTTCGCTAATTTGAGCTTCTTGTCTTGGAATTTTTGCATAAGCATGTATAGCAATCACTTCCTTGTCATGACATGATTCATCCGATAAAGTATCCCATTCATAATCCCGAGAATCATCACTATCTCCTTCGGATTCTAAGGCATTTATGTGAGGATAAAAGTCTTGCATTGGGCTTGAACTTTCTCCTTTGCATTAAAAACCTACTCCAGATTTTTCATGACTTGCCCTCCAAATAGGTTCTATAGGTTCCAATAATCCCCTATTTCTTTGGCCTAAGGGTCCTCTTCCCTTGTATCCCATCTTTTGCATTATATCAAAGCCTTTTCCATATTGCTCAGTTTGTATCTTTACATGCTGAATTCTTTCCATGGGAGTGTTGGAAGTATCTTCCTCATCATGGTAAAGCCATTGAAGGACGTCATCTTCTTCCTTATCCCATGCTGCTTTGTTATCTTCCCTTACAAAATATGAATTATACTTATGTTCTTTTGATGGTTTACCATGTGATTTTGGAGATGTGGGCATGTCAAATAGAGAAACAGAATATTCCCCTATCCCTTTTGAACTAATCTTGCATTGTTTTTCAAAGTTGTTCATCATTTCACTCATGTGTTGGTAGCGATCTTTCTTGGCTTTTTCCTTTTCTTCTTTGGTAGGTTTATAGATTACTGTTTCCAATTTAGGTGCTATGTATGAACTTTCCATTGCATTTGGGCCCTCGTAGCTCACTTTTTCCTCTCCCTTAGTTGATGTCGCTGAGCTAGCTTGAGGAGGGTGTGGAGTAACATTTATTATTAGTTCTTTCATTTTAACATCTTCAATTATGGTTTCTTGAATAATTCCTTCCCGGTTATGTGGAATGTATAACTCATGAGGAGGTTTGAGTGCATTGCAATATTGGAATGGGTTAGAGTCTCCTCCAACTATGATTTCTTCACCCATGTACGGAAATTTTATGCATTAGTGGTACGTGGATGGGACTGCTTGCATCTCTTGAATCCATGGTCTACCCAACAAAATATTATAAGTTAATTTCATGTCCAGCACTTGGCAATTGGTGTCCTTCTTGACAGGTCCCACTTGGATGGGCAATACAATCATGCCCTTAGAAGCTCTTTTAGCTTCATCATAAGCTTTAATGGTGATTTTCTTTGTAGGGTCAATGCAAGACTCAGATTGACCTAAGGATTTGACAAGACTTAATGTGCAAATGTTGAGACCAGCCCCTCCATCAATGAGAGCTCTTTTGACTCTATGCCTTTTGATTAAGACCTCCATATGCAATGGTACATTTTGAGGATGTGTTATAGACATGTCATCTTGATCGAAAAATGAAAGACAATGAGGTGCTACAAGATGACCTACCATATGTTGAAACCTTTCTGTCTCTAAGTTAGTAGGAACATGTGTCTCTCCTAGAGCTTTTTCCAAAATCTCCTTATGGTTTGGTGACAACTTCAATAATTCTAAGATAGAGATTTGTGCTGGAGTACGTTGCAATTGATCAACCAAACTATAAGGCCTTGTTGCTGTAGACGACTGTTTGACTACAATATTGGATGGTGGGATGTTAGTGCTTTGAGGAGCTATCCCTTGTAAGGTTATTCTAGAATTCTGCCCTCTTGTAATGACATTTGATGCTTCCTTTTGAGGTTGTTCATTAACTATTATAGCATTAACAATATGATCATAAGGTGGTGCAAAGTTGAGATTATTGGCACTTTGCTTCTTGTTATTTGATGACTCTCCCTTATCATGTTTGTAAAAGGGTTGTTTGAATGCCATATGATCTTCATTATTGGGAGGTCCATCAATGGTGATCGTGCCGTTATCAATTAAATCTTGCACTAAATTTTTTAATTGCAGGCATTCATTTGTTGTGTGTCCTCGAATTTTGTGATACTCACAATGGGTATTGGCACTCCACCAACCAGGCTTATCATTTGGCTCGTAAGGCTAAATTTTGGGTAGAGTAATGACATTATTAGCCAAGAGAACCTTTAATGCCTTTTCAAGGGGTTCACCCAAGGGTGTGAAGTTCCTTGTGGGGGTTGGCCTCAAGCATTTATCAAATTTAGTATTCCTTGAATTATCTCCTTGATTTCCACTGTTGGTGTGATTGTTGTTGGATGGTGCATTAGAGCTCTGATTGGTATTGTTCACTTGATTAGGTGTCCTTGTAAGAGCAAAGGGGACCACCTTCAAGTTACTAGACTCAAATACTCCATCATTCACAATTCCTTTATTGTTATTCTTATAACGACTGTTACTATTAAACCAATGATTCTTCTGATTATTGCCATTGTTACCATTGTTGCCACTATTGGGGTTGTTCTTATTATCTTTGTACAGTTTGAGTTCTCCACTTTTGACCAACACTTCCTCCATGGTTACTCCATTTTTAATTAGATCTTGGAAGGTCTTTGGACATTGCATTCGTAAGCGGTAGTTTAACTCATTACTCAAACTGTTTATGAAGATATCCATCTTCTCTTTTTCAGGCACACTTCTAGGATATCTTGCAAAAATTGTCCTCCACCTTTGTAGAAAAGTGAGGAAGGCCTCTCCATCTTTTTGTTTTGTGTTGCATAATGTTATCATCATGACATCATGTTTAATGTTATATGAGTAATGAGCCACAAATTTCGATGCTAACTCTTCAAAGGTTTTAATGCCGGAGGGTAACTTAGAAAACCACTCCATAGCCATGCCTCCTAAGCTTCGTGGAAATAATCTCATTAAATATGTGGTATCATGCATGAAATCTAAGCTCAATGCACAAAACTCCCGTAAGTGATCTTGAGGATCCGTTGTTCCTTCGTACTTGTCGTATTTAGGAAACACCACATTGATCGGGAATGGCACCATAACCAAGCTTTTTATCAAATGGGAATGGGCACAATGCTTCTATAGAGAAAGGCTTGGGAGACCCGCTTTGCTTGATGTTGTCTAGTTGCATTTGAAATGCCTTGAATTGTTTTTTCATGATGTCTAAGGTACTTTCCTCAACTTCCGGTGTTTTAAGTCGGTTGACATCAAAGTCACGGGGAAGCTTGAGACCTTTTTGTGCTAAGTCTATGAAATGTTTTTCTCTATCTAGGTCCATTGCCTTTTCCATGAGCCTTCTGAAATAAGGACATTGGACAGCCTCACTAACTTTTTCATCCGTGGCATCTTCTACCGTTAGTTTAGTGTTATTTTGAGTATGAGTTTGGTTAACTCCATGAGCACTTGGATCTAGTCCTTCATTGTTGGTATTTCCTTGGTTATTAATATTGCTCTAGTTATTCATGTCATTGCCTCCACCATTGGCATTACCTTGGTTGGTGAAATCAATGCCACTATTATCCTTACCACCCAAACTACCTTGATACATCATGTTGTCTTCTTTTTCTTGTTCGGGTGACTTTTGTGGTACTCTAGGAGTAGTTTCATCTCTGGGATAAGGGAGCTCTTGTCTCAAATAAGTCCCGTCAGCTTGCAAGGTTTGCTTGATGTAATGTGATCTAGTGAATGCAAGCATGAACCTTGGATGCACGTTAAAACTACTTGGATCTAATCCTTTGCAAAATTTTGACCGATATGCGAAACAAGATTTTTTACCAGACTGTAAGTTGGATCAGCGAAAACTCGAAAAAGGGTATTCAAATTGACATTCAAATTTTTTTGATTCTTCCTGGAAGTACTCTTTGTTTGACCTTTTTGTTTTCCAAGCGTGACTAAAACAATCTCAGACGTGTTTGAAACCGGTCTAAGCATGTACTGATTTGGTGAAGGCAGTACTCTGTAGGTTCTTAGGCGACACTTTACTATATCTAAGCGGGTTTCCAGTTTTAACCAAGCATGTTTCAAATGTTCTTAAGCATGACTTTAGTGTGTATACGCGTGTTTAAGAAAGTCATAGGTGTGACTAAAAGTCTGACAGGCGAGTGTATTTTGTGTACAGGTGACACTTCTCTGACCAGGGTATAATTTTTTTAGATTTATTTAAAAAAAACAAAAACTTTTGATCAGATATTTTTGAAAATTTCTTGTTTTGAAAATTGAAAACAAATGCAACACACACATAAATGTCTCTAAACAACAACTAATGTGTATATTCTCCAATGTTTTCACAAGTATAGCACAAGAATGAATTCCAAACAGCCTATCTAGAGTCAAATTGGTTTGTAAACATGGCTCTACAAGGTGGCCTTTCTAATTTAGCTGGGATTTAATAAATGTTCCGTTCAAATGAATTAAAATCTCTCATCCCCCAAGTATGTTAAGGGGCTTCCCACACACACCGAGGCATGATTTTGGACAATCCGTAAAGACTACTAGAGGAAGTTCGAGAAGATGAAAATCCCTTTGTCATGCACCCCATTAAGGATGCATGCGTTTCATTTTATAGTGGGTCGGATTCTCGCGGCAAAAGCAAGTGTATCCCACTTTGGGTTGTCCCTCTCACTAGCCTCGCTAAGGCAAATTCGGGAGGCAAGCCCACTAAATCTCTAGCATGTTCATTTTGCAAGTAAGGCAGATTTTGAATTTTAAGTAAAGTTTTTGGGAGTTTGTTTCACCAAGAAGGTGAAGAGCATATCCCTAACTTTCCTTTTGATTCTCAAACACTTCAAACACTTAGTTCTTTTTCAACCTCTTGACAAGGAGGTTCTTAGAATTGAAATGTGTGGTTCAATTTCTTCCTTATTAAAGCTAGGTTTAAATGACAATGCCACAAGTTAAGGGAATGCAAGCTTGTTTGAGTAGAATACCTTTCCTTGTAGCTAGCAAAAGGCTAGGGGCATTTTTGAGTTGCTGATTTTCATTTTTCACTTACTCACCTTGGCAATTTGCTCCAACTCCCTCCTCCAACAAGTTAGTCCAACACAACCAATTCACAATGAGGGGAAACCAAACTTGCATGTAATCAATCAAAAGATTTTATGAAAGAAGCTTTAATTTCAAGGTTCATAAATCCAATTTAGAGACACAAATTTCTGCTTATAAGCTTCAATCACAGCTAAATGTTTCTCATATACTTGGACATCCTCATCTAGTATGGATTCAAGGACAGCCTTTGTATGCACTTGATTCTCCTTCTTTATTTTCTTTGTCAATGTTTTTCCCTCCTTGTTGAACCTGCTTTCTGGCTTTTTCACTCTCAGATGTCTGCTCATTTACTGGTTAACAACAAACACAAAGAGTCAGATTTTCAAATTTTATCAAATTAAACGTGAAAATAGCAAATTAAACGTAGGTGACATCCTCCAGCTAATAGGCGTGAATAAATCACTCAGAGGCATGACTTTACTGATTACACGCAACACACTTCAGTGCACAAGTGACATTAATAATAGCACAGGTAGTAAATCTACTCTGCAAAGCGTAAACATAATACTAAATCTACGGCAAATAGTCAATGCAAAATGACATTCAAAGCATTTAAAGTGATAAAGATATTATCACAAGCGTAATATTAACGATCAAAGGCATGATAATCTCAATTACTACGCAAGAGAAAAAATAATTTTAAGCATGATATTAAGTGGAACGTGCAATGCAAAGAGGAAATTAAAGTGACATAAAATAAGTGATACGTGATACTTCCCTATGTTTAGGCATGATTTGAAGCCATAAAGGCTGAATGCTTTACCATTTCGGGCATGAGTTTCTAGCTAACAGGCGTAAGATCATGCTTTTGAAGTGACACTGTAAGAATTCTAAGCGTGAATAGATCTCCCATAGCCGTGACTTTAGAAAATTCCTGCAGAAAACACATGGAAACCAGACAAAAACGTATGCAAAGATGATTCAAATCACAAATTTGTTAGTATTTGAGGCTCAAGGCCCCACGGTGGGTGCCATTTGTGTGATGATATTATTCACCTTCATGAAATTACAAGATTAACTAAGAACAACAAGAATTAGAGTGAGAACTAATCTAATCAATGCACAATTAATCTATCAACATCTCATGGATCTCTAAAATAAAGTGGTAAATGAGGCTCTCAGCTATGATCCTCACTAGTGACACTCTAAAGATGAGAATTAAGCTATATGATATGCAATTAAGATCTATTCAATCAAATTCTAGCTCTATTTGATGAACAATCTACTATGATCAAAGCAATTAAGCTATTAAAATTGACAAGTGAGTGGTGTGGATGCAAATTGCAAGAGCTTTGCTGCAATTCAAAGATATGGAATGGATCCTTAATGCCTCAAAATGCTTTCTACTTATAGGATTTTCCCAAGGGTAGTGGGTAGAGTGAGTTGATCATGGTTATGCTTGGGTAAGGTCAATTGGCTTTGCTTTGTCCATAAATGGGGGGACAAGGAGGGGACAATCATTTAAATGGTTTCAAAAGCCTGGACCATTTCAACAAAAGTGAGTGATTTGTGTCCATTTTGTCTCCAATTTGCTTCGTTGAGGGAAATTATGATTTATTAATTAATTAAAGTAATTAAATTTAGCCATGAAGGGTAAGAGTTTCATTTTGATTTTTGCTTTCAACAACTATGTCATTAATTGAATTTAATCAATTTCGTAGTGTTTTTCCCCTTTTCAAGCTTTATTTAATCATTTAATTGAATTTTCCTTTGATTTGAACTGCCTTTGTTCCATTTATTGATTTTTCGTGCTATTTTGATGATTTAATGCACCTTTTGATTGATTTAAGCCTTTGACCAATTTTTTGTGTCTACATTTTTAAATTTAATAATTTATTTTTATTAATGGAATTGAATTTAAAATGTAATCGCAAACCGTTTTAGGCAGCCAAAGTTGGTGGCAGGCAACCAAGTTACAATCACTGCAACCAAAATTCAAAAAAAATTTGACAAAAAATTTAGAAAATAAATTCGACAAAAAAATTCGTCAAAAAATTTGAATGTTTTTCGAGAAAATTTGAATAAACAACAAAGTTAAAAACCACACAGACAAATAAAAAATAAATTAAATCCCCCCCACACAAATAAAAAATTAAAAAATTAAGTGTAGACATGAAAATTTTTAAAATTTGCTTTCCCTCCATTCAAATTTCAATTTCAAATCCCAATTCCACCTTTTCAGATGGAAGATGTAAATGCTCATTTTTGGCCAAATGAGCATTTACATATTCCTATTCTATTTTCATATTGCACTCTCAAACTGAGGATTTGACGAAATGGGAACTAACAAATGCCAATTCCAGTCTAATTCCCGCTACCAAATGGGCCCTAGAGAAATTTTATGAATTCAATTTTGAAGGATTTAGAGGCTCTAGAGTGGCCTTAAAATGTGTAAGATTGGCATAGTAGGTTACATGTGATTGATCATGTAACAAACTTTCTCCAATGCTTCAAATTGTTTGTCAATCTAACACCCTATTCAAAAGTTATGGCCTCTAGAAGTTGGGGCTTCTAAAATAGAAAATGTAAAAATATGTTGAACATGTAAATGATCTATAAAAGGGAGTTACATGTGTGGGTGCCTATTTCGACACATCACGGGACATATTTGATTAAAGATAGGAAGGGCATTACTTTTTAAGTGGTTTTTAGCCCATGGTTTTGTAATACTATTTGACGGTATCTTATATTGTATCTCCTATATATTAAGTGTGTGATAGATGGTGTGTGTAATAGTTTTATAGTTATTTAGTTACTTTTGGATCTTTGGTTAGTGATACTCCCGGAAGAAGTTTGCTTTGCAAGTATACTATAATCTATTATTAATTTTGAATTATATATTGAATGGCTTTTGAAGAGTGGGGTTTTAATAAAAAAATGGTTTTCCCTATATAATTCATTATGTTATCTTATTTTTGTTAAGTTATTGTATTTGTTGTAAAGATAAGAGAATACAGTTAACTCATTGTAATGTGTTTAACTTTTTGAGTTGTTGTTGTAACTGATTGTCATTTATGTTAAAACTTCCATATCGACACTCAAGTTGTATCAGTTGGTTGTTGGCAATATGGGGTATATCATGTTGTTTATTGGTATGTGAACTACAAATTTTGGTTGAGAATTTTTTATGTTCGAGAAGGGCTTCAAGGACAGGTGTATTGTATTCTATCAAGTGCTTCATATACATTAATACTCTTGTATGGTTTCGGTGTTTGGCTATTCCTATCAATTTCTAGTGATTGACGATGTGTTGTTCATCAGATAGTTTCGGTGCTTTGGCTACAATGTACTATGGACATCTTTTGATTGGTGGTAATGGTCATTTGATGTCTTCATATTTTGGTCTTGGTTGTGGTATTCATATGGCTTTGAACAAATAAATTGTAATACCATAAGCCCAACCTATCTATGGGTTATATCAAGTAATGTGGTTCTTATGTATGTCCTAAATTTAGGATTGATGCTTTGCATTAAATGTAAATGTAATATCTATTGCATCGGTGTTGTTATGTGCTTGGTGTAAAGCTGACATATGTAAGATCAGATACTGATATAAATAAAGAATAACCTCTTTGTATCTAGTGTAGCAGTGGAAGTGAAAGTGATATAGTTGATGTGCAGTAAGTGGCTTATGTGGGTTGTATGAGAAGTGACTACAAATCTATATGAAGGAGATTAGTGTTCGTGCAAAACTATTTGTTGATCTTAGTGGTGGATTATATCTCTTTACATATCTTCCAACAATAAGCCTTTATGTATCGACAATGAGCCTTATTGTATCAAGAGCGAGCCCTTGGTAATGAGCCTTAATATTCTGGCAATGAGCCTTATTGTACCTATATTATGCAATACTAACAATGAGCCTTTGTAAAAATCACCATACTAGTGTCACCTTAACAGGTGTTTTACATTTCATGAGAATTAGCTTCTCCATGGTTTTTCCCATTTTGGGTTTCCACGTAAATCCTAGTGTTCTTTGTGTTAGTGTTTATGTTTTCTTGATGCTTACATTTTATGTGGATGTTTGATGTGCATAATAAACAAATCTTAAGTTGTTAATAGTATTGTTTGTGAGTTAACCAATAGATAAAAATTTTCATAAGTTGTGTGGGAATAACTGATTCATCCCCCCCCCTAGTTAATCAACACGTTCAACAATTCGTATTAGAGTCTGGTCCCTTCCAGATAAAGCTTTACCACTTGAGGGAGATCTTGAATGTTTGAACAAATGGAAGGAGGTTACTACATTGAGGAAGATTGGTAAATCACGATGAGTGACATTGAAGGTACTGAATCAAAGAATGAGGAGTTGAAAGAAAACCTAAAGGAAGGAAATGCTTGCATTATGAAATTCAGATATCAAATTAAGAGGTTCAAAGCAAGGCACAAAGAGGTTAATAAAGAGATGAAAGAATCAAATGATAGAGTTATAGCTTTGGAAAAAGAACAAAAGGGATTAAAAGAAACAAAAGACATTGATATAGATCTGGATCAAGAACTAAAAGAGAAGATTTTTTATCTTGAAAGAAAGTTGGAAGAAAAGACTCGAAGGGAAAATTTTCACAAAGATGGATGGAAATACAAGTCAAAGAATGCTTGGTTAGCAAGAATGGAACTGAAAATGACAATGGAAGAATGGAAAGAGACTGAAGAAAATTTCAAGGAGATGATCAAGAGGAGTTTACAACAAGATGAAAGACTAGATTTGGAACTGGAGAAGGTGAGGTCAGAAATAAAGGTACGTGAGAACAATGTTATCTTAGATTAATTTTTATCCTCTTAGAAAGGACTCAAGGGTAAATATGGATTAGGGTTTATCGGTGAATGTTTAAATCAGATGGATAAAGGCAACAAGAAGGTAATTGAAGATAATTCAATGATCAAGGTGACAAGTGAGGTCAAATATCAGAACATGTCCTCAAGAAGGCCTCTAGTGAGACAACCAAATGCTCAAAGGTATTTATCTTTCAATTATTGTTGTTATATTTGTAAAAAAATTGGTCATAGGGTAGTAGATTGTAAGATGAGAAAAGAGCAGAAGATTCAATGCTTTAATTGTCATAAGATTGGTCATAAAGTAAGTCGGTGTAAGAATCAAGTTTCAGATAAATAATAGAAGAATACAATAGTTAATATTTTTCATGAAAAATATTATGTGTGTCACAATTTTGGTCACAAGGTTGGTCAGTACAAATCTAAATTTCTTTCGGTGAGATCTAAAAAAAGAAGTGTGAGTTATTTCAAATGTGGATAGATGTAATGTCCCCATTTTTCAAACTTCGGGATTATCCTGGTTTAACGACCCTCGCAGGCTAATTAGGCGATCAGAGGGGGTCAAATGTCAGAGCCAGGGTTGGGATTCCATTCTGGGGATTCAGTTTATCAGGTCTGCGCTTCGTTCGGGTAAATTTGATCAACTTACTATTTTTAGTAAGTGGTATTTTAGGGATGGCCAGGATTAGCAGAGTGTCTGCACGAAGTGATAGTTGATTTAGGATTGAGCTTCAGGGAATCTCCAGGTTGAGAGACTTACTATTTTTAGTAAGTCTATTTTTAGTAGTTGGCTATTTTTGGTAGTGGGTTATTTCCGGCAAGGCAGTTGGCATTTGGGCTCTAGTGTCAGAAATGAGTCTGTTTCAATTAGCAGAATTCAATGGCTTTATTTTTAAAGTTATCGTTATTAAATTAAAGTATTTTAATTTAATAACATAAGTACTTTTTTACTTTATTGTTATAAAGTGAAATTATCTTTTTAAAGCCTTTTTTATTAAAAAAAAGAGAAATTGTGCTTTTTATGAAAAAGCTATAAGTACAACTCGAAAAAGCACTTTCATTCACCTATTGATTATTTGATATTTTGTTGTGAGAGAATTTTGCTTGGCTTTGGAAGCTAGGGTTTGAGCTTGGTCTTCAGATTTTGGAGAGAGTTCTGAGATTTGTCAAGTTTGGTCTTCTACCAGGAGAGAGCTCGTTCTGATTCTGAATTGAATCCAGTGCTGAGGTATACTGGATATGTATGAAGTTTATTCTACAGGAAAATGATGTGTTCTCATGGATTCTGAATTTATCTTTTGTTGAGGTTTGATTTTCATTGGGAATTGTGCTAGGCCTAATTTATTGATGCTGCAATTGAGAATTTGGTTCAAAAAATCCAAGGGTTTTACGTTTGTGTCTATTATATCCGTTGTTCCATATATTCAGACTTTGGGTGGAATTTGGTGGTCACCACACCTCACGTGGAAGCCTTTAATCTCTACATCTGGTTGCGTTAGACACCAAGGAGGCTGTCACGTCTTCAAACATTACTCATGATCACTTAGGAGCTACATTTTACACTGCTGGTGTCGTAAATGCTACGGGACATAAATATTTATTAATGAGGCTAGTCACATTTTTACAAACTGCTGATGTGACTATTTTGGAAGGGTCATTTTCATCTTGCTGGGTCTAAACTTGTTGCAGACTATCACATTTTTTGCCTAGGCCATTCACATGATTGCTGGGAATTGACGTTAGATGTTTGGAAAGGTGTTCTGTCATTCTTGAGGGTGTATGCCAGTGTGTTGGATTGTTGCGTCAAGTCCTTTCTTGGATTCAACTGTCGTTGCCAACTTATAATAAATATCAGGTGCAATAAAACTTGAATGACATATTTTGATTATGTTATTTGAAATTAACATAAGTTTTATTTAATTTCTTGGAGGGAATTCAATTGTGTTACTTCAATTTATAAATGTGATGGAATTATTATTGAAGACTGTTTTACCAAACAATTGAAATTAAGTTGCAAATATTCAAATTAATAAGAGAAATCCGAAGCAGTCGGTCAGGCTCTTCACAATAGACTGGTCATTATGCAAAATCATAAAAATCAAATAGTTCTCCAATAAATACTAGAAATGAATCTTGTTGCAGAATCTGATGGAGCTTAGAAGTAGAAAATATAATGGAGGAAGAAGTCATATAGTGTAGAGAGTTTGATGCTACCAGATCCTGGTAAGATCTCTACTGACAATTGAGTCAAATACTTGAGCTTAGGGGGAGTAGTCAACATGTTAATCACTCACTCCCTTTTCTTGAGGCTGATTTAGCACTTGTGTGGGTCCGATATGATGATTAGATAATTAATAAATTCAATTGTTGATTTATTGATGTGATGTGCACAAAGCAACTGAAGTGTGTCTACGATATTTTAAATTTTGACAAGAAAATCATTTTTGTCATTTCATGGTTGTAAGGGTAGAATATTTGTCATTTGGAACTATAGCATGCAGAAAACTTATGAGTTTATAAAATATTTGAGTGGGAAATTTATGAAGTAACCATGGCCCCTAAGTTGGTTTTTTGTGGTGTGTCTACAACAAATAAGTTGAGAAAGGTTGTATTGAAGGAATTTGATCACAATCATATCAGGTAATTGGAAAATGGGTTATTTGTAGAAGATAGGCAGTGAATTAAAAATCTTGGACTTGATATCTAGGGAGAGTTTTTGTAGTGTGTTGACAACAAGGTTATCTTGTATGTGTTGAATCAGTTTCATGGTGAAACCTTGGTGTTGGACAAGCCCTATATCGTGACAAAGGAGGTAATTGAGACTATCATTGGTTAATGCAATGCTGGTGAATTACTTGGAAAGAACACAATTAGCTATCAAGAGGTAGAAGATCTTATAGATATTGGTCACTATCAGTGTGCATTCCTTATAGATATTATAAAAGATCTAATTATAAGACAATTTTCTTGAGAATATAAAAATGATGGTTAAATATGGATATGCATTTAAATTTGGTTCATTGTTGATGTGTCTAGTGTTTAACTTTATGAAATTGTTACGAAACAATGAGAAATTTGAATGGAGAAAGGACATTTATGTAAGGAAGTAGATTTGAAGATATCTGGGTTTCTTGGAGAATTGTGTGGGTGCATGTAGATCTTATTTTGTTACACCAAAGATGAATATTTGTAGTGGTTTAGTTGTTTTTAGTGTTATGTTTGTGCATTTTAAGGAGGGTTCCTACTCTAGTAAAAAAAAAATGGAAGAAGATGTTGGTGGTTCATCTCTTGAATCGAAGAAGAAGAGAAAGACATGAGAAAGGAAAATAAATAATCACAATTTAATAATCTGATGGCGAAGAAGAAGCTAAAGAAGTGAGTGACAGAGATAAAATGGAAGTCGAATAAGAGGAAGAAGATATGAAGATATTTGTGCCCTCTTTGGATAAGTTTGTGCATGTGGGTTTGAGTACAGTCAAAATTTGGTTGGAAAATTATGAGTATAGTAAGCTTGATGGTATGCGGACCAACTGTTCTTCAAAGGATAAGAAAATGGTGACAAAAATGTTGACTAATCACTTGATCATTAAAAAGGTTACAGTCTCTAGTGTGTCTGGTATGATACTCGGTGAATTAATCATGCATGTTTTAGTTGAGTTTTTGCACTTTGGAGAAAATTACCTAATGGTGGAGAGATCCATAGTGAAGGAGGGTAACAATGCAAAACAAATACTCTCTAGAGTTATCAATAAGATGAAGAAATGTGTTAAATAAATCTTTGATATTTATAAGTGTTATCTTCAGTGGCCCATTATTGTAGACAATTTCAGAGGTCAAAGCGAAGTGATTAAGAAGGAACCAAACTAGCTAGGCAAGTCGTATGATGTTTTCAAGGATCAAGATAGAAAATAGAGAACTAGAGTTAGTGAACTTCAAACAAGTGGTTGTTGTTGCAATGATAGAGAGAAGATTTAATAAAAATATTTTGGCTAGTAAGAGACATGATTGAAGTTTGGTTAGGATTTTCCTCTGGCATACTAACTAATGCAGAAGACTTTGCGCAGTGGTTTCAATCCCTGGATTAGAAAAAATCATTTGACAGGCCAGTGGATTGTACCAGTTTGTGTGCTCTAATGGAGGCAAAAAATTTTGAGTGGAAAAAGGAGCTTCCTATGTTATAGGATAGGTATAAGAAGGTATTTTTCGGTTAAGAAAGTTGTATTAATTTGAGCTTGATTTTTTTAAAAAAAAATTATCCTTTTCCATTGTGGCAAAAAGGGGGAGAGATATGAACTCCATGTCCCCATGCAGCTGCTTAAGTGCATTTTCTGCTTAAATTTAAGCAGTTTTGTGTTCCCATGCAAAATTTCAATCATGGGAAAAGGATAAATATGAATCTTTTCCTATTTTAGTGGAGCAACTAAAGTTTAGGAATTGAAATTTGGCTTTGGAAAAAAGTGGGGGGTTAAAAATAAGTAGCAACTGCTTATTGAAAAAATGTGAGGTGGTTCCACATATTTCTTTCCCTCCTTTTTCTCTTGGCCTTTTTTTCCTCCAACTTTTAAGTGTAAAAACAATTATTACTAATTTTATTCTAAAATATAATTGAATACAAAATAAGCAGAAAATTTAAATATTCATGGGCCTACTGGCTCCACAAATTATTCCTTAAAATGTTGAGCAACCGTTGCTAGCCAAAATAAGTTAAGTAGCGACATGGAGACCTACCCGAAGAATACATGTTGCATTTACTGAGGGGGAGTTTTAGAGTTTTTTTTTTAAAGATTTTGATGTTTCGGTGTTTTTCCATCAATTCCAAAGAGGGAAATTGTTAGACTTAAGTATTTGTTGCTAGCATTGGTTTTTATTGATGTCAAAACCTATGTACTAACACTCAGGCAGTATTGATTGGTTGCTGGCAATATGGGGTATATTTTGTTGTTAATGAGTATGTGAGAAGGAATTTTGGTTGAGCATTTCTTATGTTCAAGAAGGGATTCAAGGAAAATTATACTATATTATACCAGGTGTTTCATATATATATCAGAACTCTTGTATGGTTTAAGTGTTTGGCTATTCCTATCAATTTGTGGTGATTGTTGATGTGTTGTTCATCAGACAATTTTAGTGTTTTGGCTATAATGTACTATGGTCATCTTTCGATTGGTGGTAACAACCATTTTATGTCTTCATCTTTTGATCTTGGTTATGATATTTAGATGGCTTCAGTAAAACAAATTGTAATACCTTAATCCCAACCTATTTGTAGGTTGTATTGTAACATGGTTCTTATGTATGTCTTAGATTGAAGATCGATGCTTTACATTAAATGTAATATTTGTTGCATCAGTGTTGTCACACGCTTGGTGTGAATTTGACATATGTAAGATTAGATACCGGTATAAATAAAGAAGAACCTCTTTGTATCTAGTGTAGTAGTGGAAGTGAAAGTGATATAGTTGATGTGGCAGTAAGTGGCTTATGTGGGTTGTATACGAAGTGACTATGAATCTATGTGATTGAGATACGTGTTCATGTAGAATAGTCTATTGATCTTAGTGGTGGATTCTATCTCTTATTATGTTTTATGATACTAAGCCCCTATGTATCGACAATGAGCCTTATTATATTGGTAGTGAGCCCTATTGGCAATGCGACTTAATATTCTGGCAGTGAGCCTTATTGTACCTAGAGTGTCCAGTACTAAAAGTGAGTCTTTGTAAAAATCACCATACCGATGTCACCTTAACAGGTGTTTTACATTTCATGAGAATTAACTTTTATATGGTTTTTCCCATTTTGGGTTTCCACGTAAATCTTTGTGTTCTCTATATGTCGATGTTTATGTGTTCTTAATGCTTACATTTTATGTGGATGTATGATGTGCATAACTGAATATCTTAAGTTGCTAATACTATTGTTTGTAAGCTAACTAATAGAGAAAACATTTTATAAGTTGCGTGGGAATAACTGATTCACCCCCCATCTCAAGTATTCGACTTCTTCAATATAATAGACTTAAAAGTCACTTACATTGAGTTGTAGCATTTTTCTTTGTTCAATACACATTAAGGCATGTTCAAGATTTGTTTGCCTAATTTTCTCTTTCTTTTTGGGATAAATATTATATAATTTATTACTTTTAGGAGTTTGAATTTGTGTATTCATAATTGAGGGGATATTTATTATGTCAAATTCATTTAAGATGTAATTTAAATCTTATTTAAATCATGTCAAATTAATTTAAGATGCTTTGGCTTCCTTTGTTGTGAGGGAACATTTATTTTAGAAGGCTTGATCCTCGATGAATGTGAGGGAACCTTGTACTCAATAAGGCTTAATCCTTGGTGAACTCATTTTAAACAATTCAATAAAATTCAATAACAAGCCAAGGAACATTTTGTAAGAGCAACAATCAAATGAAAGTGTAATGAAAGAAAATAGATGCAAGGGGAAATCACTATGATGGATAATAAAACTAGGAATCTCACACCTAAAATGGTTTCATACAATGGGAGGACATATGTTCCACTAGGCTTAAGGAAACTCAAGCATTGAGTTTATACAAATGATTCCTTTTGTTTGAATTAAAAGTTGACAATGAAAAATGGAAATACATGTTAGGTACAAGGCAAAAATAGGATAAATTTAGCATGCAAACAAATCATAGACAAAAAAAACTCAATTTTGACACTAGATTTAGAACTTAGAAATAGAGACTAACATGTGATTCACATTTTAGTTTGAAATGGAAGGAATGGAGCAACCTGGCTCCCTACAAGCCTTGGGAGACACCCTACTCCTAGTAAATTTTAATGAATGTTTTGCCACTTATAACCTATTGTTAGCTCCACCTATAATTGAATTCAAGTCTTCACCACCTGACACTTGCACATGGACTTGATGGTAAATTTGTTGGGAGAGAGGGGTTTGTCTTGGTCAAATCCCTATTTAGGAATTAACCTTGAAATTGAAATTGCATAAAAAGGAATAGTGTTCTATTAGTAGCAGAGGCTTGAATGAAATATTATACATTTACAAGTGTGAGATTTATCATGAACTTGCTTGAAATGTTTTCTTAAACTTGGATCTAGGATAGGAAGATCGTGGATGTCTTCACAGATGCCTTGATCTAGACTTTACTACTCATCTTTCATGCTTGAATATCAATGTTAATTTATTGCGTTGAATTGGATGCTTGATTGAAGACTTGTATTTATGGATAGAATTTGAGATTGATAGGATATCAAAATAAGGGAGGTATAATTGTTTTTATACCTCTCCAATCCATTTCAAGGTTCAAAACTTGAAGAGGCTCGACATGGATTTGAATATCCTGCTAAACATATAAGATATTTCTCCAATTTAAACATGGGCCATGTTTTGTAATCACCTAAAATTTGTCTAATAAAACCTAAGCTCCTAATTCGATCAAATTTGCCTCAAGTGAAATTCTAAATTTCAAAGGCATGATTTACTAGACATAATTATGTAAGCAACCTAGATAATTCATCTTGCATAATTAAATTAAATCATTTCTAATATTAAAATTTGAAAAAACATTTAATTGTCAAAACTTCCTTTTAATATAAAGTCTTAGAATTTATATTAAAAGAGCACAATGTGCAACTTAATCTTGATTAAATGGCAATTAAAAGGGGAGTTTCTATTTTTTCTTATTCTTCAATGAAGCTTGACCAATCAAAAATATTGGATCCTCTCACATGGATTGATCTCTCTCACCACTTATATCCACCTAACATCTTTTGTCTCTTAATCTCCACCCTTCATTCTTGAGGCAATTTCTTTAAAAGGAAGCTCTTATTTGGCTCAAGGGTCCAAATTATTGTATTCTTGCACTCTTACATTCTAGAATTGCTTTGTTATTTTAAGTTCTTAATTCTTAGTTTCTTGCACTCATATCTCTCTTTCATTGTTAGCTTAGCTCATCTTTTTAGTATAATCATGTGTTGTTACCTAGTTTGTTTTCATAGTAGCATCATTATTGTTAGATCAAACTTGCATCGTAGCTTCATTTTAACTTTACATTGCATATTTGGATCATCTTGGAGTGGTGAATGCAAGCATTGCATCTCCTCCATATTTGAAATCTTCCATTTGGAGTGTATTGTCTTAAAATGGAAGCACTTCCATGATAAGAGCATTTAGCCCTCTGAGTAAGTGGTTTGGGCTCATCTTAAACACCTTGATCGGGTCTTTGCTTGAATTTGACTTTCTCCCCCCATTTTGCCTCTCTCTGCACCTTATTTCACCTTATTTCTACATTTCCTAGCATTATGGACTGAGGTCCTGAGGTTTTTGACCTCAAGGTCAAAGTCGACCTTGAGGGTCAAAGTCAACCTTGACCCTGACCCAGGTCAGGGATGTTAGGATTAACAAGGTAGAAATAACAATTATGTACAAATATAACCAATATCAGAAAACAATAAACCACACAGAAGAGAACACAAGACACAAAGATTTAAATTGGTTCACCCAATCCCTGGGCTATGTCCACCAACAACGAGTCCAATATTTTATTATTATCCAGTGATTACAACCTTATTACAATCTGTAATCCCTTACAGCTCAATTCTGTCTCAAGCACTAAAATCATACATCAATAAAATCCCTAACCCTAAGCCATATTATACAATATTTTTGCCGCTTTAGGGTTAGATTGAGTTACAACATGTTGGCCCAAAAATTACCAAAAATATGTCGGCCTCAAAAATAATTGCGTCGAGAGGAAAAATGTACAGTACTTTCCTGGATAGTATTTTCCTGATCAGTCACCACAAGCTAACAAGGGACGACCTCGACCCTGACCTAGGGCAGGGTCTACCTCGCCCTTGACCCAGATTTCAAATTTCAAGATTTTCTGATTTCCAGGTATTAAGTTTTGGAAAGATTTTTTTTCCCACCTTCGGGTCAGCCATTTTGGGTTTTTAGGATGGTAAATCCTTAATTGTATTTAATCTAGGTATATTTCTAAAGGTTAGGACCTAATTGGGATTTAATTCTCCAAGGTGGCTCATCTAGAAGATTGTGCCCTAGTTCATTGTAAAAGGAGGCCTTCTTCGCTCATTTTCACATCCACTCTCACCAAGCAATTTCTCAAGCTCTCAAGTGAATTCAAGCATTCAAGCAAGCCTCCAAGCATCCAAGTGTTCAAGCATTCATCTATCAAGGAGATCCATTGTTAGCCATTGAAGGATTCAATCTCTTTGGAGCCCCCTTGAAGATCCATCCTTCCACATTCATTCAAGTCAATTCCTATGCAAAGATCCATTCAAGATTGGTGTTGAATATCAAATTTCATTGATTTGAAAAATCTTACATCCATTCTACATCCATTAGAGCATCCCTACTTGTAGATTTGAGGATTTGAATCCTCTACAAGGACTTCAACATAAGCAAGGTGAATTGTTTCATTTACTTTGTTTATGCACAATACAATTTAAATTCAATTTCAAGGTTAATTCTTAAATTGAGGTTTGACCAAGGCAAACCCCCCATACAAACAACAAAAACCCTCTTTTTCTTGTAGGTACATGTGTGAAATTGTGGATCTGAGCTTAGATTTGGATACCCTTTTCGATGAACTTTTGAGATCTGCGAACAAAGTCAAAGTCAACCTTCAAAATATTAATGTAGACTTTGACCTTTTATCGGGGTCAAAGACTACCTGCTATCAGAAAGATAAAAGTTTTATGGGTTTTCTTCATCTCGACAATTCCAGTCCGAAACAAGTTGCAGAATTGCTCGAAACTGTACACAAACATCAGAAATTGACATTTTTCATATTTGCCCTATTTTGAGGTTAGTTTTTGCCTTTCAATTATTTCAGATTTCAAGCACATCTCCTTTATAGGGAAATATAAGGTTTTCTTCCTCTTTCATATTCTCCATAGATTGATTCGATTGTGCATTAACCTTTTGGTTGATCAATTTGGATCTCTCCTTTGGGAATTTGGATTTAGAAGTAGATCTCATATTTCCCCCATACATTCTAGGGTGAACATAATTTACACCTATTCATTTTGGTGAACCCGACATACTTACTCTCCTTTCTTTTGTGGAATTGGATGCCCTATTGTGTTTTGTGGTATTAGATTTCCTTTTATCTTGTTGTTATATTTCTCTTTTATGTTAAATCTTGCATGCTAATTAGATTTCAAAAATACAAAAATATTCATGCTTTATGTATTCTTAGTTTAGTTCATTTGTATTACATTGGTTTATGAGCTTTACTACTACTAGTCCTACTTATAACATTCTGGTTAGAAGAAGTCGTAGACTCATGGGTGCCTTTGATCCTAAATCTTCCTCTCCTTTCCTTAGGATCCCAGATGATAATTTGATTCTTCATAATTCCAATCCTATTATGGAGCAAAACTCTTCTCACTCATCTCATGATGAGGATGACGCTTTAAGATTTCCTCCTAAACAAGTCCAAAAACTTTCAACTGAACTTGATAAAATGGGTAATTGGCTTATTCAAGAGAACCATAATCAAAATTCTATTGAAGCTATAGAGGCTCTTAAGAAAGTTCTTCATGATAGTGATCAAGGTGTTAATCTCTTGCATGGTATTACACACCTCGTGCATTCAAATGTTAAACCTTTAGCTCAAGAAGCTCAAGATTTAGGGTTGATTCCTCCTATCACTAGTGTAGAACCCTCTTCTAATCCTTTACCTAGTATTCCTACCTATACTCCTTCTTTGGTGACTATGACAGTTCCCTCTGTTCCTATGAGTGTTCCTCATGTGTCCCTTCCTACATCACAACCTTCATATCATAATGTTCCTTTTACTTATTCCAATCTGCTTCCAACTGTAGTTCCTAGTGTTCCTCCAGTTGTGTCTTTTATCCCTGCAACTTATTACACTGTACTTAGTGTTTCTAATGTTGCTATTCCTCCTATTTCATCTAATGATTCAACACTCATCATTTTGGCTCGAACTGTTGATAGGCATGTTAATGTCTTAATTTTGATATAGTTTTTATAGTTTGGACACACTCTTTGTGCTTTGACAAAACATTTTTGAACACTTGTTGTAAATATCTTGTGAACTTATGCCAAAGACAACTAGAACCTACTAAACCTATGGGTAGTGTGTATGACATGTTTTGCTTAATACTATACATAGAATGTAGTATTTCATATAACTATTTTAAGCTATGTTCTAATATATGAGTAAAAGTAAGAATGTTATCTTGCATATGTGTTTTGGATGTTGTTAACTTTTCAGGAGAATGAGGAGCGAAGCAAAGAGTGGTGATTATTGCATTTAAGGAGGAAGATAATGGAGATCGGTCATGGCAAAGAAAGCATAGTTTAGTTCTATTGGATAAGCCGCGCCTGCAAAGGAGTTCCAGAGAATATAGGGGATATAACTTGCTATATTTCTTGCAAGTTGTTATTATGTTGCTTGGCAGTAAATGTACTATGTCATGGTTGATCTTCTGCCTTCTTTTCTGGCGATGTTTGTTCAAGACTTTTTATGTTATGTTTTTAATAAGCATCCAATCCTCTATATAATGGATTTGGATCATCTTAGGAAGCTAATGAGAAAATAGATAATGTTGATTTAGATTCAGAAGTTACTCTTTCTGTTTTTCATGAATTATTCAATTTCTATGTAATCAAAGAAAGATTTTAATGGAAGAAAGATTTTGAAGCACTTGTTGTGTTCATAGTTAATTGAAGCCAACCAAGGGGGCCCACTTGGGAGGTAGAATAGATTTAGGTAGAAAAGATTCATTTCCTGCAGTTTCCTATTTTTAGATAGATTTACTATATTAGTCCTGCAGCATTATTACTGTGAAAGTTCCTGCAGCACTTGCATAAAATGATCATAGTGGATGTTCTGAGTTGTTAATTAGTTTAGGTTCATTTTTTAAGCTTCCTGCAATTATCTATTGTTAGCCAAGGTGTGTTTACTATTTTGTAGCAGTAGCATAGATTCTTCCAATGCATTTTACTTTCCTGCAACATAAGTGTTATGACTCCTAAAGGAACTTAGTGCACAAACTGTGCTGACCCATTTCAAGTCCTACGTCCCTGGGTTGACAATTCAAGTGTATTTCATGATGGAATAGGTAATCCTTAGAATAGATATATTATCTTTGAAGGAGAGACAATGGCATGATTATCTTCATCTATTGTGAAACTGTACATTTTTGGCACCGCTACCGGGGATGGTGTCAAGCTAGGAACCTTCATGAGTCATTTATTTTTAGATTAGTTTGTTAGCTAGGAACTGCAAAGTTGTGAACTTGATTAACAAGTCACCAACTTCTTGCATGCATCAAAGAAGGAGAGATGTCCATGGTAGATTCCTTCCTAAGGAGCCTGTGAAACCAAAAGAAGAATTTGAATAACTTGAATTGCCATTTCTAGACACAAGCCCAGAGTTTACTGCATCATCATCTTCAGTAGAAGAAGACATCTAGAAAACATTTGACCTCCATCCATTTGAGGAAATATTGGCCAGCTTCCATACTAATCCAACTCCAGGACCACCTGTTTTTCAGAATCCCCCAACAATTACCAATTTCTAGCCACAATTTTAATATCCCATACCTCCAGCTATGGCAGCTCCCACATTTCTATTTCCAATACCAAGTCTCGTCAATAATCCCAATCTCAAAAATATACCTACATCAGCATTACCAAATTTTTATGGTCTCATCACAGAGGATCCTGATACTTTTCTATTCAAATTTGATATCCTGTGCCAGAGCTTTGACTATAATAATGACAATCACAAGCTAAAATTATTCCCAGCTACACTAAAAGAGTCAGCTTTAAAATGGTTTATGGGCTTGAGGGCAAATGCAGTAGCAAATTGGGATAATATGAGACATATGGTTCTTAACAAGTATAAGGAATATTACAGAGGAAATGATTCAAAAGGTGATGACATTTTTAGAATATCACAACGGGAAGATGAAACATTAGAAGATTATATATCTCACTTCCTGTTCAACTTACAAAAGAATCCACAACATACCCTGCAGGAGGAGTCCCAGAAGCTGATTTTTCTCAAAGGAGTAAATGAGAACTGCCTTGAAGCATTGGATTTGATGGCAGGAGGAGATATATCCCAATCTTCATGGGATGACCTTCAGAAGATTTGCCAGAACTACTCTAGGTCAGCAGTAAAGAAAGGAAGGGGATTTCACTCAGCAATAGCCAAGGGAAGTGGCTCTGGTATTTCAAAGATGGAAATTTCAAATTTGTTGTCTGATTTCAAGCAAGACATCATCAATGATGTCACCACACATTTGGATATAATGGCTGCTAAGAAGAAACATGCAGAAGCTGAGGAGCAGTTAGCTGAGTATTGTCCACACTGCCGGAAACAAAAGAAAGATTGTCATTACAAATTGGTCGCTAATGTGGAAAACCAACATCTTCTAATTGAGTACCTAAAGATAGAAGGAGAAGATGACCAAGTATTTTTCATTTCTCAATGTCACCCATGGGCCCCACGTCAAGGTATGCCTCAAGACCCTTTACAAAATTTAAATCCATATAGTAATCAATGGCAAACCTGTAGTGTCCAAGGTCCTCCACAATATAATCAACCTAATTGGAACAATGCTTGGCAAAATAATCCACAAAGTCAATGGTATCCTCCACAACAGTTCCAATGGCCACAATTCCCAAACCAATGGCAACCACCCCAAGGGAATTGGCAGTCTACAAACCAATGGAGAGGACCTCAGCAATGGTCTAACAATACTGGATACCCACCTCCAGCAAATACACCTACACTAATGCCACCACCTATAATTTATAGACCTCAAAAATAGACTCAGTTGCCTACACAACCTCAGCCAAATCCAAATAACTAGCAGCCACAACAACCAATGTATGATGTTGATGCTCAACAATATCCTGCTTATGCTCTAAATGTTGTAGATATACATTTGAGATCTGGTACAACCTTACCAACACCTGAACCACCTCTTATAACTGAAATACCAGATCCTCCTGCAGCATCAGCACCAGCAACTTCTCTGTCACAAGCGGTTGACCCAGCCAATGTAACTAGTTCAGTTCAAACTCAAACTGCAGTTGAACCTCCTTTTCCACAAAAGCTTATACAAAGTAAACCTGCACAAACAGAGGAACAATCCTTTGACATCATTGACCAGCTGAAGAACATGCATATCCAGATTCCTTTGTTCCAAGCTATTAAAGATGTTCTTATTTATGGCAAAGCTATTAGAGAAGCTTGTCTTAAAAAGCCTAGGAGGAAGAAAAAGGACCCAACCACAGTCCATGTTATAGGATAATTGGTTGACATCATGTTAGGAAAATTGGTTATTCCTAAATATTCTGATCCAGGAAGTCCAGTTGTGAATGTGATTATAAATGGTTAGTCAGTTAAAAATGCCCTGATTGATCTTGGTGCTGCTATAAATGTAATGACCAAGGATACTATGAAAAAGCTAAACATAGAAGGATTACGAGCTACCCCAACAATTTTGCAACTTGCAGATAGTTCTACTGTCACTCCTGATGGAACGATAGAAGACATAGTAGTAGCCCTAGATTCTCTAGAATACCCTGCAGATTTTATGATTCTATCTCCAAAAGTCAACTTAACTGGTTACCCTGTCATTTTAGGATGACCTTGGTTAGCTACAGCTGATGCAAATATAAGTTGTAGGTCAGGAAACATGACCATATTGAATGGACAGGCAATAAAGAAATTTGTCATGTATCCTCCAGCACAACCCCAACTAGATTTAAGCACACCTGTATGGCCAGATTTAGGGGATGGAGAGGAAGAGTTAAACTCTATAGTACAACTTATGATGTTACATAGATAGTCTTTTCTAAAGCTGTAGGAGGAAGATTCAGTAATTCAGAGTATTCTTAATAATACTTGTGTGGTAGAAAAGGATGTATCTGGCAACTCTATGTTGGAACTAACTACATATGAGGAATATACTGAGAATTGTTTTCTGCCTAAGGAGACAGACATTATCCATCAGCTTTTACCATGTGAACTAGATACAAGTCCCATCTCTGAAGCTGCTATGGTTAATCTCACAACTACTATTGAGTTGTCAAAAGGTCATAATCTCCATGTCAATAACAAATTGCCTCCCAAACAACTGAAACAGTTAACAGAGCTTCTTAAAAAATATGAAAAGGCTTTTGCATGGGACTATGGAGATATGAAAGGGTTAAGCCCCACATTATGCACTCATAGAATATATATTAATGAAGGGTGCCTACCACTCCATCAACCCTAGAGGTAGATTAATCCAGCACTCAGGGAAATAGTTAAAACTGAACTACAAAAATTGCTTGACGCTGGTTTCATATACCCTATATCTGATAGTCGATGGGTCTCACCTCTGGTTATAGTACCTAAAAAGGGAGGGAAATGGCAGATTTGTGTAGATTACAAAGAATTGAATAAGGCAACAAAGAAGGATCATTTTCCTTTACCATTTATAGATCAAAATCTGGATACTCTGGCTGGTAAGAAATATTTTTCTTTTCTTGATGGATACAGTGGTTATAATTAGATAAGTATAGCTCCAAAGGATCAGGATAAGACTACATTTACATGCCCATGGGGTACTTTTACATACTTTGTGTTGCCATTTGGCCTATGTAATGCTCCAACAACATTTCAAAAAGTTGTAATTAGTATTTTTGCTGACATATCACATGACTATATGGAAATATATATGGATGATTTTACAACATTTGGAGTGACCTTTGAGGAGGCTTTGATGAATCTTGAAAAAGTTCTTGTCCGATGTAAAGAACATAATCTATCACTTAATAGTGAGAAATGTTTCATGCTTATGTAGGAAGGGGTAGTGCTTGGTCATTTTATATCAACCGCAGGGATACAAGTGGACCCAACCAAGATAGAGGTAATCCTAACATTGCCCACACCTACTAAACTAAAGGATGTAAGATCTTTTTTAGGTCATGCTGGCTATTATTGACATTTCATTCAAAATTTTAGTCAAATAGCTAGTCCTTTGTATATGCACCCAAAAATGGTCACCTAGACTTTGGGCTCCATTTATTCAATTTATTTATCTCTGAATCAGTTTTATCAATAATCAACATTTTATCAATTATATCAATTTCCTTGATCAAATCTTTTTCATCATTTTCGATTATTTTATGGGCTAACCATTTTATCCTAAGTTATTTATTTATTCAAAAGGAATATTTCCTCCCCTTTTAATAAATAAAAAGCTCCCACTTTTTCTCTTATCTTAAGTTGCACAAATAAAGCATTATTCTTATTTTATAAAAAGAAAAAAAGTACTTTTTGTCTCATATAGACACTAAAGTCAACTCATATTTTTCTATTGGAGTATATTTGTGCACAAGGATCAAGCTTCCATTTTTCTCTATCGTTGATTAAGTTTTTTGCCTCTTAATCTCAATGGTCCATTTCACCTCATTTTTTATAAAAGGAGAGCTCTCTCCTTCATTTGCATATCCATCTCTTTCATGCTAATGTTATGCTATAGGTTTTTAGGTCATTTGGAGCTTTCTTTGATGACATTCTACATCCAAGCTTTAAAGACTTGCTTTCATTGTTGCATTACATTCTAGTTGCATATTTTATTTATTAGTTGCATTGTCATGACATATTAGCTTAGATTTCCCTTTATATATTAGCTTCACATAGCTTAATTAGGGGAATTGTAATCCATTGCTATTTCATTTCTTAGTTTAATTTGCATTGTCATTTCATAGACTACTTTGCATCATCATTTAGATTTGCATTGCATTGCATATCTTGATTCCATTTGGGGATATTGGAATTGTTGCCCTTGTCTTCATTGTGAATCTCTCATTGTGTGGTTGACTAGCAAGGTCACTAGTTTCATAGCTCTAGCTGAGAGCAAATCTATCAAGTTCCTTGTAACTTCATGCATAGAGAGCTATGAGTCGCTTTGTGAGGCCTCATTGTTGAACAACCTTGCATGTAATGATTCATAAGAGTGTGGTCATATTTCTACCATACATTTTTGGAACCCACCGTGGGGCAGAGTAGCTTAACCTTGTCCTTTATTTTCTAGATTTTCATAAAAAAATTTGTCAATTTTCGGCCTCTAGTTTTTCTGTCTCAGAGTGTCGCGCGACATTTTTCCAATGTCGTGCGACAGTTCTTTGTATAGAGGTGTGACACTTTACCAGTTAAAAGTGTCACCCCGTGTGATAGGAAGTGTCACCCTGTTTGCTGTGTTCTGTCGCCTGCAAATTTTGAAGTCTGTCACCCTGAGAAGAATTGTCGCACCAGTATACAAAGAAGTGGCGCACGACAGTTCTGGTGACTGTACTGTCACCTATACCCGACAATGAGTTTTTTTTAGACCCTTTTAGCCGAGTTTAGATTGATTTGCTATAGCTAAATAGATTGCATTTCCAAATTTCAGTTGGTTTACTTGCTTTCATAGGCACATCTCTTTTGAGTTAATAAAAGAACATAGATTTGCTTTTGGTAGTTTGTGAATGCTCTTTGGTTTCCAATATCAAACATCTCATTTGAGTGATTGAGGGCATGGATTCATTCCTTGTTTGCATAGGGGTTTAAATGTTCCACTTTTTGGACTCACCTTATGTTTGCTTGGAAAAGTTAAATATTCTATTGATTCCCTTTTTCATTTGTGGGTAGTATTGATAAGCAACTTTAGATTACTTTTGATTGAGCTTGTTAGCTAAATTGGGTGTTGGACTCACTTATTTCTAATCGCCCCTCGTTATTTGCCCTTTGGGTGCAAGGTCAGCATTCATACATGGGGGAGGGGTCTACTCGAAAAGAGCGTTAAGTGTTCCACAAATTTCTCCCTTTTATGCTTTCTTGATCTCATTAGTTTTCTAAGGTGTGGACTCACTTTGATATTGTGTGAGGAGTTAAGTGTTCCACTTTTGGACTCACTTTGAGTTTGTGTGAAGAGTTAAATATTCCACTTTTGGACTCACTTTGAATTTGTGTGAGAAGTTAAATGTTCCACTTTTGGACTCACTTTGAGTTTGTGTGAGGCGTTAAATGTTCCACTTTTGGACTCACTTTGAGTTTGTGTGAGGAGTTAAATGTTCCACCTTGTGGACTCACTTCACATTCACTTGAAGAGTTAAATGTTCCACTTTTGGACTCACTTCACATTCACTTGAAGAGTTAAATGTTCCACTTTTGGACTCACTTCACATCCACTTGAAGAGTTAAATGTTCCACTTTTGGACTCACTTCACATTTTCTTGAAGAGTTAAATGTTCCACTTTTGGACTCGCTTCACATTCATTTGAAGAGTTAAATGTTCTACTTTTGGGCTCACTTCACATTCGCTTGAGGGGTTAAGTGTTCCACCTTTAGTTCTTTAAATACTTTTGATAGTGGATTGCTTGGAGCTAATTGGATTTTGGGATTGTTCTAACCATTGTGAAGCTAACAAGTTTCTTTGTAGGTACTCTTGCTTGAAAAAATTGATACATTACATGCTAAAAGGGCTACTAACGATTTTTGTAGGGCTGCCCAAAGCATAAGAAAATAAATCAAGTGCTTGTTTAATTGCTTTTTTTATTGATTGAGTGTGACATATACTAGTTATTTCATTTCATAGGCACTTAATATCTTATGGAAGGAATTTTGAGGTAGTAGGAGAAGTATGCTCTTCACCCTTGTGGTGAACCAGAAAATCTTGACCCATCTTAAGATTTTGGAAGCAAGAGGGTAATTGAACTTTGCTTGGTGTGTTTGGGAGAAGGCTTTGGGATAAGGGGAGTATGCTCTTCACCCTTGTGGGGAAACAAAATCCTTGAATCTCATAAGTTGATCCATGTTTGTTTAGATTGTTAGAATCCTTTAGCGGGCCTGCTCTTGAGCAATCAAGAGGAACGACCCAAGTGGGGACAAACTAATACCAAGCTATTCCAACCCACTATAATCTCAAGGCTATCAAGGACACAAAACCTTAGTAGACGTAGTGCTTATCTTCACTTAATGTGAGTACTTGTGGGATTGTGTCCATGAGGAAAATATTGAGCAAGAATGCTTGAGGTACTCTTGAGGCCGCGAGGTCCTAGTCCTTTACGAAGAGCAAGAGGGGTACTACGAACGAAAGCCCTTACTAAGAACCATTAGATAGAAGCCACCTTACTTAGCCGCTTAGCTTCTTGGTGCAAGATTGATCCAAGTGGAACAACCCGGATCACCTTAAGATACTCACCATATGTGTTCTTTTGGTTGTGTCTTTGGCACTTCCATGACAAAGCCAACATCTATTGTGGATAACCACTTTGTGTGAGGTGAAGGGACATCAAGTTGTGGGCCAAGTTGATAAGTAATGAGCCTTGAATTTCTAGGGTAGATATTGCTTGAAGTGTTTTCGAATGTGCTAAACCAGTGTAAATGTTCTTACATACAAACAATCGATAGCATTCATAGGGTGCTTTTTCAATTTTGATATCACAAGTGTTTGTCTTGGCAAGGTTTCTTTTGCCCTTGTTTCAAGTGCTTGAAGACACGTTTGATCCCATACTATTTGCAAACCTATCAATTTACTGCTGTCATTGTGCTTAAAATCGAAAAAATCAACCCTCAAACTGAAAATTTTGAACAGATAGTCTCAAGAACTAAGATTTTAAACTTCACTGGTCAAAGAGTCACACGACACTGAACGTCTGTCGTGCTTTGTTTTGAGAATTGTCACGCGCCAGTTCGCCCCTGCAAGTTTGTCACCCCGTTTGATGAAAAGTGGCACGCTGATAGCCTGGAAACTGTCACCTAGCTTAAGGCGAAGTGTCGCCTAGATATAAATTGTCACCTTCCTTGCCTGGAAAGTGTCGCCTGGGCAATTTCTGCTGTGTTTTTAATTTCAGTCAGTTTCAGTTGCTGCTAGTCAGATTAAGTCTTGGAGTAGGTTTCTTGCTCTATTGTTGGAGACCTGTTTTGGCTCTAAATCTCTAGTTTTTGCCCTCTAGGAATAGCATCAACAGATTTACAAGGTCACTTGGAAAATAATTGTCCAGTTAGAAGGTTATTCTTGGTAAAAAAGTTTATCTCTAGAATTGTTAGCTACATTCTTAGAAAATTTTAGTACTCTTATTATCCAAATCATTTTCATTTAATCTCAATTTCAGTTATATTTCAACCTAGTCCAACCTCCTGATTCAAAAGTGCAAGGGTAGTCACCCTTTGATTTGAAGCACCTCTTTGACAGTGTTGGTAAAGCCCCTTTTTCTATCTTTTCATTTCATTTTAAACAATAGAGAACTTTGATTATCCTAGTTTGGTGTTGACATTTTGGGAGGTCATCTTATCATTAAGAATCTCTTTCTTTCATGTCAGTTACAACAAGGGACCAAGTCAATCAAGGGAAGTGACCCCCTATTGTCTTTAGCCATTTACCACCAATTAAGACTCGTCAATAGCACAAGGGAAAAG
Organism: Chamaecyparis obtusa; assembly: GCA_027943335.1. NCBI lineage: Eukaryota > Viridiplantae > Streptophyta > Pinopsida > Cupressales > Cupressaceae > Chamaecyparis > Chamaecyparis obtusa. Next base: position 684,537 of record BSBK01001471.1, on the reverse strand, counting down.
AACCCCTTTTCGATCAATCTCCTAAAAGTGAATCTGAGGTTTGTTTTAATCCAAAAGGTAATCCTAGTGAAGTGAGCACCTCTTTAGCACCACTTTCATCAAGTATGGACATGAGTTACACTTTCACTCGACAACAAAGAGAAGCCATGAATCAAACTCTTGAGGATATTTTCCAACGGCATAGGAGTACCAGAGCGTATAGTGGTTCTTCTCATGCTAGTCCACTCGTGTCACCCCCCAACAACACAAGGTATTTTGATGCTCACCAATGAGCTAAGAGACATTATAGACAAACTCACTCAGATTTCAGGTCACAACACGAGGACCAGAACAACGAGTCTAGTGACCACCACATCAATGCAGCCAACGCAATAAGGCATTCAAGACAATCTTCTCCACTTAAAGATACCTCTTGATATGCAAATACGAGATTGAAAAGAATTGAAAGGGAGAAGCAAGCCTATCTAGATGAACAAGCTGCCAAAAAGGAGAAATTTAGACAACTAGAGGAAGAGGAACGTGCATTATTGGACATAAGAAAAAGAGTCACCCAAGAAGAAGAAGATAGGCTCTATGCACAACAACTCCAAAATCAATTTAATGGGAGGGGTACCAATAGTGGGACCAACTCACCCCCATCTACCCCTTCACCAAGTCCTAGAAGAAGGTCAAGGATGCCCTCAAGGTCCCCAAGTCCTAGAGGAAGAAGGACTTTAAGATATGATCACCATAGGAGATGGTCACCTCATAGACTTTCAAAACAACCCTCCCAACGAGAACATCATGGTTCACAACATGGAGGAAGTTATGCCAACTCTGATAAAATGGATTTTATGACTATGTAACAAGAACCATCTTTTCAAGCATATGTGGAAAGATATGTGGAACAAAACAAGGATCAGTTCTTAGAAAGTCTCATCAACAAAGGTGCTAAGGTCCCATATGATTTTGATGTGCACCAAAAGGTTAAGAAATAGAATCCTTCAACCAATGAGGTGATCATGCAAATGCAAAAGGATATAGAAAGGATGAGGGCTCCTAAGAGCACATTTAATTTGGACTCCATATGTCCCAACCCTATAGACAAAAGTGTGGTGATGATTGAATTTCTTAAGAAGGTTGAGTTCCCAACTTATGAAAAATATGATGGCATTGGTGATCCTCATGACCATGTTAGACAATTTTATATAATGAGCTTTGCTTTTCATCATGAAGACTCCTATTTAATGAGATTATTCCCAAGGAGTCTAAAAGGTCAAGCTATGGAGTGGTTCACCAACCTTACTCCTCCAGTGAAGACATTTAAAGAACTTGTCTAAAGATTTGTCCAACATTTTGCTTACAATCTATTTAGGTCAGTCACAATGCTTGATTTGTGCAAACTCAAACAAAATCAAGGAGAACCTTTGGTCACCTTCTTGCAAAGATGGAGACGGTTATGCTCAAAGTATCCCAGGACAATTCCTGAGGAAGAAAGAATATACATCATTGTAAGTAATTTAATACCAGAGCTAAGGTATGAGGTCAGGAAGATCCCATTTAATTCTTTTGATACCATGGTAGAAGTGGCATGTCGCATAGAGGATGTCCTAAAAGAACAAGGAATTTTGGCTAAACCAACTAATAACAACAATGGCCAAAACAACAACACTAATGGTAATAAGGACAAAAAGAACCCTTATTGGAACAAGAATAAGCAAGTGGTCAATGACAGAATTGTTGAATCATCGCAACCTAATAATGAAAGAGTTCTTAATCTCTCCAATGCAGTCCAAGCCATGAAGCTGCAAACACCTTCAGCACAACAAGAGAATAAAACCAAGTATCCAACGAGACCTAAAACAGAAAAGAGGCAATTTACCAAACTCAGGGACTCCTATGCAGACATTTTCAAGATGTTAATTGCTCATAATTTGGTGCACCCCCAAGATCCTACAAAGCACTGCATACCAGATCCTAAACCTCATTGGTGGGATGAGAAGGCTTTTTGTGTCTTTCACAATGGAATTGGACATGATATAGAAAATTGTTTTAAACTTAAGCATCTTGTCGAAGACCTTATTGAAAGTGGATGATTACAAGTTGATGGTTTAACCACTAATGCGGATCACAAAGATTTTAAAGAACCCTTGCCCAAATATGAGAAAGGAGAGAATTCTAGCAATAAGAATGGCAAGGCTGCTATTAACTACACCTACACAAATGCTGAGAATGTTATTAACATGCTCGAAGTTGCTGATGATAATGTCAACATGATGAGAGGGAAAGACCCTTATGGATATGATGTGGATTCAACTCTTATGCTTGATGAAGGACCCGTTGTGGTCCTAAGAGGTCCTCACTCATGAAGGATGTCTCAACCCCTCAACGATGTCACTAGGAGCTAGTCTCAAGCTCCCATTGTTATTAGAGGTCCTAGCTCTAGTAAATCTAAGCAGCCCGTGTCAAAAGGTGCTCTCCCTAAATTGGCCATTGGTCCTGATTTGAACTATAACCTTATTGATCAATTACAATGCACACCAGTGCAGATATCTATTTTTGAGCTTTTGGAATTATCCCCCAGGCATAAGCGTGTCCTTGAGGATGCTTTGCGAGTGGCTAATGTCCCTAATGATATAGATGTAGATCAATTCCAGAATATGGTCCACCACTTGGCTAGCCCTCACTACCTTACATTCTTAGAAGAAGATGACAAGTCATTAAGCCACCCACACAATTTGGCCATTCATATAGAGGTTATGATCCACAAGACTCATGTCAAGCGTGTGTTGATAGATGGGGGTGCTGGGCTTAATATTTGTTCTTTGAGCTTATTGAAGGCCTTGGGTTATTTAGAAGAAGTAATTAACACAAGGAAAAAGATAACTATCAAGGCTTATGATGAAGCAGAACGTAGTTCTAAAGGATTGGATGTTCTTCCTATTCAGATTGGTCCTGTAGCGAAAGACATTTTGTTTCAAATTGTTGACGCCGGTCCTTTGGCTTACAATATTTTGTTAGGTACACCATGGACACATGAGATGCAAGTGGTCCTATCTACTTATCATCAGTGTGTAAAATTCCCTTACAATGGAATAAAAGTCTGCATACTCGGGGACAACACACTATCAGTCAACACAATTTTAGTAGGGTCTCACATTCCTTTGAATAGGGAGGCTAACACTTTTGATACTACATTTGAACAATGCAAGAATAAATTCAAGACCATAGATCTTGGTATGGGGGATTACAAACTAGATTCATTCACAAAATTTCCAATTTCCCCTAGGTCTTATGGCAAACCTTCTCAAGAAATGAAGCCATCATCTTCAGTCATGACATTGTTCGATAAGTTTGTCAAATCCTCAGTTCTAATTCAAGAGGAAAAAGAAGAGGTTTCCATTAGGGACTGGATTTACTGAGAAGAGAAATACCTACATAATGAGAATTTTGCACCTTCCCCTAGAGCTTATGGGAGAGGGTATACATTGGTCAAGAATATGGGTTATCCAGGACATGGTCCCCTTAGTCATTGGTTGGATGCTAAGGCTGAACCTCTTAACCATGCCCTTTTTGGCTGAAGGAATAAGTCAACAGTTGGCTTAGGTTTTGAAAATAAGAATTAAAAAAGTGTCCCTGTCTCAGCTGCGACAGACAATGACAATGACTCAGACTACACACCTAATCTTTCTAATCAACAAGACATGTCTGATGATTGGGTGCCTTCAACAAATCTCCTTTGGGTAGATTCAAAAGCTTTGACAACTGACAATACTCCTATCCTAGCTGTGACGGATAGTGACTATATGAATTCTAGATTGACAATGGAAAGTGTAGCTATCCTAGCTACAATGGATAGTAACAATGCTAGTGTTAGAGAAGGGGAAACTCTTCCCAATCTTGAGGCTTCTACATCACAAGGCCCAAATAATGACTCAGAAATAGACTCACATGAGTTCGAATGGGACTCACTTTCAGATGCAATAGTTGATTTGGACATGGATGTTGTCCATACTTATAGTACTCAACCCGATGTGACCAATGAGCCTAGTTTAGGACTAGAGGATTGGACTCCTCAAATTGCCTTAGTGGACGATGCTTCGTTTAGTAGGATAAATCCTGACTCGGGTATCTTAGGAGGGGACTTGATGAATCCCGATTGTATGGTCACCAGAGATAACACCTTCCACATAAACAATGTTGAACCAGTCATTGACTTACCCCTTGTTCACTACGACCTAATTGACTGGTCTTAGCGCCATCAAGAGCCTAAACTCCTCACTTTTTAGAATGATTACGAAATTGCCTCCTATCTGAATGCTCTTGAACCTGTAGTCTCTTCCACCAGTGAATCGACAACAAGTATGACAGAGCCTGATATTAAGTACCTTAGTCTAAAAATAAAAGAAAATAAAAAAAAGAAAAATAGGTCTAATGGCGAAAACCACTTTGTGGCGGTGTTAGAACCAAAAATAGTAAAAAGACAAGACGTATCCGAGGGTGAAAACCTCTTTGAGGCACCTAAGGATGGGGTACTTAATAACTTGCCAAGTTACTTCCAAGATAGGTCATCAGTTCTTATTGAGCCTATGCAACCAGTGAATGTGAATACAAAAGAGGCTCCCCAAATAGTGCACCTAGCTCAGTCTCTATCAGCTGAAGAAAAAGAAGAATATACAAAGTTTTTGCAAAAGAAGAAAATCAACTTTGCTTGGACATATTCATATATGCCAGGACTGGACACTAACCTTATTATGCATCATCTATCTATAGCTCCAAGAATAAAACTGGTTAAACAAAAGTTGAGGAAAATGCATCCTCACATAGCTCTCCTTGTTAAGGTTGAATTAGAAAAACTCCTTAGTGCAGGATTTATTAGAGCTATCGATTATGCTGAGTGGATCTCAAACATTGTTCCAGTTTCAAAGCATGATGGATCCATTCGTGTGCACAGACTTTAGGGACCTTAACAAAGCATGCCCAAAGGATGAATTTCCACTCCCTAACATAGACATGATAGTGGATATGACTGCGGGCTATGAGATATACTCTTTAATGGATGGTTTTTCCAGTTACAACCAAATAAAAATAGCTCCCGAAGATCAAGAGAAAACATCTTTCACATGTGCATGGGGAACCTATTGTTGGAACGTCATGCCATTTGGCCTAAAGAATGTAGGAGCAACATACCGATGAGCTATGACCACAATTTTTCATGATATGATGCATAAGAACATGGAAGATTATGTGGACGATACCTTGGCTAAATCTAGGAAATGGGATACACACTTCGACGATCTGGAAGTAATTATAGATCTCATGGCACAGTTTTAGCTTAGATTGAATCCGAAAAAGTGTGCATTTGGAGTTGCCTCAGGTAAACTCCTAGGATTCATAATTTCAGCAAAAGGAATAGAGGTTGATCCTGAAAAGGTCCAAGCTATATTAGATATGCCACCTCCAAGAAATATTAGTCAGATGAGAAGTCTTCAGGGATGACTCCAATCCATAAGGAGGTTTATTTCATAGCTTGCAGATAGAGCACAACCATTCAATAAAACATTGCATAAGGGAGTTACATGTGTGTGGAATGAGGATTGCCAAAAGAGCCTTGATCAAATAAAATAGTATTTGGCTAATCCTCCAATTTTGATGCCTCCTATTCCAGGGAAACCATTGATTTTGTACATTTCAGCAATAGAGTCTTCCTTGGGGGCATTGTTGGCTCAATTAGATGATACTGGGAAAGAAAGGGTCATTTACTACATTAGTCGTACTCTAGTATCTTATGAGATCAATTATAATAGCATTGAAAAGTCTTGTCTGGCATTAGTGTTTGCTTCCCAAAAGTTGCGACACTATAGGCTTGCTCATACTATACATTTGGTTGCAAAAATTGATCCTCTTAAGTACTTTCTTAGTAAGGCTACCCTCACGGGTAGGCTTGCCAAGTGGATGATGGTTTTATCAGAATTTGACATAAAGTACATTGAAAGAAAGGCCATAAAAGGGCAAGCTATTGCTGACCAATTAGCTGACTTCCCAGTTAAGGATAGTATGCCTTTTCAGGTAGAATTCCCAGATGAACACATATTGTATATGACTACCCACACTTGGAAGATGTTCTTTGATGGTTCCCACATGCAAAGTGGATCAGGTGCTGGAGTATTATTTGTCTCTCCACATGGGTACAACATTCCAAAATCTTACAAACTTTTATTCCCATGTACAAATAATATTGTTGAATATGAAGCTTTGACCAATGGATTGAAAATGGCTATAGCATGGAACATAACAGAGTTACATGTCTTTGGGGATTCATAGTTAATTATCAACCAAGTCAATGAGGAGTATCAAACTAAGGATGATAAATTGGCACCTTACAAAAAGATGGTTGAATCATTGAGACATTACTTTACATTTGTGACATTTCAACAGATCCCTAGGACAGAGAACAAAGCTGCAGATGCTATGGCCACATTAGCTTCACTCCTTCAGTTGGAACAACATGAATCAAGATTTGAATTCCTGGTGGAAGAGCTACACCATCCCATATTTGAATCATCTGAAAGCCATGTCATTTGTACCCTTGTCACTCATGAGTCTTCCTGATATGGCACCATCTATTCATATCTCCGTGATGGCATCATCCCTGACACATTCAACTATTCTTAATGTCAAAACCTTGTCCATAATGCCTCTCACCACACCCTTATCTCTGGTGATTTATATAGGAGGGGTTTATATGGGACACTTCTTAGATGCTTGGGAAAGGAGGAATCCAACCAAGCGTTAGTAGACATCCACGAGGGCATTTGTGGTGGACATTCCAATGGTCTTTCCATGGCCTGAAGGTTGCTTAGGGTGGGGTATTACTGGCCCACAATGCAAACAGATGCAATAGCTTTCTCTAAATCTTGTGAGAAATGTCAAAAACATGGAAACCTGATTCACGCTCCAGGGAGGGAGCTAATTCCTTCTATTTCTCATTGGCCATTTCAGTGCTGGGCCTTTGATCTTGTGGGTAGATTCACCCCAATTCATTAGGTGGACATAAGTTTATCATCATAGCTACTGATTATTTCATGAAATTGGTAGAGGCAGTCCCTCTTTTTGTTGCCTCAGGCAAGACTATTTCACTATTTATTCTGAATCATATTATTTTCTGATTTGGAGTGCCTTCAGAGATTATTACTGATAATGGAGGTCAATTCAAGAACAAGGACCTAAAGCATTTATGCAAGAAGTTTAAAATCAAGCAACATTGGTCCTCCATCTACTTTCCACAGGGAAATGGACAAGCAGAAGCCTCTAATAAAACCATTCTTAAGATTCTTCATAGGACAGTACACAAGAATGGTAGGGATTGGCACTTACAAATCAATCCAGCACTATGGGCTTACAGAACAAGCATTCACACACCTACAAGAGCCACTCCTTTTGCACTTACCTATGGTGCTAAAGCGGTATTACCTTTAGAAGTAGAGATACCTTCACGTAGAGTCTCACTAAAAGGTTCGATAACAGATGAGGACTACCGCACCATGAGGTTACAGGAACTAGAACTTCTAGATGAGAAGCGTAAGGCTTCCTTTGATCACATGAGAGTATATAAGAAGCGTATGTCCAAAGCATTCAACAAGAAAGTTTGTCCTAGAGAGTTTCAAATAGGAGATCTTGTTTTGAGAGAAAATCCTAAGAATCAATAGAACAGAGAACAAAAGGGCAAATTCGAACCTAATTGGCTTGGACCATATGTCATTACTGTGGCTTTTGGTACAGGTGCATATTTATTGTCAGATGAAGATGGAGAACAACTCCCTGAGCCCATCAACATTTTGCACCTAAAGAAGTTCTATCCTTGATGCCTGTTTCTATCTGGGGGCATCCTTTGTACATATTTATGGATCCTAAAAAAATACCAAAAAAAATTGATATATGATGCTGAAAAAATCTTAAAAAATATAAAAGGTCTTGAAAAAATACAAAAAAATAAAAAAAAAGCAAATTTTTTTTTAAAAAAATAGAAAAAATGCCTTGGTGAAAACCTGGAAACAGGCACCTTGGTAGCAAAAATACAAAAAAAATCAAAAAATGAAAAAAAGATTCCAAGTGGTGAAAACTTGGAAACAGGCGTTACTTGAGGCCTTTGCACTCCTATTTGTTAGCATGCGTCCTCGACACTAAACCTTTCTCCATCATGCCTTGACCTTATTTGACTTGGTCTGGAATTAGTCTTTGTCTTTGTCTAGGGGGCATACCTATTAGCATAGGTCCTTTAGGTGCATTTGTCTCTTGGGGCATTTCACAATCAGGCATTCTTTCAACACCACCCCAACAATGTTTTTCAACACTACCCTTGCATCAAGTGTTTCTTAACACTTATTAGATGTCTTACCCAATAGTCTAAGTTTGATGCAATATTTCCTATTGGCGGATGTAATAACTAGAGTCTGACTCTATGACCAACAGACACGCACTTAGATAATCAACTCGCTTGAGATACGTTGACTTTATTTTTCTTTGTGTGCTGTCTATGAGGATTTCTTTGATGAGTGGTCTCTCCTTGAGAAGTTTTCGATGATGCATAGCTAGAAGATTGAGGGTATGAGAACATGTTTTCTTTCTTTATCTGCTTGTGGGTATATTTTGTTGATCCTAACTGTCATGAGCATTTATGCTGGTCCTACTTGACACTAGGGATTGACAAGGTATTATCCTTGACTATTTTGCGTGTGCATGCTTCTAGTTATCCTGACTTTCATGTGTCTTGATACAAGCATAATCTTGCCATATTAAACTTAGGTAATCTCACTGCATTAGTCATCTTGACCTACATGTCTTTGGTGCCTAGGTGGGATTTCCACATTCCTATCTGATATAGATCATATTCAGATCCACATAGTTATACTAGTGTGCATTGTATGATCTTATGATGCTACCTAATGCTCGATGATGATAATTAGATGTCTATAGGTGTTGTGACCTTGCAAGTCAACCACTTTTCATAGTAGCTTGCATTTCTAGGTTCATGATTAGTTTAGTTTTGCATTTTGCATATGGAGAGAGCTCTCCTTTTCATCATTCATGGAATGGTCAGTCAACTACGTTCACCTTTTGCTTCTTCTCGATCATGTCTTTCACTTCTTGTCTTTCACATCACATCCTTTTCTATTCTTATAGCATTTTGAATTTTTGACCTAATTTTCAAAACTCTTCAGAATTGCGCAAAAATTGCACCCTTGGCTAATTTCGACGTCTTGGATTCATTTTCGGACTTGAAATCGAAATCCAAGGTCATCTTTATAGTCAAAATTGCATCTCAAAATTTTCTCCTTCTGTGTAGTTGACTGACCTTTTGAGGCATAATTCTTTGATCTTTGATGGAATTTCTTCCTTTTCATGTCTTTCAAACTTCTTTTCTTTTCTTTCATCACTGGGCCATGTTTCATTGCCTAATGGTTATCCTGTTATCATTTATCTTCAATTATGATTTCATTTCGATTTGATCAAATTTTTATCAATTTGTTCTCTCCTCTACTTGATTTTGATTTCGATTCCGAGGGGGCAGTATCTATGGGATTCTCATCCCTGATTCTTTGATTTTCCTGATTCAGACATCTTTTGTGAGCTTTTGCTCAAATTTGAGATTCTTATCTGTTACTTTGAATGTGATCCCAAATCGACCTCATGTTCAAAGGCTTGTTTATGCTTTTTCTGGATGTGATCCTGAATTGACCTCATATCTGAGTTGTTTTGTGATCCCAAATCAATCTCACATTGCAAATCTATCAAGTTCCTCGTAACTCCATGCATAGAGAGCTATGAGTCACTTTGTGAGGCCTCATTGTTGAGCAACCTTGCATGTAATGATTCATAGGAGTGTGGTCATATTTCTACCATACACTTTGTATACACTGCTGACTAAAGAAGTTGAATTCATTTGGACACCAGCATGTAATGAATCCTTCTTGTAGCTTAAGAAACTCCTCACCACAACACCAGTTCTTAAGGGACCAGATTGGTTTATTCCATTTCATATCCATACTGATGCATCAAACTATGATGTAGGTGTTGTATTAGGACAAAAGCCTGCTAACCTTGAAAATGCAATCTATTATATTAGTAAAAGTCTCCATGGCCCTGAACTAAACTACACAGTAACTGAGAAGGAACTTTTAGCTGTAGTTTATGCATTGAACAAATTCAGATACTATGTAACTGGCCATCCTATTTTTGTTCATATTGACCACTCAGCCATAAAGTACTTGATGAACAAACTAGTTGTAATTGGCAAATTGACTAGATGGCTCTTGTTATTGCAGGAGTTTGATATTACCATTGTTGATAAGCCAGGAAAGACCAATGTAGCTGTTGACTATTTGTCTAGACTTCAACTTGTTGATGAAGATCCAACTCCAATTGAAGATACATTTCCAGATGAGCATTTGTTCCACATAGCAACCCATACACCATGGTATGCAGATATAGCAAACTATCTCGCTGCAAATAAGATGCCACCACACTTCTCCCAAAAAGACAGGAAGAAGCTTACAGAGAAAAGTTTTCATTATTCATGGATTGATAACAATCTCTTCTATACTGGACCAGATCAAATCATGAGGAGATGTGTTAGGGAAGATGAAATATATGACATACTACATGCCTATCATGATGAACCATGTGGAGGCCATTTTGTAGGAAAATGAACAGCATTAAAGATACTTACAACTGGATATTACTGGCCAACATTACATAAGGATGTAGCAACTTATACAACCAAGTGTGACAAATGCCAGAGAATGGGCCGACCAACAAGATCAGATGAGATGCCACTCAATCCACAAGTTGTTGTAACACCCTTTGACAAGTGGGGTATGGACTTCATAGGGCCAATTGACCCACCACCAAATGGCAAATCCTACATCTTAGTATGTACATATTATTTAACAAAATGGGTGGACATCAGGGCGATGAAAAATGCAAGAGATGAGAAAGTAGCTAAATTCTTATATGAAGAAATATTCACACGCTACGGAGTTCCCAGAGAACTTGTAACAGATCAAGGAGCCTAGTTCACATCAAATTTAATCACTGAACTTATGAAAGAATACAGCATAAGGCACTGAAAATCCAACCCCCATCACCCTCAGGAAAATGGGCAAGCATAGGTCACCAACAAAGAAATTAAGGCAATTCTGACCAAGATAGTGCAAATACATAGGAGGGATTGGAGTAGCAGATTAACTGAAGTCATTTGGGCTTACCGAACTACATGGAAGACAACAACTAGATTTACCCCATTTCAACTTGTGTATGGCAAAGCAACAATGTTGCCCATTGAATTTGAACATAAAACATTACACACTGCTCTAGAATTGAACATCAGCCTTCCTGCAGCACAAGAAGAGAGACTTCTCCACTTGAACTCACTGGATGAAATGAGAATGACAACTTTGGGAAGAACAGAGATCATTCAGAAACAACAGAAAAAGTGGCATGATGCACATATTAGGAATAAACAATTCCAAGTGGGAGATTGAGCTCTTTTATATGATTCTCGATTCAAGGAGATTCTAGGAAAATTGCAGACTCGGTGGCTAGGGCCTTACAAAATTCAGTATGTATTTGACAATGGAGTCATCCAGCTGACAACCATTGATCTAGTCCAATTCAAACTGCTTTTAAATGGCCACCGATTGCGCCTCTATCATAAACCATAGACTAAGGATGAGTTCCTGCAATAGTTCCAACCAAGCAATTTACCAGCTCCTATGGACACAGTTCCTGCAGCAGAGGGTGCAAGCCTTCTTCCTGCAGCCATACTATAACAAGCCTTTAATGAGCAACTCATAATAAAACCTCATTCAATATGAGGTCCATTCTTTCATTCACTATTCCTTTTCTTCTTATCAACTCATCTCATTTCTTTGTCTACCATCCACTCACCCTCCATGTCACCCACAAATTCTATTTTTACTGCTTTCAATAAAACATGTCGTCAGCACCTTTTCTGTGATCACCAAACTTCACCAACTCATCAACTTGCATGCGGATGTACGATCTAAAATTTTTAGGTACCGCATTTTTACTTTCTCATCATTTTTAGCGCATAGGTTTCAATAATTATATATAATACTACATTAAATGTATCATATAAGCCTAAAGCTAGTTTTCCATTCCTGTACGAAATTTTTTAAGTGTGGACACTTGTCAAAATTTCGTGGGGGGCAGGGAAAGTGTATTTATTTCCAAGTGTCATCTCCATGTCACCCTAGTCATGTCCACATTATATGTTGTACTTTGGCTGCTGTCTGTTTTTAATTTTAAAATCTTTATTGTATCTATTGTACCTTTTCATTCCAATTTTGGGAAAGATTTCCTGAGTTTGACATGACTTAAAAGGACTATCATTTATATGAGAACACCTCCAGTTAAAACCTTGATGTCCTTCATAATTAATAACATCATTATTTTACATGCGAAACATAACGGAGCTGTGTTAAGAGAATGTGGTATTGGCATTTCTCAGAAAGATCAATTTGAATTCTGAGAAGAAGGTATTTGCAAAGAGTTAAGGGGGTAAAAATTATCAAGGTGGTGAGAATAGAGAAATTTAAAACTAGGTGTTTTGAAGATGGGAGGTTAATTACAGAGACATGAGCCGGTTCTCCATGGTATTCTACTAGCGGATGTGGAAGCAGTCCGTAGCTTTAACGCTTGTGGATGGCTTGGCTACTTCTTGCAGTTAACAGAGTTCAATGAAGAAGTAGCAATGGAGTTTATGAGGACATTTGATGAAGGAGAAGCCACAGTATGGGGATTGAAAGTGGTTGCTACTAAGGAGCGGATAGCAAAAGTCACAGGACTACCAATGAATGGAGAGAATTACCCAATTGAACATGATGCCAAGTTGTCGCGGGCACAGTTTTCTCGGTCGAGTGACCCTCCATTGGAAATCTCAAAGCAAGGGTGTAAGAGACTCTCTTCCAACACCGTATCCAGAATTGGTGAACCATATCATTAGGTATTTGACCTGCGAAGGTAGATTTTCAAACCTACATGGTCATCATTTTAAGCTGCAAAGGTCTCTTAGGGATTCCTCCCCTATATCGTGGGCAAAATTTGTTGAATTTAAAACCTTGCAGCCTCAAGCCAACCCTGTCCAGCAAAATTTAGGGAATGAGGAAGAAATTGAGGGGCCTAGTCAGAATCCAGCTGAAACAGAGAAAGAACCAACATTACCTCCTACTGATCAATTTGTTGGGCCTATTTTAGAGGATGATATACCTAGCTCTTCCATAGACAAAGGCAAACATAAGGTTGGTCAAGAGAGCCCTAATTTTAAAAGGAAAGACCAAAACCCTTATGTTCAAGTGACAAAGAGAAAAAGGTCTACTCCTACAACAACTAATCTTGCAACATCTACCCCAACACCATCTAAACCAAAATGGACCCGCAAAGCAATAGAGGTTAAAGAGGTTCTTGTACATCGAAGCCCTCACATGAGAGGTCAAGTATCAAAACCTCATGCAGAATAGCAAGTCGAGAATATTCTAGATGACTCTCCTGTATAGTTGGAACCCCAAAATGTGGAAACATGTGAAAATAAGCCTGATAGTGAAATGCCATCGGGTGATCAAGAAATGTGTGAGCCAAATCCTGCTGAAGTCATAGAAAATGCCCCTGAAAGTGTTCAACCTACTTCTCCACTAGTCCCTATATACTCTAATGTTTCTGTCATACCTTATAGATCCTCTTGGTACACCCATTATTTCTAGCAAGTTGCTAAGGAACGGAAGAAGAAAGCTATGGCCCAAGAATTCCCTTTGTCTACAATTCAATCTGTATTGTTTAATTTGTACAATCACTTCATTTTTCAAAAGACCTTGTGGAAACAAGAAAGAAACCAAATGTAGAAAATAATATTTGATAAAGATGAGGAAATTGAATCCCTCAAGGAACAGCTTGAGAAACAGAAACAACAAATGAATAAGGCTTTAAAGTTAGCTGGCCAAGTCATGACCTGTAGACCACCACCAAGGGTGTATTCCGTTTGTCTGAAGGAATAGTTTCTATTATTTCAACTAATGATGACAATAAGGGATATTGATTGTGAATTTAAAATTGCTTAAGATTTTTACAATGTGTATCAGACTCTGCCCACATGGAAAAAGAATTTGTTGTGTGAACTATATCTACATAATTTCATAATTCCACATGAAACAGAGTGGAATCCTCTGCTTTACATAGGAGATGTTCACCTTAGGGCTTTAATGTCTTGGATGCACAATGAGACAAACTATGACAAGTAGTTAAATGCCTACAGAGATCTTGAAAAATCTGAACCTTTGCTACTACGAGCTGAATCACATAAGCCTGATGATCTTCTAATAGATTGGTTCAGATTAACTTATGGGAAACCAAAACCAGAGGTCAGGGCTAAGGTGTTTGTAAAAAGAGAAAGGGTTTATAGAGATTACCATACAATTCCAAACTTTACACAACAGAGAGCTTTTTTAGGGATTAGGAACAAGTGGAACCGACTGACAGATGCCTTCAAACAGGTAGAACCACATAGCCCTATCAATTATGAGGTAGTTGTTCATAGGGTGACCAAATACATACAACTAGGATGACAGATCAGAAAGGAACTATGGATGCCCTTATCCTTTCAACCTCCTATGCTTCTTTGGCCTCTTTATGATAATAAAGCTACTAAACTAGACCTGTTGGTTGAGGAGCACAAAGGTGATCACTGGGAGCGCACCAGAGGATTCTACTACACCTTCAGAAGTGGGAAGAAAGGGAGAACCACAGTCAGTGACTTTAGAGCTATGGTGAAGAAGTATAATGCTTGAGGACAAGCATTTGAATAGTGGGGGGCAGATGATGAGGCATATTAATGTCTTAATTTTGATATAGTTTTTATAGTTTGGACACACTCTTTGTGCTTTGACAAAACATTTTTGAACAATTGTTGTAAATATCTTGTGAACTTATGCCAAAGACAACTAGAACCTACTAAACCTATGGGTAGTGTGTATGACATGTTTTGCTTAATACTATACATAGAATGCAATATTTCATATAACTATTTTAAGCTATGTTCTAATATCTGAGTAAAAGTAGGAATGTTATCTTGCATATGTGTTCTGGATGTTGTTAACTTTTCAGGAGAATGAGGAGCGATGCAAAGAGTGGTGATTACCACATTTAAGGAGGAAGATAATGGAGACTGGTCATGGCAAAGAAAGCATAGTTCAGTTCCGTTGGATAAGCCGCGCCTGCAAAGGAGTTCCAGAGAATATAGGGGATATAACTTGCTATATTTCTTGCAAGTTGTTATTCTGTTGCCTGGCAGTAAATGTACTATGTCATGGTTGATCTTCTGCCTTCTTTTTTGGCAATGTTTGTTCAAGACTTTTTATGTTATGTTTTTAATAAGCATCCAATCCTCTATATAATGGATTTGGATTGTCTTAGGAAGCTAATGAGAAAATAGATAATGTTGATTTAGATTCAGAAGTTACTCTTTCTATTTTTCATGAATTATTCAGTTTCTATGTAATCAAAGAAGGATTTTAATGGAAGAAAGATTTTGAAGCACTTATTGTGTTCATAGTTAATTGAAGCCAACCAAGGGGGCTCACTTGGGAGGTAGAATAGATTTAGGTAGAATAGATTCATTTCCTGCAGTTTCCTATTTTTAGATAGATTTACTATATTAGTCCTGCAGCATTATTACTGTGAAAGTTCCTGTAGCACTTACAGAAAATACTCATAGTGGATTTTTTGAGTTGTTAATTAGTTTAGGTTCATTTTTTAAGCTTCCTGCAATTATTTGTTGTTAGCCAAGGTGTGTTTACTTTTTTGTAGCAGCAGCATAGATTCTTCCAATGCATTTTACTTTCCTGTAGCATAGGTGTTATGACTCCTAAAGGAACTTAGTGCATAAATTGTGCTGACCCAATTCAAGTCCTACATCCCTAGGTTGAAAATTCAAGTGTATTTCATGATGGAATAGGTAATCCTTAAAATATATATATTATCTTTGAAGGAGAGACAATGGCAGGATTATCTTCATCTATTGTGAAACTGTACAACTATGTCATCCTTACAACAACAACTTGCTTCCCTAACTCAAAACAAGTTTAGTGTTCCTACATGTGACATGGGAAGTCCTTTGTCCTGAGACATTATTCATACTCCTGTTCCTCAGTGAGTTGATATGCCTCATCTTGAGAATTACAATGGAAAAGGAGACCTCGTTCACCATGTTAAAACATTCCAAATCCTTTGTAGTGATTATGCTCATGACCATAGGATTTTAGCCAAACTCTTTGCTAGGACCTTCTGTGACAAGGCCTTACAATGGTATTGCTCCTTGCCTCCTTATTCTATTGATTCATTTTCACAACTTGTTAATGCCTTTATTCAACAATTTCAAAACAACATTGGCCCGTAAGTGTCTTTGACTGATTTGATGCATTGTAAACAAAGTGCTAAGGAAAAATTGACTGAATTTATTGGTAGATTTAAGCATTTGTATGCTTAGATTTCCTATCTTGTTCTTGATATTGATATTCAATGTATGTTTATTTCAAATTTGCAAAAGGATATTAGAGATAAGATTCTACTTACTGAATTTACCTCTTTTCAACAACTTTGTGTGGCGCTTCATCATTATCAATTACAAGTGAGTCAATTTGAGAGCACCACTCCAATGGCTCATGTTCTAGTTGATAAGAGTGATGCTGCTCCTAATCCAAACAAATTTAAAAAATTCAACAACTATGTCAAGATAAACAAACAAGCGAATGCAGTTGTTGATCAAGTTATTGTTGTATCTCACAATGCCACTTCTGCATCCACTACTTTTCGATTAAATCATACGTTTACTCCTCTTTCTAAATCTTTACATGCTATTATGAATAGGTTGTTAACTGCTAATATGATTACTTTACCTCCTATTCGACCTCTTTTACCTGCTATGATTGCATCTAAATCTTTTGATCCAAAAGCTTTTTGTCAATATCATTATCAAAATGGTCATGATACTAAGAAGTGTTATTATTTAAAACATAAGATTCAAGACTTAATTGATTCTAATGCGTTATCTATTGATAATCTTGATGGTAGTGGTAGCAAATTTGTCTCTCCTCGTAATCAAAACCTTCAAATCTATACGAATCCTTTACCTACGCATGATACTAATACCATTGCTCAACCATCTGCTATGGAAATTGTGTATGATTCAAAGATGGATGATCTTAATCATGTTGTTAATCAAGTGGAGCATGTTGGTCAATCTGTATCTCCACCTCAACCTCAGATTCAACCTCAAGTTCAATCTCAACCTTAATCAAAACTTAAGCCTAAATTGAAAACTCAACCTAAACCTCGACAACAACCTAAGAATAAAAGACCTCAAGAAATTTTGATTACCTTTGATGACTCTGAGACTATTAAAGCTCCTAATGGTCCCCTTTACATTCATGCTAGGATTTCTCAGAAACCTACTCGTGGTTGTCTTGTTAATCCTACATCCTTAGTCAATGTTATTACTGAAGAAAACCTTTTTATGAAAAGCTTACAATGTGATTCATATGATACATCAGATGTGTGGATTCAGACTTGTAATGGTTTTCTTTATCCATCATTTGGTTCTATTACTTTATCGATTGAACTTTGTGGAAAAATTGTAAACACTACCTTTGTTGTTGTTCCTACTTATGATCAATTTCAAGTTAAGCTAGGTTTGCCTTGGTTGAATGCCATGCATGTTGTTTCTTCACCTATCCATAAATGTCTTAAATTTTTTCATGATGAAGAAGTGAAGATGATTAATCATAGTTTACATCAACCTTCTAGGCCTAGAGATTGTGTTGCTCTTGATTTCTTTTGGCCTGCATTACCTAATTCATGTCCTCCTCGACCTGATAATCTTTTTCATTCATATCAAGTTGATAAACACCATAAGATTCTTGAATTAATTATGCCTCCTATGGATCTTAATCATTTTCTTTTGCCCACACCTTCCATACCTCCTTTAACTATGTCATCTAGTTTTGTTAATCAAGTTCCTCCTATTGCTGATAATCCTATTGATCTTCCTAAAGAACTTGTAAAGGATCCTATGGTTGTTCCTCCTAGTTCTCAACCTATTTCAAGTAAATCAAAATGGAATCAATTTGCTAATGAACATCATAAGAAGCATCGTGCTCATGCTAAAGCTCATAATTCTGTTCTTCAAAGATCTCTACCTCCTTCGGATAAATCTATGCATGGTGTGTTAGAAGAAGTTGTTACTAATAATGATGTTAAGATGCATGATTATGATGATTCTATTTGTATCTTAGATCCTATCTTGATTAATTTGGATGAAGAAGATACTCTTGATGATACTGATAATGTTAATGATGAATATGAGACTATTGACATTGATATTGATTTACCTAATATGCTTTCATCACAATTAACTCTTACACCTAGTTCAAACATTGTGATTCTCAAGAGGATCCTTGTTTGGAACTGGCCATCATTCCTACTGTGTTGGATATAGTCCCTCTTGTGAGTTACCCACCTTCCCTAAATGATATACAATGAGATGGGGAGAGTAGGTGACATGCTTGATTGGCTTGTCCTTCGTGGTAGCTTTGTTGTGTGTTTTCTTGTTGTACTGTGCTTCTCCCGTAATGTGTTTGTTAAATATTGTTAGATTCTTTTATACGACCCTTGTTACTCTATTGGTGCAAGGTAATAAAGGAATCAAAAATGTTGTTCAATTCCTCTATATGTATCTCTATTCTTCTATATGTTGTTTCATGTTATGTCATAAATATGCTATTGTTCATAAATGTTTCCTTGTGTAATCTACTTAGATTCGAGACGTGGTAGCACTGATTCTTTTTTGTCTCCATGTCATGGTCTAAAGAGATTCTTCTTCATATATCTTATGTGATCTTTCCTCCTCTGTGATTGTAGTTCTACTTTCTTTGGGGAATGATGTCAATTCATTTGCAATAATATCATATATATTATCTTATGATCATACTGACCCCATGGTAGGTAGATCCATTATGTGTTCTTTGTATGTTTCTATGATATTTCCCTTGATTTGTCTTCATCTGGGGGCATCTCGACGTGGAAACGTAATTAGTGGAGTTGTTTATGTTTTCATTAAAGCCATCGCTCTTGTTAAAGTGTTAGCAATGACTTTAATGTGGGGGCATACGCTCTGCTCACCTATTGCACACACGTACTTTTCGATATGCATATATTATTTTTCAAGATACCCTTTTCTCCCTTTTTGGATTAGTAACTAATCCTTAAAGCATGGATTTATACTTTAGGATCTCTTGATCCCGCCAGTTTCATATATATATATATATATATATATATATATATATATATATATATATATATATATATATATATATATATATATATATATATATATATATATATATATATATATATATATATATATATATATATATATATATATATATATATATATATATATATATATATATATATATATATATATATACATAATTTAGGATTTCTTGATCCCTTGAGGTTGGAGGTGTCCTTAAGAATGGATCTCTTTTGTTTTTGGTTTTATTCTTATAGAATAGAATATTCCTAAGGGTAAATCCTTGATGGGTTGACTAGTGAGTAGCCACATTCACTAGGCAGTTCAATTCCATCTTTCTAGTTACGTTGTTTCCTTGTGTGGTTCACAATAGGACATAAGTTCTTATTGGGTGAGATAATCACACCTTCTCTTTCTCTCACTAGAGATGTCTCTCTTATTTTGATCTTAGAGTCGATGAAGACTTGAGTCCCCGAGGGCTTGAGGTTTATCTTTTTCCCTTGGATTATGATAATATCATCTTTTCATTTTGATCTCCTTTACCAAGAGTTTGCATCGAATCCATACTCTTGCTAAAGTGGGGACTTAATGTATTGTCTTAAAATGGAAGAACTTCCATGATAAGAGCATTTGGCCCTCTGAGTAAGTGGTTTGGGATCATGTTAATCACCTTGATTCGGTCATTGCTTGAATCTGACTTTCTCCCCCCATTCTGCCTCTCTCTGCACCTGACTTCACCTTATTTCTGCATTTCCTAGCATTATGGACTGAGGTCCTGAGGTTTTTGACCTCAAGGTCAAAGTCGACCTTGATCCTGACCTAAGTCAGGGATGACCTTGACCCTGACCCAGGGTGGGGTCTACCTCATCCTTGACCCAGATTTCAAATTTTAAGATTTTTTGATTTATGGGTATCGGGTTTCAAAAAGATTCTTTTTCCCGCCTCCGAGTCAGCCATTTTAGGTTTTCGGGATGGTAAATCCTTAATTGCATTTAATCTAGGTATATTTCTAAAGGTTAGGACCTAATTGGGATTTAATTCTACTAGGTGGCCCTTCTAGAAGATTGTGCCCTAGTTCACTATAAAAGGAGGCCTTCTCTCATTTTCACATCCACTCTCACCAAGCAATTTCTCAAGCTCTGAAGTGCAAGCTCTCAAATGAATTAAAGCATTCAAGCAAGCCTTCAAGTATTCAAGTGTTCAAGCATTCATCCATCAAGGAGATCCATTGTTAGCTATTGAAGGATTCAATCTCTTTGGAGCCCCCTTGAAGATCCATCCTTCCACATTCATTCAAGTCAATTCCTATGCAAAGATCCATTCAAGATTGGTGTTGAAGATCAAATGCCATTTATTTGAGACATCTTACATCCATTCTACATCCATTGGAGCATCCCTACTTGTGGATTTGAGGATTTAAATCCTCTACAAGGACTTCAACATAAGCAAGGTGAATTGTTTCATTTACTTTGTTTATGCACAATACAATTTCAATTCAATTTCAAGGTTAATTCCTAAATTGGTGTTTGGCCAAGGCAAACCCCCCATACAAACAACAAAAACCCTCTTTTTCTTGTAGGTACAGGTGAGGAACTGCAGATCTGAGCTTGGATTTGGATACCCTTTTTGGTGAACTTTCGAGATCTGTAAACAAAGTCAAAGTCGACCTTCAAAATATTAATGTAGCCTTTGACCTTTTATTGGGGTCAAAGACTACTTGCTGTCAAAAAGATAAATTTTTTTTGGGTTTTCTTTGTCTCGACATTTCCAGTCTGAAAGAGGTTGCAGAATTGCCCGAAACTGTACATAGACATCAGAAATTGACATTTTCCAGATCTACCCTATTTTGAGGTTATTACTTGCCTTTCAATTATTTCATATTTCAAGCACATCTCCTTTATAGGGAAATATAAGGTTTTCTTCCTCTTTCATATTCTCCATAGATTGATTCGATTGTGCATTAACGTTTTGGTTGATCAATTTGGAACTCTCTCCTTTGGAAATTTGGATTTAGAAGTAGATCTCATATTTCCCCCATACATTCTAGGGTGGGCACAATTTACACTTATTCATGGAGTAGTCAAGTGACTAATCCTTCATGCCAATCTAATGAGAAATTTGAAAAGGATTAAACTCATTTCAACTACGAAGCAATAAATCACTATTGAGGGTTTAGTTTGTTCATTTGATGTTAACTCTTGTAGCTAAATTCTAGAGTTAATGGCTTATTGAGTGTTGGTTGCATTCTAATTTAATACCAATTTTTAACCACACATCTTTGGCACCCATCATGGGGCCTGAATCAGATTTTGGTCCCATTTCTTATAGGTTTTTTTTAATTCATTTTATAAAAATGCAACAAATATCGCACCCAATAGTCCAGATTATTGTACGATACCCTTTTTTATCACATGGTTCTTTGAGTTTTATTGTACGATAATATGGAATAAGGTGATTCATCGCATGTAGTGTTGAGTTTCATCGTATGACACAATAACTTTGGCTTTTATTGCATAGCTCTTTGAGTTTCATTGTACGATAATATGGTGCTGACTATGTTTTATCACGCTAAAAATAGAGAGTTTTTTTTAGGGTCTAGTCGCTTAAATTTTTAGATTTTCTTGTTTGATTCGGTTTTGAATCGATCTTAACATTTTGTTTTGCAAGAAATAACTAGTTTTTATAGGATATTAGAGAAGAAACTTGCTTTCCAAAGTCATCTACATTGTACTATTTGAGACTATTAACATTTTCTAATTATAGAACGTTTGCCAAAGTCATATCTTGAGACTACTAAAGCCACTTGTTTTGCAGGTTGCCTTGGGGATACAAATAAACATTGTGCCTTTATAGATTTGATTTTATAGGCATCTAACTTAACTAGGAGGGATTCTTTTCTTGTGATTATTTGGGTAGTAGGAGAGTATGCTCTTCACCTCTTATAGGTTGAATCAGAAATCTTGACCTACTTGGTTTGTCACCTACAAAAGAATATTAGGTGAATGAATATGTGTTTGATGTGCTTGGGAAAATCTATGGAGTAGGAGAGTATGCTATTTTCCCTCGTGGAGAATCATAAATCTAGACCTCCATTATTCCATCCATTTTATTTTCTCATATACCTTTAGAGGGCCTTTTGTTGAGGTAAAAGTCTTGCGGGAACAACCCAAGTGGGACAAAGCAAATCCAACTCATCCAACCCACTATAAAATTTATGCCTTGTTGGCCAAAAACTACAAGGACATAGCTATTAAATGTGTTGGGTCATTCATTTGATTGGAAGAACACATGTGAGATTAATGTGTAGGGACAAGAGGTCTCAATCTTGCTTGCAAGACTACCTCATTTGAAGCGATTGTAGGGCTATAGGCCTCAATTCCACTAAGCAGAACTACAAGGGATAGTTGCAAACATATGCCCTTACTAGACACTCTTGGCTAGAAACTACTCGACTTACCTCTAAAAGTGTCATAATCTTTGTGCAAGGATTGATCGAAGTGGACTTATTCAGATCACCTCAAGATTACTCACCATATGTATTCCCTTGGATGCTTTAAAGTGTGGATGCGGCATTCAAAGAACCATTGCGATGCAAGTGTTGAGTCTCTTATTTTGATCCACGATGTGCATAATCCTCATAAAAGCCAACATCACTTTGTGTGAGGTGAAGGAATACCAAGTTGTGGGAAAAGATTTTGATACTAGCCTTTGATCGTAGGTAGTTTATGTTTGATGTGTTTTCAAATGTGTTGAGACCTGGGGAAATCATTGTGAAACATACACTTGATATTTGAACACATTGCAACACCCTCTTTAACTTCACAAGTATTTGTATCCCCAAATTTTCTTTATCCTTTGGTAGATTGTTTGGAGACTTTTATTTGGTCACATCATTGCTTACCTGTAAACACTCATACTGGATTTAGGAACATTCAGATTTATCATGGATCCAAAGTCAATATAGTCCAAATTGGTTAAATTCCTCAAAAAATTGGCAAGTTATCTTTTTCCCGCATTTTGTCATTTTCCTTAGCATTTTATTATACGACATGAGTGCTTTGTCACACTGAGTGTTTTTTTTAAAGCCAAAGTGGACAAGCCACCATAAATATATTTATATTATAAACTAATTCAAAGACTCATCTGGGAAAGAATCAGAAAGAAAACCCAGAATCCTTATCATATACATGCATAGTATTGATAATTACATTTAGTTTTCAACATGAAAACCTTGCATTCGTTGAATTAAATCAACAGATTTTGAAACTATGGAATGATATACATCCATACCTTCTTACAGGGTACATACAACAAAGGAGTACAAATTGCAAAAATTTCAAAAATGCTGAGTGCGATGAGCTACTGTCACTCCTCCATATCCACTAGAGAGGAAGTGTGATGCACAAAATCCCAAGCCCTTTCCCAGCCAACAAGAGGAGTCAAAGGGGGGTCCATCACCCCGCCATCCAACACCTCAGATGAACGCACACCAACCAAATCAAAGGAAGGATTGATCAGAAAAAGGGGCAAATTAAGATTAGGGACCATCCTAGAGGTAGCAGATAACGCAACACTGGAAGATTTTGACAGAGAATGTAGAAGTGGTGGAGGTGAAAGATTAGGCAAACTTAACAAATCCAACACTGCGTTGACATATCACCTAATTTTATCAACTAGCTCCTTACCTAGAGCCATACCCACAATTTGCAAATTGGTTAAAATAATGTGAAAGCTTTGTTGTTCCATAGCCCATTTAAAATTTTCGTACGCCATCAAATGCTCATGATTGGACAACAAATCATGACAAGAAAATAGGCCACCCACCAAGGCATTACCAGACCAAAGGTCATAGTTTTACAGAGCAATCAAGAGTTTGTCATCTGCTATAAGCTGAGGTCAAACCACCTTGTCTGCAATAATATTAACTAACTCTATTAATTGCAATAAGACCATAAGGTTGGACAAGAAGATAGAAACCAATTGCGCTATAAATAATATAAGTTTCGTTCTAGGCGTCAACACATGCTCACCTATGATCCTGTGAACTACCCTGTATATGGCATAGATTGGCACATAAAAGCAATGTCAAGCTGAGGACCATCAATTTGATCGAGCATCAGGAGCTTTGATACTAAGGGTGAGATAAAAACCCTGTAATTCTGAGGCAGCAATTTGTCATGAAGGTCGTAGGACATACATCTCAGAAACTCCATCCGTAAGCACTGCATAGAGCAAATTTAGGGATCAGCTAGAGAAAGGAGAGAATATCATAATTAATGGTTAATAATTCTATGCCATTAGTTAAATAGATGTTCGAACCCCAAACACGCATCAGCTCACACATTTGAATTAAACTATCATCTGTCATACAACAAATATGGAATAAAACTATGTACTGCATACCAAATGTGGCTAGCTGAGACTGTGAAAAATGTGAGATGACATGTGATGCCCATGTGTGAAAAATGGGATGAATTTAATACTTTAGCCTCCAAATCAGTTATCTTTGTACTATATATGAAGGGATGTGTGTGAGGAACCCAAGCCTGGAAATAAGATGACGTTGCTGCCATGATTAAATGAACGTGGAGATATAGGGTGTCACTTAAATGATTGTACATACCAGCTTACACTAGGATGATGTGGTTGAAGATGGAGCATTATTATTTTTTTCCTTCAACATCAGTCTATTAAAATCCCTATTCAACTTTATAAATGCCCATGGATTTAGATCCTCAATATCTCACCTTCAATTTGAATTGTTTGATAACCCCCTTTTTTGCCAATATTGATCCTTCAAATAGGGCAAGAGCCTCAGCCATGTTGTTAGTTCTTGTCATAATTGGGGATGCTTTGATGGCAAGAACATCTCCAAGATGATCTCTAATACAAATGCCTATCCCAGATTTTCTTGGATTGCCGTGGGAAGAACCATCAAAGTTAATCTTGATTGAGCCACATGTGGGAGGAATCCATTGAACATAATCCCTAAGTATTGAGGAGGGTGTTTGTTTGTGATGAAGCCATCCATAGGGAACATGGATGTCTTTCTAATCCTTGATGACAACACTGTCCCAACTGGATAAAATTGGATTGCATTTGACTCTGTGGTGACTAGCATTCACCACTTCCAAAATGGACTTTTCAATGCCAATAAGAACAAATTTAATTGGTAAGGAGCTCTTGAGAAAGATTCTCTTATTTTGTTCCCACCAAATTGCCCAAACTACTAATGCGGGGATGCATTTCCACAGGAAAGAAAAAGTTGTGGAAGAATGTAATACTGGCCAAGCTTGAAATAGATCCCAAAGTTTATTTGGAAGAGGAGAAGGATACTAAAGTTTTGATGAATAGAGGCCTTTCCTATTAAAAATATAAAAGTATAATATTCACAAAAAAAGGGTTGGGGAAGAAATCACCCTGCAAGTCACTTGACACTTAGGCTGGAAACATACAACTATTCATCAAAAAACCATATAAAATGAGAAACCCTCAAGCTGCAAGAGCAGTAGCAGAAGAAGGAGGAGGATCTCTATCATCAAGATTACCCCAAACATTGGGCCCAGGAGTCTAATTAGGAATGGCCCAGCCATCTTCTAGATCTTCTTTTTCCAATTCCCCTTCCTCCAACCTGGGTGAGATAGCCAGCGCCAGGTGAGGGAACTTGTCTTGATTAGCAGGAACAAAGGCCGAGGGCCGAGAAAAAGTAGCAGTAGTAGAAGCAAGCACAAGAAGCAAGCCAGAACCTGCATCCCTCAGAGGAGGAGGAGAGGCAGAGTGGGAACACCATTGATGTGGAGTCCTGGAGTGTTTGGCAGAGGAACTCCAGCTATGATGTCAGCCCCTAGGTGGCGTATGGTCAGCTGAGAGAGAATATGGAGGCACTCGAGCCACAGTACAAGGGGCATTGCCCTAGTGCTAGAGCAACTCCTGCAAATGAGTAGCCTCAAGAGCCACTTTATCTACTTGCACCTAGATCTGCATCATGACATTGTTACAAATACATGCCTTAGCATAAAGAGAGACATGAATATCCAAAAAACTGTGAGAAAAAAGCAGTGTTTCGATCTTTCCACAAGGTAAACAAAATTTCCATCCTAAAAGTATGCCATATCTGGGTGTACTGGGAAGGCATTCTAAGAGAGTCACGAAAAAGAGCCATGTGCCAAGAAAAAGGTTCAGGCCTAAAAGGAGCAAAGAAGTCCAAATAGCCAACAATGTTCAGCAAAGGAGCATTGCAAAAAGAGGTGATTTGCATCTTCCAATTGAAGACCACACAAACAAAAGTTAAAAGGTTGGGCAATGTTAAGTTTGGAAAGATGGTCACTAGTGAGAGCTCTCTTTTTTAGAGCTATCCAGGCAAAGCATCTTGCTTTGGGAAGAGTGGCAAAGTTCGAGCAAAATGAAAAAGCACGACACTGAATGTTGTTTGAATCTTGCTGCTGAATAATCATGTATCTGTATCGTCTTAAAATGGAAGCACTTCCATGATAAGAGCATTTAGCCCTCTGAGTATGTGGTTTGGGGTCATGTCAAGCACCTTAATCAAGTCTTTTCATGTATTTGGATTTTCTCCCCACTTTCCACTTCTTTCCTACACTTGATTTCTTCATTTTAGGTGAAATTAAGGTTAGGATCTTAAGGATTCTACTGATTTTCCCTCTTCCATGGCTCTATTTTCTAGGTAGGATGTAGAAATAGATCCTCCTAGCCTTCATCATAGTAATCGTAGGACTTTATGTTTGTCCCTGACATTCTGTCATGTTCTGGCATCAGTTCTAGGTTTATGGGCATCCCCGAGACCTCGTGACTTGGTTCTGAGTCAATCTGGGACCAGGGTTAGGGTTGAGGTCAAACCTGACTAGGTCAGGGTTGAGCTTGAACCTGACTAGATTAGGTCCAACCTCAATTTTTCCCCCTTCCTTCAAATTTCCAAAATCCAAAATTTTTGGGATTTGGGCTTTCAGGAGATTTATTTTCCCGCTTTCAGGTCGGCCATTTCGGGTTTCAGGATGGTAAATCCTTTAATTACATTTAATCTAGGTATATTTTCTAAAGGTTAGGACCTAATTGGGATTTAATTCTCCATTGTGGCCCCTCTAGAGGAGTGTGCCCTAGTTCACTATAAAAGGAGACCTTCCTCTCTCATTTTCATATCTCTCATCCACAATCAAGCAATTGATATCCATCTCTCAAGTGTTCAAGCTCTCAAAGTGCAAGCAAGTCTTCAAGCATTCAAGTGTTCAAGCATCCATCCATCAAGGAGATCCATTGTTAGCTATTGAAGGATTCAATCTCTTTGGAGCCCCCTTTGATGATCCATGATTCCACATTCATACAAGCCTTCTCATATGCAAAGATCAAGTCAAGATTGGTGTTGAAGATCAAATGCCACTGATTGGAGACATCCTACATTCATCCTACATTCATTGAAGCACTCCTACTTGTGGATTTGAGGATTCGAATCCTCTACAAGGACTTCAACATAAGCAAGGTGATTTGTTTCAATTACTTTGTTTATGCACAATACATTTCAATTCAATTTCAAGGTTAATTCCTAAATTGGGGTTTGACCAAGGTAAACCCCCCATTTTCTTGCAGGTACAGTTGCATAATTTCAGATTTGAGAGCAAATTTAAATACCCTTTTCAGCAAACTTCTGAGATCTATGAACATAATTTGAATCGGAATTCAAATAAAGAATGTAGTATTTGACCTTTTATGAGGGTCAAAGCCGAGCTGAGCCATCTTGAAGAAAGATTTCTAGGTTTTCTCTATCTCGACATTTCCAGTCCACGACAGATTTCAGATTTTCCCGAAATTGTACACAGACATCAGAATTCAACATTTTCTAGATCTGCCCTAATTTGAGGTTAGTATTTGTATTTCAATTATTTCAAATTTCCAAACATATATATCTTCCTCCATAGGGAAATATTAGATTTACTTTCTCTCTCTTCCATATTCTACACAAAATTGATTCAATTGTGTATTAACCTTTTGGTTGATCAAATTGGATCTCTTCTTTGGGGAATTTGGGTTTGAGAATAGATCTCATATTTCCCCCTATACATTTGAATAGGGTTGAATCCATTTTACATCTATTCATTTTGGTGAACCCGTCTAGCTTACTCTCTTTCTGTTTTGGTGTTAGATTCCTCTCTATTCTTATTTTGGAATTGGATGCCTTATTGTCCTATCCTTTTTATCTTGTTAGTGTTAGATTTTTCCTTTGTGTTAGATCTTCCTTGCTAATTAGATTTTATATTCATGCTTTATGTGTCTTTAGTTTAGTTCATTTGCATTACATTGTGTACACACAAAAGTAGTGCACTTCTATGAATCCTTACAATCAAGAACACTCAAGAATGAGGTCTCAAAAATTGATCTATAGCTCTCTATGTATGGAGTTGCAAGATTTAAAATTGCTCTCAGCTAGAGCTAATAAACTTAATGACCTTGCTAGTCAACCACACTATGAGAGATTCAAATGAAGACAAGGGCAATAATGCCAATATCTCCAAGAATCAAATGGAATGCAATGCAAGCAAGCTAAGAATGAGGATGCAAGCTAGTCTATGAAAATTAAAGTGCAAACTAGGCTATGAAAGGAAAGTACAAGTCTTACAATCCCTCCTAATTAAACTATGTGAGATTAATCTATAGCATAAATAAAGTCTATACTAAGAATGCCATGATTATGCAACTATGAAAGCAAGAAAGAAAGCTAAATGAAATGAAACAACAATGTCTTCAAAGCTTGAATGCAATAATGTCTTCAAAGAGCTCCAAATGACCTAGAAAACCTACAACATAACATTAGCATAAAAGAGAATTGACCTAAAATGAGGAAGAAAGCTCTCCTTTTATAGGAAATGAGGAGAAATGGACCATGGAGATTAAGAGGCAAAAGACTTAATCAATGGTGGAGTATCAAAGAGGAGAAATCCATGTGCACAAATATCCTCCAATGAGAAAATAAGAATTGACTTTTGTGTCCATATGAGACAAAAAATACTTTTCTCCTTTTTATAAAATAGGAATAATGCTTTATTTGTGAAACTTAGGATAAGAGGAAAAGGTGGGGGCTTTTTATTTATTAAAAGGGGAGGAAATATTCCTTTTGAATAAATAAAGACTTAGGATAAAATGGTTAGCCCAAGGAATAATCGAAAATGATAAAATAGGACTTGATCAAAGAAATTGATATAATTGAAAATGTTGATTTTTGAAAATATTGATTCAGGGATTTGATAAATTGTTGAATGGGGGCCCAAAGTCTAGGCAACCATTTTAGGGTGCATACACATTGGTTTATGAGCTTTACTACCACTAGTCCTTATAACATTTCAGTTAGAAGAAGTCGTAGACTCATGGGTGCCTTTGATCCTGAATCTTCCTCTCCTTTCCTTAGGATCCTGGATGATAACTTGATTCTTCATGATTCCAATCCTCCTATGGAGAAAAAATCTTCTCACTCATCTCATGATGAGGATGATGCTTTAAGATTTCCTCCTAAACAAGTCCAAAAACTTTCCACTGAACTTGATAAAATGGGTAATTGGCTTCTGCAAGAAAACCATAATCAAGATTCCATTCAAGCTATAGAGGCTCTTAAGAAAGTTCTCTGTGATAGTGATCAAGGTGTTAACCTCTTGCGTGGTATTACTCATCTTGTGCATTTAAATTTTAAACCTTTAGCTTAAGAAGCTCAAGCTTTAGGGTTGATTCCTCCTATCACTAGTGTTGAACCTCCTTCTAATCCTCTACCTAGTATTCCTATCTATACTCCTCCTTGGTGACTATGACGGTTCTCTTTGTTCCTATGAGTGTTCCTCCCATGTGCCTTCCTACATCACAACCTTCATATCATAATGTTCCTTTCACTTATTCCAATCCGCTTCCAACTGTAGTTCCTAGTGTTCCTCCAGTTGTGTCTTCTATTCCTGCAGCTTCTTACACTTTACCTAGTGTGTCTAATGTTGCTACTCCTCCTATTTCCTCTAATGATTAAAAAATAATTAGTTTGGCTCAAACTGTATCATCCTTACAACAACAACTCGCTTCCTTAACCCAAAACAAGTTTAGTATTCCTACATGTGACATGGGAAGTCCCTTGTCTGGGGATATTATTCGTACTCTTGTTCCTCAGCAAGGTGAGATGCCTTGTCTTGAGAATTATAATGGAAAAGGAGATCGTGCTTATCATGTTAAAACATTCCAAATCCTTTGTAGTGATTATGCTCATGACCATAGGATTTTAGCCAAACTGTTTGTTAGAACTTTTCATGACAAAGCTTTACAATGGTATTATTCTTTGCCTCCTTATTCAATTGATTCCTTTCCACAACTTGCTAATGCCTTTATTCAACAATTTCAAAATAATATTGGCCCGCAAGTGTCTTTGAACGATTTAATGCATTGTAAACAAAGTGCTAAAGAAAAATGGACTGAATTTATTGGTAGATTTAAGCATTTGCATGCTTAGATTTCCTATCCTATTCCTAATATTGATATTCAATGTATGTTTATTTCAAATTTGCAAAAGGATATTAGAGATAAGATTCTGCTTACTGAATTTACCTCTTTTCAACAACTTTGTGCAGTGCTTCATCATTATCAATTACAAGTGAGTCAATTTGAGAGCAACACTCCAATGGCTCCTGTTCCAGTTGATAAGAGTGATGTTGCTCCTAATCCAAACAAATTTCAAAAATTCAACAACTATGTCAAGATAAACAAACAAGCAAATGCAGTTGCTGATCAGGTTGTTGTTGCATCTCATAATGCCACTTCTGCATCCACTGCTTTTCGATTAAATCGTACGTTTTCTCCTCTTTCTAAAACTTTACATGCTATTATGAATAGGTTGTTAGTTGCTAATATGATTACTTTACCTCCTATTCAACCTCTTTTACCTACTACGATTGCATCTAAATCTTTTGATCAAAATGCTTTTTGTCAATATCATCATCAGAATGGTCATGATACTGAGAGATGTTATTCTTTAAAACATAAGGTTCAAGATCTAATCGATTCTAAGGTTTTATCTATTGATAATCTGGATAGTAGTGGGAATCAATTTGTCTCTCCTCCTAATCAAAACCTTCAAATCTATACGAACCCTCTGCCTACGCATGATACTAATACTATTGCTCAACCATCTGCTATGGAAATTGTATATGATTCGAAGATGGATGATCTCAATCATGTTGTTAATCAAGTGGAGCATGTTGATCAGTCTATATCTACACCTCACCCTCACCCTCAACCTCAAGTTCAATCTCAACCTCGACCAAAACCTAAACCTAAAATGAAAACTCAACCAAAACCTCAACAACAATCTAAGAATAAAAGACCTCGGGAACTTTTGATTACCTTTGATGGCTCTGAGACTATTAAAGCTCCTGATGGTCCCCTTTACATTGCTACTAGGATTGCTCAGATACCTACTCATGGTTGTCTTGTTGATCCTACCTCCTTAGTCAATGTTATCAGTGAAGAAAATCTTTTTATGAAAAGTTTACTACGTGACTTCTATGATACATCGAATGTGTGGATTCAAACTTGCAATGGTTTTCTTTATCCATCATTTGGTTCTATTACTATACCGGTTGAACTTTGTGGAAAAATTGTGAACACTACCTTTGTTGTTGTTCCTACTTCTGATCAATTTCAAGTTAAGCTAGGTTTGCCTTGGTTAACTGTCATGCATGTTATTGCTTCACCTATCCATAATTGTCTTAAGTTCATTCATGATGAAGAAGTGAAGATGATTAATCATAGTTTATATCAACCTTCCAGGCCTAGAGATTGCGCTGCTCTGGATTTCTTTTGGCCTTCATTACCTAATTCATGTCCTCCTCGACCTGATAATATTTTTTGATCATATCAAGCTTATAAACATCATAAAATTCTTGAATTAAGTTCACCTCCTAGGGATCTTAATTGTGGTCTTTTACCTACACCTTTTATACCTCCTTTAACTATAACTTCTAGTTCTGTTAATCAAGTTCCTTCTACTGAACCTATCAAAGATCCTGTGATTGTTTCTCCAATGGTTAATAATCCTATTGATCTTCCTAAAGAACCTATGAAGGATCCTATGATTGTTCCTCCTAGTTCTCAACCTATTTCAAATAAATCAAAATGAAACCGATCTGCTAATAAACGTCGTAAAAAGCATCGTGCTCATGCTAAAGCTAAAAGATCTCTACCTTCTTCAGATAAACCTATGCATAATGTGTTAGAAGATGTTGTTACTAATAATAATGTTCACATGCATGATTCTATTCGTATCTTAGATCCTATTTTGATTAATTTGGATGTGGAAGATACTCTTGATGATACTGATGATGTTAATGATGAATATGAAACTATTGACTTTGACATTGATTTACCTAATATGCTTTCATCACAATTAACTCTTACACCTAGTGTCAAACATAGTGATTCTCAAGAGGATCCTTGTTTGGAACTGGCTATCATTCCTATTGTGTTGGATCTAGTCCCTCTTGCGAATTACCCACCTTCCCTAAATGATATACAACAAGATGGGGAAAGTAGGCGGCACGCTTGATCGACTTGTCCTTCGTGGTAGCTTTGTTGTGTGTTTTCCTATTATACTGTGTTTCTCTCATAATGTGTTTGCTAAATGTTATTAGATTCTTTTATACGATCCTTGTTACTCAGTTGGTGCAAGGTGATAAAGGAATCGAAACTGTTGTTCAAATTCTCCTATTTGTATCTCTATTCTTCTATGCATTGTTCAATGTTATGTTGTAAATGTGCTATTGTTCGTAAATGTTTCCTTGTGTAATCTGCTTGGATTTGAGATATGGTAGCACTAATTCTTTTTGGTCGCCATGTCATGGTCTAAAAAGATTCTCCTTCATATATCTTATGTGATCTTTCCTCCTTTGTGATTGTAGTTCTACTTTCTTTGGGGAATGATGTCAATTCCTTTGCAATAATATCATATATATATTATCTTATGATCATACTGACCCCACAATAGGTAGATCCCTTCTGTGTCCTTTGTATGTTTTTGTGATATTTCCCTTGATTTGTCTTCATCTGAGGGCATCTCGACATGGAAATGTAATCAGTGGAGTTGTTTATGTTTCTGTTAAAGCCATTGCTCCTGTTAAAGTGTCAGCAATGAATTTAACATGGGGGCATATGATCTTCTCACCTATTGCACACTCACACCTTTCAATACACATATATTTTTCAAGATACTTCTTTTCCCTTTTTGGTTTAGTAACTAATCCTTAAAGCATGGATTTATATTTTAGGATCTCTTGATCCCTCCAGTTTCAAATATACATATATTGTGATCCCTTAACGTCGAAAGTGTCCTTAAGATTGGATCTCTTTTGTTTCTATTTTTGGTTTTATTCTTGTGGAATAGAATATTCCTAAGGATAAATCCTTGATGGGTTGACTAGTGAGTAGCCACATTCACTAGGCGGTTCAATTCCATCTTTCCAGTTGTGCCATTCTCTTGTGTGGTTCACAATGGGACATAAGTTGTCATTGGGCGAGGTAATCACACCTTCTTTCTCTCTCTAGAGATGTCTCTCTTATTATGATCTAGGAGTTGATGAAGACTTGAGTCTCTGGGGGCTTAAGGTTTCTCTTTGTCCCTTGGATTATGATAAGATTATCTTTTCATTATGATCTCCTTTACCAAGAGTTTGCATCAAGTCCATACTCTTGCTAAAGTGGGGGCTTAATGTATCGTCTTAAAATGGAAGAACTTCCATGATAAGAGTGTTTAGCCCTCTGAGTAAGTGGTTTGGGGTCATGTCAAGCACCTTGATCAGGTCTTTGCATGTATTTGGCTTTTCTCCCCGCTTTCCACTTCTTTCCTGCACTTGATTTCTTCATTCTAGGTGAAATTAGGGTTAGGATCTTAAGGATTCTACTGATTTTCCCTCTTCCACAGCTCTATTTTCTAGGTAGGATGTAGAAATAGATCCTCCTAGCCTTCATCACAGTAATTATAGGACTTTATGTCTGTCCTTGACATTCTGTCATGTTCTGGCATCAGTTCTAGGTTTTTGGGCATCCCCGGGACCTCTTGACTTGGTTTTGAGTCAATCTGGAACTAGGGTCAGGGTCGAGGTCAAACTTGACTAGGTCAGGTCCAACCTTAATTTTTCCCCCTTCCTTCAAATTTCCAAAATCCAAAATTTCTAGGATTCAAGCTTTCAGGAGATGTATTTTCCCACTTCTGAGTCGGCTATTTCGGGTTTCGAGATGGTAAATCCTTTAATTGCATTTAATCTAGGTATATTTTCTAAAGGTTAGGACCTAATTGGGATTTAATTCTCCAAGGTGGCCCCTCTAGAGGAGTGTGCCCTAGTTCACTATAAAAGGAGGCCTTCCTCTCTCATTTTGATAGCTCTCATCCACAATCAAGCAATTGACATCCATCTCTCAAGTGCTCAAGCTCTCAAAGTGCAAGCAAGTCTTCAAGCATTCAAGTGTTCAAGCATCCATCCATCAAGGAGATCCATTGTTAGCTATTGAAGGATTCAATCTCTTTGGAGCCCCCTTTGATGATCCATCCTTCCACATTCATACAAGCCTTCTCATATGCAAAGATCAAGTCAAGATTGGTGTTGAAGATCAAATGCCATTGATTGGAGACATCTTACATTCATCGAAGCACTCCTACTTGTGGATTTGAGGATTCAAATCCTCTACAAGGACTTCAACATAAACGAGGTGATTTGTTTCAATTACTTTGTTTATGCACAATACATTTCAATTCAATTTCAAGGTTAATTCCTAAATTGGGGTTTGACCAAGGCAAACCCCCCATACAAAAAAACCCCCATTTTCTTGTAGGTATAGGTGCGGAATTTTGGATCTGAGAGTGAATTTGGATACCCTTTTCAGTAAACTTCTGAGATCTACGAACAGAATTTGAATCGGACTTCAAATAAAGAATGTAGTATTTGACCTTTTATGAGGGTCAAAGCTAAGCTGAGCCATCTTAGAGAAAGATTTCTAGGTTTTCTCTATCTCGGCATTTCCAGTCCAGGATAGGTTTCAAATTTTCTAAAAAGTGTACACAGACATTAGAATTCAACATTTTCCAGATCTGCCCTAATTTGAGGTTAGTATTTGTATTTCAATTATTTTAGATTTCCAAACATATATATATCTTCCTCCATAGGGAAATATTAGATTTACTTTCTCTCTCTTCCATATTCTACACAATGATTCAATTGTGTATTAACCTTTTGGTTGATCAAATTGGATCTCTTCTTTGGGGAATTTGGGTTTGAGAATAGATCTCATATTTCCCCCTATACATTTGAATAGGGTTGAATCCATTTTACATCTATTCAGTATCCATCTTTAATACTATAGGAGCCTATTTTGCCCAAGGCCCATAACAGTTTATTCTCCTTATTTGATAAAAAACCACTCTATTTGACAAGATTGTCTTGAACCTATCTCTATCCTGAGAAGATATTGGTAACTCACTCAGATCCTTCCATATAATCTTTCTAGAAAATATGCAAACTGCAGAGACATAGTCCACAAGTGATTTACCCCAAATGTTTTCAGAAGAAGCTATTATTTCCTCCATGGATGATGTGTGAATGAGAGGAGGTATGCCACTCTAAGAGTCATGCCAAAAGCTGATCCTTTCACCCCTATTCACCTCCCAAGAAATATATTGGGTCACAATATATCTTGATGCCATCATAAAATCCCAAATGGCCGATCCTTTCGGTGGATTTTGGATGGACATGACTCTAGTCGGACAAAGATTATCAAGATATTTTTGTTGCATGATTTGACACCATTTGGTGTTTGGCTTTGAGTACATCTACCAAACTAATTTTCCACCAAAAGCCTTATTCCTTTTTCCATATCATGTATACCGACACCCCCAAGTGTTTTGATTTGTGACATATCTTGGAGTGAGACCAATGGAATTTTCTTTTCCCCGGTTATGTTTCCCGACCATAGAAACTCTCTCAAGATTTTTTGGATGGTCTGAATAACTTAAGAAGGAGCTTTCAGGACTGAAATATAATAATTGGGGATGGCTACAAGTATTGTTTTGACAAGAAAATTTTTGCCTGCGAGTGATAACCATCTTGCTTTCCAAGCCACTATCCTAGCCTTAATCCTATCAATAATAGGCACCTAATAACTAATTTTATTAGATCCCATGAAAAATGGAATACCAAGATATACCGAAGGCAGAAAATCTTTTGAGAAACCCAAGATTGAGATAATTTTATTAGAAATAATCTAATTAGAATTAAAAAGATAAATTTTTGACTTTTGAGGATTAATTCTTTGTCCTGAAGATGTTGAGTACAAGTCTAGCGTTTGTTTGATTTGTTTGGCCTCCTAGACATTGGCATCACCAAATAGTAGAGTATCATCTACAAACAATGAATGAGTGATCGAAATGTTTGTATCACCTATCCTTGTACCTTGCCAAAGACCAAGATCATGATTATGTTGGATAAGTCTGTTGAATGCTTCCGTCATTAAAATAAAGAGAACTGGGGATAAGGGATCACCTTACC
Organism: Chamaecyparis obtusa; assembly: GCA_027943335.1. NCBI lineage: Eukaryota > Viridiplantae > Streptophyta > Pinopsida > Cupressales > Cupressaceae > Chamaecyparis > Chamaecyparis obtusa. The sequence goes on along the minus strand of BSBK01001471.1, from coordinate 647,610 downwards.
TAATCCCTTGAGTAGATCTAAAGAAGCCAGCTAGAGATCCATTAATGATTACTAAAAATCCTGCTCCCTAAATGCAAGGACGGATCTATTTGAACCATCCTTTTGCAAAGCAAAATTTTTGAAGAACTTTGAATAGAAAATCCTAGCACACTCTGTCATATGCTTTCATCATATCCAATTTTATGATGAAATGTGAGGTCTTATTAGAGTTAATTGAATGTAAAGCCTCATGTGCTACTAAGGCCCCTTCCATAGTTTCTCTACTTGGAATGAAACCTCCTTGCTCTTGTGACACTAGTTTTGGGATCAAATGATGCAAGCACAAATAGATTGCCTTAGTAATGATCTTGTATATTGTGTTACAAAGAGATATCGACCTGAAGTTTGAAAATGTTTTAGGAGACTTGACTTTTGGAATAATGGCAATGTTCATGGTGTTGAAATATTTCAGTATGGATTTACTTTTCCTGGATTCTTATAGAACACCCAAAAGATCCCAACCAATAAAATCCCAACAGGCTTGGTAAAAGACCACTGTAAATCCATCTGGGCCAGGAGATTTATCAGGAGGCAAGGAAAAGACCACTTTTCTCACTTCAAAAAATTGTAAATGGGGCTAGCAAATTCACATTATCAGAATCTGAGATAGTGGAAGGAATAGCTTGAAGAATATTGGTAAGTTGAGCTGCTGAGGGAGCAGGCATATTTGTTGGAGCAAGGAGGTCTTTGAAAAATCTTATCCCTTCCTACTAAATGCCCTAGGCATCCATGATTATTTTCCCCGATTGTGCATTTTGAATAGAGAAGATACGGTTGGAAGCTCTTTTCTATTTTGTAGATGCATGAAAGTATTGAGTATTTTTGTCTCCCTCACGCAACCAGAGTTCTCAAGATTTTTGACTCCAGTATATCTCTTCACAAGAGCACAATTTTTCCCAATCTGCTTGAATAATTTAATGCCTGGAGAAGGTTGCACTATCCAAACCCTGATTAATAGACTTGTCAAGAATATCTGATAACTATTGCCTCACAAGTTCTTTTTCTTTAAAAATGTTTTTTAACATCACCTCATTCCACTTTTTAATATGATGCTTAATGAATTTGAGTTTCTGAGCAAATTGGTGCATTTTAGATCCATCACATCTTGGAGCGTTCATCCACCATTGTTGCACAAGAGCCAGAAATTAAGGGTGTCGAAGCCACATCCTCTCAAATTTAAAAGATGGTTGATGTTGAAACCTTTTATTAGGAGGTGGAAGAACAAGCTGCAAGGTAATAGGAAAGTGATCAGAACCTGGACATGGCAATATCTCTGCATGGAATGTGATGCCAATTAATTTCCAATTTAAAGTAACCAAAAACCTATCCAATCTAACTGCAATCTAAGAAAAATCTTCCCTTTTATTCGTCCATGTAAAAGAACCCTTAATAGGCTCAATATCCATTAGATTATTATCTGCCACAAAGTTTGAAAAATCTAAGATGGTTTTCAACGGAGGAGATATGCCCCCAATCTTTTATGAGGCTTTTAAAATGGCATTAAAGTCTCCTCCTACTATAATATGCTGGTTAGACTGTGATTGTATAATTCCAATTAAATTCAACCAAAGGGCTTGCTTATCATTTGTTGCCATAGGTCCATAAACATCAATCAAGATAAGATTTAAATCATATACATAAACTTTCAGAATTTGATAAATATCAGATTGGGCTAAAGCTTGAGCTTGAATTGTTTTGGAGTCCCATAATACTGCTAAGCCCCCTGAGGCTCCAATACCCTGTTGATGAACCAATTGCCATGATCTCCATGTTCCTATTGTCTTATCAAATGTATCTTCAAACATTTTTGTTTCTTGTAATAGGATAATATTCACCCTCATAGAATCAAGCTCCTACTTGATTCTACATCTCTTGTCAAAGGCATTCATACCTCTGACATTCCATGAGGCAATCTTCATTTTGGACAAGGAGAACACCTAGTTCTCCTTGTCTCTCATTTTGATGGTGTAAATTTGTCATCCAAGGTAGACTAGATACCATCATCTATTTCTAATTTAGTCTACATATTCTTAGGTTTTCTACCCCTCTTCTTAGGGATCGGGGAAATCTGAATCTTTTGACTGGGAGTCTGCTCAATGGATAAAGATAATTGCTGATCAAAACCACCTGCCAATTGCTTTGAATGTTGGTTAATATGTTTGAAAATATCTAGATTCAATTGATCTTCCATGATGGAGCCCATAATAGAATCAACACTTGCTAGCTGCGGGAAGTGTGAATCAATGTTGCAATACTCTTTTTGCACTGTAAGGTCTAGATGAGGATCTCCTTCCTCAATCGGTGTCAAAGAGAATGAAGGAGTAATTGATGGAGATGAGGCCATATCAGGAAATTGAACAGTATCCAGATCAACAAATTTTGTATAATCTTCATGAAAAATAACACCCTCCTCTTCTACAATTTCATATATAATTTTAGTAGCCAATTCTGTAAGTAGTTGATTTGAAAGTTTCCTGGTTTGAAGGTTTACTGTCACCTCTTTATTAAGAACATCTTGTGAAATTGGCATCTTAATGGGAGAGTCTCGAAACATGAGATTATGAACTAAGTTATCAATGTCCTGATTAGGGTAGACTGGTGGTTCCCAGCCTATTAATCAGATGTTAGTGAAATAATTTTGAATCATAAGTACATATCTCATCACAAAAAAGAAGAAGAGAGATGCCTTGTAAGATTGAAAGAAAGCTTATAGAAGCATAGCCTGAGAAATCTCAAGAATTTCTACTGAAGGAGTGTGTTGCCCCCTAAGCTAAGATCATTCAAATGATCATTGAAGTGAACATTCAAGAGGGCTTGTATAGTGATCCTCACACACTACCATCATTGAGGGAGACAATGAGCAACACTAAGATGTGAAATGACCTAACTAATTTTTGAATGAGATGATGTTGTCCTCATTCTGAAGAACAATATTTTGGACCCAAGAACCCCATTTTGATTTTAAGGTAATGTTACTAGGAAACCCTTTAGCCAGATCAAGGAGAATACACACCCTAACATCTTGGTGTGGATGTTCAAAGGGGACAAGGTCATGCTTAACAAAAATTCCATTTTTGTTGGCTATGATCTCTATAATTTCTAGATCTTTGTATTCCAAAGGCAACTATGGTAATGCGATCTAGATGGGAAAAAATAAAGAGGATCTATTGTCTAGTGTTACATTAGGATTCCATAATGAAGTAAAGAGTCCCGATCCTTTACAAAACCAACATTTATACTTATGAACAACATCCCTCTTTTTAGCTGAATCAAACTTAGCCAGAAAAAAGCCCAACTCAACATCCAAAAAAAAAACATCTAACAAACCCAACCAATTCAGAAAGGCCCATGACTTAATAACATCAAATGAAAGATCATTGTTGGAGAACTTACCTATTAATGCTCTATCTCAGAGATGATCAATTTGATCCTGAAGCAAATCTTCTGGCAAGATTATAGTAGTCGAAGTGCGAGGACCATTACCACTTGGAGGAATAATTGGATCTAAGGAAATCTATGACTGTTTAACTTGCCATATTTGTGAAGAATTTTTTGGATTGAAAGGGTGCTCTACTAGATACTCATTGATGAGACTCATTTCTAGCCCCAATAGGAACCTGATTAACATTACTGATATCAAGCTGCTCTGACCTAGGAGTAGTAGAGTAACAGATAATAGCAGGAGAACTGGGTGGAGTGCCTTCACAAATGTCAAATATCGGTTGAGGTTGATGAATTTGTGCAGAACCCTTCCTATGTCACCCATGAAATGGGGGTTTCTTACTCCAGGGGAGATTGGAAGGTTTTGAAAAATTTTCCCACCCAAAGTGCTTTTTGAAAATCGGGGGCCGAGAGGGAATAATAGCCGCTAGTTTTGACACCATATGTTTCAAGGAAGCCTGGTGAGATGATTCCCCCTTTTCAAATGAAGAGAAACAAGGGGTCATGGACTTAGCAAAAAATATATGAGCAACTAAAAATGATGGAGCCCCTAACTGCAGGTCAAGAGGAAACTACTATTGAACAGGGGAAGACACAACAACATATTTAAAATGGAATCTAGGGTTAACGAAGAATGGTTTGGCAAGCTGAACAATGGCTTTCCCTCTGAAAATGTTAGTAGCTTCTTTCATATCAGCATGATTAGATGAGAAGGGAACTTGATGACCAAAATATTTTTGTTGAAAAGGGCACGTCTGAAAACCCTGATGATGCTAAGTGGATCGAAGAGGCCTAGTAGGCTGTACAATGGGAGGACCATGAAATAGCTTGGAAAAATCTCTCAGAAAAAAAGGATCTTGATTCTGATGTTGAACTTGATTTCTGACTAAAATGCCTCTACCTACCATTTTCTTAATGCTCCCTATTGCATTCCTAATGCTCCCTACTCCATGCCTGACGCTAGAACTCATGCTGGTTGGATGTTTGTACTTGCTCTCTCGTGCTCGGCATCACCTTCTTAATAATACAAAATTCTTAAAAGGGTGCAACACCGGGACTTCCCAGGATGTCACACTCAGTGTTGAGCTATGTTGTATGACATAAGTGATCACCATATTATCGCATGCCCTTTGGAGTTTCATCATACCTAGTGTTGGAGTTTATCATACTATAATATACTTGATTGGTCATCAAACCTACATTGAATCCTCAAATATCAACATCTTTTACCGTCTGGGACCCTCTTCGATTTTTTTGTCATTTTTATCAGTAGTTGCACATCTTAAATTGGTATTGTCAACTAATTGACTCTTTTTTAGTAAATTGATTCATCTTCGCTCTTGTTTTAAGATCTTAAAAAATGCTCTAGCTTTTGTCTCAAATATCCTATCTTATTTGAAATCGAACCTTTCTCAACTTTGTCACAAGTACCACTCCATAGGAATTCAAGCCTCATTATGGTATCTTCTACTTAGTTCCCCTAGCTATATTAACTCAGTCACAAGTATCACCCAACATGAATTTAGGCCTCACTCTGGATACCTTGCATATTGTTTCAACCATCTTTTCTACTTATCTTTTAGACAAATTTATCATTACCTAGATCTTTTGACACTAGCTTAGTAACCTTGTTACTAACACATTTTAAATCTCATCTTCCATGCCAGTCACAACTCCTAGCTGTTACCAAAAGGATATAACTAATCTGAAAGGGAAACTTATTGATGATATCTTAGGACCATCTTTTCATGAGGAATCTTTGCCTCAAATGTCTGTCTACCAGTCAATCCCCTTTACCTAAACCGAGTATCACGATCAAACCAACATGTCAGCCTACGATTGGAGCAACTGAAACAAACATGATTTTGAGTCTTATTCAAATGAAGAACCCACACAAGAGGAAATTTTAAAGTGCCAAGAAGATAAGCACTTCGATAAGGTAATGCAGGCTATCATGAGTCAGGACAAAGACCAATATTTTGTGCATCTTACCTCTATGGGTGTAAAGCTTCCTCTTGACTTTGATGTGGATGGCTTGTTACAAAAAGAAAAAGAATCTCATATCACAATCCTTGAAAAAAAAACTCCAAAATTTGCAATGTGAGATCTTCCAGCTTAGAAAGGAAAAGGACCAATCATCAAACAAGTACTCACTTAAAACTATTTTCCCTTTCCCCTTTGACAAAGGTCTTTATATGCCACCCTTCCCACCCAAGGTGGAAATTCCAAAGTACGATAAATAAAATGGAAATAGAGATCCCCAACACCATGTGACAGAATTTTTCATACTTAGTATGGAGTTTGTGCATGAACAAAGCTATCTCATGAGACTCATTCCTTGTAGTCTTAGAGGCCAAGCTATAAGTTGGTTCACCTCACTTGCCCCTAGCATCAAGACCTTTGATGAGATTGTTCATAATTTCATCCAACAATACTCTTATAATATCTCTCACACTATTACCATGCTTGATCTGTGCAATACAAAGCAACGTGTTGGAGAGCCCTTCATTGCATTCCTTCAAAGGTGGCAAAGGATGTTTTTTAGATACCCTTGTCAAATTCCTGAGACCGAGAAGATTGATATATTTATAAATACTCTAGTTCCCAAAATGAATTATGCATTTAAAATGAAAACTTACACGTCATTTAAAAAATTGGTTGAGACTTTTATTCTTATATAAGACATCCTTGTTCGAAAAGGAGACATTACCCTGCAACATAAAGAACATAAATCTCCTTCTAACAATCAACATAAAAAGGATAAGCATAAGTTATAGACCAAGACCAAAGATGTTGTCAATGATGGAATTGTGGGTACAAATTTTTTATCTACTTCTAGCAAACCCAAGGAGCCAACTTTCAATCTCTCCATTGGCATTCAAGTGGAAAAAGCTAACAAGAGTACTCAACCAATCTCTAAACTTGAAGGTAATAGAGATAAATCATGGATCCCTCAGCCTAAGAGAGATTCCACTCCCCTTGGAGAGTCGCTTGATAGTGCTCTAAAGACACTTCTAACTAATAAGATCATAACATTCCCTAATAACTCAAAGACCTACGATCCTGAGATTAAGCCCAAGTGGTGGAACAATAACCACTATTGTGATTACCATCGCAATAAAGGCCACAAAACTAATGACTGCATGAAGCTCAAGCATTTGATCTAGGATCTGATTAATAATGAGACCATTGTGATAGATCCCCCTCAGATGAATGTTGACCATAAAGCATTTAAAGAGCCTTTTTATAAATATGAAAAGGGGGAATCATCTAAGACAAAAGATAATAAGGTGGGTTACACTTACTCCAAAAATAACAATGTGATCCACATGCTTGAGTCCTTTGACTGAACTATTAATGTCATCAAACTCAAGAGAAAGCCTTAGGTTGAATCTTCTAATGTAGTGACTCGATCCCAAGGCAAGGTCACCTTGCACGGAGCAGGTTCTTCTTCCTATTCTTCCTCTAAACAAATAATGACCCAAGGGTCCAAATCAGTAGCCACATATGCAACATGCAACTATAACCTGGTTGTTAGCTTCAACACACATCAACTCATATATCAATTCTTGAATTGCTTAAATCTCTCATGCGCATTGGGAGATTCTTGATCACGGCCTCTTAGAGGCCAATATTCCTAAGGACCTAGACGTAGACAAGTTCTAGTCCATGGTCGATCATCTTGCTTCCCCACACTACTTGACCTTTTCAAAATAAGATGATAAATCTATCAGTCATCCTCATAATCAACCTCTCCATATCAAAGTCCTCATACATAAGTACAAGGTAAAATACATTTTGATAGATGGAGGTGAAAGTTTGAATATTTGAACATTCAACTTGGTTAAGGCTCTTGGTTTCTCAAAGCATGCTATTGATCCCAGATGAAAAATCACAATCAAAGCATATGATGAAGAGGAACACTCTTCTAAAGGTATGGTAGTATTACCCATCTGAGTGGGTGATGTTTAGTGATATGTTATATGTCATGTCTTGGATCTTCCACTTGCATACAACATACTTCTTGATCACCCATGGATCCATGAAACACAAACAATCCCATCGACATACCATCAATGTATCAAATTACCTCACAATGGCATTGAGGTCACAATTCCTACAGACTCAGCCTATACTTGCAATAATGTGAAGCAAACTAAAAGCTTAGTTCCACACAATAAGGAAGCCCTACAGAATCAGGAACCTAAGAGCTCAAAAAAGGCAATACTCCATGACTTAGGAAAGAAGTTGAGCATAAAAGAAAGTGAAAAGGGAGAATATATGATGGATGTTTCATGTTGTATGATCAACCTTCCCATTTCACCTAGATCTTATGGGAAACCACCTCTGTATTTACAACCTATTAATTGCTCTACTTCAATGATTCATGAAGGAAAATGTATGGTAAAAGAAAAATTACCTCTTGAGAAATAAAATGAGGAGGAGGTTGTCTTACAATGACTTTATAGAGGCAAAGAATCTAAGCAAGAAATGAAATACATTGAAATTTCTCCTGAGAAGTATGGTGTAGGTTATCAACTAATGCAAAAAATGGGATATGATGGGAAAAGTCCTCTTGGAAAAGGAAAAGGCCTTATTGAACCCCCATATGCTGAATTTTGTAACCCTAGGGACAAAACTAGACTAGGGTACTATGAACAGAAATTTGCGCCATCATCTACAAGTGACCTTATATTTGACATACTTGGAGACTTTGATAAAGAAGATGAGTATGCTACCCCCCGAACTTATGAAAGACTATTGCATATGCCTACAAACCAAGAGATTGTACCTAAGAGACAACTTAATCAACACAAGTCAATTGCATCACAATAAGTTGAACAAAAACAAGCATATTCTATGGAGGAAAGACACCCTAACTGGGGACAACTTGTTGGTGTTACACATGTCTTAGACTTACCTCAATTCATGGAACCATCTAACAAGATAAGAAAACCTAGGGCACCATACTTACCTATGTTGTATTATGGGGAATGATTTCAAGATATGGATGTCCAAACACATAATCAAGTGACTAATAGTCAATCTAACAAGACTGGCCTTAATCTAGATAAAATTAAAAGATAGGTCATGAGTCAAGAAAGCAATAATGAAAAAACTCCTATGACTCTAGCTCAGTACTTAGGGCACTCTACTAATAGTCAAATTGATTCCCACGAGTATGAATGAGACCGACTGTCTTATGCTATGATAGATACAAAGGTTGTTGTTATTCACAAATATGTTGTTACTTCCACTTTTGAGGTTGGTTAAATCTCTACCATGCAACATGATCCAAAGGATCATCCAAATCATCCAACTACATAACCTATTGTCATACCTCCTACTCAAGCTACATTTGAAAAATAAGAGTCTCTCACCAACAATCCTCCTACAATTCTCCCTCAGGATACTAAATGGAACTTTGGTCTAGGATTATGATGGTCCCTCTATAGAGATTCCTACATCAAAAAGAGGAAGTTGAATGAGATCTTAATTTTCATTCCAAGACTAGATCAAGATAGGTTCATAGAACACTTCTCATAACTCATATGGTGATCCTTCAATGAATCACGCTAAAAAAATCTCTAGAGAAGACAACTTTCTTGACTTATCTTTGACAACCATGAGCAATGATGATGATACCAGAGCCTTTTCCCTTCAACCCATTGGTTCCTTACCTCTCGTCTACCTTGAGTTGATTGACCGGAACACTTTTGAGCTTGTAAACTTATTTTCCTTCTCTAATGATCATGAAATTTCATGCTATCTCAATGATGTTGAGCCTCTTCTATCTTCCACCAGTACAACAAGTGAAAACATGTCAGTGGAAGATATCAAGTATTTTAGTGACAAAAGTAAAAGCAAAAAGAATAGGCGATCTGATGGGGAAAACCACCATGCAGGTATGTCAGATCCAAAAATAGTAAAAATAAAAGACATATCCAATGGTGAAAATCTCTCTAAGGCACCTACGGATGAGATACTTGATATCCTTCCTAAGCATTTTTAGGAATGATTGTCGATGCTTATAGAGCCTACACAACATGTAAACTTGGATACAACATAGAATCCATAAATCATACATCTTGCACAATCCCTATCTGAGGATGAAAAACATCAATTTATTTAGTTTTTTAAATAGAAGAAGATCAATTTTTCATAGTCTTATTCTAATATGCTAAGACTAGACACAAATCTCATTATGCAAGACTTATCTATTGCACCGAGCATAAAACCAATGAAATAAAAGCTGAGAAAAAAGCACCCTCACATAGCACTACTAGTTAAAGTAGACCTTTAAAAGTTACTCAAAGCTACATTCATATGAGCAATAGATTATGTTGAATAGATATCCAACATTGTACCTATTTCAAAAGATGACAAAAAAATACAAATATGTACAAACTTCAGAGATCAAAATAAAGATTATCTTAAAGACAACTTTCCATTGCCTAACATAGACATGATTGTGGATCTTATAGTTGGTTTCTAGATGTATTTCCTAATTGATGGATTCTCTGGATATAATCAAATATGCATTTCACTCGAAGACCAGGAGAATACAATACTCACTTGATGTTGGGGTACTTTCTACTATAACACCATGCCCTTTGGACTAAAAAATGTTAGTGCAACATATAAATGAGCAATGATGACTATCTCTCATGATATAATACACATGAACATGGAATAATATGTAGATGACATATTAGTTAAATTTGTGACTAGAGATGTCCATCTTAATGATTTGGATAGAATTTTCATGAGAATGGAACAATTCAAGCTACAACTTAATTCAAAGAAGTGCAGTTTTGGGGTTACACAGACAAACTTATAGGGTACATTGTCTCAGCACGAGGCATTGAAGTAGATCTTGCTAAGGTAAAAACTATACTAGAAATGCAACCACCTCAGAATATCAGTTAAATGAGGACATTTCAAGGTAATCTACAATCCATTCAATGATTCATCTCATAGCTAGTTGACAAGGCACAACCCCTCACTAATACTTTGCATAAAGGTGTGACCTTCCAATGGAATGAGGATTGTGAGAAGAACTTTCAACACATCAAAGAGTATCAAGAAAATCATCCTATGCGCATGACTCCTATTATTGTAAAATCTTTGTTACTCTACATATCAGCTACCACTTCTTCCTTGGGAGCGTTGCTTGCACAATATGATGATCAAAGATGTGAAAGAATAATCTACCATAAGTAGAACATTAGTTTCTTATGAGATGAACTATACAATTATCTAGAAGTCTTGCCAGGAAGTGGTGTTTGCTTCTAAAAAACTCATACACTATATGGTAGCACACTCTACATATCTGGTTGCAAAAATTGATCCTCTCAAGTACTTATTAAGCAAAGAAACACTCACTAGATGATTGGAAAAATGGGTGATGATTCTTAGCGAGTTTGACATCACATACGTTGATTGGAAAGTGATAAAAGGACAAGTATTGGTGAATTAGCTAGCAGATGCACCTTTACAAGATACACAACCTCTCGTTGTTGAAGTTCTTGATGAATCTATTATGCACTTAATGCAACATCCCTAGAAGATGTACTTTGATGTCTCATTCATGCAACAAGGTGTGGGGGTTGGTGTTATCTTTATTTCTCCCCAAGGTTACAAGATTCCAAAGGCTTATAAAATGATATTCCCATGCACCAACAATATAGCAGAATATGAAGGGTTGGATAATGGACTCAAATTGGCCATTCAATGAAAGATTAAAGAACTTCATGTCTATGGTGACTCTCAGCTTGTGATCAATTGATTCAATGATGAGTATCAAACTAAGGATGAAAAAATATTTTGATACAAATACCTGATTGATGACTTAAAAAAGTACTTCATGTTTAACACCTTCCAAGAGATACCACATGTAGAGAAAAAAGTTGAAGATGTTATGGATACTTTTAACTCAATGCTACAATTGGAAGAACATTAGTTTCACTATGACTTTCTGGTGGAAGAACTCCCTTTACCTACATATGACACCCTTGACTCTCAAATTGTTTGCACTATAATTACTCCTAACACTCACGCTATAGCTAGATTTATGCTTACCTCAAAGACCAAACTATCCCTAGCTCCCTTTCTCATAATGAAAAATGGAATCTCATCTGAAGTGCCTCCCAATATCTCATCATTTCCAATGACTTGTTTAGGAGATGTCTTGATAGTACACTTCTTAGGTGTATAGAGCATGAGGAGTCTGAGAGAGCGCTTAGGGAAGTTCATGAGGGAATTTATGGATCACACTCGAACAAAATGTCCTTAGAAAAGAAGCTTCTCAGAGATGGATACTATTGTCCTACCATGGAGATGGATTCTATTAAATATGATAAAACCTGTCAAAAATGTCAGCTTCATGAAAATTTGATTCACGCTCCTACAAGCGAACTATTTCCCTTTCTTACTCACTAACCATTTCAACAATGGGCCTTCAATCTTGTGGCTCATATATATCCTTCATCATCTGGTGGACACAAGTTCATTATTATAGGTACCGATTTCTTCACCAAATGGGTTGAGGTTGTACCTCTTATCAAGGCAATAGGGAAACAAGTGGCTATGTTCATACTCAACTAAATAATTTGTCGATATAGAATCCACTCCTTAATTGTCACAGATAATAGAGAAAAATTAAAAAAATAATGACATTGATGAGCTCTACACTAAGTTTTACATCACATATAATTCCTCCTCTATATACTATCCTTAGGGGAATGGACAGGTGGAAGCTTCAAATAAAATAACCCTTAAAATGTTACACATAATGGTTAATAAATCACAAAAGGATTGACACTTACAATTGAATCTAGCTTTATGGGCTTATCGAATGAGCATCAAAACACCTACAAGGGATACACCATTCTCATTGGTCTATGGTTCTGAGGTAGTCTTAAAACTTGAAATACCATCACTTAGGGTATTGCTACATGGACTTGTCATAGATGAAGATTATAAAATCTCTCATCTTCAAGAGATGGAATTACTCGATGAACACATAAAAGCAATATTTGACCATCTAATGGTCTATTGAAAATGAATATCTAAGGGATATAATAGGAAGGTATGCCATCATGAATTTTAGGTTGGTGATCTTGTTCTACAAGGGAACTTGAAAAATCAACAACATAGAGAATAAAATGTCAAATTTAAATCTAGCTGGCTAGGTACTTTTGTCATTACTGCAACATTTGGTTCTAGATCTTATCAACTGGATACTCTAGAAGGTGATGTTCTCAAAGAACCTATCAATGCCATCCACTTGAAACAGTTCTATAACTAGACATTCTGCATTTTGTACAATTAACTTAAAGTCCTGAAAATATCTTTTAAAATTATATGAAGTTTTGAAAAAATGATCATCCTAGTAAAAACCTAGAAATAAGAGCCTAGATGTATCCACAAAAAAATAAAAAATATCAAAAAGAAAAAGAAAAATAGAAGTAAAAAATATGAAAAAAGTAAAAAATAGAAAAATAGAAAAAAGTGCCTTGGTGAAAACCTGGAAACAAGCGCCTTGGTAGCAAAAATAAAATACTTTCAAGTGGTGAAAACCTGGCAACAAACATCACTTGTAATCAACACTCCATCTATCAACACGTGGCTAAACTCTCATGCTTTTGATAGCTTGATATGTTTCCATCTCTCACTTGTTATCTCTTTTGTGCCATCTTGGACTAGAGTTCGTCTTAGTTTTGTCCTTGGTTCTTATCTATTGTTTGGGGGAAATATCACACTATCTATTTGAGCTATAAGCACTTTACCACTTGATCGATCTCTTGAGCTTAACTTGGGTTAGTATATTATCCATTCTTGAAGGATAATTTTCCACTAACACTACTTGGTGTTTCTTAACACCCCAATTCTACAATGTTTCTTAACACTACCAATCTAGACATCATTGTTTTTCTCAACACATATAGGATCCTACACTTTCTACTGCACACACACACACACACACACACAATTTAACACTAGGAATCTAAACCCATTACGTTTCAAATCATTATCTTTGAACTTCTATGTAGGATGCCTCTGATTACGCGTAATGCTCACCAATGTGGGCGAGGTGCTAGGGGTGCCCATGCGACAATAGAGAATGTAGATAAGGAAGTAGAGGGGGTTGGAGAGGAGCATATACCTCCTCCCAAACATCCATCAAACCCAAACCAGGAGGTATTGAGTGCACTCTAGAATCTCATCTGGGTTATTATAGATAGGCTATGAACAAGGGGCCAGCGGGCAGTAGCCCGAGAGCGAAGTAGGAGCCCTCCTCCTAGACTTATAGAGGGTTAGGAAAATCATGAGGGTGAGCCAGTGCATATATCAAAGCCACCACCATATATAACACCCCAAGTGGATGAGAGAGCACCCCAAGATACAAGAGATGAGATATGAGAGTTACTTCACCTTCAACCACCCTTATTTGTAGGATCTACTAATGGGACTTAGGCTAAGTCATGGCTCTTGAGCTTAGAGCAGTGCTTTAGATTGCATCCATATGGGAGCAATCTTAGGGCACATTTTGTGATACATCTCATGAGAGGATCAACATCTACATGCTGGAGACAAGAAGAATTTAAGAGCAATTTGATTTTGACACCATCACTTGGGATACCTTTCTGGACATATTTAGGGACATATATTTATCAGAGCACTTTTGAGAGCATTGCATTGATGATTTCCATGAACTTCAACAAAGGGGACTTGTAGTATCCCAGTATGAGTGTCGGTTCCTTGAGATTCTACCTTATGTAGACTATACGAGGGATGAGAAGTTGCGAGTCAATCACTTGTTCAAGGGACTTAATGAATGGACATTAAGACAGGTTTGCATGACCACTCTAGGGAACCTTCAGGAGGTCATAGAGATGAAATTGATAGCATAGGATATATGGGGTAAGATATATGATGCTTGGGATCAGTCTCAAAACCATAACTTCGCACCTTAAACATTTGAGTATTAGAAAAATCATTGGAAGGGTAATAATAGACAATCATTAGGGTCTCATAAGAATCCTCAACAATAGTCTCAACAAAATTAGAGACATAGACTACTAGAGGGATAATAGGGATCTAAGCCCAAGGAGTGGCAGTGGAGATCATTGGCCATAGAATTTAGATGCACCTCCAGCTCGGACTCAACAGTCCTCTAGGGGTGGTTACAGTGGGTCTAGTAGGACTAGTGGTCAATAGTACTCTGGGCCACAAGAAGTTCAGAATCAGACATATGGGCCTTGTTATGCATGTGGTGGCATGGGGCGCTTAGCTACAGATTGTCCATAAGGTCAAATGAAAGGTAGTCAATGCATGGAAGCATCACAACCTATAGTTGGGGACATGGGTAAGTCCCATAGGGTATTTGCAATAGTTGATAACCATCGGGCAGAGCATCAGGCCATAGTTATAGAGGCCACAAATATGATTAGAGGTAGTAGCATTACCATTTTGTTTGATTCAAGTGCTACTAATTATTTTATATATCCATTGGTTGTGGAGTATTGCAGGCTAGTGGTAGCTAGGAAAGATGTTGGTTGGGAGGTTGAGTTAGCTTCAAGAGCTAGAGTGTTAGTCAAATCCTTGGTTAGGGATTGCTAGGTGCAGATGGTGATTTGACTGCCATGTTAGATCTTTGTATTACACCTCTTAGATCCTATGGAATTGTACTTGACATGGATTGGCTTTATGCCCACAAATCCAAGTTGGATTGTTTTGAGAAGAAGATTGAATGTTTAGATGACTGCAGTACTCCTACAATGATTTCTAGGATTCAGAGGCCTATATCTCTTTGTATGATCTCCGCTATGTAGCTTAAGCAGAGCATACAAAAGGGATGTCGGTAATTTTCCATCATTGTTAGTTACAGCGAGGTTGAGGAGGAAAATTAACCTTCACTTGATGACCATCCTATTCTTCAGGAGTTTGTAGATGTGTTTCCTTTCGAGTTACCCAGTATGTCTCCTTAGAGAGCAGTGGACTTTCACATAGATCTTGTTCCAAGAGCCGCTCCAGTTTCTAGAGCATCTTATAGGATGACCACTAATGAGCTCAATGAGCTTAAGATTCAGTTAGAGTAGATTTTAGAGAAAGGATACATTCTCCCTAGTGTTTCTCCATGGGGCACATTAGTTATCTTTGTTAAGAAGAAGGATTGATCTCTTAGGTTGTGCATTGATTATTGATAGTTAAATAAGTTAACCATCAAGAACTGATATTCACTTCCTAGGATCGATGAATTGTTTGATCAGCTTCAGGGTGCCCAAGTGTTTTCAAAGATAGATCTGAAGTCAGGGTACCATCAGTTGAGGATTGTGGATAGTGATATCCACAAAACTACTTTTTGTATGAGATATGGCCACTACGAGTTTACCGTAGTTCTATTTTGCCTCACGAATGTTCCAACTATATTCATGAGTCTCATGAATGGAGTATTCCATATATTTTTGGATAGATTTATAGTAGTGTTCCTGGATGATATATTGATTTATTTACAACATGAGTAGGAGCATGAGGAGCACTTGAGACAAGTTTTGCAGTGTTTGAGGGATAACCATTTATATGACAATTTGTCGAAGTGTGCTTTCTTTAGATAAGAAGTATACTATCTTGGACATGTGATATCAGGAGATGGGATCATAGTTGACCCATCTAATATTAGAGCCATTATGGATTGGTTGTTACCTACTACTATGACTAAGGTTAGGAGTTTCATGGGTTTAACAGACTATTATAGACATTTTGACACATCTTATAATATCCCTTTAGAGAAAGGGAAATACATTTGAGTGGATGGAGAAGTGCAAGAGAGCCTTTTTGGAGCTCAAGAGAGAACTCACCAACACACCTATCCTTGTAGTGCTAGATCCTTCAGTAGATTTTGTAGTGTGCACAGATACTTCCTTGGATGGTTTGGGAGCAGTCCTTATGCAAAATGGTCAAGCCATTGCATATGAGTATAGGAAACTTAAGACTCATGAGATCAACCACCCTACCCATGAACTTGAGCTTGTAAAAATGGTACATGCTTTAGTGAGATGGAGTCACTTTCTTTTGGGACATTGGTTGAGTTACACTCATATCATCATAGTTTAAAATATATTTTCACTCAACCGAACCTTAATGCTTGTTAGAGAAGGTGGATGGAATTCCTATGTGAGTATGATTTTGACATCCACTACATCAAGGGGAAGGAAAACATGGTTGCAAATGCTTTGATTTTGAGGCAACATGATCTTTCTTCTATGACCACTGGCATAGATACTACACCACTTGCATGAGGATGAGATGTATGTAGAGATTTGTTGGTTGGTCTGATCTCAGAGACCCCTCAAGGGTACATATGTTGATTATTCATTAGAGTTTTACGAACTTCTATATCATAAAGGACACATCTATGCACCTTCTTCAGGAGGATTGTGTGACTTCATTATACTTGAGGCTCATAGATCACCCTATGTAGCACATCTCGGGGTTAAGAAGTTACATGTAGATTTGAGACAACTTTATCATTGGTTAGGTATGAGGATACATATTGCTAGGATTATGGCTAGATGCCTTGAGTGTCAAAGAGTTAAAATAGAGCACCACCATCCTAGTGGGCTTGTTCAACCTCATGAGGTATCTGAGTGGAAGTGGGACATCATATCTATGGACTTTATTGTTGTTCTTCCTACATCATCTCACCGCCATGATGCCATCATGGTGACGGTTGACAAGTTGACCAAGGTAGCCCATTTTTCATCCGTTCATACCACATTCACAGTACCGAAAGTAGCATAGGTCTTCTTGCGAGATATTGTTAGAATTCATGCAATTCCTTGTAAGATCATATCTGATAGTGATTCTCTCTTTACTTCCTTATTTTGGAGATATTTATAGGCAACATTGGGCACCAAGATCAATTTTAGTACAACCTATCACCCTGAGACATATGGATAGATAAAGAGAGTCAACCAGGTGTTAGAGGACATGCTACACATGTATGTGATGGACCATCAGGTCAAGTGGGAGGAGTACCTACATTTGGTTGAGATTTTCTATAATAATAGGCATCATACATCATAGGTTTGCCTCCTTGTCAGGCTTTATATGGTAGGAATTGAAAGATGTCTTTGAGTTGGGATAGGATTAAAGATAGGGTAGTTGTTGGACCATAGTTAGTTAGAGAGATGGAGCAGTAGGTAGACTTGATCAGGCAACATCTTAGAGACGCCCATGATAGTTTGAAGAAGTATGCAAATGCTAAGAGGATTGATCGTGATTATATGGTTGGGGACAATTTTTTTTTAGAGTGTGGTTGCATAAGAGCCCAATCCATTTTGGAAAGGGTTATAAGCTTGCACCTCACTTTGTTGGACCTTTTGAGATCTTAAAGAGGATAGGCCCAGTTGCATATCATCTAGCTTTGCCACCTAGCCTATCATGCATCCATGATGTGTTTCATATTTCTGTATTGAGGAGATATATTTATGATGAGTCTCATATTATTACTTGGGATGCCTTATAGGTGGAGTTGGATAGACAACTAGCTTTGAAGCCCATTCGTATATTGGCTTGCCAAATGTTAGCCCTTCGAGGTTGATAGATAGACCAAGTTAAGGTCCACTGGGATCACTATGATGAGGTTACAACTTCATTGGAGGATGCAACACATATGAGAGCTCAATATCCCCATATTTTTTATGAACTCCAAGAGGAAGTTCACGCCTAGGGGGATGTGAGGTCCCACCCCAACCCATCATAGTATAGCAAAAAAATTTATACTTTGATTATCATGATGATACACTATTTTGACATATTAGACTTATGAGACCATGATTTTATATCTTTAGAGATTATGTGATGATTTTTATATTATGTCGATGATGATGTTAGATATAATTTTATATGATTATGATATAAATAGAAAACTAAATTTTGAATCTTATGTTTTGATTTACATTGACTTGTAAAATATGATTCGAAATGATTAGGATGTCAGTTTGTTTTATATATGAACTGACTTGACTCTGCAAATGCTTTAGGGTTACTTGAGATAGTAGAATTTAGAATACATATATTGTGTATGGAAATGAAATTACAAATATTGTTTCAAATTATGATGAAGTTGTGAAATGCAAGTTGCTAATGAATATGTGTTTAAATATTATCATGGATTTTGCATTGGTATATATATATATATATATATATATATATATATATATATATATATATATATATATATATATATATATATATATATATATATATATATATATATATATATATATATATATATATATATATATATATATATATATATATATATATATATATATATATATATATATATATATATATATATATATATATATATATATATATCTCCGTGTGTGTGTGTGTGTGTGTGTGTTATGGTTTATTCTTGAGCTACTGATATTTTGATCGAGTGTGCAGAAAATTGGCCATGATTTTAAATGTGGGGAATCAAGGATGGATCAATGTAAGTTCTGTGTAAAGCCAAGGTTAACTCTATGTAGAGATGTAACCTTATTTTTACATGTTTTATTTAGTAAACGTGATGTATGGATGTATTATATTTTTGTAAATTGTAAACATGTGTTATCCATTTGGCATGCCATGTGTAAATTAATGTGATGTGTTTATTTTGTTTCAATTGACATTTGTCCATGTGAGTTGGCATGACCAAGTGAGTTAAATGGGATTATACACTCACCCTAGGGTCACCATGTAGTGTTCTCATATAGGGTTGCTTGTTTGAGGAGTCAAGATAGGATTCCCATAATGCAAACCCGTAGGTTAACTCATAGAAGGTTTTTGAGGGGTTAAATAGAGTCCTAAGGGTTGGTTAGGGTTAAATTTAGCTAGTTGAATAGGTGCACTATGGGTTAGAGGTTAATTTTTTACCAAAAATGTGTCCAAAACTCAATTATGGCCTTCCAAAAAGTACCATTTTAGAAAGTGGTGAAACTGATAGGAAGGGAAGCCCATCACTTTCTCCCCATGTTTGGTCTACCTCTCATTTATGAGAGGAGACAAGATGGAAGAACATGACTCAAAATTCCTCTCTCATTAAGATGATTGGTGAGGAGTTCCCTTTTAGTAGAAATTTGGGGGAGTTTGAGGGTTGATTTCCCACTCTCCAAACTCGGAGACTTCTAGTTGAATTAGTGAGATTTGGCCAAGGAAAAAAAAGCTAAGGAAGGAAAAATCTCATCCTTAACTCCATTCTTGTCATTTCTTGGAGCAAGGTTGGTGCTCCTATCATGGAAGATCATGTTTTTCTTTATGTTATGTGTGTGGTGTTGTAAATTCATGTAGCATGTTAGTATGTGTTGTTTCAAATTTTGTTCATGGATTCTCTTGTGTTTCGTGTTTGTTTTCATGTATGTTTTTAGTTGTGCAAGGCTACACTCACCCTTGTGAGGTAAGAGAGCCTTGAGGATGAGGGGTTGGGAATGTTCAAATAGTGTAGAGTCTCTCCTCATGGAGGAGAGGGATATGTCATGGAGTATGGTCTCCATGTTGTCATTTTGTTTGCTCTACACATTTTGGGGGCCATAAGGGAAGAAGTGTATTTGTGAAATCATAAAATAGAAATTTTCTATGTGGCCTTTTGAAGGTATTATTGAGCTATATTTATTGTGACTGTGGTTTCTCCTACTTGGGTTCACTTTCCACCTTCACCCCTCTTCATGGGTACAAGGTGATCCTTTGTGCAAACCATGGGTTTTGGAGTTTATTGTGGTTTTAAATGTTGTATATATGTGTTTTGTAATGATTGTATGTAACCATCCATTCTTGGTTCCCCAAGCTAAGGGGTGGCCTTGTAAAGGCCTAGGTCGGGAGGTGAGGTCGCATGGTCAACCTTGAAAATTTGCAGGTTGCTTGGATTAAAGTTTGAAGACATTTTCAAGAGTGGATTGCTATGTAAGTGTTGCAAGGGTTCATTAAAGTTTTATGATATCATTTGAAAAGAGAGGAACTATTGTGTATATTTTTTTAATGTAAATTTCCTTGTAAAAAAAGAGAGAGTAGCTAGTATGGTAAATTTGCATTGTAAGATATTAAAAAAAATGCATTGCAATATGT
The DNA here is from genome assembly GCA_027943335.1 of Chamaecyparis obtusa. Classification (NCBI taxonomy): domain Eukaryota; kingdom Viridiplantae; phylum Streptophyta; class Pinopsida; order Cupressales; family Cupressaceae; genus Chamaecyparis; species Chamaecyparis obtusa. The sequence goes on along the minus strand of BSBK01001471.1, from coordinate 627,012 downwards.
TTATAGTAAAATTATGATTTGAAATTTGTCATATTGTGTAGGGAAAGAGATTTATGATAACATTGTGTTTCAAAAAAAATGGTGTTGTTGTTTAAGCAGATTTGTATTTTATAAAAAATAAGAGTATAATGTTTTAGTTTCAAATTATATTTATGTTGTTTAAGGTTACCTCCTAATGTTTCAAAAAAATAAATATAAGATTTTGTTATGTTGTGTATGCAAGAAGATAAATCATGGAAGTTTCATCGAGTTAAAAGTTGTTGCTTGTTTTTAGTAGCTAAGTGTTTAATTAGAATTGTCAAAACTAGTTGAAAAAAAAGGAGCTAAAATAATTGTTTATATTGTTGATTCATTATTAGTAAAATCTGAATGTTTCTTTTCTAAAATAAAATATTATTTAGTTGCCTTTGAAGTTAAAAAAAAAACATGCATTTCTTTTTTTTAAAAGGGCTTATCAAACTTTCCCATGTGTGAATAATTTAGTTACATATTACTTATGTTTTTCTTTAAAAATATATATATAATGATGTTGAAAAAAAAAAACTAGTATATAACCATATTACAATTTTTTTTTAAGAAGGATATATATATATATATATATATATATATATATATATATATATATATTTCAATGCTTATTATTATTATATAAAATTAAATAATTTTATTTTATTTTTTAATTTTTAATTTTATTTATTTTTATTTTTTAATGGGGGCCGCAACTGTACTAGCCACCTCGAAACTCAAGTTGGGAGTGCCAAGCCACCGCAGGACCCCAAGTTGGGGTCACGGCTAACCCAGCCACTGTGGATCCCCAACGTAGGGGCCGTGAATGGCCAACCACCATGGAACCCAAAGGGGGGGGGTGGCCAAACCGTCACGGGAACCCAATGTCACATGCAACGATGAAGTCATTGGGGTTAGGGAGTGGGGAAGGGCATTATGCCTCCCCTCCCTCCATAAAATTTCAATATATATATATATATATATATATATATATATATATATATATATATATATATATATATATATATATATATATATATATATATATATATATATATATATATATATATATATATATATATATATATATATATATATATATAAAATAAACAGACAATACATAAATAAATACATATTAACCAGATCTTAAATTTGATCCAAAAAATATTATACCTTCATTATGTAATTTAGATATGTGCTTTTGCCATTAAAAAATCTTCATGAAACCTTGCACGAAGGAGAATGGGGAAAAGAGAGAAGAGGGGAAAGAGTTGGGAGATGGCATGAGAATGCCCAAAATCTTCCCCAAACCCTAATTTTGGATTAGGGTTAGGGTTGAGGAGGAAAGAAGGAAGAGAGAAAATGTCTCATTTCCTTCTCCTTCCTTGTTTTGTTTTGAAAACCCTATTAGGGTTGTTTTATTTTAAAAGATTGTTCTAGGGGGTTTGAAAATATCAAAATGGAAAAAGGCTTTTGTGGGAATGTTATTTTATTTAAATATTTAATTTAACTCCATTTAATGGAGACTTAGGATAAAATTTAATTGTTGGTTTTGGTCAAGATAAATTATTAATTTAGCCGATAGGCTATTTGTGGGAGCTTTGTTCCTTGAAAAATAAAATTCATGCTGGAAAATTGTCAGCCTCTTTCGTTTGTATCTTTTTTCAATTCATGCAAATATTTTCTCAATAGTAGCAAACAATTCTGAAAGTACAAATAGCAAGTTACCTTTTTTTTGCCCTCCTCTTATCACTATTTTTTGGACTTATAGAAATCTTCAATTTTTTTAGTATCATCTATGATTCACATTTGCTCAATTTTAACCACAAAAATATTTAAAATCAGAAATAACAAGCAACAAAAAATTGAAATTTGTATGGCATAAAAAATCCAAAGCAATAAAGTATTGGAGGCTACTTTTCAATTTCATTTTGGACTCCTCCTGGATTGTTACCATAGCCATTCTCATGCAAGATTACAGATGAAGATGCATTAAAATTCTTTTTCTTTTTAAGTTTTTTTTAACTATTCATCATTTTTATTTCACTACTGGTTGAAATTCGAGGTCTTTGTTTAAAGATGGGGTACTATTTGGATAAACGTTTCCAGCCAAGATGAAACTTGGCTGGAATGCCCCAAAAGAACCAGCTAGATCAATCAAATAAGCAAATACAAAATAGGTGTAATGACTACAGTCGTTGGAGTAGTTGAATGAAAGAGGTGGGGAAGATTAAATCTGCACAGTTGGAAGTCCACGTACTACGTTAACAATATGGATATAAATCTAAATAATAGTCTTTATAATTGTTCTTTTATTCTCTCTTTAGGTTTGTAATCTTATTTGATTATCTAAATGTTAGTTTTTTCACTTATTTTTTAATTATGAAATTAGTATATAATTTTTTAATATAATTTTTTTTTGGATTGTAATCATTCGAATGTCAATTGTTTCATCTACTTTTAATTAAAAATTAATATACATTTTTAAAATGCAAAAAAAAATTTGACATAAAATCCATGTGATTTGTCATTATTTTTGCTCCCTTCTAAACATTTTCTTATTTTTCTTGGTTCTAAGGGTAGGTCCCCATGCGGCTGCTAAGCTTATTTTGGCTAGCAATTGCTGCTCAACATTTCTAGCAGCAATTTGTGGAGCTGGTGGCCCCATGATTACTCATTTTTGCTGCTTATTTCTTAGCAGACATCTAAAATAGAATGTTTAAAAGAAATTTTAATTAAAAAAATTGTAGATAGATGTTTTGAGAAAAAATAGGAGACAATAAAAGAGAGGGAAAATATCTTGTGGAGCCATATGTCATTTTTCTCAATAAGCAGTAGCTGCTTATTCTAGCCCCTCCTTTTTTTCAATGCTTATTTTTAATTGTTAAGTAGTGGCTGCTCCACAAAAATAGGGATAGATTCCAAATTATCCTTTTCCCATGATTAAAAAATGGTATGGGAACACTCCAGCTGCTTAAATTTAACCACAAATTATACTTAAGCAACTGCATGGGGACATGGGGTAAGACTTTTCAAATCATTTGTACTTTCTATAAAGTAATGCTTTTTCTAAAATGGATACATATTTTGTTTATTTTTTAAATTAAATTTGGGTTATCAAGCTATTTTCTGGTTTTTCTTAGCTCTAGGACTTTTCAAATCACCGAAATTTCAATGATTTTTCCTTGTCATGTACTTTCTATAAAGTAATGCTTTTTCTAAAATGGATACATATTTTGCTTATTTTTTACATATATTGGTCCAATGAATATCTCTTTATGTTTTATCTTATAATGTATTTGATGTAGATTCCTAATTATGTCTTTCAATATGTAGTTTCAAAGTAGTCATAGTATTTTAATGGTTCTATACTATTGGCAAGTTAGCTATACTAATGTATATGACTTAATATAGTGTTGTCATTATGGAAACAAAGTCATATAGTAGTTTGGAGTCAACGCACTTGATGAGAAGATCAGAAATTGATTAAGTGTTGAAGACTCGATAGTGTACAGAGTTCCTGCAGCTCAGAGCATCAGCGCATGTGCGTACGACATAATTATGGTGTGCACCCTGGAAGTTAAGTTGGTTGGACTATATTCATGCTTAGTCTATGAGTGCATGATCATATATGCAAGTATGAGAAAGATACAGGTAGTTGAAGTTGCACAACCAGTGTGTGCCAGTGAAGAATAGAGTAAGCAGCCGACTGTTATCATTTTGAGTTGTGACTATATTCTAATGATGTAAAGGCTATGCACCTATTTTAATTAGGTTGCTGACATGTATATATGTTTGATTGTAAACATGCTTAAGTCAATTCATTTAGAAGCATTGTATGTAATAGGTTTAAGGGCCGACCTAGTTGTTTATTTTGTATGTGCATATAAATATAAGATGCACCCCTTGTAATTAGTATGGAAATGAAGATAGAGTTGAGATAAGTAGATTAGAAGTGTGTGAAGAGACAATAAGATGTATTAGATCTTTGCAAGAGGTCAAAGCATCAGCGCATCAAAGGAACTAATCTGACAAACAGTGTCACAATGACAGTTCATCCAATAGATATAGTGTGTATCCGAGATCAGAAGGTTGTAGCCTTCACTACTTGAGCAGTGAGCTCTAGGACAGTGCATCCACTCCCCTAAAAGGGACTATTGTAAAAGACTCCTAACAAGGTCTGACCCTTGACAAGGTCTATTGTACTTAATACATTATAAAGCAACTCCTAACAGGGTTAAGGATCTTCTAACAAGGATCATTAAACACTAGTACAGAATATTAGTGGGTGTCAATTCCCACAGGGGTTTTTACCTATTTGGGTTTCCCTGTAACCATATTGGTGTTATGTGTTGATTTCATGTTTCATGTTTATGTGGATGTTCATTTCAGTACTTAAGCATTTGAGTTCAGTTTAAAGATTAAGTAAAAAGATAAAATACAGTGAACACTAATTCACCACCCCCCCCCCCCCTCTCAGTGTTCCCATTCCTAACAATTGGTATCAGAGCTCTGGTCCTCAGCAAAGAAGTTGAACCACTTGAGGAGATCATGGACAAAGCAGAAATGAAACATCTGAAATGAAATCTTGAAGCCACTCTTGAAGACCTGGACAAATCTGAAAGAGAAATTGAAGAACTAAAAGAAAAAGTCAGTGATGCTCAATTAGTTATCAAAAAGCTAAGAAGGGATCTGAAAGAATGGTCCACCAGTGATTTGGGGATAATGGTCAAAAAGTTGAATGAAAAAAATGCATCCTTAAAATAACAGCTTGAAGAATTGGATGATAAACTGATTAACAATCAGGAATTCTATAATGAACAGGTCAAAGAAAACCTTCAACTCAATGAGGAATTAAGGCAAGCAAACATGGAAATCTTGGAGCTAAGGAACAACAAAGAATGCTTGAAGTGTGAATTAAAAGAAGCAAATAATCACATTGAAAAATTACACACAAGCTCTGATCTTCTAGAATCTCAGTTATATGCAAGAAGAGCTAAAGGAGATACTAGCTACATTGGATACAATGAAGCACAAAATTAGATTGACAACATGTGAGCAAGAAAGGATACACAAAAAGGCTCTATTGATACTATAATCACCTAAAAATAGACAAAGATCAAATCAAATCAAATCAATTCAAATCAAAGCAAATCAAGGATATAGTTGAATAAATGGAATCACAATGCATAATTAGCCAATCAGAATGAAAATCAAGTCTTAATGCAAGCTCAATCAAAATTGAGAGCATTTTAATCAAGTGTAATCAAATCAAAATATAATTAAATCAATTAATTGTATAGTATTGGATTAAATCAAATTCAACCCATTCAAGGGGTACATGGCTAAAATAAATCAATTAAATCAATTAATAAATCTTAATTACTCTCAACAACCACAAAAGAGAGGAAAATCAATCAACCAATGAGATTTAAGGAAAGGCATCCACATGGATCAAGCCAAATTCAATCTCAATCACTCAAAGTGAAAGAGAATCTTGTCCATTGATCTTGTCTACTTGTCCCAAGCTTTGAGGACACAAACTTTGCATTGTCTTCAAAGGGTGGAACCAAAGACTCAACCAGGGTTTAATCATGATCAACTACACTACACCCCCTACCATTGGGAAAATCTATAAAAGGAAGACCAATTCCTTCATAATTATCAACCACACATCTGAGAATTGCATTGAACCTCTTGCAATTTGAGTTTAGAAAGGCATTTGAGAGCTTAATTAGCATTTATTTGATATAATTGTTAGTGTTAACTTGTTTATCATATCATTCTCATTCTAGGACTGTCATTAATGGAAGCTTGTTGAGAGCTTTGCATTAACATTCTTAGTTAGAGAGCCATAGGATGCTTAATTAATCTTTAAATTGCTAAATAGTTTGCTCTATTGTGCTTTGTGGTTTATTTAGTTACTATTTTCATTTATTGATTAACCTTAATTCTATGAAGACACTTTCCTTAGTGTACAAAATGACACCCACCATGGGGCTCTAAGCCTCAATTCATCATTTTCATCATATATTGTATGCTTGTATTTTCGCTTTTCCATGAGTTTTCTACAGAAAATAGGTGAAGTCACGCATATAGATGATTCAGTCATGCCTACAGTCATTCTTAGGACATTTACAATCATTGTCTTGACGCCTACTATTTAATAACTCACACCTGATCATTAACTTCTCTTCGGTCTTAAATTCTTGCTAGTTGCCTGCGAGATGGATGCTCACACTTGTGAGATAAATTGTTTAGCCTTTGCGTGTAAAGTCATGGCTACAACTTAAGAAGTGTCGCGGAGTCACTATCCGTTATTGCCTATGACCGACCTTTGCTACACAATTTACTGAAATAGTCACGATTATTATTTGCTATTTTACGCCTAGTATTGTTAAATTGTCACTTTAGATAAATCATTTTATGCAATTTTCAATACTCTTTATGCTTAGCAATAAATTGTTTACGCCTGATTAACTTTCAGTGTCGCTTGTGTCACTGGAAAGTGACACTTACTATCATTAAAGTTATGCCTGCTAACAATTTGATCACGTGTTTTAGCTGGATAATGTCACTTGTTGTCTGTTGTCTTAATTTGCTGTCAGATTGATCAATTCAATTATCTAACTCTTTGTTTGTATGTTTTGACTATAAATGAGCAGGCATAGAAAGGTCCAAAAGCTAGAAAGCAGGTTTAATCAAGAAGAAAAGGTGCTAGCTAAAAGGATCAAGAAGGAAAACATTGCACACATCAAGGTTGTTCTTGAGACAACACAAGAGGAAGAAAATCTCGTATACCAAAACTATCTTGCAATTACTGAAGCTTATAAATCAAAATGTTTTTCCTTAAAAATTTGCAAATAAGGTGCTTAAAGTTCATACATAATTCTTTGCTTCATTAATTTCAATTTGGTTTCCCCTCATTGTGTTTGTTGGTGTTGACTAACTTGTTGGTGGATAAGCACACTTGGAAGGAGCTATTGCCAAGGTAAGGATACAAACAATGAAATCACTAAAAAATGCCCCTAACTTCGGTTAGCTACAAGGACAAGGTAAGCCTCAACTAGTCAATATTTTCCCTTAACTTGTGGCATTGGTGCATTTAAAAAATCTAGTAATTAAGAAGGATTAAGGAATCAAACACTTAAAATCAAAGCCCCTTGTTTGTGGAAGAGAGTAGAAATACTCGAATCCCTATAGTTAGTGGGTGAAACAATTGAACATTGCTAATTGTGTTTGGGAACTAAAGGAAAAGTTAGGGTTATTCTCTTCACCTTTTGGTGAACCAAATTCCCAAAAGCTTGACCTTAATTCCATTTTCCTTGCTTTGAAAATGAACATGCTAGAACATTAGTGGGCTCGCCTCCCAAGTTTTCCTTAACAAGGCCGGTGAGAGGGACAACCCAAAGTGGGATACACTTGCTTTTGCTGGGAGAATCCAACCCACTATAAAATGAAATGCATGCATCCTTAATGGGGTGTATGACAAAAGGATTTTAAAATTTTCAGACTTCCTCTAGTAGTCCTTTTGGATTGCACCAAATCGTACTTTTGTGCATGTGGGAAGCCCTTTAACATACTTGGGGGATGAAAGTTTAAAGTCCATTTTGAACGGAATCCATACTAAATCCTTGATAAATTAGCAAGCCTACCTCATTAGAGCCATTTAAAAGCCAAATTTGACCTAAGATAGATTGCTTGGAAGAATTTCTTGTGATAATTGATAAAATCATTGTGTTGTGCTTGAAGATTTTTTATTACAAAAAGAAAACATTCATTAAGATCCAAAAATCAATTAACAATAAAAATTCAAAAGAATATTCTATTCACAAGAATTCAAGAAATGGAAAAAGAAATGGAAACATTATCCAACCAATTCTCATTAAGAACATTGTTTCCTTACCTCTATGATCAAGAAAAACATTATGAACATCATATCTTTGATAATTCAAAATTTGATCAAAAAGAATATCATGAAGACCCTATATTTGATCAAGAATATCCTAATGATAAACAATTATTTGATGAACCTATTTCAAAATATCAAGAGAATCTCATCTTTGATCAAGGAAATCAAGAAGAATTAGTCCCATCTAAACAATATTCATCATATGACAACTCTTTGAGAAACACAAATACATCCAAATATCCTTGGGATAGATCATTTATTCCTTTGGGAATTTCATATGAATCAGCTTTGGAAAAAATCCTTGAAAATGATCTCATCATGTTGCCTCAAATCAATTCATGTGGTTTTATCTTTTTGAGCAACTATTGTGCATATCATAGACATAATGAACATGAAACTTCTGATTGCATGGAGTTGAAGCATAAAATCCAAAATCTTATTGATGACGACTTAATTGAAATTGTATATCCTAACGAATCATCTAATGAAGATACTACTCTCGAGAAAGATCAAACTTATGAACACATGTCTAGTAGTGGTCCTCTTATAGCTTTCACCTATTCCACCATTCCTCCATTTAATATAGAATCAAAGCTATCCAATATTCCTCCATCAAACAAAGATCCAAACAGTTTTCATAATGGCTATGTATACCCTCAAGGGCTACCTCTAAAAGAGATCCAAGCTAACCTACGTCTTGCTATAAACTTATTCCATGATTCAAAGGTTATAGACCCCAAGCCTTCATATGCTACAATGCCTATTGTACCTATTTCAAATGAACATCCATCATCCCTTGAAGAATCCCTCGTGTGGATTCACAATCCTACATTGTCCTTAGAAGTGGCTCCATGTCAAGAGACTAATCAAAATTGCAAAGAAACAAGTCTTATTAAGGATCAAGATCAACATAATATCCCTTCTTATCGTATAGTTGACCAAAGTCCCATATCCCAAGAGTCCCATGAGAAACCTCAGTACCCTTCCCTTTCTTTCAAGAAGATATACTTCCATCTCAAATGCCCCATATTCCTTCACCTCTTATATCATATCCATCTCCTAAGCAAGATCAAGGTATTCCTTCCATCTCTAATGAACTTATTGAAAATGAAAAGAAAAGTATTCTTCCCAGGATATCAAAAGATCCTTGTCAAGATCAAAGTACCCCAACATCCACTTTTCATAAGCCTCCATATCTATCTCAAGCTTTAATTTCTCCTATCAAAGTCGCTCCTATCAAAGCTACATATAAGCCTATTGGTACAAAGATAAATCTGAAAGATGAAAGCCTTGGCCATGCAACTCAAAATAAAGATGTTGATATCCCTCCCACATCCCATTTACCTCCATTTGTCCATAAGCATCATTCTTCTACATCTTTCAAATCCATCCTTGGTCCCTATATCCCAAAGTTGAAACCTTCATATCTTCCATCCATATTGGTCCCTTACATTTCTCCATCAACCTTTCCTACCATCCCTATCCCACAATCCACTTACCCTATACCCTATCAAGATCAAAAAAGACATACATACTTGAAAAACCAAGCACCCATCCATGTCAATCCTCCATATGAAACCATCCATATGAACCATTCATATCAACCTTATTCATCCACCAATCCCAAGTCCTTTGGAAGAAATTTGAATGCGCAACATAAAAATCAGAAATCCAAGAATCCACTTATGTCTGGAGATCACCATGTCCAATCTAATCGACATGTGAATGCAAGAAAAAAAAAATATTCAAGAGACCACAAAGGTCCATCAAGAAAAAAGAAAAATCAAAGAAAATGTGGGTTCCTAAATCCCTCATTGAGGAAATGCATTCTAAAGCATCCAAAAGGAAAGAAAAATCAAAGAAAGTGTGGATTCCCAAGTCACTTTTGAAGGACTTACACACAAAAGAGAAATCAAAGTTTACATTCAAGCTTCCAAAGGTTTCCACTCCACATTCTTCCAAACACATTCCATCTCATCCATCCATTTTGAGTCCTTGTGTCCCAAGATCCGTATCCTCTACTACATCAAAATCCCAAGCTATTTCATCCATTTTTCCTCCATTATTCCACTACCCTTAAAGGCGTGTATCAATGTTGATCTTGATAATACTTCTTATCCTCCTATTCATTATTCTTCCATTTTCTTTTTCATGCCCACACATGGAAAGACTTATTATCCTCTCATTCATTATCCTTCTATTTCCATTATCCAATCCATTGCATAAAGCTTTAGCCACCCTCTACCTTATCCACCATATCACCTTTCCATCACCATATCAACATCTTTGAGCATACCTTTCAGTGGCCTTGGCACATCATATCATACCTTTTCAAGGAATATCCAAAGAGCATGAGGCGTGAGTCCCTCCAAAAGAGAAAAAAAAAAGGGGGGGGGGGAAGAAAAAGAAAAGAAAAGAAATCCATCCTATGGTGAAAATCACTTATTGTGGCATCTTGTACAAATACCATGATGAAAACCTGGCAAACAGGTGTCATGCGTAATTCCTCTCTCTTGCACTCTAAACTTGGGGGCAAGTTCCATCCATCATATCCTTCATCCTTCTACCATTTATCTCACTTACATCCATACTTCATTTTTCACCTTTGATCTTGACAAGGTTGAACATATCCATGAGCATTAAGTATCTTGACATGAGTTATCCTATCCATCAACCTATTCACTTGTTGTGTTCACACTACCTTATCATGATCTTGCTTATCCTAAAGCCACCTTTCTTATTCCTAAGAAGCCTTCCCATAATCTCAAACCATTCACTCATAGCCTTCACCACCCCTTTATCACGATTGTATGATCCTATCCACATTGATCCCTTAATCTTGATCCAAATGAAAAATAAAAGAAATGGAAAAATGTTATAAAAAGTCTTTTGATATGTCCATTCCTTTGGACCATTGTCATGACACCAGGTCATTATTCCATATGCTATCCAACACCACATCATTAGCCTATATTGAGATATTGTTTTTCCCTAGCTTTGATAATCTTGAGGAGATGGTCTTATGGGTATCATTCACTTGCTTCATCCATCATTGCCTATTCATTGGTGAATCATCAGTTTGCAAATCCATCTTTCATGCCCTATATCTTACTAGACATTGGGGGAAATTCAATGTGATCTTGTTTGAGAATTAGTGATCTCTAAAAATAAAATCTAAAAAGGTGAAAATGTTCCTCAAATAATCCAAAAAAATCAAAAATTTCTAAAATCCAAAAACATAAAAAATCTTTAAAATTCAAAAACATTGAAAATCTCTAAAAATCCCCAAAAAATTGAAAATCTTTTAAAAATCTAAGAAAATTGCAAATTTTAAGTAAACACTCAAAAGTTGCATTGCCCAACAAAACACTATCTTTTCCAAATCAAATTGGGGGCACCAATCCAAGTTCAATGAGCTAAACATCCAAATACTTGATCTAAACAAAAACATTTGATAAATCAAATCTAAATCTAAAAAACTTAAACAAATGAGATCAAACTCTAAAAGGCTTAAACATAACTAAGGATCAAAGTGGATGAAGTTTTTGAAATATGGATCTACAAACAAAAGCAAACATGTTCAAAGTGTTACTAAATTTTTGGAATCATGTCTTTTTAGCAAATCGATGATGTTTGACTAGATGAGCGATGATGAAGACATGATATTTTCTTGATTACTACTTGAGTGCTTGTCAGGTTGATTCATAGCAGTATGCGAATCCATCTAATGACATGATCATCAAAGAATCATCGAGGACATTTGTATATGAAAGGGATCAATTCTTTGTTTGTGTACTTGCAATTGTTAAAATCTGAGGAAAGAGGTATTCATATCATCATGGTTGAACCAGTGAGGGTTGTACCAATTTCATGTTCCAAAAGCTCGATGATGAAAATAAGCTTCCAAATTCTGAATAATGACAGTTAGCTGCATACATCTTAGATTAAATGCATTTAATGTATTTGCCTTTCTTAGCTCAAAAACTAATTTGCAAGAAGAAATCTCAAGGGGGTAGAGTTGTCATCATCAAAATACCAAATCAAGATACATCAAATGATCAATGATATCATCAATGGTACATCATCAAATGTATTGAAATATACATCATCAAAAGCTCCATTAATATATAATCAAAGTCTTGATCAACATCATTAATGTATGAAATATCCATCATCAAAAATCCTTCTCAATCTAATCATCAAAGCTACATCAATATCAGAAAGATACACCGTCAAAAAGTAAATTTCTAATCCATCAAATGATTCATGCTACATCAAGGATATAATCAATATTCAATCATGTTGATCAACTAGGGGAGCCTAATCTTGTTCATTATCTTCTCTTCTATCAATCCATATTTTCCATCATGAGAACATCCAATCAACTCCATATCATTAAAACATCTAACTGTGTATCAAAAATCAATCAATCAAATCATCTAAGTGATCATCTAACGTCAATCAAGTTATCCTATCATCCATTTGCTCATCTTAAGTGCATCGAATCTCCTAATTCTATATCGTGAGGAACGAAAATCATTATTTTGTCTCTCTAGATCTTGAGAGTGAAATATCAACCCATCAACTTATCCTATCAGATTGACATCAACATCAACCAAGTGATTCTGAATGACATCAAATGATACCAAACCATCATCAACTTATCTGGAGCATCAACATCTTATCAATCAAATCTTCTCATCAAATTCTCTCATGATCGAGGCATTTTCAAATTTCTATATCGAGAAACAAATCAAAATTTCCCAATCTTAACCAAATCATCCCAAATCATTTCGATTCATTTCATGAGGGGGCATACCATTAGAGAATTGGATCAACATCAATAGTAGCGTCATTGAAAGTAAAGGGACTGATCATCAAATCAAAGCAAAAGCTTTTATCAGAAAATTTTTCGTAATCAAATGAATGGGGCATCACATCAGGATCAATCATCAGAACAATCATCAGAACCACATCAATTGAGAGTTTCATATCGATCATATCTGCATCAATCTCATATTAGGAATCAAAAGATCAACCATCAAAAGACCATCCAACAAACATCAGAGATTGACCATCATTGAATCATGACCTATCATAAAGCCAAATTAGAGTATTCTTTGAATCAACATGCTTTGCACGTCAACTCAAAGAGGAGCATTTGTAATCACCTAAAAATGGACAAAGATCAAATCAAAGAAAATCAAGTCAAATCAAGGATATAGTTGAATAAATGGAATCACAATGCATAATTAGTCAATCAAAATGAAAATCAAGTCTTAATTCGAGATCAATCAAAATTGAGAGCATTTTAATCAAGTGTAATCAAATCAAAATACAATTAAATCAATTAATTGTATAGTATTGGATTAAATCAAATTCAACCCATTCAAGGGGTACATGGCTAAAATAAATCAATTAAATCAATTAATAAATCTTAATTACTCTCAACAACCACAAAAGAGAGGAAAATCAATCAACCAATGAGATTTAAGGAAAGGCATCCACATGGATCAAGCCAAATTCAATTTCAATCACTCAAAGTGAAAGAGAATCTTGTCCATTGATCTTGTCTACTTGTCCCAAGCTTTGAGGACACAAACTTTACATTATCTTCAAAGGGTGGAACCAAAGACTAAACCAAGGTTTAATCATGATCAACTACACTACACCCCCTACCATTGGGAAAATCTATAAAAGGAAGACCAATTACTTCATGATTATCAACCACACATCTGAGAATTGCATTGAACCTCTTGCAATTTGAGTTTAGAAAGACATTTGAGAGCTTAATTAGTATTTATTTGATATAATTGTTAGTGTTAACTTGTTTATCATATCATTCTCATTCTAGGACTGTCATTAATGGAAGCTTGCTGAGAGCTTTGCATTAACATTCTTAGTTAGAGAGCCATAGGATGCTCAATTAATCTTTAAATTGCTAAATAGTTTTCTCTATTGTGCTTTGTGGTTTATTTAGTTACTATTTTCATTTATTGATTAACCTTAATTCTATGAAGACAATTTCCTTAGTGTACAAATACTAAGAAGACTAAAGATCAAACCAAAGATAATGGTGAACCACCTAAGAATGAGCGCAAGCTTGTAGACCACACTTGTTTTGCATGTAACAAGCATGGACACATAGCGAGGAACTGTATAGAGGTAAGACCTTTTAATGGTTACTGTTATTCATGCAATAAATTTGGTCATAGAGCTATGAATTGCAAGACTAGTAAAAAGAACAGGATTCAGCATGATCAAAGAAATCAGAATCAGACAAATATAAGAAGTTCTTAGAATGTTACATGTTAGATATGTAATTATAATGGTCACTCAGCTAGACAATGTAAAATGGTGACTCATGTCAATGCACCGAGGAATATAAGGCCTCCATTCATTTGTCACTCTTGTAACAAGGCTGGACACATCTCAAAGTTCTGTAGATCAAGGACGCAAGGTCAGGAAAGCCCTAAAAAGACTAAAGAACTAGTATTGGATCCCAAAGGAGAAGTCAAGTTTGTGAAAGCCTCAAAGGATGTGAGCATGATTTGGTCAGAAGCAAAGAAGGACAAGGTTGATGAATATGTATTAGATGCATCCACAGTGGACACAACCTCTACATTTGGATGAATGGCCCTCAAGGTCATAGGGGGAGCTAATTTAGCTCTAGACCCCTGTGTGGCTGGTATACTCACTCTTTGAGTATGTGCTTTTGAACTTAAGCTTTTGGAGAATAAAGGAACCTTCGTGCAAGAGTGCACATACTGATTGTTCGTAGAACAAAAGTTGGAAATTTTTAAGTGACAACCTAGTTTACGCAGCAAGCATTAATGGCAAAATTTTCACTTTAAGTACATAGAAAGCTTTTTGATTACTCATTTCATTCGAATTAAGAGCGATTGGAGAGAAAAAAGAGCTTTAGAAGTTATTATGAAGACTTGCAGATTGATCTATCAGTGATTAGCAGTACATTTGATCAGTTGTAGAAACCTTAGTTCATCGTGCCGATTCAGAAGTCTTCAAATTATCTTAGAGAACATTTGGAAAGCGATAAAACAAGTAAGTGATGGCCACTCCCATAATATTTGATGTTGCAGAAAAGAAAAGATACGTGTTTAAGAAGCATCCATTTAAGTCTACTCTAGATGATTTAGAGGGAGCATTCTCCTGCATGCCTATGGGTGTTATGCATGTCGAGGACATTAGGGCATACATTTATTGTAAGAAGGCACCAGTAGGATTGTACAGATTAAGGGCACACATGGAAACCATGCTAAAATCAGACAAAACCTTCTTGGATGAATATTCAAAGTGGAATGATCACCCTATAGTGGAGTATGCTATGACATATGAGTTCTATGAGACATAATGGATTAAAATACTTCTGAGTAGAATTCATGATGACCTACTTTGGATAGGTGATGTGCCAGTAAGAATCACTAGTGACCTAATATATGAGATGACAGGCCTATCTAAGATTGGTGTCATCCTTCCTATGGGCAAGGATGTCAGGAAAATTGTTGAGCAAACATGTAAGTCGAGGAGTGATAGGCGCGGGATGACAATTGAGCCTAATGAGCAAGCTAACATCAAATTGATGTCCATGATACTTGGATAAAAGTTTCAACACACCAGCAGGGTGAATAGTGTGTTTATGGCCACAATTCTAGCAGCCATTAGACTTTTGAAGGAAGATGGAGAGTTCAATATGTGTGAGATCTTGCGCACATAGTTGATTGATAACATCAAGGCAATCGAGCATGATAATACCAAGATATTCAGGTTTGGGTCTTTGATCATTTACATGTACCTTCATATAGTTGGGAAAGTATCAGATTTGTATTTGGACAAGTCCATTCCAACCAGGCCACATATATCTTACAAGGCATCCACTGAGAGTACATTGAGAGATTACATAACATTGGAGTTGAAGACCTTCAGGGCCAAGATGTAAATGAGGTACAAAATTCCAAAAAACATTGTTGAGAAATACAAGGATACTATTTGTTTTATGGTTGAAACATATACAACATGCATGGAAGCAATTATACCTAGAACAAAGTGGATTCATCCACTTAGATATGAAGTAGATGAATAAGTTTTAGAAACATATGCTCAAGTATTGCTTTCAGCTCCTACTGACCCTAATGAGCCAAGATGGGGAACTTATGAGGAGAAGACAAGAGAAATAGATGGCAAACTAAACAACGCAAAAACAAAAAGAAAGGTTGCTAAAGTCACATCAGAGATCTTGAGAATACATGGAGTGTCTCAAGAAGATCTAGACAAAGCAAGAGAACAAAAGATTTCTTTGGAATTAGAGAGCGTAGATGCAGAAAAGACAAAATTAGATGATCCCAAGTTGAAGAAGGTGAAGATAGAAAAATCTGATGAGTAGAAGGGTAAAACTGATGTTACTTCTTCTACGCCCAAGGAAACCATTGACCTTATTGCTCCTCCTGAGTATAAGGTAATGCCAAAGAGGAAGAAAGAGACCAGCACTAGTCATCCATCCTCAAGAGTCACAAGGAACAAGAAGAACTCACAAGCACCTCTTGAAGTAAGCTTCAAAACTAGCCTCAGTGTGCTAAGTGCAAGAATAGTTGATGAAGGAAGAATTGATCAAGTAGAAAAGTTTTATGAAAAATATAGTGAAATAGACAAATCTGAGATTCATGGTATGTTAGTCAAACACATGCTGAATTTCAAGAAGATAGTCTTGGAACTTAAGACCACGATCCTTGATAATGTATGGAATATCCTAGAATTCCAAAAGAGACAAGCCATTGAAGAGGATTTAAGAATCAGGGAAAAGATCTTAGATGAAACCCTTCTTGTATGCAAGCTAAAAGAGAAGAAGTTGTTGTTAGATCTGGTGAAGCCTCACCTCAAAACCAAGACAAGAACATTGAATATAATGGATAAAAACTATGAATTAGTTGCCAAAGAAACAGAGAAAGCCTTTGAGAATATCTTTATGAATAGGAACATGTATCCACCTACTGGGCCCAAAACACAAGTATCCATAAAGGAAGTCAAGGTGGCAGAGCCCACTAATGCATCAATAATAGGTCCTCAGGATTCAGCACCTATAGTGGAAACACAATCAGAGGCAGATAAGTCTATGCCCATGATAGAATCACTCAAGGACAACACCATTATCATTGATAATGTAGAGATAGTCATGGAGGCCACTGACACTAAGTTGGATAAGTTTGAAGAAGCTTTTGTGAGCACACAAGAAGCTGAAATTTTATGTAGCAACACACCTCCCACTCATCAAGAAGAAGTATTGATTGAAGATATTATAGATGAGAAAGAAGAAGAAAAGATGGAAGAAAAGAAAGAACAAGAAAAAGAAAAAATAGAGAAAGAAGAAGAAAAGAAAGAAATAGAAAAAGAAGAAGAGAATAATGAACCATCAGTTGAACTAGTCAAAGTAAAACAAGAAGTGATGGATAGCACTCCCATCACTCCCTCAACAACATTATTGTCAAGTTTGACACCTGACACATCCAGTTTGGACTCATGGAGAGAAGAAGCATCCTAGCCATGGAAAAGGCCAAAGAAAAACAAGTGATGAGGAATCCCCTCCTAGTAGAATTAGTAAACATTCTGAACAATTTGTTTCCAGAGGACAAGAAAGTGTCAAAGATACACTCTATTGATGATGTGAGTACAGTCATCTCACATTTTAAAAGTAATTTTTCAAGCCTTGAAGAATATGCATCCCTAGTTGCAGAAGAAAAGTACATGAAGAAGAGATTTAGTGAATTAATGAGCAACTTTTCACTTGACCTAAACTCACTCAAGACTGGTCAAGCATCCTTAAAAGAGTTTGTGGATCAAGGAAGAAGAGTCATTGCAAAATGCATGGATCAGGATAAGCTTACTGATGCCCATTTCAAGAAAATAAAAGAGGCTAAAGCTATGATTGAGCAAGTCAAGATTTTAGTGAAAGACACATCCATGGATGTAAACATGTTTAATAATGTATACCAAGGGAAAATAGATAAGATTGAGAAGGCAGAAAAAGAAATGTCAAAGATTAGGGCAAGGCAAACACATCTCAGGAATGCTCTTGCGCCCTCATTAGATATACTCAAATTGAACATCAAGGACATAGATGCCATAATGGTAACATATGATCATGGTCCTAACACTAACTTGGAGAAGATGGAGAAGCCACAATATGCACTATGCGCCCATCTCCAGATAGTAAACTTTTTGATCACATTTTGGAAGAAGGAGATCCAAAACCAAAAGATAGCATATCCAGATGTTTTCCCTTAGTGAGTATGTGTAGATACAGTTTTTGAAACACCTTTGTCATTAATGTTAAAGGGGGAGTTGTGTGTAGAATATGGATCATAATATGTATAGGGAGATATAAGTGTATGTATAGAAGACAAAAAGTTTTTGTATTAAGGACAATTAGCAACTTGGCCATATTCCTTTATTGCCATCAATGACAAAGGGGGATATTATTGGAAAGTTGGCTATACTGATGTATATGACTTAATATAGTGTTTTCATTATGGCAAAAAAGTCATATAGTTTGGAGTCAGTGCACTTGATGAGAAGATCAAAAATCGGTTAAGTGTTGAAGACTGGACAGTGTATAGAGTTCCTGCAGCTCAGAGCATCAACGCACATGCGTACGGAAGAATTATGGTGTGTGCCATGGAAGTTAAGTTTGTTGGACTATATTCATGCTTAGTCTATGAGTGCATGATCAGATATGTAAGTATGAGAAAGATACAGGCAGTTGAAGTTGCACAACCAGTGTGTGCCAGTGAAGAACAGAGTAAGTAGCTGACTGTTATCATTTTGAGTTGTGACTATATTCTAATGATGTAAAGGCTATGCACCTATTGTAATTAGGTTGATGACATGTATATATGTTTGATTGTAAACACGTTTAAGCCAATTCATTTGGAAGCATTGTATGTAATAGGTTTAAGGGCCGACCTAGTTGTTTATTTTGTATGCGCATATAAATATAAGATGTGCCCATTGTAATTAGTGTGGAAGTGAAGATAGAGTTGAGATAAGTAGAGAAGAAGTGTGTGAAGAGACAATAAGATGTATTAGAGCTTTGCAAGAGGTCAAAGCATTAGCGCATCAAAGGAACTGATCTGACAAGCAGTGTCACAGTGACAGTTCATCCAACAGATATAGTGTGTATCTGAGATCAGAAGGTTGCAACCTTCACTACATGAGCAATGAGCTCTAGGATAGTGCATCCAATCCCCTAACAGGGACTATTATAAAAGACTCCTAACAGGGTCTAACCCTTGACAAGGTCTACTGTACTTAATACATTGTAAAGCAACTCCTAACAAGGTTAAGGATCTTCTAACAAGGATCATAAAACACTAGTACAAAATATTAGTGGGTGTCAATTCCCACAAGGGTTTTTATCTATTTGGGTTTTTCGTAACCATATTGGTGTTATGTGTTGATTTCATATTTCATGTTTATGTGGATGTTCATTTCAATACTCAAGCATTTGAGTTTAGTTTAAAGATTAAGTAAAAAGATAAAATACAGTGAACACTGATTCACCCCCCCTCTCAGTGTTCCCATTACTAACATATACATGGTTAATTTTGATGTCATTTCAAAATATTACCTTTATTTTCTTTTTATTTATACTTTTCAAACTGTACCAAACATACAAAATATATCCTAATTCAAATGGTTTCCATTGTGAAGATAATTTTTTATTTTATTTTTGACACCTTTACTTATATGCTAGATCTACAGGTCGACTAAAACATCTAATCACTGCCTCAATCAGTAAGTTTATGCTTTCTCAATCTTCTTCTTCTTTCATTACAATGATTACCCATTCTTTTTGTAGATTATATCATTCTAAGGTGGATATCGTAATAAATACATAGAGTTTGATTTCAACTATTTAGTAACTCTTTTTTCATATTTATATTGAAGATTATTGCCCTTGCTTCATAGGAATGAATGTTATTTTATGTTGGCAACATTGTAATAAATACAAAGGGGTTTGATTTAGCCTATTTGTTAACTCTTTTTTCATATTTATATGGTAGATTGTTCTCAAAGTTAATATTATCATTTAGTTTCTATCAATATTATGAAATAAAATAGTCACAAATTTGACATAGATCTAAACACATATAATTTGCAAGAAAACCTAATAACCTAAGGATTGTTATATCATTTTTAGGATTCTTCTACATACGATTAATGATCTACTTTTGGTGTTGTACAAAATATATCACTACGATTAATGATCTACTTTTGGCATTGTACAAAACATATCACTTAACTCCTATCGGCTCATTGTTGCATGTACAAAAGTGAGCAAATGCTAGTTTAACCTATTAGGCAACTTTATTTTTAGTAGTGGAATTCGCTATAATCGATTAAATTAAATTATATAAATCAATTAATCTATTACTAATGTTAGTATTTATCTTAGATAAAATTAAGATGAAGTTCTTTGCCTTTAACATATACGGGCCTTGTAATCAAGCTCTAAAATAATAATTATGGACCTCACTATCAACTATTTTCAATAGATTGAAAGATAACTTATTTGTTATTGGAGGAGATTTCAATGCAATCACCTCCCCGACTGAGAAGTTAGGAGGGAAAGGTTGGATGACTCAAAGTTAAAAAGATTTTGTTATGTCAAATGAACTCCAAGATGTGCAATTTAAAAATGGAGTATTCACATGGACAAATAGAAGTTGGGGTTTTCGAATATTGCTGAAAAACTAGATAGATTTCTTTTGGGAGGTGACTGGATGGATTTGAATTGGATTTGTCAAGAAGAAATTTTTCCAATCACAGGGTTAGATCACTTTCCCATTTGTTTGAAGATTGTTGATGATGTTGCCCCAGAAAAAGCCCCTTTCTATTTTGAAAAAATGTGGCAATGTGAAAAGGGGTTTATGGACCTTATAGAACATTGGTGGAAGAATGCTCCCAGGTGATCTGGTAATGTGACTTTCCTCTTCTGTAAAAAGATTCAATTCTTAAAAGAAATTTTAAAAGTTTGGAATTGTGAAGTCTTTAAAAATATTTTTATGGACAAGTTTAAATTGGAGAGTGAAATGATTGACTTAAATGAAAAAATTATAAATGTGGGTATGGATAATGATGCCTTTAATCAAGAAAGGAGTTAAAGGTGAAATACAATGAGATTCTTAATAGGGAGGAAATTTATTGGCGTAAAAAATCTAGAGAATTATGGCTATGTGAAGGTGATAGAAATATTAAATTCTTCCACAACTTAGTTAAACGAAGAAGGTCTTTAAATAAAAATTTCTCTATCAAGGACAAACATGGTAATGCGTTGACAGAACCAACCAAGATTAATGAGGAAGCTGTAAACTTTTTCTCCTCAATTTTCTCTCAAAATAGTGGAGTTTACACCGATGACAATGATTTTTTAGAAGTTATTCCTAATGTGGTGTCAAGGGATCAAAATAGTATGTTAATGAAAGCCATCATTGAGAAAGAAGTAAAAACAACTTTGTTTAGTTTGGGGAGTGATAAAGTTCCTAGCCCTGATGGTTTTCCTACTCTATTTTTTCAAAAGGCCTGGCACATTGTGGGTAGAGAGTTGTGTGAAGTTGTTGAAGCTTCACGATAAAGGAGATTCCTCTTTAAGGATTTCAATAATACCTTCTTATCTTTGATCTCAAAGAAAGGAAAGAAAGAATCCTTTAATGACTTCTGGCCTATTGCCCTTTGCAACATTGTTTATAAAGTGATAGTGAATGGGTTGAAACTTGTGCTGATATCAATCATCTCTGAGGAGAAAAGTGGTTTTACATCAGGCAGATCTATCTATGAAGGAATAATAGTTGTGCATAAAGCTATATGTTCCTTAAAATTGGGAAAGGAGGCTAGAATGATGAGTAAATTGGACATTAAGAAAGATTGTGATAAAGTTAATAGGTATTTCCTTATGTCAATATTTAAGTGTTTTGGTTTTGACAGTTGTTGGTGTGAGTGGGTGTTAAGTTGCATTTCTTCCCCTCACTTCTCCATTCTAATAATGACAACCCTCAAGGTTTCTTTGAAATCACTTCTGGTATTTGTCAAGGTGATCCTCTCTCACCTTTTTTGTTCATTATTCTTGTTGAAGCTCTTGGGAGATCTATCAAACAAAAAGGATGTTAGGGTTCTTGGAAGGGCGTCAAGGTAGCAAGAGGTATGGAGTCAGTGACTCATTTCCATTTTATTGATGATACTTATTTAATGGGGGAGGCTTTAGCAAGAGAAGCTAGAATTATTAAGGCATGCTTGGAGGCTTATAACAATGCTTCGAGACAATTTATAAATTGGGAAAAGTCTAAAATTTTATTCTTTAATACTTCCCTTCCAGTGAAACAACATGTACATAGAATTCTTGATATGAAAGCTGGAGTTCTTCCTAATAAGGAGTTTCTAAAGAAACCCTTTGGAAATAATTAATTGATAGTTGTGTGAAGAAGATGGAAAGCTAGAAAGGGAAATGGATCACATATGTAGGACAAATTATCATGTTGCAATCATTCATTTCTGCAATTTCTATTTTTTCTATGAGTTGTTTAAAGATCCCAATTAAAGTTTTGAGATATATTGAGGAGAGGATGAGAAAGTTTTTCTAGAATGGAGGACATGAGGAGGAAAAAATTCCTCTAGCGGTGTGGGATAATATTTGCAAGTCCAAAAAGAAAGGTGGTGTTGGTTTGCGTAAATGACATTTAATTAATAAGGCTCTAGGGGCCAAACTAGTATGGGAAATTTAATCCAATTTGTCTCATCTATGGGTGTGGATATTAAAGATGAAATACTTGGATCTTTATCATATGAAGGGTTTTTCCATATGGAACTTTATCATAGAATGTAGGGCTGTAGTATGTGATCATCTTTCTTGGTAGATTGGGGATGGACGTGAGGCATCTTTTTGGGATGATTCATGGAATAGGTGGTCGATGCTCTTAGATAGAGATAAATTATAGAATTTGATTGTATTCATGAAATATTTGTGGGGTGAGAAGGTTAGAGATTATATGGAGGTCTAAATAGGCCCAATGGGGGACTAGTGGTGTTGGAAGAATCTTGATACTATTGATCACAGTGTGGATCAATGTGAGCTAATGAATGTTATTTTTGTAGAAAGATCACTAAATTTATATGATGATAAAGATACTATTATATGGTGTGCAGCTAAAAGTGGAATTTACTCAGCTAAATTGGGTTATCAATTGTTGGCTAGGGAAGAAGATATTGAGGATTGGACTTATAAGCTTTGTTGGGATAAGGATTGTTTATAGAAGGCTCAAGATTTTTCTTGGTTAGAAACATAAATAAGTATGGTTTTGTGGGTCCTACTATGTGTCTGATGTGTAAACAAGCAATAGAGGATGTTGATTGTGCTTTCTTGTGAAATGTGAAATGGCTCAGAGATGTTGGGATACGGTAAGACTAAAATTGAACCTTATGGGACCCCTACCAAATTACTTATTGGACCTCTTTAAAGATTGGTTGATGCATTTTTAGAAATCTACCCTATCTAAATTATGGATTGTTTTCCTGTCTTTGGTTATATGGGAATTGTGGAAAGAGAGAAACATGAGAGTTTTCCAGAATATTTTCAAATTAGTAGATCAAATTTTGTTAAGGATCAATGTGACAATAGAGGAGGTGATGAGTTTAGCGGTAAATTTTTTGAATTCATACTTAATTTTATCTTCTTGGTATAGGATAGTTCATAAGTCCTAGACTAGAATTAAAGTTAGATACATGGATGATGGTAGCACACCAACAATGGTGAAGACTTGTAGAAAAGATATTATTTGGATCCCACCAGAACTGGGGGGATAAAAATCAACTTTGATGGATGTTCTAAAGGGAATCTGGGTATCTCAGGTGTGGGTGCAATTGCTCGAAGCTTGAAGGGTGATATCTTGGTTGTGGCAGCGAAAAAGATCCAAATTGGGACTAATAATATGGCAGAAGTGCAAGCAACAATGCTAGCAGCCAAATTAGGGTGTGTTTTGAGTATGGATAAAATCCATATAGAAGGGGATTCTAAAGTGATTATTTAACCAATTAAAATGAATCATTCACATACATGGAAGATTCAAGGTGTGTTAAGGGAGGTGAGAATTATTTTAAACAAGTTTAACATCTTCAAAATAAGTCATACGCTCAGAGAAGGGAATAAAGAAGCAGACATAATTGCTAACTAGGTAATATCCTTTTAAAATACTGATGAAATTATGCTTGAAGATTATTGCAAGATTGATTTGGCTTAACTTAGTAATATTTTAGTCCATAAACAAGGAATGAGGATACATCAATGAACAAGTTGGGAATATTTTTTTATGTATATATTTATTTTTACCCCTTTGGAGGCAGAAAGGATGACTGACAAAAGTAGGGATTGAACTCATGACATTTTATTACCGTTAGAATGGTTTTAGAATAATTGAGAGGGGGGTTAATTAGTTATCCTTAGGTAAGATGTACCAATTAAACTTTTAAACACTTTAACCAACTTAGATCTATTCATAAATCCACTCAGTCTCTATGGAATACAATCAGTAACATAAACTTGTAGTCCACTGTCCAAAAGTAATCAACTTGTAGACTATAAAGCTCTTAACAACATAGCACATCAAATATCATTCACACAAGTATGATATTAGGATTTAACGTGGAAACCTAATTTGGGAAAAACCACCAGTAACATGCTACCAAATTTTCACTCTTCTCAAGTGAGCTATGTGAGGAGCCAACCTTGTTAAAGGTTACAATACACACTGTTAGGTGTGACCCTATTAGGAGTGGCCTTGTTAGAGGGCTTGAAAACATCCCATTAAAATGTCACCTTGATTAAAGGATTTATAAATGAGTGTTAGGTCAACCTTGATTAAAGGATTTAGACTGATAAAATGGTTAGCAAGTAATAGTAGGTTCTGATCTGAAATATACAACTCACTTTCAAAATACAGATCTAATAATCTCATATGTTGATTTACTGACTGGCTTTCATTGTCATCTCCATCTCTGATCTTCACAGAAATCCCTTCAAACAATCACCACAACTCTGTTAAGCTCTTCACAGCTCTTCTCAACCTTCTGCTTAGGTTCTCTAATCAATAACATCAATTGTTGATCCCTAAAGTTTTGTTGTCTATTAGTGTCTTACACTTACTCATTTTCTAGGCAATGTTGGTCAGTCATCACTGCGACCGAGTCATCATATATAGGTCGAGTCATGTATAATGTACATTTATCGAGTAGTAGTCATTGCCAAGTAAAACAATGGTCACCAAGTACTTTTGTATTAGTCAAGTTAGCTTTTGCCAAGTTATGTAAAGAAGACAATGTCGAGCACCAGCGTATAAAGAATAGTGAATGTTGAGTGCTAGAGATATCCAATGCTGAGCAAGCCAGAATTGACATATGTGTTTGTTATGGCACAAACACTTAGGTAAACCATTTTGGCTGACATTTATATTTCATTTGTTATTTGTTAAGGGAATCATGGAGGTGATTATGCTCTTATATTGTAATAATTAATCCCTATGTAATACATGGAACCGATCAAAATAAGGGAAAGGTTAAGCAACAAAAAGAGATAATCTAGATTGTAGATCTTAAATCTTGGAGAAAGTTAATTGTCTATATAAGATGTGGTCTAAACTCTAAAATGATGTATGAGTGGAAGAAAGAGTGTGACAGTGAGAATATATTCAGAATAGAGAAGTATTTTGATAGAGTTCAGTAACCAAGTAGAACAAAGCAAAGTAGTGAAGGGCAGAACATAGACATACTTGATAGATGAGATCAAATCTATACTGGAAGGAGAAGATTTGTAATCAGCATCATAGTGCAAACTAAAGGATCAGGTACAGAGACATTTTAACAAGTGTATCAGGGTAAATCTCTTGACATAGTGGTTTTGACACACCTTAGTAAATCTTTTAACTAAGTGCTTACTTAGTTGTAAGTCTTAAATCCTTTTGCAAGGTAGATTGTATAACTCTCAAAGCTCTTAATAGGGAAAACCCCTCATAGGGTAGATCATATTTTTGTGATCATAATTATAGCCCTAACAAGAAAACTTTATACTGCAGTAGTGAAGATTTGTGGGTGTCATATCCACCCTAGTTTTACCTTTCAAGGGTTTCTAGGTAACCAAAAATTATTGTGTTATGTTTATTTTGATGGGTGATGCTTAGCTTATTAGATTCATTACATTGTTGAGTTTTATCTTTATACTATACAAAGTTTCATTTATGTCAAAATGGATAAATCAATGATATCTAATTCACCCCCCTCTCAGTATCACATTTTCCCAATAGATTTCCAACAATTGGTATCAGAGAATTGGTCTCCTATAGAAGTCTAACCACTTGTGAGATAAATATCTTGAGATGAAGGTTTATAAGTTGAGAAAAATTATAGAGAAACAAAAGATTGACATTCAACTTGCATCACAACTTGAAGCAGCCAAAGGAGAACTGAATAAATCCTTAAACAGAAGAAGAGAAATTGCTATTCAACAAAATGAAACATAATATCAAGAAGAAGATACTACTAGACTATTTGACAGTGGGAACTCTGCAGAAAGTGACAAATCCATAAAAGAACTACTGGAGAAAAACAACATGCTGAATGAGGGCATCATAAATCTGAAGAGAGAACAAGAAATTCAATCTATAAGACTTTGTGAAGTAGTTGAACAAAAAAAGAAAGCTGAAGAAGACAAGACAATGGCCGAAGAAGATAAAAGATAAATATCAATGAGACTTGATGAAAAGACAAATGACATGAAAAGGTTGACAAACAATCAACTAGACATGGTAAATCAACTCCTATTGGTTAATCAAGAATTGGGCAAGAAAGATGTGGAACTCACTAATCTCATATCAAAAAATAATCAACTGAGGAATGAAATAAGATCTGAAAAGGAAGTTAATGAAAGGATGAAAAAGCCAAATGAAGCTGTAAGATACTTTGAAGAACTGCTAAGGTCACCTAGAAGATCTATTGATACATATGGACCTGGACATGATGAGCAACTGTCATCCACTAAGGAAGGAGAATCATCAAAGAGTGGAGAGAAAAGGAGTGCAAAACCAAAGAACAACAAGCCTACAAGACATCATTGTGGAAAGCCAAGACATAAAACCAACATATGTAGAAGAAAACATGGTAAGTCTAATCCTAAACCAAAATTCAATGGATATTGTTTTAACAGTATGAAACATGGACATTAAGCACAAGAATGTAGGACAAAGGTCAGTAATCCACCTACCTCACCAAAATTTCAAGGACACTATTTCAACTGTCAGAAATATGGACATAGAGAGTTTAAATGCAGATCAAAACCCAAATGGTCATCAAATCAACAAACTAAGTCACCTAAGAAGGGTAAGACATACAATTGGGATTACAACACTTGGTATATTTGTCATTACTGTGTAAAATATGGGCACATTGGAGAAAATTGTCCAAAGACACATTTTATGGGAAAATCCAAAAGTTGGATGAATGGAAGTATGGTATACTATAAATGTAATAAAATAGGTCATCTAAAGAAATATTGTAGAACACCCATACTGAGCAATGATCAAAGCAAGAATGAAGAAATCATTGAGAAAATGAGAAATCGGATAAACAAAACATGGAATAAGAAAGAAGAGGGAAGCATTAGTGAAGGTGGTGCACCTGAGGTCACCCAATCCAAAGGATCAGGTGATCACACCACTTTGAAATAAGCAAAGAAGGTATGTATGGAACTGAGTCCTACAATATATTAATCTTACATCAATTCCTAACATATGTTGAGAAAAAGTCTATATTTGCATAGATTAAGATGCATTAGGACAAGTTTGAGCAAAGTGCAACAATTCATATTTGATGTTGAGCATCAGTATTCTAGCCTATAGTGACCAATTCACTAATGTATGCTGAGTACCTATGATAGCCGAGATGTGATGTACACTGAGTTGTAATCGAATGGTTGTATCGACTGAGCTTATGTTGATCGAGTTTAACATGAGATTGCCGAGACAGTTGTATCTCACCTAGAAAGTGTACAAATCATTAAAGAAGCCCTAATATGTCCGTTTGAAGTCTATAAAGCAGGAAGTTACCATTTATTTCATTTTACCAACAAATTGTGAATTTCTAAGAGTGATTCAAATAGCGAGTAACCAACATGATTAGTGTTAAGTGTTTCAGAAATCTTCACAGTGTGTCATCGACAAAACATGTGAAGAACACTTGTGCAAGGTACTTTACTGAGTAAAATCTTTTCAATACTTTAAACCTTAAGTTGTGAGACATGGCATCATAATCATTAGCTACGATGAAGAAGCAAGGAAAGGAGGTCTTTAATGTTCAATTAGTGAGGAATGAGGCATGTAATCCACAAAAGTTTCAGGCCATTCTGAAAAGTGCGATCATGGGAGATCTAATTGGATCCCTGTCATCAATTCCAAGAATGTTTTAATGATAAATGATATATGGTCATGTTACATGTGCAAGATTGGAGAGATTGGGGATTATGAACTTAGAGAGGCATATGAGAAACTATGCAACAATGGGGTGTTCAAGTTGGAACACCAGAAGATTGTCAAGCAAGGGTTAGTTCATGCCCTTGACTTTCCACAAAATTTCAAAGTAGAATGGATTAAGATTGTACTGAGCAGAGTGCATGACATGAAAATATGGCTGGAGAATGGACTAGTCCAAATCACCAAAGACATGATTCATTGGGTAACTGGATACCCTGAACTCCCTGGAAATAAAACTATGAGATGTCAAAGAAAGGAGGAAATTTAGGCAAACACATAGGCAGTATGGAATAAGCGCGACATGACTATTCTACTATCACCAATCTGGAAATTGAGTTTGCAGTAAGGATGATAGCACACAAATTCTATCAGTCAAGTCAGTTGGATAGTCTCCCATGCATGGCAATGGACCAAGCTTGGAAAATAATTAAGAAAGATCACACCTACGACCTTGTCAAGCTCCAATTCACACAACTTGCTAAGAATCTCACATCAATCCAGAAAGAAAAGAATTCAATGTGTAAGTTTGGTTCCTTACTTGTTTGTCTATTCTTTTATATTCAGAAAAGTTTTCCTACTATTGGAGAAGTAGTATGGGATAAGAGTAGGCCAGTTAGAGTTCATATAAATGAGTTTGTTAGTCAAATGGGTGATAACTTTGAGAGCATTATGGAGAATTAATTTGTACAATTTAAGAAGAAAATGAGGAAGAGAAGTAGGATTCTTGTATCCTTAGTAGAGAAA
Organism: Chamaecyparis obtusa; assembly: GCA_027943335.1. Classification (NCBI taxonomy): domain Eukaryota; kingdom Viridiplantae; phylum Streptophyta; class Pinopsida; order Cupressales; family Cupressaceae; genus Chamaecyparis; species Chamaecyparis obtusa. The sequence goes on along the minus strand of BSBK01001471.1, from coordinate 597,774 downwards.
TACAATCAGGACATATGCTTCCTAGTTGACAATAACCTTACATATGCTCAATTTGTAATACCGAGGGTATCATGGCTAATGCTATTATATTATGAGGTAAACATTGATGAAACTATAGTAGCAATCACAAATTTGTTAGCCGAGGAAGTTGATAAGAAGGCTACCTATTTTGGAACCTATGAGGAAGCGAAGGTTAAGATAACCATGGGACTAAAGTCTTATACCATGGAGAGAAAGAGGAAAAATATAGTGAAAAATATAGAAAAGATTATAGGATAAAGAAAGGTAGATGCACCTCTAGAACTGACTCAGGGATTAGGAGAAGATAAATCAATTGATTCTAGTGAAAGTGAAGAGGAAGAGAAAGTAGTAGAGAAGAAAGGCAATAAGGCATCAGTTTCTGAGCCTATGAGAAAAACAATACAGAAACCTAAGCCTATCTCCTCACCAGTACTTAGGCCAAGAACTAGGGTAGCCTCTACAACTATAGCTGTTGAGCCTCAAAAGAAAACCCTTGCATCAGGGAAGAGAAAAATTGCTCAGCCAAAGGCAGTGCCAAGCCAGTTGAGGAAGAAGCCAAGAAGAAAACTTATTTTGGAGAAAGATGATGAGGAAATTGAAAGTGATGAGGAAACAAAGAAAAAGGCACCACTATAGAGAAAAACACTGACTGTGGATGAAATATGCCACAACATCAAGAGCTCTGTTGGCCTAGCAGGCTTCAAGTAAGTAAAATTTGAAAAGATGAGTATAGAGGACAAGGAAAAGGTCGAAGAAGCAATGCTTGAGATGCTCTGCACATTCAAGATGGTACCACTTCAAATGGTGAATTTGATTCCTAATGAGTTATACCAGCATATAGCACAAAAATGGGAATATGCCCTTATGACTGAGAAGCAAACCAGGGAAAGCACACTAGCCCAAGTCATGCCAGACCTATCCCCTACTAACATTCAACAATTCATGGAGTAGTACAGGAATAGATTCATTCCCAAGCTTGGGGAATACTCTATCCTTCAACACAAGGTTGAAGATGTTTTTCAACAAAGTCTAAAGGTATGGAAGATCAGTTTTGGTCTCCTAATTGATACAAGTACACAACAAGAAGCTAGCACATCTAAGGGAGTTGAGCTAGATAATAAAGAGGATGTTAGTGAACCTCATATTCAGGAGGAAGAAGCTCCAAAGATCTAGAAATGTGAGAAGCTAGTTTAAGTAACCATTGTTGACATCACTAAGGATACCCTAGTGAAAAATCATGTATTAAATGAGGAAGAAATTCAAGCCAAGGCAAAAAAAGATACATCTTTGCCGAGCGGTAATCCTATGTTATTACAAGTGATAGATTACCCATAGATTGAGGATACATCAACTAATAAAGTTACTTCTTCCAATCCACACAAAGCTATAGTTGATATCCTAGTCAGTCATAGTACTACCAAGGAACAAGATAAGTCGGTAACTACACCTCAGTCTACATCTGTTGAGGAGACAAATAAAGGACATGCAAAATAGTCTGCATTAGTAATAGTAAATCCTCATGTGGAGGAAAAGAAACCAAGAGAGAAGGAGACATAAAAATCAATAGACACTGAAGAGCCTAAGGAGAAAGAGGCAATAAAAGATCTTGTACAAATGCCGAGTGGAACAAAACCTAAGAAAAATTTACATAAAAAGAAGGTAAAATCTCCTACCCCATAGGTGACACTCAAATAAGTTATTGTGATTCCTACATGGGACACATATAACTTGACCTATGAACAGATGTAAATTATGCAAGATCTACTGAAGAAGAAGAGAAAATAGGAAGAAATGAGAAGGGAACATTAGCAAAAGCAAGTACTTCATGAAATAAAAGGTATATTCATTGATGCTTTTGAAATGACCGATGTTAATGACTTTGACCCTATACTGGAACAACTTGTTCATATTGTCAACAAAGTGACCAATGATGATAGTGAGGTGAATGATAAGTTGTTGTAGTGGTTAGAAAGAAAATTTGAGACCAAGGTACTTAATAAGGTCTCTTCCGATATAGCAGTGAAGCAGGTAGAACTTTCTACCTTGATATCAAATTCAAAAGAAGTTGTACTGAATGCACAATCTTTGTACAAGAAACTATGTGATGTAGAAGTATTTACCAAGGACAACTAGGATTTGATAGATAAGCTACAATTAGATATAAAATTTACAAGTCACTCATTAAGTTTGGATGCAAGTTCCAGCTCTATACATTATGCTAGGCTTCTACATACTCAAGGGAGGATAGTCGAGTTGATGGCTAATGATGGTAAGATAAGGGCTCTCTTACTCTCCATTCAAACAATGTTGAAACCTCATTTGGAGGCCATACAAAGAGAGTTAGCTAAGGCAAAGGAATTAGTATAGAAAGATCCACATCTTTCTACTGCCGAGAGCCTAGTTGACCTAGCTGTCGAGCTAGAAGTAAAGTCTGAGGTTTTGAAGATTGCAACATCTGGTTGGGACAATGCATTGCACATGGTCATGATACTTCATAAACCATTTCTGGAAAAACATTACAAGCTCCCTACACACAAAGAACTTAAAGTGACAAAAACAAGGGGGAAATAATAGAGTGACATGACATGTTAAGTCGCAGAGGGAACAGATTCAGAGTAGCAGAAATAAATGGTATGACATACTATATTTTGTAAATGTGTATATGTATTCAAGTGTATGTCAAGTAAGGAAGTCTTATATGTACAAATGTAAATCTTTTTGTTTTGTAGGACCGAGTTAAGTTTTAGGGGGGGTATTCTATATATACTTTTGTTAGTACTAAGTACTCTTTTAAATATAATGAAAATGCCATGACAAAGTGTTTTTACCACTAATGTCAAAGGGGGAGATTGTTGATCCCTAAAGTTTTTTTGTCTATTAGTGTCTTACACTTAGTCATTTTCTAGGCAATATTGGTCGGTCATCATTGTGACTGAGTCATCATATATAGGCTGAGTCATGTATAATGTACATTTACTGAGCAGTAGTCACTGCCGAGTAAAATAGTGGTCACTGAGTACTTTTGTATTAGCCAAGTTAGCTTTTTCCAAGTTATGTAAAGAAGACAATGCCAAGCACAAGGGTATAAAGAATAGTGAATGTCGAGTGCCAGAGATATCCAATGCCGAGCAAGCCATAATTGACATATGTGTTTGTTATGGCACAAACACTTAGGTAAACTATTTTGGCCGATATTTATATTTCATTTGTTATTTGTTAAGGGAATCATAGAGGTGATTACACTCTTATATTATAATCATTAATCCCTATGTAATGCATGGAACCAATCACAATAAGGGAAAGGTTAAGCAACAAAAAGAGATAATCTAGATCATAGATCTTAAATCTTGGAGAAAGTTAATTGTCTATATAAGATGTGGTCTAAAACCTAAAACAATGTATGAGTGGAAGAAAGAGTGTGACAATGCGAATATCTTCAGAACAAAGAAGTATTCTGATAGAGTTCAGTGACCGAGTAGAACAAAGCAAAGTAGTGAAGGGTAGAACAGAGACATACTTGTTAGATGAGATCAAATATTGAATGGAAGGAGAAGATATAAAATCAGCATCACAGTGAAAACTGAAGGATCAGGTACTGAGACATTTTAACAAGTGTATCAGGGTAAATCTCTTAACAGAGTGGTTTTGACATACCTTAGTAAATCTTTTAACCAAGTGCTTACTTAGTTGTAAGTATTAAATCCTTTTGTAAGGTAGATTGTATAAGTCTCAAAGCTCTTAACATGGCAGACCCCCCATAGGGTAGATCATATTTTTGTGATCAAAATTGTAGCCCTAACAGGTAAACTTTATATTGCAATAATGAAGATTTGTGGGTGTCATCCCCACCCCAGTTTTACCTTTCAAGGGTTTCCGAGTAACCAAAATTATTGTGTTATGTTTATTTTGATGGGTGATGCTTAGCTTATTAGATTCATTACATTGGTGAGATTTATGTTAATGCTATGCAAAGTGTAACGCCCCACCAGGGAACCCAAGAGATTAACACTAAAAGTTATGCTAAGTTATGCAGCAAATTTTTTTTTTGTTTACTAAAGTTAACATGCACATTGAACATAGAATCACAATGATTTACATTCATGAATTTGAATACACACATCATTTCATTTTCATTCTCAAGGGTCCCTGACGTAGTATTACATTGTCTAACAAACACTACACTAACATGATCTGATGTTAAAGAACAGTTAAGTACATAATGAAAGTAAGTACATCTCTCTAAATCAAATTACATTACATCATATGATCACCTACATCCACTACACATGTCGTAGGGTATGTGGTGATATTTAATACAATTACAATTATCAAATGCAACATGGATCCATGCAGGGATCATAAATAATCAAATAAACCTCCTACAAGTACAAGATAATAACATCTGACATCTGATACATGAATCTGCAACAATGGTGGTAATCTGGTCCAAGTAACAATCAGGTGATGGAGGATATCCACAATAGTCTCAATGGAGAAGTACACTACCTCCCGACCATGTGGAATCCAGAGGTCCACCCCACCGTGCTAGGGAGATAACACCAGGCCCACGCACATACTAAGGACCAATCCCAATCACCACCTAGAAAGATATCTCTAGATCAAGAGGGCATACGGGTTACCAGAGGCAATGACCTACGTAGGATATCTAAGGTGTGAGTAGGAAGGTGTCATCACGTAGATCCACCCTTGAGTTTAGTCCTGAAGGTTCCTCACTGAACCGACGACACTCAAGTGATCATACGTGGCATCGATATCTCTCAAGAAGACAAGTATATCAATGATCCACCCTTGAGTTTAGTGTTGAAGGTTCCTCACTGAACCGATGACACTCAAGGCATGGGCGAAGTATCACAAATTATCTTTTTAATGTTTTCCTAACTAGATCAATTTTTTTATAATGTTATCACTGGAATTAAGAAACTTGACAATGGATGATCCGTCAACCACTTGCAGGCCTCGACGATCCATTGCAAGCCACCCCCTACATCACATCTAGATAACCTACCCTAGTTTTCAATCAACACCCATCCTGGTTTGTGGCCACATAGATCAATATAAGCCCCAATAAATAGATAACCAAATAAATCATATTTACAAATCAAAACATTTACTCACTTGGCCACTAACTCAATTAATCCACCAGGAGGTAATAATCAAAAAGATCAAATAGACATCCCAATCATGATCTCGCATTTACACTACCTCAATCAAGTAATAGAAAACAGAATCCACATTGCATCATAAAACATTCAACAACATAGATAATTGATAACCACAACATATACCCGACCTCTGGATTTTACCCCCTATTTGGTCTTCTAATCCCGTATGCAAATCAACTACATCAACAGAGTATTTAACATGCACATATGATATACATAGTAAGAGAACATCGTAAACAAGAAATTGACATTCCGTAAGGAAATCAAATTCACAAGAATCATTTTAACAAGTAATTATTTGCTCACACTAATTAATCACACTAATCAGAATAACCACGTCTACAATAAAATGACCACATTGTGAACGCTAACATTGCCTACTATAGCTTGATTAATGAGAACATTTATTAACTAATGAAAAGATTATAAGCTACTAATTTTGAATACGCACTCATAAGGTACAATTAAGAGATAACAATAAATTTACTAATAATAATATTATATCACCTATTGATAATGTCAATTAACACGACTAACATTCACATGGCTCAATTGAATACTAAACAATTAATAAATTAACTAGTAGGATTAAAATAATGTGTTAATAAAACATCCCCATTATAACACTAATATTCCAAGTTCAATTTAAATAACAATCAAATATATTGCACTATTTTAAAACAATTAGAAACATTGCCTAATGTTAATAAACATAACTTTTTAAATTCTAAACACCATCTATAACAACTCACCCCTAATACCTAAGCCCTATATCTAACCCTCCACCTCAACATGCAAGAACAATATTAAATAAAAGAAAAGACACATTTTAAAACTATCCCCAAGGAGGAGCTGCGAAAATCAAGGTGGATGTGACTTGGGTGGGACCTTCAAATCCCAAGGTAAGCCCAAAGAGTGGCATCCAAGGAATTCAAGGGGGTTTGAACAAGGTTGATATTACTTCATGAAAAAGCCTAAGCTAGAAACTCACGCCTCCTTTTCAAAAAGAAAGCCTGCACAATAATTAATGTGATTGGCTAGTACTCAAGCATGGAGATTAGTGGAGGTAGGCGCCAGGTTTGGAAGGAGAGCCACCTAAACCATTTAATACATTTCATTGATTGTTTCAAACATAATTTAAATGCATCCCCCCAAGACCTGCGTACTAGGCAAGTGGGAAGGGTGATGTCATCACCCATTGACAAGGAAAAACATTGTTTATTAAGCCATTTAAGGCCTTACATGCTGGGGTACGTACCAGGAAGAAGATGGAGTGTGTTGAGGGAAGATAAGAGATAGGGAAATGATATGATGGTCTCCTTAAATTCCCTTTAATTTGGTCAGCCTTCAAGGACCAATGATATTATGACATTGTTTTCATTAATATATTTTTTTGTTTTTCTTTGAATTTGTTTTCGCAAGGCATGGCGTGGGTCCCACATTGTGTTGGAAGGGTAAAAGTTGCATTGAATTTGAATATGTATTTGCTTATTTTAAAATACAAGGTGGTTGAAAATATTATTAATTAATGACTGTGTTTTTTGGAAAGTATGGGAATTCTTTTCCTCATACATTTTCCAGAAAGTTGGAAGTGCCAATTTTATTAAAAACTTAGTTTTATTTTTGTGTGCTTGTCTCACTTTAGGACTTAGTTTATTTTTGATATCCCATGCAAGAATGGTTTGTTTCCACATTTGTTTACCAAGATAAAATATTAATTCTTTCAATTCAGATTAATTATATGATCAATTAAATGAATAATATGGCAAATATTTGAATCCAAACACAACTATGCTCCCTTGAGTCATGAAATAACAAATTCTTTCCCTTCCAAACTTGGATTTCACCAATGGTTGAGTTTGAGAGGTTTGAAAGTTTGTGATGTTAAAACTCCACATTGCAAACTAAAAATTCTCATTGATTTCCTTGCCTCATATTACATTTTAGAAAATGAGTATAAGCTCTTGTATGATGGAAAAATTAAAAACTAAATTAGAGTATATTGAGGGAGCTCAAAACCTACCTGGTTCAACAAACAGGCTGATGAAGTCCAGCCCCTCAACTACTATCAGAACTGCTCCCACAAGCTCAATCCCTTCTCCTCTTCCTTTCTTCTCTTCCTCCAAGCCTTCTCTTCTCTCTCTATCTTCTCATCTCTAAATTTTGCATATGAAAGATAATAATGACAAGTCTCTCCTCTCTTTTTCCTCTAAATTGGCTTGGAAAGTAGGGGAGAAATATTTTATTATTTCCCCCTACTATTCAAGTCAACTACCCAAAATAAAACAATTTAAAATTGTAAATTTCTTTTCTTTTTTTATTTTTAATTTATCATTTGAATTAAGTTATATCACTCAATATTTCAAAATTATATGATAAGTTGTATCTATATAACCATATATATAAAATTAACGTATATACAATTAATAATATTATTATCATAAGAGACATAGTGTAAACATATGTATCTAATTATGTTATATCATACTAATAACATTATATTTACCAATATGCCAACATAATATAAATAGCTATCAGAAATCAGACATTAAAATCCACAAGGTCAAAATACGACACCAACACGGAACAACACCTAAGATCAATATCATGCTCAACCGGGAAAATATATATCGGATTCATTCTGCCAGAATGAATTCGAATCATGTAAGTCAAGTAAGATTTCGTCTGTGGTTTTAGGATGATTAGGTTGGGCTAGGGAATTGGCCTGAGTGCTAACTCCCCTTCTCCGCCATTGAGACATCATAAGGGCACGCTCATCCTGTCAAGCCAGGGAAGTCGATGCCCGGTACCTACAACCTGCATAAAAACCACTGCATGTACATGTGCATATATAAACATAATAACAAACAATGGTAGGGATGGCTGGGGCGTGTGGACCCGACTCAATGCAGGTAACTACGCCTCCTCCTCTACCATACAGGCACGTCAAACAGAAAAGAAAACCAGACATGATACCATACACATGCGGGTATGGGGTGAGTACCAGACAAAAATAATCATCTAGATTGCATCAATTAACACATGCATTAGAAACATCATATAAAATTTATCATTACTAAATTTAACCATCACATAATGTCTTGGTCAAGTTCAATCATAACAATTAACATCCAAAATATAATTGTTTAATTACACACCACAATATAAATATGAAATATGTTTGGTCTAATCTGCTAAGGTAAAATAGTATCAGCTAAAACATAGTCTCAACAGTAATAAGCTGCAAGGGGTATTACACAAAGTTTCATTTATGTCAAAATGGATAAATCAGTGATATCCGATTCATCCCCCCTCTCAGTATCACATTTTCCCAATAGATTTCCAACATCAACCACTTCCTCTCTCTATAACCTACAACTAGGTCATCCTCTTATCTCTTTGATTAGGTAGCTTAATATTTGGTCACTTAATCATCTCCGTACATCTTAGGTTTAGGTTAGATTCATCGAATCCTTCCAACACTTCGTTCTCCTTCTCCTTCTAGATACTTCTCAAAAATTCTCCTTGAATCCATAAGAAAATGGTTTACTATGCATTAAATACTCTAGGTCATTCATCCTTATCTTCAACACATTTTACATATCCCAAGAATTCAACTATGTCATCTGAGAATCTTAATTTCTTCACAAACTATAAATTATTGACACTTAGCCAATAATGTGTTCTTTTGCTCGGTCATCACTGGATAACTTGATCATTGCTAAACTTGTCTTCTCAGCAATCACTATCTTTGCTCGGTTAATTATTTGATACTTTGTAATTAATGATGCTCGGTCGATACTAAAATTTGCTTGGCTTATACTAGCGCTTGGTCAACACTAGCATCACTCGACTTACACTAAAGTTTCTTTATCTTCTGCTCTTTTTCTCAGTTAAGCCTATGCTTTCAGAATTTCTTTCCTCGTTTCTTTTAAGATTCAAATCAATTGTCTTCTCCACTTAGTGTTATAGATAAACAACACATTACCTTGCCAATGTGCCAACTAATCAAGTACCCATTGTAGTTTCTCATAACTCAACCTTTCCACTAGGTCTTCTTCTTATCTCTTCTTTTCAAATCCTCTTCATCAATCAAATGATATGGCACTCTACTAGATAGCAACTGTCTCACCAATTAAGGTTTGACATCAATGACAATATAACAATTATTTCAATTGTAGTTTCCAACAATTACTACTTGATGCGTTCGGATGGGATGGAATAATTATCAGAAGCACAGGCCTTTCTTGTGGATTGAAGGTGTTAGAGGTGCGAAAAGATAGTCGACACAAATGACTTTGGGGTATGTCATTGATGGTGTGTCTTTTGATTATATATTGAAAGGAGGTTAGTGAAGAGTAAATTAAATTTAAAAGATGGGGTTTGGTTTAGAGTTGTAGGAATTGCAATCACAAAATATAATTAGAGGAAGTGATGGAGGCTAATTTTAGCATTGATTCTGAGAAGAAAATGAAGGCTTTCAAAGGTCCAGCTAGCAGGGAATGAATCAAAGGATTACTGAAGATTAAATATGAAGCAATGATTGATGTTGTGATTATGGTGATTGGGGAGCAGTTTCAAGAGATAATGATTAAACAAATAACAAATCTAGACATCATTTCAGTGTTTATTGCTTGGGGATTGGAAATTAGAGAAAGCACAAAGGAAGTGGGTTGGATAACCTGTGCTTTGTTTGAAGAGGATGTTCTTCACAAATTGGACTCCATTTTGGAATGGGCAGTCCCAGGAATAGGCACTGATATTACATAATATTTTATAGATGAGGAAGATGGACGCAGATTCTAGCTCATTCTATTCCTACGATGGAGAGCCAATGCAGATAAGATACACATGTTCTGGATTGCTATTGAGGGATGGAAAAAGGTGAAGGAGGAATTGGGTAGACAGGATATGAGAGCCAATGAATTGGCTAGGTTATTTGCAAAGAATGTGCCTCACAGGCAGCTTATCAAGCCGTCCCTTAATAATTTAAAATTATGTGTTATTTTTTTTTTATAAAATAAATAACTCCTGTGGTAACAAAAATGAGGGGTGGGGATGAGCGCTTGGGTGGCTCCCACCACTATTCTTCTTTTTAATTTTATTTATTTTCTGACAGAAAATTTCTGTATTAGACCAGCAAGCAATTAATTTAAAATTATTATTATTATTATTATTTATAATATAATTTATTTTTAAATTGTTTAAATTAATACTATTTTTTTAATGTTAAATAAAGTAATTAGTTTTATTTAAAGAGTTATTGGTTATAAATATAAGTTTATTTTAAAATGGAATAAATTTATATGTTTTAGATTTTTTTATTTATTAATTTAATAGATTTTTATTAAATGTGACTTAAATGTTATTTTCTTGAAGATTAATTTGTTTAGATTATAAAGTATAATTAGGTAAATTGTTATTTTGGAAACAACTTAATTTTTGTGACTCATTGATATTTATATATCAACTATTGAAATTACTAAATTGTTTATTCTTATTGACTCGAGATAAAATTAGTTTAATTTCTTGTCATTTACCTAAAGTTGTATATACACATTTACACACTAGATTTTATAGACATTCTTACATCATTTAAACTAATCTTCAAATGATCAATTATTTAAAATTGAAGTGCATCTACTGGAATTAGGTGTTCTATCTTGTTAGAACTATTAGGAGACTATGGATAATATTTTGATTAGGACATTATTGTGATATTCATGATTAGGATTCTCCTAGTAGGTTTATGTGTTTGGATTCAATTATGTACAGTACAAAATTTAATGCTTATGGTTAGATTTTAGTTTACTATGATGTAAATTTGTATTCTTCATGCCTAGAGTGTCTTCTTGTGCTTATGGTGTTTTTGGGATACTAGAAGACGTAGGGAGAAGACAAAGGCCGGGGTATTTGTTAGTTGTTCATGTTTTCAGTGTATTGTTTTGATATGTGTATGAGGTCTGATTATACCCTGACTTGACCATATGCGCTCATGATGTTTTATATTCTGTTTATGGTATCATTGTAATCATTTCTAGTTCTTGTATGTGAAGCTGGATTTGGGATTACCTGGTTGTGTACCTATTGGATCTATGTGAGATCTACGAGCCTAGGGTAGTTTACCTAGATATGTAGTAGGAGGTGGCTTGCAATAAGCGTTGGGGCCCACAAGTGGCTGCCATGATCACTTATTGTTAAGTTTTTATAATCAAGTGATAACTTAATATAACATTGAGAGATTTTAAAATGAACCTAATAAGATATGTTTCCTCACCCTGGCTTAGTGCTAGTACAGACTAAGGTGGGAATGGAGAAGATGACTAGCCACCTTTTAAGGCATGAGTTGGCATAGTCGATGGCTTCATCAGTATGAGAGGTCATTGACACTGTGTATGGTCACTTGAGTGCCAGGATCCAGAGAGATTACCAGGACGAGCCTCAAGGGTTAGACGTACATGATGACACCTTCCTATGCATAGTCTAGTTATCCTACATGTGTCGATTGCCTCTGGATTAGTGAGTCTTTCATATCATTATACTTATTCACCTTGAATTAGAGAGCTTTCAAGATCCTTTCCTTAGCTTGATCTGTTTGATGTTTGTAATTATCCGAGTGGGATCTGTTGTTATCTCCTCAGCACGTTGGGAGTGGACCATTTAGGTTCATGAGGTTGGGTGGTAGTGATTCTTTTATCATTTGAGATTCTGACATTCATGTACCAGTGCTAGACGATCCTTGTAGCAGTTGTTCCTTCTTGATCTTCATTGTTGGAGTTGTACTCTTCTTCTTCTTCTTTCTTGTGATCTTGTATCTTTGTATCAATTCTTCAGAGATATCATGTGTACTTCTTTTTGGTTATTGTATTACATACCTCGCGACATGTGCAGTGGATGTAGATTTATGGATACCTTATGGTACCAAATGTATTTATGTTATCTTCTATTTGATGTTGCTTTTATTCTTCATTTATTTATATGAGTTTTGTAATTGTACCTATTCTAATTTAATTAATTAATGTTAATGTAATCTTCGCCGAGGAACCCTTGAGAGTTGTAACCTGTCTTGGTTGTTTGTATTGATGTGAGTAAATGGTAATTGCTTCCACATTGATGTTTACCTTGCATGTTAACTTTTTTATAAAAAAAATTTGCAAACTTAGATGCATGTTTAGGTTAAGTTCTCCTGGGTTCCCTGGCGGGGCATTACACAGTGCAACCCGAGAGGTCGAGGCAACGCTTCATGAGAGGTGGAGTGAGAAACAACACGGGAAGATTTTTTTGAATTTTTTTGGGGTAATGGAGTTTCATGGTGTTGAGGCATTTTTTGGTGAACCAGAACTAAGCATGGTCTGTAGACGACAACCGAGGTGGGTAATGCATTATACAAGGAAATTGACATGTTTTTTGCAGAAATTTATTCATGTATTTAAAATATATAGATGTAAAGTGACTCTAGGATAATCAAATTGGTCTTTTGATTAGTTGGACAATTTGGAATGTAAGTTGATGGGTAAATGCCCTAGGATTAAGCTTAGTAGACTGTTTAAGATTATACTAGACTGTAAACCTGATGTATCTCTCTTTTATACATTATTAATATAATACCTTTTACTAATAAAATAAAATAAAATAGATATATATAATTTTGATTAAATTATGGAATTTAATTGGAATATAATTTTCACCTTTAATAAAGTTAAATTTTAAATGGGTATGTTTCTAAGGGTAGATTTATTATTTAAATAATCTAGTAACTAAATGAGAATTAACAAATGGGATTTAAATTAAATGGTTAAATAATCCAAAATCATTATTGGAAATTTTTAATGCAAAAATATTTTTTAGTCATTTTTTACATGAATGAACCTTGGGAGGTGAATTAAATTACTTATTTAAACTTTTTTAATGTTGTAATTATTAATTAATTTTTTAAGAATAATTAATCTGAGCTAAGTTATTCAACCTCTATTAGTGTAAGCCACTTAGGTAACCTTATCGATGGACATTGACGATTGTCATGATTTCCCTCGACCTCAATCTTGATACTACTAGATACCGAAGGATCGTAACAAGTCCTTCAATGATGCAAACTTGTGGATAACATGGTAAACCTAGTTTCTGTTGAATATTTATAACTAAAACGTTAGTTAATTAATAAATACAAAAATATTTGGTGTGTTTTTGTCCTTAGATTTTGGGCATGACAAGATGCATTTGAAAAAGAAGAGTTTATCGCTAACTGTCCTCTTACAGTTCTCCCTTAGGATACAAACTAGAACTTTGGTTCAAGATCTATGATTGTGATGGTCCCTTTGTAGAGATTCCTACATCAAAAAGAGGAAGTTGAATGAGATCTTAATTTTTATTTTGAGACTAGATTGAGACAGTTAGGTTTGTAGAACACTTCTCGTAATTCCTCTAGTGATCCTTCAATGAATCACACTCAAAACATCTCTAGAGAAGACAACTTTATCAACTTATCTTCAGCAACCATGAACAATGATGATGATACTAGAGTCTTTAGCTTTGATCCCATTGGTTCCTTACCTCTCGTCTACCCTGATTTGATTGACTAGAACACTTATGAGCATGTAAAATTACTATCATTCTCCAATGATCATGACATTTTATTCTATCTCAATGATGTTGAGCCTCTTCCCTCTTCCACCAGTACAACGAGTGACAACATGTCAGTGGAATATATCAATTATCTTAGTCACAAAAGTAAAAGAAAAAAGAATAGGTGATATGATGGGAAAAACCACTCCGTGTCAGTGTCAGATCCAAAAATAGTAAAAATAAAAGATATATCCAATGGTGAAAATCTCTCTGAGGCACCTGCAGATGAGATACTTGATATCCTTCCTAAACATTTTTAGGAATGATCATTAGTGCTTACAAAACCTACACAATAGGTAAACTTGGATACAACAGAGAATTCACGAATCATACATCTTGCACAATCCTTGTTCGAGGATGAAAAAAATTAATTTATTTAGTTTTTTAAAGTAAAGAAGATCTATTTTGCATGGTCTTATTCTTATATGCTAAGATTGGACACAAATCTCATTATGCACCACTTATCTATTGCACGAGGCATAAAACTAGTGAAACAAAAGATGAGAAAAATGCATCCTGACATAGCACTAATGGTTAAAGTAGAGCTTGAAAAGTTACTCAAAGCTACATTCATACGAGTCATAAATTATGATGAATGGATCTCCAACATTGTACCTATTTCAAAAGATGAGAAATCAATATGAATATGTACAGACTTTAGAGATCTAAATAAAACTTGTCCTAAAGATGACTTTCCACTGCCTAACATAGACATGATTGTGGATCTTATTTTTGGTTTCCAGTGTATTTCCTAATGGATGGATTCTCTAGATATAATGAAATATGCATTGCACCTGAACTAGGAGAAGACAACATTCACTTATGCTTGGGGTACTTTCTACTAAAATGTCATGCCCTTTGGACTAAAAAACACTGGTGCAACATATCAACAAGCAATGACAACCATCTTTCATGCTATGATGCACATGAACATGGAAGAATTTTTAGATGACACATTAGCTAAATTTGCTACTAGAGACATTCATCTTATTGATTTAGATAAAATTTTCATTATAATGGAATAATTCAAGCTACAACTTAATCCAAAGTAGTTCACATTTGGGGTTACCTCAGGCAAACTTCTAGGGTACATTGTCTTAGCACAAGGTATTGAAGTAGATCCTACTAGGTAAAATATATACTAGAAATGCAACCACCTCAGAACATCATTCAAATGAGGACATTGCAAGGTAAGCTACAATACATCTGATAATTCATATTGAATATCTTGTTAACAAGGCATAACCCCTCACTAAGACTTTGCATAAAGTTGTGACCTTCCAACGGAACAAGGATTGTGAGAATAACTTTCAACACATCAAAGAGTATCAAGCAAATCCTCCTATGATCATGGCTCATATTCTTGGAAAACCTTTGTTACTCTACATATTAGCTACCACTTCTTCCTTGGGAGCATTGCTTGCACAACATGATTATCAAGGACGTGAAAGAGTGATCTACTACATAATCAAAATATTAGTTTCTTACGAGATGAACTATATAGTTATCAAGACAACTTGCTAGGTAGTGGTGTTTGATTCTATAAAAAATTAGACACTATATGCTAGTACACTCTACAAAACTGGTTGCAAAAATTGATCCTCTCAAGTACTTATTAAGCAAAGCGACACTCATTGGACGGTTGGAAAAATGGGTGATGATTCTTAGCGAGTTTGACATCACATATGTTGATCAAAAAGAGATAAAAGGGCAAGTATTTGTGAATCAGCTATCAGATGTACCTTTACAAGATACACAACCTCTCATTATTAAATTTCTTGATGAATCCATAATGCACTTAATGCAACATCCCTGGAAGATGTACTTTGATATCTCATTCATGCAGTAAGCTGCAAGGGCTGGTATTCTCTTTATTTCTCCCCAAGGTTACAAGATTCCAAAGGTTTATAAAATGATCTTCTCATGCACCAACAATGTAGCAGAATATGAAGGGTTGGCCAATGGACTGAAATTGTCCATTGAATGGAAGATTTAAGAACTCCATGTCTATGGTGACTCTCAACTTGTGATCAATCAAGTCAATGATGAGTATCAAACTAAGGATGAAAAACTCCTACCATATAAATGATTGATTGATGACTTAAAGAAGTACTTTGTGTTTATCGCCTTTCAAGATATATCATATGTATAGAACAAAGCAACATATGCTATGGCTATTTTGGCCTCAATGGTACAATTGGAAGAACATTAGTTTCTCTATGACTTGATGGTGGAAGAAATCCCTTTCCCTGCATATGACATGCCTAACTCTCAAATTGTTTGCACTATCATTGCTCCTGACACTTCACGCTATAGCCACATCTATGCCTACCTCAAAGACCAAACTATCCTTAACTCCCTTTCTTAGAATGAAAAATGGAATCTCATATGAAGTTCCTCCTGGTATCTCATCATCGTCAATGACTTGTTTGGGAGAGGTCTTGACACTACACTTTTTAGGTGCCTAGAGCATGAGGAGTCTGAGAGAGCACTTAGGGAAGTTCATGAGGAAATTTATGGATCACACTTGAATGATATTTCCTTAGAAAATAAGCTTCTCAAAGCTGATACTATTGGCCTACCATGGAGAAGGATTCTATTCAATATACTAAAACCTATCAAAAATGTCAGCTTCATGGAAATTTGATTCATGTTCCTACAAGGGAACTATTGACCTTTCTTACTCACTGGTCGTTTCAACAATGGGCCTTCGATCTTATGGGTTAGATATATCCTTCATCATCTAATGAACACAAGTTCATTATTACAGCTACCAAGTACTTCATCAAATGGGTTGAGGTTGTACCTCTTATCAATGCAACATGAAAATAGGTGGCTATGTTCATACTCAACTACATAATTCGTCGATATAGAATGCCCTCCTCAATTATCACATATAACAAAGGAAAAATTAAAAATAATGACGTTGATGAGATCTGCACTAAGTTTCACATCACACATTATTCCTCCTCTATATACTATCCTTAGGGGAATGGACAGGTGGAAGCTTCAAATAAAAAAATCTTTAAAATCTTGCACATAACTGTTAATAAATCAGGAAAGGATTGACACTTACAATTGAATCCAGCTTTATGGGCTTATCATACAAGTATCAAACACCTACAGGGGCTATTCCATTCTTATTAGTCTACGGTTCTGAGGTAGTCATACCAATCAAACTCAAAATACCATCACTTATGGTATCACTACATAGACTTGTCTCAGTCGAAGATTACATAATCTCTCATCTTTAAGAGATATAATTTCTTGATGAACACAAAAAATCAATATTTGACCATCTAAGGGTCTATCAAAAGTGAATGTCTAAGGGCTATAATAAGAAGGTACGCCATCATGAATTTCAGGTTGGTGATCTTGTTCTACGAGAGAACCCCAAAAATTAATAGCATAGAGAATAAAAAGGCAGATTTGAACCTAATTGGCTAGATCCTTTTGTCATTACTAGAACATTTGGTTCTATATCTTATCAAATGGCTACTCTAGAAGGTGACGTTCTCAAATAACCTATCAATGGTCTCCACTTGAAACAGTTCTACAACTAGACATTCTGCATCTTGTACAACAACTTAAAGTCCTGAAAATATTTTTAAAAATTATATAAAATCCTAAAAAAATGACCATCCTAGTGAAAATATAGAAACAAGAGCCTTGATGTATCCACAAAAAAAAGAAAAAAGAAGAAAAAAAGAGGAAGTAAAAAACATGAAAACCCCCAAAAATATGAAAATAGGAAAAAGTGCCTTGGTGAAAACTTGGAAATAGGTGCCTTCGTAGCAAAAATAAAATACTTTCAAGTAGTGAAAATTTGGCAACATACATCACTTGTAATCAATGCTCCATCTATCAATGCATGGTTGAGCTCTTATGCTTTTGTCAGCCTGACATGTTTCCATCTCTCTCTTTTTCATCGCCTTTGTGTCATGTTGAACTAGAGTTGGCCTTAGTTTTGTCCTTAGATCTTATCTATCACTTAGGGGAAATATTGCACTATCTATCTGATCTATCAATGCTTTACCACTTGATCGATCTCTTGAGCTTAACCTGGGTCAGTATATTAGTCATTCTTGAAGGATAATTTGCCACTGACACTACTTGGTATTTCTTAACACCCCAATCCTACAGTGTTTCTTAACACTACTAATCTAGACATCATTATGTTTCTCAACACATATCAGACCCTTCACTTAGTACTACACACACACACACACACTTTGACACAAGTACAAAGGCATTCCTTAACACCCGACACCAATGTGAAACTTAGAAAAATGAAACGACTGAGATATATTGAACCTTTTTTTTTTTCTTTTGTGTTATATGTTATCATTTATTTTTGTTTGTTATTTATTCTAATTCTCTTGATGAGGTCTACCTGACTACAGGCTCACAATTGGGGGCATAACACATTTTCTTAAATTTATGATTGTGACATGGTTTCAATAATCTTAAGTTGTCTCATAAACTAGGTGTCTATGGTAATAGCCTCCATCATGGTTGGAATAACACACATACCTCAACCTACTTTATCTAGAGACTTAGGTGAGGGTGGAACAATCTCCTTGTTTGTTATTTTATTTGTGATACATAAGATGATACTCATGGTTATCTTGGTACCCTGTGTCTTGGTACAAGCGGAATATTACAATATCAAACTATAAAGCATGTTCAAGTTATCTTGGCTCTTATACCTCGATGCTTACATTTGTTTCCTACATCTATTCGATAGGGTTATATTCATATCTCCATGGTCTCTCTCGCACCAGTGAAGGTTGTATCAACCCCAATGTCCCTAAAATGCTCAAATGATGATAAATGAATGGCTACAAGATCAGTGAATTGACTTGTGTCTTATGTTGCATTTCATTCTAGGTCTACATGTAGTTGTACATTTGTGGTCTCCCTTGAGCCATCCTTCCTTTCTCTCCATCGAGGTGATCAACTGCGACATCTTTTGTTGACTCTGACTAATATTTGCAAGAATCAAGGTCAACATCATTATAAAGGGACCTAGAGTGCTAATTTTTTGTTATCACATATAGTTGAGTATAAAAAGGAATAACATGATACATGTTAGAGCATACATGATATCAAGAAGAAAGAAGAATACCATCAACATTTACACTATACAACATCAGTGATAAAAACATGAATCAACATCAAAAGCATGACATGAGATACATCAATAATTACATCAAAATATGAGAAGTAGATAAGATGAGAAAAAATGGGAAATCAAGACTGAATCCATCCCTCTTTCTGATCTCGGGGTGGAGGAGGTGGTGCATCTACTCTCGTAGGTACCGACACTAGTAGGAATCCCTCTGACTACATTACAAACTATGTGTATGAAGGTGCTCTGGTTGTAGTTAGTACTGCTCTAATGTATAAATCATAATAGTACAAAGCCTGATAAGTATTCATCTGCTGGATCAGATCACATATCTGATGGTCCCTATCTTGTATCTATCTATCTTGCTCTACCAGTTGGGCCTCAATAATTTCTCTTTGTGTTTGTGCCTCAATCAGACCCACTAGTAACTGTGTGATCTATTAGTCCATGTCATATGTACCTGCTTCTCTTGGTGCCTCAGCCAGTGGTGCCTATGTTGCTGCCTCTTCCTCTATCATCTCCTCCTAACCCTCAAGAGGTGACCCTTGTCGGTCTCTCCTTAGAAGACATCCCTAGTCTACATTTCACCTCACCATTATCTCCCCCTCCTCCTCTGGAAGCTCCTCCTTCGTGGCAACAACAACCCCCATTGAAACTAATGACCCTCCCTCTCCCTATGGCCTCTATTGTCTTGTCGCCTATGGTCTTCTACTTCTAGCCCCTATATCTCCTTGCCCCTCCCTCCCTATCCTCTCATTTCTCCTCCCCTCTAAGGCTCATCCGTCGACTCCTCCTCATTTGGCCTCGATACTTGCTTAATCAAATTGGTGAATCTAGGGAAAGGGTGGTCTATCATATGCTTCATGTATGCAAGGGTGATGCCAACATCTGTGGTAGTGGGAAGATACTCCTAGTCAACACAAACCAGGTCTCTTAGCGCTTGTACGATAAATAAGATAAATAGGTGATGTATGTGTGGGAGTGTGAGTGGTGTTTTGTACGGTTATGAATGAAAGTAAATGGATAGGGTGTGAAGTATATGTGATGGAAAATGTTGCAGACATACAAACTAAATAAAATAAAAATACTTATCTCGACAGAAGGTTGATGGAAAAATCACTATTTGAACTATTATATCCTATCCTTAAACAAATGAAGTGTTAAAATAAGCAAAATGAAGGAAATACACCTAATATTCTATAACTAATTTTTTCTATAAGAAAACTTAACTAAAACTCATTTTGAAAAAGAAAATCTCCTACTTCACAAAGATAACTATTCTACTCTACATTGGTTATAGGAATAGTCATTGAGTTGTAATTCTGTGGCTACAAGAATAGTCAGTTGCTAAAACTAATATAAATAGAATGAATACAACTAGAAAGAAAATCTACAAAAATAAATATATAGAATCCTCACCAAATGAGATCCCCTAGGTGAGTATTCCTAATGATTAACTATAACCTCAGATATTATACATTCATACTATCATCACCCATTCATGTTCATAAAAAATATAGTGAAACTTGGTCTTTATTTCAAATACTTGAACAATAAAATAGAAAGTACATTATCTTTCCATCAACAACCTTTTTAGGAAATATTCAGAGAGTTTATAGAAAATAAGAGCTACAACTAACTAACCACTATATCCTATCCACTTCTAACAACTAAGAGGAGGTATTTTATTGAAATCATGAAAACTAGGAACAAGAAAGTTGAGACTAAGTAGGACTTTGCTTGAACATTGCTTCATATTGCATTTTTCTCCTATATCCACTCTACCATTAGACATGCTAAGTAAATGAAAGGACAACTATTATTTAATTGATTCAAGGAGTCCTTAAGTGGCTGTAACAACTGGCTAGCCATTTGAAACTATTTTGACTCCTTTATTCTCAATTGTCCTTGATCCATTCAAAGCTCCACCACATCATGATGAATGCATTTACTTCTCCTTAGGAACCTATTGATGAGACTTAGTGACAGTCTCGCCAATAGGGTGAGAGTTGTCACTGGGTATTCAGGTACCAACCAACTTCACTTGAAAAGGTTTACCAAAGAGCGAACTCTCCTAGCCTCCAAGCACCCGGTAGTCAAGTCACGATGGTGCATGGATGGTTCAGTTGGGAAAGTGACTATTTTTATGTTAAGAGTATTGCTAGTTTTATGCTTATCGAATATCGGAGATTCAGAGCGGGTGAGGTTTCCTAAAAGTAATCATTAGTTTTAACAAAGAAACACCAAAAGATGGACCAAAGTTAGTATAAATCTACCTATAGTCATACTATAAACTCCCAAACATCAATAATGCTCAAATAAAGAACCATTAACCATACTAAGCATATGTACGATCATCAACCAAAACATACATTATAAGTGAAAATAAAATCCTTTCAATTATCTATCAAAGAACTTTGAGAAAAAAGATATAAGGAAACATACAACATGAAAGAGATTCGCTAAATCCAAAATGAAGAACAATAATGAAGTATGACACCAAGAGTAGTCTTTATTTCTTCATCAGTTTAAGAGGGCCAACATTACTGGTTGGTACATTCATAACTCTAGGAGAGCATTTATCTACTGAGAACACTAACAACTAGACTGAAAGTGAATAATGCAACAATAGTATGCACAAAAAAATTATCAACTTTGCCAACCTTTGGAAAGGCATCAGACTTCTTATTTATAGACAACCTACTATCTACATTAGGATCTACAACCCACTTACTCTCATAAAATATAATATTTACAACTGGTACTACCTGCACCATCATAAATATCCCATCATGTTACAATAATTGAAAAGAAAATAATAGAAAAGGGGAGGAAGAAGAATGAGAAATTTGGGGGAAACAATCATTGGGAAGACACCACCAGAGTATGTGGATGTGACTTGTGCAGTCCAAGTCCCTTGAGCAGTACACTCCATAAATGCAGTGACGACTCCATGCCTCCAAATACTCTTCCTATATGCCAAGTATTAAATGTTGGATCAACACCTTGAGAGTCAGGATAATGTCTGTAGTCTTTTATATTTCCCCTACCACTTTTGGGTCGTACTGTGCCTGCTCAATCTCTGATAACGTCTCTTACAAGAATCTGAGACAACGGTCAGTTGACTCTAGAAAAATCATTGACGCAAACCACCATAAAGGATACAAAAATGTAAGTAGAAACTCCAAACTCTAGGAGCTTGCACTCAAAGAATGATAAATCAAAGAATATGGGTTTGCATGAGAAAAAGTCAGACCCAAAGAATTAATTATTCTCAAAATTTGTAGAAGGCCATGAGTATCTTAGTCATGCCTTCCTCATCTACCTCCTTTAGGTAGTCCATGCAACTTATGGCTTCTTCGAGATGATCCCTTGTATCTTTAGCTTTTCTTTTCATTTTGGAAGCCACCTTGGTGGCATCATGAGCCTTCCCATAAATGAGCCATCAAAATCTCCTGAGGGCTAGAATTGTGCATCGGTTTGCTTGACTGATTCACCCCCCTGTAATCCAACAAAACCCTAACCTTAAATGCAACCCTAATCCTAACCCTAAGGTAACTATAACCCTACCTCTTATCTTAGTCCTAACCATAACATTTTTTTATAAATTAATTAATTTATAAAAAATAATTAAATTAAGATTACAGTTAGTCTTGAGAGCAAGGATAGGGAAAAGGTTCAGTTAGAGTTTGACTGAGGGTTACAACTATGATTATTATATCTCTAACCCCAATCATAGCACTAAACCCAACCCCAACACCAATAATAATAGTAATATACCAATTTTATCTCTAATACAAATCATAACCCTAATATTGACCCCATCTCTAACCCTAGCACTGGCCCTAATCATAATGTTAAACCAACCACAGTCCTAATTAATTTATTATAAGCCCAATCTTGACTATTACTATAATTATAACATTATTTTTTGTTGGACAAAAAATTGGTTTTATTTTATTAAGATACTAGGATCTTTAGCATGGCTCAAACTAGGGGTGGATACAAACAAGGATCTACCTCCTCAATAACAAGCATCCTAGTGCAAAGACCCTTTAACAAGTCAAATAATTAAGTTTCTTTAGTACCTCCACCTTTAGATTATGAGTAGAGGACCATATCAAAAGCTCCTCTTACCTTCATCTTCTTATCCCTTTTTCATTTCACAAATTGTTAGCCTTCCTCCAACTTAGCTACCTCCTTCTACCACTATCGAGAAACATCATCTAGACACCCTACTATTTCTACAACATCTATGGAAGAATCAAGAATTTGGTCCTATCCTTTATCTGATTCTCATATCCTTCTGATTCCTTAGATAAATAATTAAAATGTACCCCTTTTATCAAAATAGGAGACTCATCCTGCTTGACTAACTTGGTTGTAGGGCCATTCTTCAAAAAAATGTTGTTAGATTTTTACGAGGTCTCTATGATCAAAACATGTTGACCATGTGCATCCTCTCGTCCTAAATCAGATTCTGAAATAACTATTAATGTTTTTTCCTACCTGGGCTCAAGCGACACATTTTCCTTTTCAAATGTGCCTTTCCCCACATTAAGCATCTTGTCAGAACATTCCTTCCACCAAGAAGCCTGTTTGTGGACTCTCTTCTTTGTGCAATCAACTAGAATGCACTTGGTCTGAAAATATCTTCTACACCTAAAAAGGGTTCCTTCGTAGTCCATAGGCTGCATCCACACCCTTGTAGAAAATAATAAAGATAACTTCATTGGAGGGGCTTTCAATAAATCCATCTATATGAGAATACACATAAAAGTCATGAAATAAATCTCGAGAACCCTCATCCATACCCAAAAATCTTCCCAAAGTATTCTCAATAGCCTCAACAAAAGAAACACACTAGTGTTAGCTTGTGGTGACTGATCATGAAAGTACTATCCTGGAAAGTACTGTACACTTTTCCTCCCAACCTCGCCAAATCCAAAGGGCCAAATGATTGCTGGTACTGTGGAAAACTAGGTCATAAGAAGAAAGATTGTTGGTCTCAGAAGAAAGATCAAGGAGACAAACATGATGGAAATAAGGAGGCAAATGTGGTAAGTAACAAATCCAAAGAGGATGCTTTGCTCTTGTCTTTAGAAAATGTTGATGATTCATGGGTGTTAGATTCGGGGGCTTCATTTCATGCTACACCCCATAGAGGTTATTTTGTTGATTATGTCCAAGGGGATTTTGGGCTAGTTTATTTGGGAGATAATGAACCCTGTCAAATTGTTGGAAAAGGGAAAATCAAGATTAAGTTGCACAATGGGAATCATTGGCTACTACAAGAGGTAAGACATGTTCCAAGGCTGAGTAGAAATTTAATTTTAGCAGAGCAACTCGCTGATGAGGGTTGCACAGTTACTTTTAATGATAAAAATTGGAAGGTTTCAAAAGGTTCCTTAGTAGTAGCAAAAGGTGTGAAAGTAGGCACCTTATATCTTTGTACAGGTCATACTGTTCCTTCTACTTTAATTATTTTAGAAGATAATGAATGTTCAGGAACAGTGGCTATAGTTGAGTAGGAAGAACATCAAACCATTGCTGTAGATTCTGACACAGCACTATGGCACAATAGACTTGGGAACATGAGTGAAAAAGGTATGAAATTACTTCATTCAAAGAAAGTTTTACCTGGTCTGAAATGTGTCAATATGGATTTCTGTGAAAGTTGTGTTTATGGAAAACAAAAGAGAGTTAGTTTTGTGAAGAGTGGGAAGGAAAAGAAAAATGAGAGATTAGAGCTTGTGCATACAGATGTATGGGGACCAGCTCAGGTATCTTCCCTTGGTGGCTCTCTGTATTATGTCTCAGATCTGATAATGGTGGTGAGTAGTGCAGCACATAATTTGAAGATTATTGTTCCTCTAATGGTATTCATAGGTAGAAAACTGTACCAAGGACTCCACAAGAAAATGGAGTGGCTGAACGCATGAACAGGACAATAATAGAGCGTGCAAGGAGTATGAGGTTGCATGCTAGGCTGCCCAAAAATATGTGGGCAGAGGCTGTGAACACTGCTATTTATTTAATCAATAGAGGCCGCTCTACTCCTTTAGACTGTGGTATTCCAGAGGAAGCATGGAGTGGTAAGAAGGTGAGTTATTCTTTTCTCAAAACCTTTGGTTGTGAAGCTTTTGCACTTATAGATTCTAAAAATAGAACCAAGCTAGAAGCTAAGTCAAAGAAATGTGTATTTGTTGGATATGGCATTGATGAATTTGGTTATAGGCTTTGGGATTTTGAAAATCATAAAATTGTAAGAAGCAGTGATGTCATATTCAATGAGAAAGTATTGTACAAAGATCTGTTGCAGCAGCATGAGAAGAAAGAAAATGACTATGTAGTACTGGATGATACTCCAAAAGTTGATGTTCCAGTAGTTCCTTATGCTCCGCAACAACAACAACAATAACAAATACCACACACCCCAATGAATGTTAGATGGTCAACAAGGCTAAGTGTAATACCCCAAAAATGGGCTATAAGTTCATTAACCCCCTACATCGACAAATCGAACAAAATCGACATCAAAGTCCTAACCTAAGGCACATCTAACATCATCGAATCATAATTGATTATCTTAAATTCTGCATCGGGGAATATTCCTAGTAATATTCTTAATTATCTTTAATTTAATGATTATTTGGCGATAAATCACATTTATCCTAAGTTTGATTAATTGAATATTTTCATATTTAATTAATTATATTTAATATTTGCCACTTAATTGTGTAATTAAATTTAATTCTATCTATTATTAATTGTATTATTTAATTTTGACAATAAATCAAAATTCCTATCTTTAATTGATTAAATTCTTATTTAATTAATTAAAGCATGTTGTCATTATTTAATAATATAATTTTTAATAAAAGTTTGATAAAATAGTTAATTAACCCATAAATTAATTATTTCATTTCAAAAAGCAGTTAAGTTGGAAATAAATCACTTTATTATTAAATTAATTCATAAATAAAACATGCACAATCATAAAAGCAGACAACTATCAATTATCAATTAAAGCTAAACTCTATTTTGAGTTAAAGCTTAGCTTTTGCATGTTTTTGTGCCTTAATTATCTGTTATTATCAGATAACTCAAAAATCAAGCTGAGTTAATCTGAGTGATTTATGGCTTTTATCCATGCACCTCCAAAGCCCTGGATTTCTATAAATTAAGGCTTTAGCTCTTCACAAATCATCTCATATTTTTGCACAATCACGCTGGAGAATTGGAATTGAAGAATCAAAGCTCTTGCGAATCGACATCTTTGTGAGATCAATCTTATTTTTGCATTCATAGCATATCAATTTTCAATAGCATTGTATATCAATTTCATATTAGCATAGATTCATATCAATTTTTATCATTCTTATTGCATAGAAAATATCAAAAATATAGATTAATTGCATTCAATTTCATATCCATCTTTTGCATTCAAATCCTTCATTTAGGTGTCGTCTAGGTCACTGATCTCGATTACAATCTGAGAACATTAATCTCGCACATATTAGAAGGCAGTAAATCGCTTGGTTAGATAGTTTTCAATTTTGCATGATTTTGATTATAGCTAACCTCTAATGTTTTACTGAGTGTTGTGTCTACAAATCAGCTACAATTTTCACACACACATTTCTGGCGCCCACCGTGGGGCCCTGAAACGGGTTTCCAATTCAATTCTTTCAATTTCTATCTTTTTATCCTTGGGATCTGTGCAAAACTGTGATTTTTAATTTTGTCCGTACATCTGTCGTACGAGTTTCTGACAAATGTCGTATGGGAGCATACCCACTGTCGTATGATACTCTACCCACTGTCGTACGACAGTCTATCGGATCGTGACTTGTTTCATTTCATACCCACTGCCATTTGAGAGATAATCTATTGTATGGTAGCATGCCCAGTATCGTACGAGTTTCTGGACTGTCGTCTGAGAGAATACCCACTGTCGTACAAGTTTCCGTACCAGTTTTTGACTGTCGTTTCATTTTTCAAAGCAGAGTATCAGATTTGATTTTTATATTTCGGCTAACTGCTAATTTTGACAATTGAAATTCTCTATTTTGATTGCTCTCTGCTGGTTTTGATTGGGAAAAGCGCAAGAATTGCTAAAAATTAGGTAAAATCTACTAAGCGCGTTGCGAGGATCACCAGGTATTCTCCTTCATCTAATAACATTTTGATTTGGGCTTAAAATAAATCTCTTATGTGTCTAGCTTGTGTGCGTCTTCTCATGCTTTTATTCTACACACTTGCATAATTTGATACTAGGTTGTGATCCCTTAAGGAATCATTAAGTAGTCTTAAGATACTTGTGATTGATCTTGATTGCTATCTTGGGTTATTGGACTCGCTAATCCGCTAGCCCCTTATTTCCGCCCCGTGGTTGCAATCTCAGCGCCATAAAGGGGAGGGGTCAACAGGACAGAAGCGTTAAATGTTCCACTTGGCAACCCTTTTGTGCTTTTAGGAACTCACTTGTTTTCTAAGTTGGGGACTCATTTTTAGCTTGTGTGAGGTATTAAGTGTTCCACCTTGTGGACTCATCTCATATTTGCTTTAAGCGTTAAGTGTTCCTCTTTCTACTTTTTGAATGCTTTTGGTAGATTTACTTTCGGAACATATATCTGTGCTCACATAGTAATTAGGCCCTATGAACACTATTCGTGATTCTTGAGAAATTGGATTCCTAGCGAAACCTTTCTTAACGATGGAATCCTTGTAGGTAGGGAGGATACTTAGTGCGTTTCACATTCAACTTGGTTAGTGAGTCTTCTCTTATTGATCGACACATTTTCTCTCTGGAGAGGTTGATAGATCATGTGGGGTTGATATCACGAGCTTTGGTGAATCAAAATTGGTTAGCGCGTCTTCTCTTATTGATTGATACATTCTCTCTCCAGAGAGGTTGATAGATCACGTGGAGTTGATATCACAGACCTTGGTGGAACAAAACTTTATCTTAGCGTGTCAGATTAATCTGCTTGCTTTGTTTGGGTTAAAAGTGAAGAGGTGTCAAAACCTTGAATCTGGAGCCAAGTCCCCTTGTGGTATACTATTGTGAGTCATCTTTAGAGAGGGTTAACCGTAGCGGACAATCCCTTCACAGGGCAAACTGCATTGACGAAACCTCAAGCGGTAATAGCCATTTTCACCGTGGTAGTGACAGCCGCTATATAAATGTCCTTGTGGAAGAAATCTCCACGGGTATGGTTCATTGTTGGGTTGTCAGATCTCCCTAGCAGCTCTTGAAGATTAAGTTCTTGGACTGTGTCAAAACCCTGGTGCGCCGGGATTGGAGTTCACCCCTTTGAATCATAAAAGTTGCAGAGTCAAACCATTACTAAAAACCCTAGAGAGGCCAATTTTTTTCACTTTCAGGTATATGTGCGTTATTGCAAAACTTTTCAGAACATACACAATTAGTACTCTCAGGGATTAGCATAATTTGGTCACTTGATTGTTCATGCGCAAGGTTGCTTTTGCCCTTGTTCATTGTTTTCAGACATGCTTGGAATCACTTGCTTGTTGTTCTGCGTGCTTATTTATCTACTTGGCTATTAAAAATGATCAAATCTGGTATAACCTTCAAAATTTGGACAGTACAATTTGCAAACAATCCAAAACTGAAAACCTTAAATTTTGCAAAAATTGACATAAAGTTCTTTCTGGAGTCAAAAGTCATTTCAAGAAGTCAAAAGTCGTATGACTTTTTATCAAATGTCATTTCAGTAAAGCCCATATGTCGTATGATTAAGAAGCCAGTGTCGTACGAGTTTTCAAACCAACAAAATTCAAGAAGCCAAAAATTGTTAGCAACTATCGTACGAGTTTTGTCAACTGTCGTTTCATATCTACCCAACTGTTGTACGAGTTTCGCAACTGTCATTTCATTTATACCCAACTGTCGTACGAGTCTGCAGAGTGTCATTTGGAAAAATTTGAGAAAGTTGTCAGAAATTATCAAATTGCAAGATATCCAATGTTTCCAGCCTAGATCCAGAATCTGTCAAAAATATCATTGTGTCAGGAACAGAGCAGTAGCTATTAAGCATTCTACCATTTTCCGAGTTTAATCTTTTGAATCCGATCTAGTCTTCTGTTTGATCAATTTGAGTCTTTTTTATCTCGTGTCAAAACCTTGTCATAACTATCAATCTTCAATCAATCTTCAAAAATAGACTAAGTGTTGAGAACTCGTGTCCGCTATCTTTTGGGCGATCTATCCCATACATCCAGGGCACAGTTTCCTTCACCCACATCTCATCAGATTTTCAAAATTATCATAATCTTGACAAGGTTGCGTCATCCGATTTTCTCGAATCAAATTGTTCTTCAGTTGTCTTCATCCTTTTCTTCTGTTTCATTCAAAGTTAATGGTGGAGACCAGAGCTTCTTCACACAAGAAATCAGAAGAAACATCTCAGAACTTACTTTTGACCAATACCCCGGGTCCAAATCTTGAACAACTCATCAAGTTAGGTATCTACGAAGACGACGGTCTCGGTAACTTTCGATTAAAAACTGGTTACATACCTCCTCTATCAACTCACAGAGGTAATCAACAAACTCCTCCTCAATCTATTCCAGGGAGCCCAAAAACTCCTACCATGTCTCAAGCAGGGACAAACCATGGTTCTCTAGGAGGAGGATCCCAGGGACACCATTCTCAACATAATGCCGACCAAGACCCTACACCCTCTGAAATCCATCGGTGTCAGAATGACGATGAATTCAAAAGAATGATGAGGCATTTCTTGAAAATGGATAGAGAGGCATACTTTTTGCAATTAGCCCAAGAAGGAGCTAAACTTCCTCCTCACTTCAATGTCGAAGATATCATCACGCATGAGGAAGAAACTCTGATGACGGCCATAATGAACCAGCTGCACGCTATGCAGGTCAAAATGAATAAAATTGAGAAAGAGAAGGAACCCAAGGAATTCTCCATGGAGGCCCTTTGTCCTTTCCCTTTTGACAAAGACTTGTATATGCCTCCATTCCCAAAAAGAGTGGAGATACCAAAGTATGACAAATACGACGGACACTCTGATCCTCAAGATCATGTCAGAGAGTTCTGTACGCAATCCATGGAATTCATGCATGAACCGACTTATCTAATGCGTCTTTTTCCTAGATCCTTGGGAGGAGCATCCATTCAGTGGTTTTCAAGATTACCTTCTACGATCAAAACTTTTGAGGAATTGATTAAATTGTTTTATCAACAATATTCCTACAATATTCAACATCTGATTACCGTGATCAATATCTGTAACCTCAAGCAATATCCAGGGGAATCATTCCTAACTTTTCTCAAGAGGTGGCGAAAGAAGTTTTCTTTATATGCTAGACCAATTCCCGAAATGGAGAAACTTGAAATCTTTATCAATAACCTTGTTCCAGAGCTCAACTATCCATTACAAATGCAAGATCATGTATCTTTTGATAAAATGGTGGATAATGCAATCAAGATTGAGAAAGTACTTGTCAAGAAAGGAGAAATCACACTTCAAAAGGACAAGTCTGAAGCGGGATCTAGCTCAAAAGATAAAAACAAGAGCTGGAATAGAAACAAAGGTATCATCTCTGACGGTGTTGTTGACACTATCCACACCCCATCAAAGGCACCGGCCTACAATCTCACCCTTGCCACCAAAGCCATTGAAGCTTCAGAGCAAAAATCTGCTGAACCATCTCCAAAGAAGCCATTCAAACGATGGGATAATAAATGAAAGTTTACTCCCCTGGGAGAATCTTTGGAATCTGCTCTGAGGACCCTGATAGCTGATAACATGATCTCTTTACCACCAATTTGAAAACCTGATCCGGATCCAAAACCATATTGGTGGAAAGATAATGAATTCTGTGCTTTCCATCGGACTAAAGGCCACAGAACTAATGGATGCTTCCATTTGAAGCATACCATTCAAGACTTGATAGATCAAGGGGACATCACAATCGATAATCCTACTAGCAATAATGATCACATAGCATTTACAGAACCTTTTCCACAACATGGCAAGGGAGTTTCCACTTCTCAGCCTAACATGGGGGCAAAAGTCAACTATGCCTACCCTGGAAACGATGCTGTCATCAATATGGTGGAACCATGCCTCTCTGAGAGCTGTAATGTCATCATGATTGTACGACGAGATAGAAATCATTCCTCAGCTAATGCAGTTACCAGATCACAAGCTCAGACGCATCTAAAAGGACAAACACCAAATTCATCTGATGTCCCTAAGATACCTTTCAATCTCACATCTGCTTCTAAACAGAAGGTTGCCTCGAAATCTTCCAATCCAAAGGATACCAGACCTACATCTTACAGCATCGTACAACAACTCCAGCATACCAATGCCAAAATCTCTATGTTTGAGTTACTTCGAATATCTCCAGCTCACAGAGATATCCTAGACAAAGCTTTGCTCGGCTCTAATGTTCCTGATGATCTAGATCTAGACAGGTTCCAGACTATGGTTGGTCATCTAACATCTCCGCAATATATCTCCTTTTTAGAAGAGGATGACAACTCCCTAAGTCACCCACATAATCAGCCCTTGCACATAGAAGTCTTGTACCAGAACCGTCGAGTCAAATGTGTGTTGATAGATGGGGGCGCAGGCCTCAACATTTGTTCTTACAACTTAATCACACAGTTGGGATTCTCAGAGATGGCTATTGATCCTCGAAAGAAGATCACCATAAAAGCCTATGATGAACAAGAAAGAGCTTCTAAAGGCACCATTGTCTTGCCCATCCGGGTGGGTCCAGTCATCAAAGATACCACATGTCAGGTGCTCGATCTACCATTGGCTTACAATATCCTTCTAGGGAGACCCTGGATACATGAAATGCAAGCTATTCCTTCGACATACCATCAATGCTTGAAATTTCCCTATGAAGGAGTGGAGGTTACTATCCCAGCTGATCTGAGTACAACTTGCAATACATTGAAGGAAAGTGCCGATAAACTTGTTCCCAATAACAGAGAATCTTCCATCAAGCAACAAAATGTGGCTTCCACATCTAAGATGAATGACATTGCTAAAGAGATCAATATCAAAGAAAATGGGATGGGAGAATACACTATAGAGCCAGTCTTGTCTCTGACATCTCTCCCAATCTCACCTAAGTCGTATGGCCAATCCTTGAAGCAGTCTAAATTAGAACCTAAGGAACCTATGGAAGCATACAAAAGACATTTTGTGGTGGAGCAAGTATCCAAACAAGAATTTGAAGAGGATGAAGCTATGCTGGCATGGCTATATAAAGAGGATTCTGAATCTAAAATTGTTCAACCTAGTGAATCTATAGCACCTACAGTCCCTTCTAATTCATATGGTCCAGGAAACAAATTGATAGCCAAGATGGGATATTCCGGTCAAGGACCTCTAGGAATTAGGGGAAAGGGTCTTGTGACCCCCATTTCACATATTGGTCGAGCCAAAAAAGATACTGGTGGCATAGGGTTTAAGAAGAAACCCTATCATCTCAAAGGTGGTTGTTCTCATGTCATAGAACAAATTGCACTAGGAGAACCCCTTCTTAAGAAAGAAGAAACAGAACCCTCGGATGATGATTCAGATAGCTCTGAGCTTATCCCCTATGAAAAATTGCCTAAAGAGATCAAAGATCTTCTTGATGATACAGATGATCCTATCAGAAGAATTAATGTAGTAGAAACACAAGAACCTACTATAGCGCAAGAGATGGTTGTACCACAAGAACCAGCCAATCTCGAAGGCAATCAAACTGATCAAGAAGCAGGGGGTAGTTATTCTGACACTGATTCCCATGAATATGAATTCAAGTCAGAGACTGAGGGTAATCCTTCTTGGGGTATTCATCCTGATTTCACACATTTTCTAAGATTTCTTGGAGATTCTGAATCAGAAGATGAGTCAAATGATTATGAATGGGGTGCCATTCCAGAAGAAGATGAGCTTATAACAGAGAAATCTATTGATGTTATTCACCAATATGTCTCTCAACCCAATGTAAGTCTAGAGCGAAACAATGAACTTAACGTGTCTGATCCACCTATGGCTGAAGAGGACTCCCATGATGACGTTGAGCCTATTCACGAATTGAACATTTTGAGCTGTAATATCACCTTTGAACTTGAGCGTTAGGTTAGGACCAATGATGACATATCCACATCCGTGAACACCATATCCCAAGCCTTTCCCGCTTTGACTATCCAACGCCATGATCTTATCGACCAAACTTCCACAAACCCAAACCATGGTATGTATACCTTCCCAAATGACTATGCCCTTGCTTGCTACCTCAATGTAGTTGAGCCTATGAGTACTTCCATCAGTGAACCGAGCGTCAACATGACCGAGTCAGACATCAAATATCTTAGTCAGAAAAACAAGAGTAAAAAGAAAAAGAAAAAGAGTTCTGAGGGTGAAAACCACTTTGTGGCAGTCTCAGAACTGACAAAAGTAAAAAGAAAAGATGTATCTGAAGGTGAAAACCTCTCTGAGGCACCTAAGGATGAGATATTTGATGTCCTTCCGAGTCATTTATAGGATAGATCTCCAGTTCTGATTGAGCCAACTCAATCCATCAATTTGGGTACAACAGAAGAACCACAATTGGTACATGTAGCACAATCTCTATTAGACGAAGAGAAACAAAACTTCACTACCTTCTTATCAGAGAAAAAGATCAACTTTGCATGGAAATATTCAGATATGCCAGGATTGGATCCCAATCTCATTATGCACCATCTATCCATTGCTCCCGGAGTAAAACCAATCAAACAAAAATTGAGAAAGATGCATCCTCATGTTGCACTCTTAGTCAAAGCAGAACTAGAAAAACTCCTAAAAGCTGGATTCATCCGTGTCATAGACTATGCTGAGTGGATTTCCAACATTGTACCTGTTTCAAAACCAGATGGTTCAATCAGAGTGTGCACAGACTTTAGAGATGTGAACAGAGCATGCCCTAAGGATGATTTTCCACTGCCTAACATTGATATGATAGTGGACATGACTGCGGGCTATGAAATGTATTCCTTAATGGATGGCTTTTCTGGATACAACCAAATCAAAATTGCTCCAGAAGATCAAGAGAAAACAGCTTTCACATGTGCGTGGGGAACTTTCTGTTGGAATGTTATGCCATTCGGACTCAAAAATGCTGGAGCTACATATCAAAGAGCAATGACATCTATTTTTCATGATATGATGCATAGAACAATGGAGGATTACGTAGATGATACCTTGGCAAAATCCATGATTAGAACTGAACATCTAACAGACTTGAGCATGATCCTCGACAGAATGGAAAAATTTAGTCTTCGACTAAATCCTAAAAAGTGTACTTTTGGCGTCACTTCTGGAAAGCTCCTAGGATACATCGTCTCCAAGAAAGGCATTGAAGTTGATCCAGCTAAGGTCAAGGCTATAATAGAGATGCAACCTCCCACAAATATCAGTCAAATGAGGACGTTGCAAGGCAGAGTTCAATCTATCAGAAGATTCATATCACAGCTAGCGGACATCTCACAGCCTTTTACAAAAACATTGCATAAAGGTGTGACCTTTGCATGGAATGAAGAATGCGAGAACAACTTTAAACATATCAAGAAGTATCTATCAAATCCGCCTATATTGATGCCTCCTATTCATGGGAAGCCATTAATATTATATGTCTCCGCAATAGATACATCACTGGGGGCATTATTAGCACAGCATGATGAGAACAAGAAAGAAAGAGCCATCTACTATATCAGCCCAACTTTAGTGGCCTATGAGAAGAACTACTCAATGATCGAGAAGGCATGTCTAGCTGTGATCTTTGCATCACAAAAATTGAGACACTACATGTTAGCTCATACCACTCATTTGGTAGCTAAAATTGATCCACTGAAATATCTCCTAAGCAAAGCTGCCCTCACAGGTAGACTAGCTAAATGGGTCATGCTCTTGAGCGAATTTGACATTGAATATGTTGAAAGAAAAGCTATCAAAGGACAGGTCATCGCTGATCAATTAGCTGAAGCACCACTGTTTGATGATACACCCATGCAAATGGAGTTTCCCGATTCCTCTATCATGCACCTCTCTTCTAGAGCATGGTAGTTATTCTTTGATGGCTCCTACACACAGAATGGATCGGGAGCAGGCATATTGTTCATTACTCCTCAAGGATACTCGAGACCCAAAGCATTCAGATTAAAGTTTCCTTGCACAAACAATATTGCTGAATATGAGGCACTTCTCAATGGTATGAAAATGGCAATACAGTGGAGAGTTACAGAGATGCACATTCATGGAGACTCACAACTAGTCATCCACCAGGTCAATGATGTGTACCAAACCAAAGATGAAAAGCTCATTCCTTACAAGAGAATGGTCGATGATTTAAAGAAATACTTCATCTCTATCACATTTGAGCAAATACCCAGAACGGAGAATAAGGCTGCTGATGCAATGGCAACATTATCTACTCTTTTACAACAGCCTGAACATGAACTACGCTATGAGTTCCTGGTGGAAGCCCTATCCTACCCTGCATATGACTCCCCTGAAACCCGCATGATCTGCACTGTTGTAGGTTATGACTCATCTCGCTACAAAAATTTGTTCTCCTATCTCCACGACCAAATCATCCCTGACTCCTTTAACCGTTTTGAGAAATGAAACCTTATTCGATTCGCATCCCGATATGTCATCATTGGTAATGATCTATACAAACGAGGTCTAGATGGTACACTGCTTAGATGTTTAGAACGGGAAGAGTCTCAACGTGCATTAGAGGAAGTCCACGAGGGTATATGTGGGTCACACTTGAATGGGTTAACGTTAGCTCAAAAACTTATTAGGGCTGGGTATTATTGGCCTGAAATGGAAAAAGAAGCTATTAAATTTGCTAAAAACTGTCAACAGTGTCAAGTACATGGCAACTTGATTCATGCTCCAGGGAGGGATCTGATTCCCTTTACTACACAATGGCCTTTTCAATAATGGGCATTTGATCTCATAGGTGCTATCCATCCGCACTCTTCTAATGGACATACCCATATAATCACAGCTACAGATTATTTTACAAAATGGGTAGAAGCAGTTCCTCTAACACAAGCAACGGGGAAACAGATCTCTATGTTCATCCTGAACTACATCATTTGCAGATATGGGATCCCTCACTCTATAATCACAGATAACGGGGGACAATTCAAAAACAAGGACCTAGATGACTTATGTGCCAAGTTCAAAATTACTCAACATTGGTCATCTATCTACTATCCTCAAGGGAACGGACAAGTTGAGGCTTCAAACAAAAATCTCCTGAAGATCTTGCACAGAACAGTGAATAAAATAGGAAGAGACTGACATCTGATGATCAATCCAGCTCTCTGGGCATACAGAACTAGTATCAGAACGCCTACAGGGGCTACACCTTTCACTTTAGTTTATGGGTCTGAAGCGGTACTGCCTATTGAGGTTGAAATCCCATCACTCAGAATCAAAATGCATGGACTTGTCACTGATGAAGACTACAGAGTGTCTAGGTTACAAGAACTGGAACTACTAGATGAGCACAGACAAGTAGCGTATGATCATCTCAGAGTGTATCAGAAAAGAATGTCTAGAGGCTACAACAAGAAAGTCTGACACAGAGAATTTCAGGTTGGTGATCTAGTGTTGAGAGAAAATCCTAAAAATCAATCACATCGAGAACGCAAGGGGAAGTTTGAACCCAATTGGTTGGGTCCCTTTGTTATAACTGCTACTTTTGGCTCTAGTGCCTATCAACTCTCAACAACTGAAGGAGAACAGCTCTGAGAACCAATCAACATCCTCCATCTGAAGAAATTCTACGCCTAAGGCATTCAGTGCTTGGTAAATGTTCTGAAAAAATCTTAAAAATCAGAAAAAGTCCTGAAAAAATGAACATCTTGGTGAAAACCTAGCAATAGGCGCCTTGATGATTCACAAAAAAATAAAAAAAAAATAATCAAAAATTCAAAAAAAATTGAAAAAATGAAAAAGAAGAAAAAGTGCCTTGGTGAAAACCTGGAAACAGGCACCTCGGTAGCAAAAATAGAATCTCTACCAAGATGGTGAAAACTCGGCAAACGGGCGCCACTTGTTCCAAATGCTCCATCTATCAGCACAATCTTGGTCTTTCCCAGCTTTCAGTCTTGCTTTAGTTTGTACATATCTCCCGGTTTGTTTCTGCATTTCCAGTTTTCAATAAGTCAGTCTGTACACCAATCAGCTCAAGCGTCTGTATCCTATCAATATTCACATTTGGGGGCAATCAATGTCATATCCTATGGCCTCCAATGTATCTTAGACGTGTCATATCTAGCCAGAGTCCTTTGAAGCTTCCTGTTGAGTCAGTCAGTTTGTCTAGTCTCCAGCAAGGATTTTGCATCAACAACAATCAAACATCAAACTCAAACTGAAAACAATCTATGCTTTTTACATGCTTTTATCTCCTTGTATGCTTACTATTTCGCATTGAGATTTTTGCATATTGTGTCCCTTCAAGCTCTTCGATGATGTCCTTTATAGGATTTAAAGAGTGATGACTGGGGGCATAATCTTTTCTTTGTCTTCTGCTTGTATGTGAAAATCTAACATCTTTGGAACTTCTGGATTGAAATGGTGTCCGACTGTAAGAGCCTCTATCTCGAATTGGATGGCCATGCGTACCTCGACCATTGATACCCAGACAATTCAAGGAAGTTTGATCTAACTATTATCTTTTTGAGTAAGTTCTTTCTCCTACTGTGGAACGCAATCTTGCCTAAGGATGTGAACGATAAAGGGTCACTACGGGTAATTCACATTGGATTTAGAATGATCTCTTGACTGTTTGATGTGTTTGTAATGCAAGGCGTACTCAGGTCATCATGACATTTATGTTTTGATGCTTGTACAAATTGCTATATCAAAATGGACATGATATTCAAGTCATCCTGGCACTTGTGCCTTGGTGCTTATATCTAATCCGACATTTCGAAAACAAAATCAATATTCATATATCCATGGTTGTTGACCAGTGGGTGTTGTATTGATTCTTGCGCATACAAATCGATATTCATATGTCTATGGTTTCATGGCTAGTGGGCATTGTATTGATTTATCCGGTTACCTAAAAGTTCAATGATGATAACAAATCGACATATGATCAGTGACTAGGTCCTAGGTCTTAGGTTGCATTTCATTTTGCATGTCTCATTGCATTTTGCATGTTTGCATGATCTCACAATGATTAAATGAACTTCAATGCTTAAATGATTCTTCAAATTGCATCTTCCAGTCTAACAAGAGCTGAATCTCACACGAAGGTTCCTCCAATGAAATAGCAAGTAGAATCCTTTTTCGGGATCAAAATTCAAATCTGAGATCATTTATCTTATTCACTGCTTGCATAATCGACCTTCCATCATCACAAAAAATCCAGTATTCAACTTAACTGATTATCTAACATCAAACTATCAAAATTTCAACTTGGTCAACCATGGTCAACTCATGGTCAAACCTAGTCAAACTTGGTCTTTTGGGACCTTCCAACGATGCAGAATGTGTTCTTGAATGTGTTTCACCACACTTCTCAAATCAATTAACATGCTTCTGAACTCTCAACGTTGACTTTTCTTGTCAGATTTTAATTTTAATCCCGAAGGGGGCATGGTATTGCATATCATTCAAAGTCTGTAATCAAATTTGAAATCATATCTTTATGGAAATCATATCTTTCATCAGTGATCAAGACAACAATCACGTCTAGTCTCTGATTCATCAAAAGTCCTCATCGCTCGGGGCAAATCTATCATCACTTGCGGCATATCAGATTCATCGATCCATATCAATCTGGTATTCTCCTAATCTTGTAAACTGTATCAGTTTTTGCAACCATCAGATCATAGTGTTCTTTCCTTGGTTCTTCGACAACTGAAGGGTTTGGATGTGATACTTGCTAGTTCTGCTAAGACAATCGAGTCTAGAACGGGTCACTCACTTCTTATCAATCCTAAGGTTCAGAATCAGGTGTTTTGACACTTTTTTGCAATCATAGGTTCATTTGCTGCTACAGTGAACATTATCTTTGGTCATTCAAGACCTATTATCTCCATCTTAATTCAATATCAATCAACTCCTATCTCAATATCTCTCAATCATTTTCTATCTTGAGATCGGTTTATCTTTTGAATCAGTTTCATATCTCTATCAAACACAGACTTTCTTTGAACCACTGCGCTTCGCACAGTAATTCAAAGAGGGGCAAAATGTAATACCCCAAAAATGGGCTATAAGTTCATTAACCTCCTACATTGACAAATCGAACAAAATCGACATCAAAGTCCTAACCTAAGGCACATCTAACATCATCGAATCATAATTGATTATTTTAAATTCTGCATCGGGGAATATTCCTAGTAATATTCTTAATTATCTTAATTATCTTTAATTTAATGATTATTTGGCGATAAATCACATTTATCCTAAGTTTGATTAATTGAATATTTTCATATTTAATTAATTAGATTTAATATTTGCCACTTAATTGTGTAATTAAATTTAATTCTATCTATTATTAATTGTATTATTTAATTTTGACAATAAATCAAAATTCCTATCTTTAATTGATTAAATTCTTATTTAATTAATTAAAGCATGTTGTCATTATTTAATAATATAATTTTTAATAAAAGTTTGATAAAATAGTTAATTAACCCATAAATTAATTATTTCATTTCAAAAAGCAGTTAAGTTGGAAATAAATCACTTTATTATTAAATTAATTCATAAATAAAACATGCACAATCATAAAAGCAGACAACTATCAATTATCAATTAAAGCTAAACTCTATTTTGAGTTAAAGCTTAGCTTTTGCATGTTTTTGTGACTTAATTATCTGTTATTATCAGATAACTCAAAAATCAAGCTGAGTTAATCTGAGTGATTTATGGCTTTTATCCATGCACCTCCAAAGCCCTGGATTTCTATAAATTAAGGCTTTAGCTCTTCACAAATCATCTCATATTTTTGCACAATCACGCTGGAGAATTGGAATTGAAGAATCAAAGCTCTTGCGAATCGACATCTTTGTGAGATCAATCTTATTTTTGCATTCATAGCATATCAATTTTCAATAGCATTGTATATCAATTTCATATTAGCATAGATTCATATCAATTTTTATCATTCTTATTGCATAGAAAATATCAAAAATATAGATTAATTGCATTCAATTTCATATCCATCTTTTGCATTCAAATCCTTCATTTAGGTGTCGTCTAGGTCACTGATCTCGATTACAATCTGAGAACATTAATCTCGCACCTATTAGAAGGCAGTAAATCGCTTGGTTAGATAGTTTTCAATTTTGCATGATTTTGATTATAGCTAACCTCTAATGTTTTACTGAGTGTTGTGTCTACAGATCAGGTACAATTTTCACACACACACTAAGTAGACCTCCAAAGAGATTCTCTCCCTCTTTGTATTCTATTTTATTAACAGATGCTGGTGAACCTGAATGTTATAATGAAGCTGTGCAGATGGATACAAAGCTTCAGTGGGAGTCTGCAATGACAAATGAAATGGACTCCTTGTTGAAAAATCAGACTTGGGATTTATGCAAGTTACCTGCAGGTAAAAGGGCTTTATAGAATAAATGGGTTTACAGGATAAAAGAAGAGGATGGAGGTAAGAAAAGATTTAAAGCCAGATTAGTCGTAAAAGGATTGACTCGTCAAGTATTTTAGGGTTAACTTGTTAACCGACATAAGCCTTATTATATTGGCTTAGGGTTAGGGATTTCATTATGATGTATGATTTTAGTACTTGTGGCGGAATTGAGCTGTAAGGGATTACAGATTGTAATCAGGTTGTAATCACTGGATAATAATATATTGGACTTGCTGTTGGTGGACGTAGCCCAGGCATTGGGTGAACCACGTTAAATCTTTGTGTCTTGTGTTCTCTTCTGTGTGGTTTATTATTTTCTGATATTGGTTATATTTGCATGTAATTGTTATTTCTGCCTTGTTAATCCTAACAAAAATATTGGACTCACT
This sequence comes from Chamaecyparis obtusa, assembly GCA_027943335.1. Taxonomy (NCBI): domain Eukaryota; kingdom Viridiplantae; phylum Streptophyta; class Pinopsida; order Cupressales; family Cupressaceae; genus Chamaecyparis; species Chamaecyparis obtusa. Next base: position 556,753 of record BSBK01001471.1, on the reverse strand, counting down.
GTTGGTGGACGTAGCCCAGGGATTGGGTGAACCATGTTAAATCTTTGTGTCTTGTGTTCTCTTATGTGTGGTTTATTGTTTTCTGATATTGGTTATATTTGCACATAATTGTTATTTTTGCCTTGTTAATCCTAACAACTAGAACTATAACAATATATTAGGAAGCCTTACCCATACTAGTCTTTTCGAAAGATTAAAAAATCATACTGAAAGATGGATACCAAGGGTTCCATAGTAAAACGTGCTTGTTCTCCCAACACTAATGAGATTCACACATGATTTTCTTCTTATCATGTTCTCTATCAAACACCATAATGAAAAATCCTCAAGCTCCTAGATAAATCTATAGCCCCCCTTGAAAATGAGACTCCAGTTCTTTAATTAAGTTCACCAAGACTCAACCAAAAACTTATGAACCTCCCAATTAAACCCATCTCTTAGTTTTCATTTTTTCATTTTTAGCAACCTCTTCTTCAACATCTGTGTTTAAATGGACCATCGGTCTATCTTCAAGAGGTTCACTCCAAATTGAACCGTTTCCTCCATTGCAGTCCCCTTTCTTAGCCACTTATGCATACAATCTACTCTCCTAATGGTTGTAGCCCTTCTTTCCCTCAAAATGCTTCCACTCCTTACTAAGGCTAACATGATTTTTTGCTCCATCAATGACTCTTGACCCTTTTCAAAACCCTTAAAACCACCGTTTAGTATTCGATAAAACAACACATCAACGTAACACTCATCCTCTTTCCTTGGAGGGCGACCAAACCCTACATCAAATTATTCCAAGCCCCTTGTCTGTTTTTTCTCTTGTTCTCACCAAAGGCTTTGAATTTGCTACCACTATTTCCAAAGTCACTATGGGGGCACAAGGCATTCCCCTCAACTAATATTTGAGATTACTATGCCAACTAATATTCGAGATTACTATGCCAACTAATATTCAAGATTTGATGCAGGGCCCTCGGCAGGTCATAATCTCATATAGAAACTTCTAGAGGTCATAACTTTTGACTCAGATTTGGGTTTTTGTTGAAATTTTTCGGGTGCGTGCCTCAGGTGGTGGCATTTATTTTGCCAATGATCTCAAATCAATTGGGGTCCATTGTAGCACATTTTCGGGAGCTAAAAGTTTCATCTCGGGCTCCAAAATCAACTTTTAGTATTTTTTCTCTAGTTTTTAGAAAGTTCTATTTTGTAATAAATTCGAGTTTATGTTATCAAATCTTGAATATTAGTTGGCAATTCATTCTAACTTAGTTGAGGGCATGTTTAGGGAAAATCTCAGCTTTTTAGGTGTTGTTTCGAAAATTACCAAAAATGCCAAAAAAACACTTGTGGAAAAAAATTGCCAAAAAGGGTAATTTTCAGATTTCTTATTTTTTCTAATTTTTTGGTTACTTAAGAGTTTGGAGCGAATTGTAGAGGTGGTTAGTGATGAATGAGAAATATTGAAAGTTTCAAATCTGTGTTATTTGTTTTGTGATTGAATTTATTGTTAACAGAGTGTGTTGTGCTACATCACATTCCCCTCAACTCACACATAGATTTCTACAATCTAAGTCTATCTGAACTACCTCTCCACTGGAAATGACGAGGCCCAAGATGTCACATACGAATGAAAGCCCTAAGTACAAAGCCTAAAGAATGCAAAGGCATCACAAAAGCCAACAATCTCAATTGTAACATTATCATATTTAATAAACTAATAGTATAATACTATATAATTATTATTTATTTAATTTAACTTCTTCTATGTTGTACTAATATATAATATAGATCGAAAAATATCCTTCTTAAAACATCTATTTTTACATTAAATAAATTTCTTATACAAAAGTAAAAAAGCACCCATCTCTATATGTAAATAGATATATACATATATACATACACTTAAAACCTTCTCTTCTTGCCTAATAAAATCTCTACCATTAGGCTTGTGTTGTGGCCAAGGAAAAAACACCTCCTCATTCCCCCTTTCGAGCCTTTCTTGGCGGCCACGGCGCCCCTTGAAGGTCAGACACAACCACTTCGACGATTTTTTTGCTTTAATTATTAATAAAAAACAATATATAATAAAATTTCGATTTTTCCATTAATAACTTCAAAACACTATCGCCCACAAATTCTCGAAGGCTAGGCTTAGAAGCTTCGCCAACCTTCGATTAAAGACGACCACCGTAGCCGGTTTTGGCCGGTGCAACCGGTATAATAGGCTTTCATATTGCTAGATTACTGAAGGGAGGGTTTCCAACGAGGGCTTTGTAAGGGTTTTAACACGCGAAGATCCAACAAGTCGAACCTTCGGTACGCTAACTCAAAATAATTTCTGTAGCAGGATACCTAATTCAAAGATATTTTATCACAGAACATAGTTCGGGTTTTGGTGGAAGGTGAAATAATGGCGCTGGGTTCATTCTTGGTGTCGAGGATCGCCAGGAGCTCTAGTTCGAAGACTGTTGTCTCAAACGCAATTCATCAGGTTGGTTTCAGAGATCTAACATTCAGTATTGGCTAATAGTTGTTGTAAAGCATCTCTAGGGTTTGGTTGAAATGTCCTCATATGATGTCTCCTTTGGGTATCTTTCTAATAAAGATAGTTGTTTTACTCAAAAGAATATACAAAAGCATTAAAGGTCTAACGAAACATTCAACTCAAGAACACTGAGAACTCAAATGATTAAAGCGAAACTGCATGTTCGAGGAGGTGCATATTCGATTTTTGGGTTTCTTCTATGTGAGTGTAGTTTAGGGCAGACAATTGCCTCTGAGACCTGTTTTATGTGTATAGTACTGTTGAGTACGCTTTCTATGTTTTAAGTTGTTACACCTGATTCTTTTCATAAATAGTTACTGTCGATGTGCGAGAATATTGCTCTTTTGGTTGGCTTTTAGTTAAACTGAATTAGTTTTTACCATTTGCTCTCTTGTATCTTTCTGCAGTCAATAAACTCCATTTTTTATGTGTGCTCTCTTATGTTGAATTCTTTATGAAATATGTGATTTATGTACTTCCTGTTGTCTTTTGTAGTTTAGCTAGGATAATTCAATCTTTTGTTCTGGTAATATCTATATTTTTGGTTTTATGCTGAGAGAAATAGTACGCAAGGAGATTGTTTTTTAATTTTTTCTATTTTGTTAACATTCATTCTTATTATGTTGAGAGGAAGATGAAATTCTAAGTTCTTGGGGTAGCATTTAATAATAATTTACCATGTAAAATATCACTGAAGCTGTATTCTAGAAATTCAACACAATTTATCGTACATGAAATAAACTATGGCGATGATGGTTGGTATTGGGTCATAAGTTCAGGAGAATTGTGGTTTTCCTCGTAGGGACTGAAATAAGCTGATTTCAGGCAGGTTTTGTGCCCAGAGGCCTACAATTCATCTTCCCTTTGAAGATAATGGAAATGAGTATTTGTTTCTAACAAATAGCTTTAGTTATCTCTCATAATTTGGTTTTCCAGGGTAAGTCCACACAACGACTAATTTGTACTGATTCTCGCTCTGAATTTCTTGTGTTCCTTTTTTATATGAAGAGGCATTTTACAATGGCAGTAAGGAATCTGTTGTGGTTCTGTAAATAAAAACCCTTGAATATGATAGCTATTTACGGATCAAATAATTGATGTCTAGTAATAAACATAATATTGATGATGCCATTTGATTGTATATTTATAAACATAATATTAATGAATCTTACTAAGTAAGGAAAATAAAAAATAGCAAAAAGAAATTACTAACTTAAGTTTTCTGTGAAAACTTTTTTATAATTTCTATCATGTGTTAATTGTTTTTTTGTTTTATTACTATAGAAAATAAAAAATCTTTTGAAATGATAGTGAAAATAAATAATATGTTAAGTTAAAAATAAAACTTGTTCTTGGGGGAATGTTCAAAAAATAGTGTCAATCTCTCTTCTTAGCTATCTACTTACCTATTTATGTAAAATATTTTCCATGTCTTTTCTTATTTATCTACTTACCGTAGGACTAGAAAAAAGTATAGAAAGCATAAATGAGAGAACCACAAATCTCATAAACAAAATATGCTAGCCAATCTAATCTACCTTAAAAGCCATTTGAAACAAGGATTCAAAAATATATGCAAAAAATAACATAAAAAACCCCCTTCAAATGTAGCTTCCATGTTCTCCTTTCTTCTCCATTGAATGAGATCATGTACCTTTTACAAATGATGAAATGCCACTAAGCAATTTGAAAGCAAAATGGTGAGAATACTAGGAGCAAAATGACAACAAGAGTGGTTAGCCAAATTAGTGCAAATGAGGCTCAATTAATAGGGTTGAGAGCCAAAATGCTAGAAAGGCAAGTTAGTGTGCAACTTGGAAATATGTCATACTTATGACAAGTTTATGCACAAATAAGTAAAATGAGAGGCCAAATTAGAAAAGTATCATATTATGACACAATATGACAAGGGGAAGAGATGCATTTTAAAATGCACAAATTAAGGGCAAAATCTGGCATAGAAAGATGCAGGCAAATTCATAGGGAAAATGATGAAGGGAAAATGTAAGAGGTGAAGCACAATTACAGGGACAAACACTAGAGGAAAGGTGGAAGAAAGTGGAAGCTAATTAGTAGGAAATGAAACACAAATTAAGGGAATGTGTAAGAGTCACATTTTCAAAAATTTGAAAATTCATTATTCCCTCAAAAGGATAAATTAGGAATTAATGAAAACTCCAAAATTCATGGAAAAGGGAACAATTAATTAATTCCAAAATTAATTAATTGTGGGAGACATAGGATAGGGAGAATTAATGTAATAAATGGATTAATACAAAATGGATAAACTATGGGTTATCTATCCCAAGGGGACAAATTAGTAAAAATGATTGACCGAATGATGACAAAGGATCGAAAAGGGGTTTGGTCTTGAAAGATTTGATAAGGGTTTGATTCGATTTTGATGATTTAAAACCGATTAGGGAATGATGCAACGTTGATGAGCTTTGACAATGTGTGCGATCGATGGTGACATGACAAAATAGCATCGATGAACTTTGACAATGCTATTAGGTTGATTGATGGTGATGAAATAGCATCGATGAACTTGGAGAATGCTATTGAATTGACTTGGATTAGGATGATGGCGGTGAGGCATTGATGACACAATGTGCTCGGGATTGGATTGATTTGAAAGAGACTTGATTAGGCATCAATGAACTTTGACAATGCCTAACATTGATTTAGGATTGAATTGATAAGGATAAGATTGACAAGGATTCAGCAAGATTGGACTGATTTAGTGATTTGATCGGACATCGGTGATCTTTGACAATGCCCTAGAATTGATGTGAGAATGATCAAATGTGATTGAAATGATCTTAGACTGATTAGGAATGATTTAGGATCAATTAGGATTGGTTTAGCAACGTTTAGGAATGTTAGGATTGGTTTAGGAATGTTTAGGTTCGGTTTCGATGATAGTTTGAATTTGATCGATCCGGCCAAAGAGATCGAGGTTATGATTGCAAGAAGCAAGAAATGTTTATAACTGATCAAAATGAGGAATGACACAAGATAGAAGACATGTTAAAAGGGGACACATAGGTGTGAACCATTTTTAGGAGTCTACACTTACGTATTTATGTGTTAACAAATCTATTTAGTTATTAGTGTAGATGGATATTGAAACTAAAAGTGATAGTTATATACAAAATAAAATACTTTTGAATTAAATGTAAAATTAAATAATTTGAACCAACCAAAGAAGTAAAGTGGGATGGCACAAGTTTTTCTCTCTTGTTTATTTATTTATTTTTAAAATTATCAATTGTAGAGATGTGTATTGGGATTAATTCTACTTGCTGCCTGAAGAGCATGCCTAACGATGTTAGATACATATTTGTAGTGTACCATCTATCAAATCAAAATGCTTGTTAGAGCTTGAAAATTTCAGAAGATTTGAAATGCTTGATGCTGTACAGCATACAAAAACATGCTTGATCACAAAAAACCTTAGTTACCAGGTGCGTTGGGTTAGGGGCTGGAGGCAGATGCATCCAAAAGCTGAAGCGGGAGTGGATGTGTGTCGAAGCCTTGTGGATGCTCGTCGATTTTTTGTGAGCTTTGAATCAAAGTAACCAAAGGGGTTTTGAGCTAAGTCACCACATTCCCCGAAATTCAATCATGAAATTCAAATTTGGGCAAACTTCAAACTTTTTCATAAAATTTGTCAAAATTCGCCTTGGGGATTAGTATGGAATAAGTCAAGCATTTTCCAGATTTTTGATTTATTTTTAATGTAAAACACTGCAAATTTGCAGCAAAAGAAAACTAGAAGGCATGAAGGGCTTTGATCAAATTGTAGTGCGAATATTTTTGAGTCGAAAGTAGAAAAGGCAGTTTTCCTCGTCACATTTCAATCTTTTGTGAAGCGGAGATCGAGCAGCTGCTGAAAGTGGAACATCATTTGCTGGTCTGAAGTCGTAGTCCTATGAGAGTGCATAGCGCAAATCCCCTCAGCTATTCGGCAATTGCTTAATCGATCATGCATTAGAGCACTCCAATCAATTTTGCATTAATGAGTTAGACTTTCATCAACGTAGGCAAGTCGAGCCTAGGGTTTCATTTATTTATTTATTTCTTAGTTATTTTTTCATCTATAAATTTTTATCAAAGTATTTTAAGTTTCTATAATATATGTTTATAGCATTGGAAAAGTCAAGTATTATTTTAGTTTAATTAAAAAAGCTATTCAAAATTTAACATTTATTATAATCAAACTTAATTGAAGCTAATTTTATTTTTATAGTTTCTACATTTTTTTAATATATTCTTCTACTTCTGTGTGTGTATATATATATATATATATATCTAAGTTACCAATTTGGGTGTGGATTCAGATGCGGATGCGCGAATTTTTTTTAGGGGACGTGGATGCGTTTGGATGCGTGTGTATATATATATATATGTATATATATATATATGTATGCAAAGAAGTGCAAGAACTATACAAAAATAAATCATTTGATAGTATGAATTTCAGAATTAGAATAATGATATATATATATATATATATATATATATATATATATATATATATATATATATATAAATAATATAATATAATATAATATAATATATGATATATGCAAAGAAGTGCAAGAACTATACAAAAATAAATCATTTGATAGTATGAATTTCAGAATTAGAATAATGATACTTCACCAATCACCATTGATCAAGATTCAAGATATTTATTAAAAATAGGGAAATGTGTTATTGTTACCAGCAGAAGCTACTGTGTGTCTATTGAAATCCTAAATTTTAATTAGCTATTCACTATTGTGGTTGACATGTATCCTGTATATTTAATACGATAAACAACATTTAAACTTTTTCAATTTTCCTCACCATGAACACACCTCCCCAGCTAGTAGGAACTTGTAAATCAGATTCTGGGTAATTTTTGTAATTGTCAGGTCAATCCTTGAGTCTTAATTAGCGTCGTAAGTCTTCTATAGAAGCATGTTTGAATCTGATTGGAAATAATTAAACCCAGATATTACAGCGAGTTATGTGGTAAGTCACAAGGTTCAAATTCGAGTTTGAGTTCGAGTTCGGTGACAGTAAAATTCAAATCAAATTCGACAAGGAGAAAAAATTCGAAAAAAAATTCGTGATTAAATTCGTTTTATATAATATATATAATAATTAAATTGTCAAAAATATCACAATATTCTATAAAATTCAAATATTTAAATAAGTTATAATAAATTTAAAATAATATTAATATTTAATCTATATGTTTATTAAATTTATAAATTGTTTATATTAAATAATATAACATTTCCTTATATATTTTCAAATATTTAGAGTTTTATTAAGTTTATATATTAACCATAGTTTAGATATTTTAGAATATTAAAATTAAATTTAACAAATGTTAATGTTTTTTAAATTTATTAAAATATATAACGAATATTATCATATTAAATTTAAACTAATCTTAATGTTATATATATATAATACTACTAATAAACTCTTAATAAAAAATTAAAATGCGTATATAAAATTTAATGAATGGACGGAATTTAAAAAAAATATCAAAACCAAAAATAAATATATAGTGGAGTTACGGGAAAACATTGGAATGGAGGATGCAGTCTTCTCTAGAAAACAACAGTCGGCTCTGGTCTTTTGTAGGGGCCTTTCTTTTGCTCTGAGTATCCGGTGAAAGAATTTCAATTTTGCGGGAGTGATTTATTGATACTCTCCCAACCTCTCCTCATCTGCAAACTGATTTAGAATATTGACCCATTGAAAACTCACAAAAATGCATTTATAGAAGATTTTTTATCCATACGAATTTATTGACAAATATTTGCGATTTTTATAAAAGTGTATTCCGGGTGCCTGTGGTGGCTTCCGGGTGGCACCCACAGGGAATCCGCACCCAGATCTGCCTCCACAGGCATCTGCACCCGCATCTGGAGGCCCTGAGGATGCATCGGTATCTTTGATATATACACACACACACGCACCCAAACTCACCCAAAACACCCAAATTATTTTTTCACACATCCACGTACTGGGTTCTCCAACCCACATCTGCATCCGCAGCTGAATTGGTAACTTAGCAAAAACACAGAACATGAGAATAATATAAAAGTAATTTATGATTATTAATAACACTGAATATTTATCATTATCGTCGCGGTTTTGAAAATATGCAAGCTAGAAACCATAGTTTACAGACAAAAAGATGGCTGATATCGTGATCATTTTGGTGACTAGACAAATTTTACATATAAATATGTTATGGTTTGGCTTACGTAGGTCTGTGTTAGTAGCTATATATATTATAGCCAGAGAAGCACTATTTCTATTTGTTAGGTGATGTGAAAAGGTGAAGTAGGTATTTAGGGCATCTGTTTTGATTAAGTCAAGCTCTTTGTTTTGTATCAATAAAAGTAAACTTCTCATTTGTATTTTTTTTCAGGTGATGATATAGGTGAAGCAGACAATATGGGTGTATTTTTTTAGTTAAATCAAGCTTTAATGGTAGTTCAAGGAGATCTCTCTTTTTCTGTAACAAGGGGTATTTGTCTAAGTTTCTAGATAGTTCCTTTTTAACTATTTTGAATATATTGAATAGATGGACGATACTAGCACACTGTGCATCTCTGTTTTGATACTCAACACTGATCTGTGTATTGGATAGATCTATTCATAACATGTTTTTCATTATCTGATTGGCCCATCTTTATTTATATAGCATATAAACTTGTATCAGATATTCCAGAGTCCAGACATCATCTGTTGTATGTATCTGTCCTGGGCTGTACCTGGGCTTTATCATTGAATAATATGCCGTCGAATTCACTGTCATATCCAAGTTCTTTAGAAAATCTGAGTTTTTGGGGCTGCAGTACAGTCAGTGATTATCTGCAAGGAAATCCATTGATTGTATTTACTATTATTCTTTAAAACTATAATATTGCCAATAGGTCACAAAAATTCAGATTGTTTTTCTTTTACTTTTTAAATTAAGTCTTTTGTATTAGGATGATAGTTCACACATGCCAGTCATATGGACATGCTGAATCAATAGAAGTTGATCATTTGATAGCTTGAGCTTGAAAGAGAATTATGAGTGACAATAATCGACATTGGTATATGTTAAAGGGCAGTTGTACATGTCCCATGTGAATTGAATCTGGGTCAGATCGGACCTGAACTGGCTGATCCAGGGTTGTTAACTGATAATGGAGGAGAATTACACCAAGTTAACTTTATTCATTAGAACATTTCAGGACAGCTTCAAACTTGTGTGTTAATTTAATTCATAGACTAGCTAGAAACAAGGAATGCGGAAACAATTAAATAGGTAGACTATGAGACTAAATATTAGAATGGGTTGGTTCTGCAGATATGATATAGTCCAACACAATACAGAATTCAAACGCAAGATGACAGATTAATAGTCTGTAAACTTCCAGGAAAATCAAATAAACATTGAATCATCCATCACATATTATTGAAATTGAAGTACCCCAAGAGTTGATCAGACCCCTTAAGGCATTTTTACAGTTAGACATGAATACTGCTTCCAATTTGTCAAGATTACACTATCAACTCTATCTGCAGTGTCTTATGCAATTTTCATAGTTTAATTAGTTTCTTTCAGCATACTTAATTTATTGGTTCCTAAAATTTTGAACAAGAATTTGAAGATTGTCCTCCCACCAAGGATCCCTGTGATCTTCTGTGACATTGAGTTGTATGGGTAGAAGTTCTACGCACCTTGATCATTAGTCAAGAATCATAATACTACATATAGACCATAAGTTTGTAGATATCACTAGTTTTTGTCATTAAAATTGGGATACCTCACTCAGAAGCTAACCCAAGTATCAAGCTTGCTTTTCCTCCTGACTAGCTTCAGATGGGTATTCAACTTCATTAGGTTGTTAGTGAGATGTGCCGACACCACCATTTTCCACGAACATTTTGATAGAAGAATTTCTGCCTACTGAAGGAAATTATAGAACCCTTTTCTCAGACATTCTAGAATCTAACACTTGTTGGCTCAAATCAGTTTGTGGGTGTGCATGCATACACATGAAAGTCAACATCCAAACTAAAGTGAGATTCACATCCACAATTTGGGATCAACCACTTCCTGGAGGCTATGGATTCCCTAATGAGTCCAAGCACATGCAAGCCAGGGACTTTGGCTAAAATTGACTTGGCCCACTACAATGAATGTGACCAGCGACAACCATAATTGACTGCCTGAGTTACAAGCCTCTCCCTACAACTGGGCGTAGAGCTTCACTCTCTGCTTGGTGTTGGCTACAACCAGTTGACAGGCTAAACTGATCAGTAGTTTTATCTGACAAAGTATTCCTGTCATTGGCTTCTAGTCAATGACAAACACATGATTGTATATGCTAGAATCACATTAACATGTTAAATATTCCTAGGTCCTATTATCTACATATACCTTATCAAAGCCTTTCATTTCTCTTTTTCTGATGATTCACAATTTCTGCACTTGTATGTTTATTGTTTCAGCAGTAACAATTGGTTGATTCCTCTTCATATTTATATTAATATCTGAGATCTTCCTCCTTGAATCTCATTGGCAGATTTAAGTGTTACGCAGATTTCTCATAATAATTGTCTGGAGTTTCTATTTTATTCCTTGGACTCTGGGCCATGCAACTGCCGACTTCACCTGATTGGATTTTCTTCTGGTGTTGTGCTTTAGCTGGTGCTTTTGCCCGTTTCTAGGGTTGCAATTTTTTTTGATTGTCTAAGCTCATTCACTAAAGATGTATTATTCTCAGGTTCTGTCTTGCTACTTCTGTCACGCAATCTGGTTACTCCTGTTTTGACTATGGATGTTTGGCTTCTTAGTTTCCTTTTCCGTTAGGTGCTTATGTATTGTGATTAGACACCATTGATTTCTTGCGAAACAGATCACCCTTCCTTCTAGTTGGTTTAGCCTGATCCCTTAGCAATTAAATTAATGACATCTATGCGTTGGGAACATTAGAAACACATCTTATTTATCGAAGTTGCACATTAGTCTAGCTAAACACCACTATGATAGCAACATTAATGATTCCTTCACACATCACTGCTTAGCATAATCTGAGTAATGTTTCTTGATTCTCAATCAAAATATCCATCATTAGAAGACATACAGTATAATCAAAATCAGAGAATTGCGTTTAGATAAATTGTTCATGTGTAGTAGTCAGAAAGTCCATTGGTTTTTTTTCCTAATACTAATTTTCAACCAAGACATAAAGTGATGGTGTATTACAAAAACAATTGATATGATATTTTATCACCGTGATAGACATCTGAGAGGGTACTATATACATGATATTTAGTAATATGGAACTGTATTCTGATATTAGTGTAGCAAAATGGGTCTGGATCAATAAGTAAAAGATGTGGCCATTATAACAGACATATATTATGACAAAATATATAGATAATAAATAAAGTTTAACATTCTTACCATTGCAGCGGAAATCAATGAAGACACAATATCTATACATCCATTTAGTGATGCTACTTTATTCTTATTTGATGGAGTAATGAGTACAGAGCTATAAGTATTTATATGTTTATATAGGCATGATATAAATGGAAACATTATGATAGACAATTATGAAGACCAATTTTATGGTGTGTGATATACTATGATGTAGATACTCTATTTGGCATGTTTTCTGCTGTGGGAATTATAATAATCATCAATTAGAATACTTAATTGGGGGAAATGTGTGACTTGGAATTTGTTGTCATGATTCCTAAGATAGGATTCTGGTTTTTGTGCAGGCCACTCAGAGTCTCAAGTTTTCAAACCCTGAGTCTGCTTTGCTACAGAGATGGGCAAGGGGAGCAAGAGCTTTTAGGTTTGCACTAATGATATCTTTTAATGAAATCAAGGATAATTCACAATTGTTATTTGTCCATTGTATTGCTATGCTGTTTTGTTTTAGGCTATTGGATTATAAATACTAAGTTTTAGTATTTTGTTTCCTTTGATATCTGCAGTTCTAAGCCTGCTGGCAATGATGTTATTGGTATTGATTTGGGGACAACAAATTCATGTGTTGCAGTTATGGAAGGAAAGGTTAGCTGTTCCAAACTTGACTCCTCTTAGATGATCTGGTTGTGAAGTCCCTATTGAATCCGATGCTTTTGTTTGCAACTTTTGATTTAATTTTATTACCATTTCTGACGTAATTTTATTGTTTAAATTTTTTAATTGGATGACCGAAGAATCCCAAAGTAATTGAGAATTCAGAAGGTGCACGAACAACACCATCTGTAGTGGCCTTTAATCAGAAGGGAGAGCTTCTTGTAGGTACCCCTGCTAAGCGTCAAGCTGTCACAAATCCTACAAATACTGTGTTTGGAACAAAGCGATTGATAGGAAGGCGCTATGATGATCCCCAAACACAGAAAGAGATGAAGATGGTTCCATACAAAATTGTTAGAGCAACCAATGGTGATGCATGGGTTGAAGTAAATGGGCAACAATATTCCCCTAGTCAGATTGGGGCATTTGTTTTGACAAAAATGAAAGAAACTGCAGAAGCTTATCTTGGTAAGTCTGTCTCAAGTGCAGTCATTACAGTTCCAGCTTACTTCAATGATGCGCAGCGACAGGCAACCAAAGATGCTGGAAAAATTGCTGGGTTGGACGTGAAGAGAATTATCAATGAGCCAACAGCAGCTGCACTTTCATATGGAATGAACAATAAAGAAGGTTTGATTGCTGTTTTTGATTTGGGTGGAGGAACTTTTGATGTGTCAATCCTGGAAATTTCAAGCGGTGTTTTTGAGGTAAGCTACTATGCATGCAAAAGTACAGCTGTTGTACTTTTCTTTTTGCCATTTTGGTATTGTCAAGTTAGTGTTACAATCATGTGGAATATTTTCTGTTGTATACATATAGATTTATATACGTTATTTCCTGCAGGTGAAAGCTACCAATGGTGATACGTTCTTAGGTGGAGAAGACTTTGATAACACTTTACTTGACTTCTTGGTTTCTGAATTTAAGAAATCTGAAGGCATTGACTTGTCCAAGGACAGGTTGGCCTTGCAAAGGCTCCGTGAGGCTGCAGAGAAAGCTAAGGTAGAGCTTTCTTCCTCTTCACAAACAGATATTAATCTGCCTTTTATCACAGCAGATGCATCTGGGGCCAAGCACTTGAATATTACTTTAACTCGATCAAAATTTGAGAATTTGGTTAATCACCTTATTGAGCGAACCAGAGAACCTTGCAAGAGTTGCCTGAAAGATGCAGGCATCTCGATAAAAGAAGTGGATGAAGTGCTCCTCGTAGGAGGAATGACACGAGTTCCAAAGGTTCAAGAAATTGTTTCCGAGATCTTTGGCAAACAGCCAAGCAAAGGTGTTAACCCAGATGAGGCTGTTGCTATGGGAGCTGCTCTCCAAGGTGGTATACTCCGTGGTGATGTAAAGGAACTGTTACTTTTGGATGTCACACCTCTATCCCTAGGAATTGAAACTCTTGGCGGAGTTTTTACAAGGCTCATTAACAGAAATACAACAATTCCAACCAAGAAAAGTCAGGTCTTTTCAACTGCCGCAGATGGTCAGACTCAGGTAGGAGTCAGAGTATTGCAAGGTGAGCGTGAGATGGCTACAGACAATAAACTTTTAGGGGAGTTTGAGCTAGTTGGTATTCCTCCAGCTCCCAGGGGTGTGCCCCAAATTGAAGTCACATTTGACATAGATGCAAATGGCATTGTTACTGTGAGTGCCAAAGATAAGGCCACTAATAAAGAGCAGGCCATTACAATCAAGTCGTCTGGAGGATTGTCAGAAGACGAGATTCAAAAGATGGTTAGAGAGGCTGAGTTGCATGCTCAGAAAGATCAGGAAAAGAAGAAACTAATTGATGCTAGGAACAGTGCAGACAACACAATTTACAGTGTAGAGAAGAGTTTGAGCGATCACAAGGATAAAATTCCTTCAGAAGTAGTCTCTGAAATAGAGTCAGCTGTAGCCGATCTCAAGAAGGCAATGTCTAATGATAATGTTGATGAGATCACTGCAAAAACAGATGCGGCAACTAGGGCATCTTTGAAAATTGGTCAGCATATCAACCAACAATCTGGTGGGTCATCGTCTGGTTCACAAGGTGGTTCTGAAGGTGGCTCTCAAGGGCCAGATGCTCCTGAGGCTGAATATGAAGAGGTTAAGAAGTGAGGTAACAACCAAAGATGAGTCTGGGGTGGCGAATTGACTATCTGCCATCTTCAGTGAACGTGTTTCCTACACTGGTAATTAAGAGCTTCCATAAGCAAATATTAGATTTGCTCACTGTAGGAATTTTCATATGCGGTTTAATCCTATTTAAAGCTATAACAATTTTCCAGAAAATGTTTATTTAGTTTTTAGATATCCACTTTCTATATGATTGTTTCTGTAGAAGTAATGCCATTGCCAATGCATTCCATTAATGCCTTAATGGTTCAGAAGTGAGAACCCTTCTGTGTTGTTTTTAACTTAAATTCAAATAGCATTTGAGAGCAATAAGGCGATAGATAATCCAATGTATTCATTTTGGGATTTTGGATAAACTTTTTTTTATGGTTATGCGAGGAATGTTGGTTATATGAACGACATGGTTTCTTGCGGTCATTTAATTTCATTCTTGGAAAATATTTTTTTGTATGTATCTGTTTTAAATTTTTGAAGGCTTTTTTACACGAGTTGATTAATAGGCACGTGGGAAAGCTTTGCATTGAATGTGTCTCTCTTTATATTTGCTTGGCAGTACATGTCTGAGATCTCATATGTTTTTAAATTTCTGTTGATATTTCATTCTGTTAATAGGAAACCTTTGGATACTAAGAGTAATCATCATATGAAAATACATTAACGTGATATGAAAATACATTAACGTGATCTGTATTTAAAAGCTTGGTATTTAGCCCTAAAATATGAATGGTAGATGTTTGGGCTTAATGAAAATCTCTTTCCATTGAGCCCGACCCCTAACTGTCTTAATGAATCTCTGCCTAGGAAAAAATTAAAGAGTTAGAAACAGACAAATTAGCAATTTTGTCTGCTGATGCCTTTCAAGTCTTCCGGATAGAATAAAGGTGTAGAATCAGAGGCAAAGCTCATAATCCCAAGTTTTTATAATAGCTCAGAACGAGACTATATTAGGTATGTTTTTATGATAGCGAGTTTTTCTTAAATTGTAGTTTTGGTGCCTAATTTCCAGGAAAAGATAATTGTTAAAATTTTCACTCACAAAAAAGGCAATTTCTTTTCTTTTAAGGCATTGTATCTGCAATATTTGTCTAGTTATCAAATTTATCAAGATATTAGCCATTTTTTTGTGTGAATTATGGTTTCTGGCTGGCATACATTCAAAACTAGGATGACCATGTTGAATATTCACGTTATAATAAATTATAAATTAGATCATGTTGCAAATTTTCATTGATGACGTTTACATTGTCATCTTAGAGCAATGAGAGAGGAAGTGTCATTCTATATATACCATGAGAGTAAGATATCAAATATTAAATTTGCGTCTAACACTGAGCATCGAAATATCTTCATATCATTCTTCTGTTCTGCTTTTTCGTGATGAAGCATATTTTTGTATGCCGTACAATGTCAAGAATTTTCTGAATCTTTTGATGTATTCTAACTTTACGGACATTTTTGTTTTGGTTACGTAGATGGTATGATATAAATATGTATCTTACAGATTAATGATGGTGTAATCATAATCATAACCTTAGGCATGTTCTTCAGGCAGCAAGTAGAATCAATCAAGTGCCCATAGCTACGATTGATGGTTTTAAAAACAAACAATCGAACAAAAGAAAGAAAAAGCCTTGGCCAACCCGGTTCACTTTTAGTTGGTTCATTAGCACATAGTCGACCTCCTCCCTTACGACAAAATATTCCCATGTTTTAAAGGCGGGCATTAATATATAGATTAGATGATATCCAGCTGATATGGAAATTAAGGAATTTAACTATAAGTAAATGGTCTCAATGGGAGCCACGAGTCATCCAGGTGGGTTTTTGAAAGGGGTTAAAACCAACCCTTCCTACATGTAATAATAGGCTTCTTGCGGGGACTGGGAGGAATCAATGACTATTTCCGGTGAAGAGGACTTCTATTATATTATGGGAGGGTGTCTATATTTCTGGCGCATGCATGCAGAGGGCTTTTATTATATTGCCAGCGCATTCATGCATATTGAGGTAGATTAATTGCAAGGTAGATTAATTGGGAAGGTAGATTAATTGGGATGTGGCTAAGTTCTCTACAAAATGTACTGTTGACCAAATTTAAAAAAAAAAGGAAAATCTAACAAGTTTTTGTGATATTTTCACCATTTAAGAGCATACAACAAAAGAGTCAACAAGGAGACAAGAAGATTTTGAAAGGGGAAAAACAAAGAAAAACCCCTTGTGATATTAAAAATGAGGCAAAGCCAGATAGAGAGCAAATAGCTCATTACAATAAAATTCATAGAGTAGAAATAAAATTCATAGAGTAGAAATGAGAAATGAGAGTATCTCTTAAATAAAGATGAGGAATTTAGTTACAAAGTAACTCACCAATTTATGAATGCTAACATTCATAATAGGTGTACAAATAATAGGTGTGTGCGAAGTGTCAAGATCTTCTTAAGGAGGATGGACTAATTTTCTTAATAAAAAAATTATAAAAAATGACATGTCCTCCCACTTGGACTTGAGGACAAAAATACATGTAGGGATTCTAAATGAATCTCCTAATTAAATAGAAGTAGAATACCTTGGCTTATCCTAAAATGAATAATTAAATACAATCAAGGAAAGATTAACTATTCTAATAGTATGACATATGTAGCTTTCGATCTATACCCTTTAAACATATCTTTGGTGGTGTTTCAAGTTGGTACTCATCTTACATGAGATAGTCTATGGATTATAATTTTGTTTAGAGCACTAATGCTTTATAAATGTTATTACCCATCTTTTCACAATTGATGAGCCTTTTTCCGATCCTCAACCTACTAAGGAAGAGATTGAACTTGTCTTGTCACTAGGATACATTTGTTGTTGTTGCTGTTGCTCATGCTCCATAAAATAGACCTATATTAATCGCGCCTTTAATATAATGTAATATTCTTTTAATAACTTTGAAATGTGTTTGTTGAGGTTTGGACATGAATCTAGAGACTAAGCCTACACTATAAACAATATCGAGTCTAGTAAGAGTTAAATGATTCAAGCGACCAACTAGTTGTCTATACAAAGTAGCATCAACTAAAAGAGTTTTCATATCAATTATTAACTTAGTTCCTAATTCACATGGAATAGAAACATGAAACATCATTCATCTTAAATCTTTTTAAAAGATCATGAGCATATTCACTTTGAGATAGAAAATACTTTTAGGGGTTTGCCAAATTTGCATTCCTAAGAAATAATGTAAAATCCTTAAATCTGTTATTTGAAATTTTTGATTAAGTTGAAACTTACTATCAAGAATTAAAGAATTTGAACTAGAAGTGATAACCAAATCATCCACATAAAGAATGATAATGACAATATCATTTTAAGTATGTCTAATATAAAGATTATGACCATTTTTGCTTCTAACAAAACCTTGAGAGATAAAAAAAGCATTGATTTTGGAATACCATTCCCTAGGTGATTGTTTTAATCGATAGAGAGATTTCTTCAATTTACAAACTAAATGAGCATTACCTTCTTTAATAAAACCAAGAGGTTTAGACATATATTTCTTCATGTAAATCACCATTTAAAAATGCACTTTTTACATCCATTTGGTGAATAGGCCAATTCACTTTAGAAGCTAAAGCAAGCACAAGTTTAATTGTAGGTATCTTAACAATAGGAGCAAGAGTTTCATTATAGTATAATCCTTCAATTTGAGAAAAACCTCTTGCTACTAGCCTAGCTTTAAATTTACTAATCTCATTATTAGCATTTAATTTTGTTTTGTATATCCATTTGCATTAAACCAAATCCCTACCATGGGGTAAAGGAACTAAATCCCAAGTGTTATTAGAAATTAAAGTGTCATATTCCTCTTGCATGACTTTTTGCCAATGAGGTTGAATGTTAGCTTGTTCAAATGTAGTAGGATCATTAGCATTCATAGTAGAAGTCATTAAAGCACAATTGCAAACATTAATTCTCCTAGGTTTAAGTCCACCCATCCTAGATATATAATCATCACTTTCATAAAGTAAACTTTAAACCATTTAGGATTTCTTTTAGAAGTAACAAAATCATCGCTATGAGGAGTAGAGATATTAGTCTCATCATGATTATCATTAGAAGAAATAGAAATAGATTCATTAGGAGTAGGGTTTAATGGAGGAGGTTGGTCTTCAACCACAATTTTGCTTCCACTAAACTTTGAATCTTGAACATTGGAGCAATCATGAACTCCATTTTGTGAAATACACACATCTCTTGCAACTTGAACTTTGTTAGTAGTAGGATTATAAACTCTATATCCTTTAGTGTATTCATCATACCCAACAAATATATAAGGAGAAGATTTAGCATTAATAAGGAGAACATTAATAATAACTCCTAAACCATGTAACTGACTTCTAATGGAATCAAACTTTAATAAAAAATCATCCATGATTTTGAAATCTGTATACTTGAGATCTTCCAATTGATCTTGGAGTTGAATTTTTCTGGATTCATTTGGATTGTCATAAGTGTTTTTAAGAATGTCCCATGCTACATGAGCTGTAATACAGTTAGCAATAAGAACATATAATTCTAGGCTGAAATAAATGCTAATGAGGCCAATTGCCTCCTCATTTTTGGCGTTCCAAGCATCTATGACAACTTGAGCTGAAGTGGGGGCATGAGCAGGAGTCACACAAGTAGCAATGTTGAACATGTGTTTAAATCGAAAAATAAATGAAATGTGCATTTTCCACGCATGGTAATCAATACTATTCAATTTGATTTCAAGGATTAATGTAGACATGATTGAATAATTAACCAAGAAATTAAATGATTAAAATGAACAAAGGATACCAAGATGAGTTAGAAACAATAATAAGTGAATGCCAAAGAATGTTAAAGTGCGATTTAACTTAATGTTAATGACGATTTAAATAGGTCAAGTTAACAATAAATCTTTTCTTATATTAATCAATAAATGATTAAATGAAATTATATTTGGAATGTATATATAAAACAAAGTGATAAGATGATAACCATTGCGTAAATTAAACTTTAAAACAAATTTTTTTAGTTGAGAGTAAATTTTAATTTGAAGCTTTAAATGTTATTAAACGTAATTTAAACTTGTTAAAAAATTATAATAAAATGAAATTAATTTTTTTTATAAAACTAACAATGTTATGAAAAGTATTTTAAACTAAGAATAAGGCAAAACCACTATTTCTAAAATAACAAAACAATCATATTTGTTAAAGTTTTAGGATCATTGCAAATGTAATAGCACTATCTCATTGTATGTGTTTTCCAAATGCAACAATCTCTTGCATTTATATTGAGAATGAGCCAAGAAGAGACATGTCCCTTCATGGGACATGTCTATTCATTATTATGTAATTAATATAATGACAATTATGATTATATATATATATATATATATATATATATATATATATATATATTGAGTATTATATTAATTTCTCTAATATTTACATAATAATAATAATAATCATTTTATCAATTTAACTATTTAGTTATCATGAGAATAATTATAATCTAACTTTATATATATATATATATATATATATATATATATATATATATATATATATATATATATATATATATATATATATATATATATATATATATATATATATATATATATATATATGTATAGTCATATCAATTATTATATATATTGATATATATGAATATATATAATAAATAATTTCTCATAATAATCATATAGTCAATATTATTTATCTGACCGATGCTACAAATATCAACACTCCCTCTTAGCTAGGGAGGATAAATCAATCCAATGTCAACACTCATGACACTTGGCAACATCAATCATATGATGTAAGCAATAAATGCATCATCCTCAAGATGTAGTCAATAGAAACATAGTCCCAATATGTGGATTGCCTCCATTGACGATTCTATCCACAAGTTCTCAGGTGGATTGCCTCCATCGGCGATTTTATCTACAAGTCTCAGGTGGATTGCCTCCATTGACGATTTGATCCACAAGCTCTCGTGTGGATTGCCTCCATCGGCGATTCAATCCACAAACTCACGAGCTTTGGTGTGGATTGCCTCCATCAGCGATTCTATCCACAAGCTCTCGTGTGAATTGCCTCCATCGACGATTCTATTCACAAACTCACGAGCTTTGGTGTGGATTGCCTCCATCAATGATTCTATCCATAAGCTCTCGTGTGAATTGCCTCCATCGGCGATTTTATTCACAAACTCATGAGCTTTGGTGTGGATTGCCTCCATCGGTGATTCTATCCACAAGCTCTCGTGTGAATTGCCTTTATCGACAATTCTATTCACAAACTCACGAGCTTTGGTGTGGATTGCCTCTATCAGCGATTCTATCCACAAGTTCTATCTATTATGATTGGTTTCAGACATCACAAGATGTCTATCACAATAGAAGGTCAAGTTATTGTAAGATAGTCACCTTACAATAACTTTAACAAATACAAGTGATAATCATTTGAAAGTTGTCACTTCCTCATGATTTACATAGGGGTAAGACCCATTAAAAACATTCATGATTCATTAGTATAATAATAAATTATATCAAGATTACCTTAGAAGTGTTTCACCTTCAATAGTGAACTCCCTCTCAATCAACAATTCATTTACAAGCATCAAGTTATTTCTCCCTTGAATGTAATTACCTTGTGCTTCTGTCCTGAAGATATGTCAGAGAGAGATTACAAATAGCTCACTAAACTATCTCGACCGAAAATACCAATGATAGAATCATACAATATTTTACTAACCAATAGTATATCATGAATTAAAAACTCAAAACTTATGTGCATTAATAAAATATGAAATACTTATCTTTTATAAATTTTAAGTAGTTCATTCTGTAAGGTGAGCCCATATAGAAAATATCATGCAAATTCAAAGAATGATTTCGTCATTCTTGAACAATACTTGAATTATTCACATGACTTGTCTTCAATATCCAAAGGTTCTATACATTATTAAAGCCTTCAATTTGATCAGATCTCTCTTCAAGTGGTTAGGCTTATAAAAAAGGAACCTCGCTCTTTTACATATTTTTTTTTATAGACCCATACATAGTCGGCCATAACTTTTGAACCTGACATTTTCTCTTCAATCTCTCCAGTGAGATTCTTTTAAATTTATTTATCACCAACATATCCGAAATTTAACAAAATCCAACAGTGCATTTGTGAGATATGGTCATCATACCGAGACTGTATTTTTTGAGACAGTCACACATTCACCATCAATAAACTACTCTCTTACATTTGCAACTTGGTTCTGATACCATGTTAAAGTTTTAGGATCATTGCAAATGTAATAACACTATCTCATTGTATGTGTTTTCCAAATGCAACAATCTCTTGCATTTATATTGAGAATGAGCCAAGAAGAGACATGTCCCTTCATGGGACATGTCTATTCATTATTATGTAATTAATATAATGACAATTATGATTATATATATATATATATATATATATATATATATATATATATATATATATATATATATATATATATATATAATATATATATATATATATATATATATCTTGAGTATTATATTAATTTCTCTAATATTTACATAATAATAATAATAATTTTATCAATTTAACTATTTAGTTATCATGAGAATAATTATAATCTAACTTTATATATACATATATATCAATGTATATAGTAATATCAATTATTATATATATTGATATATATGAATATATATAATAAATAATTTCTCATAATAATCATATAGTCAATATTATTTATCTAATTGATGCTACAGATATCAACAATATTAAATACTAAAACCACTGTTTCTAAAATAACAAAACAATGATATTAAATACTAAATAACAAAACAAGTTAAGGGATATTAAGGATGACACTGTTCCTTCTGGTTCTCTTGCAGGGCTAGCTTCTGGGTTTGCTCTTGTTGGTCCTTCTACTAGAGCTTCCCCTCTCCCTGGCCTTGGTTCTCAGCTGGATGCCTCTGGGTAGAGTGCTGCCCCCTTTGGGGGTTTTGTTTCTGCCAGTTTGGATTCGTTGAATTGGCAGATTGCAGCTGCTAAGGTTGAAGAAGACTGGATCAAGGTTAAAGGAAAACATTCCAAGAGATCTTTGCCTTCTTTTGATTCGACCCTTCGTTGCTATTAGAAGGGGGCTAAAGGAAAATCCTAAAATCTTGGGATTTTCTTTTGGCTAAGTTTGCTTGAGGCCTTGCTCTAGCTAACTGTTCTAGGTTATGGGAGCCTTTTGGGAAAACCCTCGGTTAGGTCTTGACTCATTTCATCTTAGTGGGCTCTCTTTGTCTATCTTTTGTGACCTTGTAATGGGTCTCAGGTCCCTTCAAAAATTGTTTTCCTTAATATCAAAAACAAAACAAGTTAAGTATTTAAATATTAAAACAACACAATTAAATAATTTATTCAAATGAATTGAAATCAGTCAAATGATGGAAAGGAACATTCAAACAAGAATACAAAACACCACTAAATATAGCAGAAAGCTCAGATCCTACGATAAGAAGGACACAAAGAAATGATGCCAGGCAGAGGGGTTATTTAATAGAAGAGACCAAAGAAGAAAAATTAGGAAGAAACCATAAAAGATAGAAATCAAAAGGAGAAAGGCAGATAACAGAAGGCAAATCAACGTTGGACAGAGGGTGAAAGAAGACAATGCAAGTAAATAAAGGTAAGCAACATAGCCTTCCTGGCTGCTTACTGGAAGGAATACAACACAAGGGACTGAAAAACACAAACCATAATAATAGTCAAAGTGCTAGCAAGGGAAGTCAAATATGACCGACAAAGGCTTATCATTACCAGTGGGAGATAACGTTATCAGAGGGATAAAAGAGTCAGCATAGCCTTCTTGACAATTGATTGGTAAGGAATGGAAAATATAGAAAGGTATGCAAGGATCAAGATAAATGAAAGGTTATCAAAGATACTCAAAGGTAAATGCTAAGATTAAAAAAAAAACAAAAAAAGAGATTAATGTTAGAATAACAGAGATAACACATAAAATAACAGAATTGTGTATGTATAACAAATAAAATAAACCTGCATGCACAAATATAAGAAATTTAAATTTTTTATCTTTTGAATCCTGCAATAAAGAACGATTAATACATAGTAAAAGAGATTAGTATATAACTTGCAAGAAATGTGAGAGAAAAGAAGATAAACCTTGCAGTTGCCTGATAAAGGTTATCAAAATGAAATGCAGATTGAAATGGGTTTGGCGGTAAACCAACCAAACCAAAAAAAATTTCAAACACAACTCTCTGGCGGCAAGCCAACCAAAGAGGGTTAGAGAAAACAATAATACAAATCTGCAACATAAGAGTTAGTAAATGAAGCTCAAGCTTCTCTTTCAAACAAGAGTCTCCAATAAGATGTTCTCCAAAGAATGGTAACCTTCAACACTACACTCAAACAAATATTAACAACCTGGCTTTGATACCATGAAAAAATAGGAAATCAAGAGCATAAACAATAAATAATAATCCAAGTGAGTAGTTTGGAAGAAAGATAGTTACCATGAGAGATTCAAAACTAGGAGCATACACCAAAAGAGCTAACAAGGAGACAAGAAGATTTTGAATGGGAAAAATCAAAGAAAAACTCCTTGTGATATTAATAATGAGGCAAAGCCAGAGAGAGAGAGAGAGAGAGAGAGAGAGAGAGAGAGAGTAGCTCATTACAATAACTTCATAGAGTAGAAATGAGAGATGAGAGCATCTCTTAAATAGAGACGAGGAATGAAGTTACAAAGTAACTCACCAATCTATGAATGCCAATATTCATAATAGGTGTGTGCAAAGTGTCAAGACTCTCTCAAGGAGGATGACCTAATTTCCTTAATAAAGGAATTGCAAAAAATGACATGTCCTCCCACTTGGACTAGAGGACAAAAATACATGTAGTGATTCCAAAGGAATCTGAAGAGCACACGATTATATTGAGAGGGGGGGGGGGGGGGGGGGGGTGGGGGGTGTGAATCAGTATAATAACCTTTTTTAAATTTAAATACTTTTATTCAAATATAACTTCAAATACTCAAATAAACAATTATGCACATGAACACAATATTTACGTGGAAACCCAATATGGGAGAAAACTACAAAATAATTTGCTTTTATATAATATTGTTCTTTTACAATGTTTGTAGGCACCAACCTACTAGAGGCTCCAACCTCTAAATTTATGAGCACCGACTCACTGGAAGCTCCAACTCCCACACTTCGCAGACACCGACCTACTGGAAGCACCAACTCCCTCTGATTAAATTCTGAGCACCAACTCACTGCTTTCAAAATTTTCTTCCACCTGAATGCTGTTGCTAAATTCAACTGATGATGGACACAATCTGCTATCTAAGTCAGCCAATATTTTTCTTCTAATTCTCAAATATATATATCTTTATAATAGTATTTTCAAAAAATTTGAATATATAATCATTAATTTTCTCTCCTTCATACTATTGCTGCTCTTCCTTTTATTTACACATGCTGACTTTCTTGTTTTCCTTTTTAAAATGATAGACTCATTATTTATATATGTATAAAACTTTGCATCTCTTGATATTGTGCCTTTTCATATAAAAAGGTGTCTTCTTATTTTAATTAATCTTCTTAAATAAATAATAATGCTTTCTTTGTTAAACATTTTAATCTCCTTTTTAAACTAATAATATTAACTTAAAATAAGTTAATAGTCTTTTACAAATAAAATATCAACTGCTTTAATATTTTACGGTCCTCTTTGAATATACTTTATCCTTCGATAAAGTCTGCCGTTTTTGAAAAATGTTTGTCATACTTTCATGATATATATAAATATATATATCAACCTTCGTATGTGCCTTAAGTGTTCTGTTCTTGCGTAATATATAATACATCAACACCTGAAGATTATTTGTATTCAAACTATTGTGTATTTGCTGCATATAATATTTCAAAATAACTTTCGATAGTGATATCTGTCGTTTGATGTTGAACCTTCAATAATTTTTGAACCTCCGAAACTTATTCAATCTTCGATACTTATTCAAGACGCTATATTAACTGCCCTGTATGTCTCAATCTATGAGACATTGCATACCATGTCATGTGTGTATGCCGTTCATAATATATATTCAACCTTCATGCTCATATGTATTTGCTCAGTATGTGCCGTCTCTGCATAACATCTTCATCTCGCTGTAAGAATACGTATGTTCTCTGTTCACTTTATCGAACTGCTGCATATATATCACATCTCTGTTAGTTTACTGCTATTCCATATATTTGTATGTCTGCTGTATATGTATATACTCTGATGTATAATATTCTTCAAATTATACACTGGATTGAATATTGGTATGCTGTTCATTGTTCTCTGTATAATATAAGTTCTTTTCTCTCTTTTACATGACGTTCTCTATTTTGCTGTATAAACCTTTGTGTCTTCATATAACGGTTCTGATACTTCTTTGTCTGCTGCTATGTTTATACGTATACTATGTTCAGAATACTATGTATTCAGCGTGCTGTATGTATATCAAATATAATGAGTTAGAATATAATAGTGAATACATCTTCGTATTTACTATTATGTATCATGCTGTTCTATATTTTTGTCTCTGTAATTTATTGCATATGGTTTATATAGTCTTCTATAGAAAATCTTTTTATGAATCATAGCAAGTACACTTTCTGTATATACTCTGCAAATATAATCTTCGATAGTCTTTGCATATAATACTTTTTATAACTGCTATTGATAATTATATATTGTCTTCAAAAGTATGCTATTCATAGTGTTCAAACTTGTTATATCTCATATGTCTAAGTAATACCATATACCTTCAGATCTCTGTGTTGCATTAACTAATATCTGATATATCTTTTTATTGTATTAACTAATGTCAATGGTCACTGATTTTGACATCAATGACAATATATCCATCAATCTCCCCCTTTGTCATTGATGGCAACTTTTCAAATATTTTATTTTATTTATTCATAGCTCCCCCTTAGTTCACTGTTCCCTTCATCTTCTATCTCTCCCCCTTTGTCATCAATGGCAAAGGGTCTCCAGGGCTAGAGACTAGCTCCCCCTGAACACATGCTTCTCATGAAACCTTCAATGAATGGATGAGAGTGATAGTACTCCCAATTTCTCCCTTAGGTACTCAAAAGTTTCTTTAGGAAGTGGTTTTGTGAAAATATCTTCTAACTGCTCCTTCGTATTAATGTATTCCAACTTGACTTGCTTCTCAAGTACCTGTTCTCTCAAGAAGTGGTATTTGATTGAAATATGCTTCGTTTTGGAATGAATGACTGGATTCTTTGAAATGCTGATTGCACTTGTATTATCACAAAAAATGGGAATGAGATTCTCAAATTCAATCTTAATATCTCCTAGAATTTGTTTCATCCAAAGCACTTGCGTACAACTTGCAACTACTGCAACATACTCAGCTTCCGCGGTATATAGAGTTACTGATCCTTGTTTCTTGCTTAACCATGAAACTAGATTGTTACCAAGGAAGAATGCTCCTCCACTTGTACTTCTTCTATCATCAAAATTGCCTCCTAAATTAGCATCGGTATAGGCTGTAAGTGAAAAGTTTTTTCCTCTTGGATACCATAAACCAAGATCCATAGTGCCCTTTAGGTACTTCAATATTCTTTTAACTGCTAGAACATGAGTTTCTTTTGGCATTGCTTGAAATCTAGCTACAACAACAACTACTTGCAGAATGTCAGGTCTTGTGGCTGTTAAGTACAACAAACTTCCTATCATAGATCTATATAGGGCTTGATTAACATCGGGAGATTCATCCATCTTGCTAAGCTTACATCCTGTAATCATGGGAGTGCTAACTGGATTACAATCTTCCATCCCAAACTTCTTTAATATTTCTTTGATATACTTGTTTTGAGAAATGAATATTCTTTTATCTGTTTGCTCAATTTGCAATCCAAGAAAGAAAGATAATTCCCCAAGCATGGACATCTCAAATTCTTGTTGCATATTCATAGAAAATTCTTTGCACATTTTGTCACTTGCTCCTCCAAATATTATGTCATCAACATATACTACCACTACCAAAAGTTTGTTATTTTCAGATTTGATATATAGATTACTATCTGCCATACCTCTTTTGAAACCTTGATCTAGAAGATACCTGTCCAACCTTGATTACCAAGCTCTTGGAGCTTGTTTTAGCCCATAAAGAGCTTTTCTAAGTCTACACACATGATCTTCCTTTTCTGAATATGTAAACCCTTCGGGTAATTCAACATATACTTCCTCTTCTAAGTTTCCATTTAAGAAAGCTGATTTGACATCCATTTGGTAGACCTTGAATGCTTTATGGCTTGCAAATGCTAAGAACATCCGCATTGCTTCTAATCTTGCGACTGGGGCAAATGTCTCTTCAAAATCTACTCCTTCTACTTGAGCATAGCCTTTACAAACTAGTCTAGCTTTGTTCCTTGTGACCTCTCCATTTTCATTCATTTTATTTCGGAACACCCATTTGGTTCCCATGACATTTTTGTCTTTTGGTCTTGAAACTATTTCCCAAGTATTATTTTTTCAGTCTGATTTAATTATTCTTCCATTGCTTTCACCCAAAACTTGTCTTCACTTGCTTCTTTGAAGTCTCTTGGTTCTATTCTGGATAAAAGACAAATATGTGCACTTTCCCTAGTATTGACAAATTTCCTTCTTGTTTGGACTTCTTTATCTGGATCTCCAAGAATCAAGTCTTCAGGATGGTTTCTTTGAACAAATTTTGATGGAGTCTTTGCTGGTGTTTTAGCTTTTGAAGGGGTTTTGGAAATCTCTTGCTCTAGTTCCTTTTCTTCTTCATCTTTAGGATCTTCTATTTCTTCACATATGCTTGGCATTTCATCATTTATCTTTTCAAATGATTTTCCTTCATCTATCTTTACATTTGCACTTTCTATAATTTTGTGAAGTCTCTTGTTGTAACATCTATATGCTTTACTCTTGGAAGAATATCCAAGAAAGATTCCTTCATCTGCTCTAGCTTCAAATTTGCCCAAATCATCTTCATCTCATCTTATATAGCATGTACTTCCAAAAATTTTGAAATACCTGACTGAT
Organism: Chamaecyparis obtusa; assembly: GCA_027943335.1. Taxonomy (NCBI): domain Eukaryota; kingdom Viridiplantae; phylum Streptophyta; class Pinopsida; order Cupressales; family Cupressaceae; genus Chamaecyparis; species Chamaecyparis obtusa. The sequence goes on along the minus strand of BSBK01001471.1, from coordinate 527,853 downwards.
GCTGGTCTCCCTTTCCATAGCTCATAAGGTGTCTTATCATGATTTACTCTTATTTGTGCCCAGTTCAAAATGTGGACTGCTGTATGTACTGCCTCCTTCCAAAAGGAATCAGCTATCTTGGATTCATTTAGCATTGCCCTTGCCATTTCTTGAACAGTTCTATTCTTTCTCTCTACAACTCCATTCTGTTGGGGAGTTCTAGGTGCTGAAAGTTGTCTTTTTATACCATTCTTTTCACAATATTCATCAAATTCATGAGAAGTAAACTCTCCACCTCTATTCGTTCTAAGGCATTTTATTTTTGCATCCATTTCATTTTCAACTAGTTTTTTGAAAGCTTTAAATTTGTCAAGCGCTTTTGATTTTTCTTTTAGAAAAGCTACCCAAGTCATCCTAGAATAGTCATCAATAAATAATATAAAATATTTTTCTCCTTGTAGGCTCATTGTCCTGGTTGGACCACAAAGGTCTGAATGAATAAGCTCAAGTGGTTTTGATGTAGAATATTCCTTGGTTTTGAATGTGCTTCTTGTTTGCTTCCCTAGTTGGCATTGTTTGCAAATGATATTTGTAGGTTTTGATAGCTTTGGTATATCTCTTACAGCTCCTTTATGACTGATTTTGACAATGTTATCAAAGTTCAAGAGTCCTAATCTTTTGTGCCATAGCCAATTTTCATCTTCTTGTACAAAGAAACATTTTTCATCATTCATTTCTTGTAAAACATACAAATTATTTGCAGTCCTACAAGCATTAGCTATTAATTTTCCATCCTTTTTAATTTCACAACCTTTAGGATAAAATGTCACATTATGCCCTTGATCACAAAGCTGACTTACACTTAGTAAGTTTTCCTTTAATCCTTTTACATACCAAACATTAGCTGTTTTTGTTTTACCATGATCTAGACTAAGAGTTCCTTTTCCTTTTATGTATCGTTTTGAGTTGTCACCAAATCTTATTGATCCTCCATTTGCTGGTTCAAAAGAGATGAATTTGCTTTTGTCCCCTGTCATGTGTCTAGAGCATCCACTATCAACGTACCACCAGTCCTTTTTATTTTGAGCATGTAGAGCTATTTGAACAAATAGCGATTTTTCTTTCTTTTTCCATACTTTCTTTTTTGGAAGATCTTCTTTCTTTGCTTGATTTGTAGGAAAGATTGTTCTACAATTGTGGGCAGCATGTCCAAAATTGTTACATTTTGAACATAAAATATCATAATTAACCAAAGGAGCAAAAGGATTTTGTGTGATGAAATTATGAATATTCTTCACTTTGCTTCTGCAGTTTAGAGCTTTATGACCAAATTTGTTACAAGAGTAGCAATATCTGTGAAATAGGTAAGAAGGATGCTGTCTATAATAGGGCCTTTTCCATTCCGTCATATTTTGTTTAGATGTTCTACATTCTAGTGCTTTGTGACCATAACAATTGCAAGAATAGCAATAACCATGAAAATTATAACTAGTTTTATCAACTTCTTTATTTTCTTTAGGCTTGTTTTCTTTTAATGATTCATTTATGACTGATTTGCTTCCTTCTTTTATGAAGCCTTTGAATGTATTATTAGTGTTTGAATTTCCTTCAAAACCAACACCTGTTTTGCTGAAAGAAGGTCTTTGACTATCAATGATATCATTTAGTTTTTCTGAACTTTTTTCAAGCTTGAGATTATTAATGGTGCATTCCTTCAACTCTCTTTCTAATTTTTCAATTTCTAGTTTTAAATTAGTTTCAGCTTGTTTAGCTTCTTCTAATTGATTCTTCAAATCTTCAATTGTTTGTTCTGATTCTTCTGCTGCTTTCGTAGCTTCCTCTTTGAGTTTTACAAGTTTTCTTTTTAGTCTTTCATTTTGTTTATATGCATAATGAAGTTCTTGGAGATCAACATCTTCTTCCTCATTACCTGATTCATTTTCCTCTTCTTCATAACTATCATTGGAGACTGCTTCAACCATGAATAGAATCTCATCCTCATCATCACTTGGGCATTCTTCGCTGCTTTCATCTGAAGAGCTGTCCTTTTTTGAATAAAAACTCTTTTTATTTTGATATCTTTTCTTCTTATTAAACTTGTTGTTACTTTTCCATTTCTTCTTTGTGTATGCTTGTTTTTCATCTTCACTTGAGTCATCATTATTTTGAGGGCATTTTGAGGCATAGTGTCCTATCTTTCCACAATTGAAACATTTGAAAGGAAACTTCCCTTTATATTTTCCACTTCCCTTTTTCAATTTTCTTAAGAAATGGGCTTCGGCTTCATCAGTTTCACTGCATGAACTATCACTTGAATTTTTTTTTTTATTCTTACCCTTTTTGGAAACTTTAAAAGATATTTCCTTCTTAGATTCCTTGCCTCCAATTCTCATTTCATAGGCAGTAAGGATTCCATGTAGCTCATCTTTAGTAAGACTATCTAGATCTTTTCTCTCTTCGATTGCTGACACTTTAGAATCAAATCTGATGGGTAGGGATCTCAAGATTTTTTCAACTACTAGCTGTTCTTCTACTTCTTCTCCAAGGGCTTTTATTGCATTAACCACTTCATCAACACGAGAGAGAAATGAGGCTATGTCTTCATCTTCCTTCATTTTCAAACTTTCGAATGTGCTTCGGTGAGTTTGAAGTTTGGCCTTCTTTACATTGTCGGTCCCTTCATAAATATTTTTCAAATTATCCCATATGTCCTTTGCAGATTTACAATGCATAACTTTTGTAAACTCTGAGTCGGCAAGATTACATAAAATAGCATGTTTTGCTTTGGCATTATTCTCACTTTTCCTTTTTCCAGCTGCATCTGTTGGTGGGTTCGCTGGTGGTGTATAACCATCTAGTACTGATTGCCAAACATCGAATCCAATAGCATTTAAATAAGCTTCCATCTTTATACTCTAAAATGCATAGTTTGTCCCATAAAAAATTGGTGTCTTGTTTTGAAAACTTTCAGCCATTTGTGCTCTTTGGATCTACCTTCAAGCTGTTAGGCTATATAGAAGGAACCTGCTCTGATACCAATTGAAGAGCACACGATTATACTGAGAGGGGGGGGGGGGTTTGAATTAGTATAATAACCTTTTTTAAATTTAAATGCTTTTATTCAAAGATAACTTCAAATACTCAAATAAATAATTATGCACATGAACACAATATTTATGTGGAAACCCAATATGGGAGAAAACCACAAAATAATTTGCTTTTATATAATATTATTCTTTTACAATGTTTGTAGGCACTAACCTACTAGAGGCTCCAACCTCTAAATTTATGAGCACCGACTCACTGGAAGCTCTAACTCCCACACTTCGCAGGCACCAACCTACTAGAAGCACCAACTCCCTCTGATTAAATTCTGAGCACCAACTCACTGCTTTCAAAATTTTCTTCCACCTGAATGCTGTTGCTAAATTCAACTGATGATGGACACAATCTGCTCTCTAAGTCAGCCAATATTTTTCTTCTAATTCTCAAATATATATATCTTTATAATAGTATATTCAAAAAATCTGAATATATAATCATTAATTTTTCTCTCCTTCATACTATTGCTGCTCTTCCTTTTATTTACACATGCTGACTTTCTTGTTTTCCTTTTTAAAATGATAGACTCATTATTTATATATGTATAAAACTTTGCATCTCTTGATATTGTGCCTTTTCATATAAAAAGGTGTCTTCTTATTTTAATTAATCTTCTTAAATAAATAATAATGCTTTCTTTGTTAAACATTTTAATCTCCTTTTTAAACTAATAATATTAACTTAAAATAAGTTAATATTCTTTTAGCAAATAAAATATCAACTGCTTTAATATTTTACGGTCCTCTTTGAATATACTTTATCCTTCGATAAAGTCTGCCGTTTTTGAAAAATGTTTGTCATACTTTCATGATATATATTAATATATATATATCAACCTTCGTATGTGCCTTAAGTGTTTTGTTCTTGCGTAATATATAATACATCAACACCTGAAGATTATTTGTATTCAAACTGTTGTGTATCTGCTGCATATAATATTTCAAAATAACTTTCGATAGTGATATTTGCCATTTGATGTTGAACCTTCAATAATTTTTGAACCTCCCAAACTTATTCAATCTTTGATACTTATTCAAGACGCTATATTAACTGCCCTGTATGTCTCAATCTATGAGACACTACATATCATGTCATGTGTGTATGCCGTTCATAATATATAAACTTAATTGAGCACAATGATTATCGAGAAGGAAGAGTACCGAGCAAGTATGTTAACCGAGGAAGGGAATTAACGAGCAGGAACAACATGATAACTGAGAAGATCAGGAAAGACTATCGAGTGATACAGGTTGAACATAAAAGTTTGATCATATTCTACTGAGCAAGAAAATGGTTTACGAAGATCGAGGTAAATGTTAGGTAAGATTTATTGGGAATGCAACATGATTGTAAATGACCCCAAGGCACAAATTGAACCAATGAAAATAAAGTAGATATTTCTTGGAAAGTGGAAATGTATATGGATCATTGATCTATTTGTCTGATTTCTAGAAGGATTCAAACCCTAATTAAGTCAAGTAATTAGGAAGCTACAAGATTACTATAAGAGGATGAATTGAGAAAAGATCAAGAGGGAGAAGAGAGTGAAGCAGAGAACACAGAGTAGAGACAAAGCATTTAAGACTATCGAGCAGAGGAAGTAGACGATTTTGGTGAAATCAATCAGAGAAAGGTAATGATACTGCAAAGATCACAAAGGATCTGACCTAGCATACATGTAAATGCATTATTACAGATCAGTTATCACATGAATACATTGTTGTTTTTGTATTCTCAAATCCCACACACTGGGTAGGCTTTAATAAGGTTTTTTTAATTGTAAATCTCTTAATAGAGTGCACACTTAATGAGTGTTACAAAATTCTTTAACTAGGTAGACTTTAGTAGGTCTTGTTTTTGTATTACTCCTAATAGAGTAAATCACCAGAAGTGATACTTTTGTATGCTCTAATTGAGCAACCTTTATGTTGTAGTAGTGAAGGATTGTGGGTGTTATCCCCACCGTAGTTTTCCCCTCTAACCAAAGATTTCTACGTGACCAAAATCATGTGTCAAATGTGTTCACGCGTGTTTTGTGTTTATGGTTGAAAGAGTTTACTTTACTTTCATTCAGTAATAAGTTGTTAAGTTTTATGCATGCAAAGCAAAAGGGATAAAACTGTTGTTGAAGGTTAAAAGTTTTATAAGGTTCTGATTCACCCCCCCTCTTAGCACCTTAACTTTCCAACAATTCTACGGATTTTAATTTTGTTGAGAGCACTAATGTTTTATAAACATTATTCCTCATCTTTTCACAGTTGATGAGCCTTTTTTCGATCCTCAACCCGAAGGCAAGTAACCTTAAATTATTCCTTCTACTAAGGAAGATACTATTAGCTTGTGGTGACTAATCAGGAAAGTACTGTACACTTTTCCTCTCGACCTCACCGGGCTCCGAGCGGGGGTTTGGGGGCGGTAGCCCCCAACAGCAGGGGTTCGGGGGCGCAGCCCCCGAGGAAATTTTTTTTGAGGCTGACTACTTTTCGGTTATTTGGGCTGACTACTTATAACTCATTCTAACCCTAAAGCGAGAAAATATTGTACAATATGGCTTAGGGTTAGGGATTTTCATTATGTATGATTTTAGTACTTGCGGTAGAATTGGGCTGTAAGGGATTACGGATTGTAATCAGGTTGTAATCACTGGATAATAATAATATTGGACTCATTGTTGGTGGACGTAGCCCAGGGATTGGGTGAACCACGTTAAATCTGTGTGTCTTGTGTTCTATTCTGTGGTTTATTATTTTCTGATATTAGTTATATTTGCACATAATTGTTATTTTTGCCTTGTTAATCCTAAAAAGTGGTATCAGAGTGAGGTTATTTCATTCATTCTTTCATCTATTCTCTGAAGCAGGTCTCACGAGTTAGTGGGAGAGTCTCTCGGTTAAGTGGGAGAAATGGCAGACGAGGGTAGGCTGAAGGTTGATAAGTTTAATGGGCAGAACTTCCAGTTATGGAAGATGCAAATGGAGGATTATCTCTATCAGAAGGATCTATGGCGGCCATTAGAGGGAGTAGCCAAGAAAGAGAAATCAATTTCTTAGGAGGATTGGGATATTTTGGATAGGAAGGCACTGGGGAGTATTTGTCTATGCCTGGCACAATCGGTAGCATTCAATATTACTAAAGCAAAGACAGCTAAAGATCTGATGGAAACCCTAGCGAAGTTGCATGAAAAGCCTTCAGCTTCAAACAAGGTATTTCTTATGAAGCGTTTATTTAATATGAAAATGGTAGAAGGTGGATCAGTTACTGATCATTTGAATGAGTTTAATATAGTTACAAGTCAATTAACCTCAGTTAAAATTACTTTTGATGAAGAGGTTAGGGCTCTCTTGATTTTGTGTTCTTTGCCAGAAAGCTGGAATGGCTTGGTAATGGCTGTTAGTAATTCTATTTCTAGTTCTAATACCCTAAAGTATGATGATGTTATTGGTGTTATATTGAGTGAAGAAATTCGTAGGAAAAGCTCAGGGGCATCCACATCGAGTAGTGTATTGAACACAGAAAGCAGAGGCAGAACAAGAGATAGAGGAAACAACTCTGAAAATCATGGGAAATCAAGAGGAAAATCAAAGGGAAAGAGGTCCAAATCTAAAGGGCCAAATGATTGCTGGTACTGTGGAAACCAGGTCATAAGAAGAAAGATTGTTGGTCTCGGAAGAAAGATCAAGGAGACAAAAATGATGGAAACAAGGAGGCAAATATGGTAAGTAACAAATCCGAGGAGGATGCTTTGCTCTTGTCCTTAGAAAGTATTGATGATTCATGGGTTTTAGATTCTGGGGCTTCATTTCATGCTACACCCCATAGAAGTTATTTTGTTGATTATGTCCAAGGGGATTTTGGGCTAGTTTATTTGGGAGATAATGAACCCTGTCAGATTGTTGGAAAGGGAAAAATTAAGATTAAGTTGCAGAATGGGAATCATTGGCTACTACAAGAGGTAAGACATGTTCCAAGGCCGAGTAAAAATTTAATTTCAGTAGGGCAACTGGGTGATGAGGGTTGCACAATTACTTTTAATGATAAAAATTGGAAAGTTTCAAAAGGTTCTTTAGTAGTAGAAAAAGGTGTGAAAGTAGGCACCTTATATCTTTGTATAGGTCATACTGTTCCTTCTACTTTAATTGTTTCAGAAGATAATGAATATTCAGGAACAGTGGCTGCAATTGAGCAGGAAGAACATCAAACTGTTGCTGTAGATTCTGACACAGCACTGTGGCACAACAGACTCGGGCACATGAGTGAAAAAGGTATGAAATTACTTCATTCAAAGAAAGTTTTACCTGGTCTGAAATGTGTCAATATGGATTTCTGTGAAAGTTGTGTTTATGGAAAACAAAAGAGAGTTAGTTTTGTGAAGAGTGGGAAGGAAAAGAAAAATGAGAGATTAGAGCTTGTGCATACAGATGTATGGGGACCAGCTCAGGTATCTTCCCTTGGTGGCTCTTTGTATTATGTTACATTTATAGATGATGCAACAAGAAAAGTATGGATTTATTTTCTTAGACAGAAATCTGATGTATTTCAAACTTTTAAGAAATGGAAATGCTTGGTTGAGAATGAGACTAGTAAAAAGTTAAAATGTCTCAGATCTGATAATGGTGGTGAGTATTGCAGCACAGCATTTGAAGAATATTGTTCCTCTAATGGTATTGTTCCTCTAATGGTATTCGTAGGCAGAAAACTGTACCAAGGACTCCACAAGAAAATGGAGTGGCTGAACGCATGAACAGGACAATAATGGAGCATGCAAGGAGTATGAGGTTGCATGCTAGGTTGCCCAAAAATATGTGGGTAGAGGTAGTGAACACTGCTGTTTATTTAATCAATAGATGCCCCTCTACTCCTTTGGACTGTGGTATTCCAGAGGAAGCATGAAGTGGTAAGAAGGTGAGTTATTCTTTTCTCAAAACCTTTGGTTGTGAAGCTTTTGCACTTATAGATTCTGAAAATAGAACCAAGCTGGAAGCTAAGTCAAAGAAATGTGTATTTGTTGGGTATGGCATTGATGAATTTGGTTATAGGCTTTGGGATTTTGAAAATCATAAAATTGTAAGAAGCAGGGATGTCATATTCAATGAGAAAGTATTGTACACAGATTTGTTGCTGCAGCATGAGAAGAAAGAAAATGACTATGTAGTACTGGATGATACTCCACAAGTTCATGTTCCAGTAGTTCCTTATGCTCTGCAACAACAGCAACAACAAATACCACACACCCCAGTGAGTGTTAGACGGTCAACAAGGCTAAGTAGACCTCCAGAAAGATTTTCTCCATCTTTGTATTCTATTTTTTTAATAGATGCTGGTGAACCTGAATGTTATAATGAAGCTGTGCAGGTGGATACAAAGCTTTAGTGGGAGTCTGCAATGACAGATGAAATGGACTCTTTGCTAAAAAATCAGACATGAGATTTATGTAAGTTACCTGTAGGTAAAAGGGCTTTACAGAATAAATGGGTTTACAGGATAAAAGAAGAGGATGGAGGTACGAAAAGATTTAAAGCCAGATTAGTCGTAAAAGGATTTGCACAGAAACATGGTATTGATTTTGATGAGATATTTTCTCCAGTTGTTAAAATGACTTCTATTCGTACTGTTTTAAGTATTGTGGCTACTGAAGATTTGCATTTAGAGCAACTTGATGTTAAAACAACCTTTCTTCATGGTGATTTGGATGAAGAAATATATATGGTTCAGCCACAAGGATTTGAGGTCAAGGGTAAGGAGAATTTGGTGTGCAGATTGCAGAAAAATTTATATGACTTGAAGCAAGCACCTCGGCAATGGTATATTAAATTTGACACTTTTATGAATGGGCATGGATATAGTCGGTGTCATTCTGACCATTGTGTTTATTTTAAGAGGTTGGATGATGACAGCTACATTATTTTATGTTTATATGTTGATGATATGCTTGTAGTTGGGTCTAACATGAATCACATTAAGGGGTTGAAACAACAGTTAGCAAAATATTTTGCTATGAAGGATTTGGGGGCAGCAAAACAAATCCTTGGTATGAAAATTTGTAGAGATAGGAAAAATAGGAAATTGTCTCTATCTCAGGCTGATTATATTGAGAAGGTGTTGCAACATTTCTCTATGGAAAATGCCAAAGCTGTCAGCACACCTTTGCCTGGTCATTTGAAATTGACTAAGGATATGTGTCCCAAGACACCAGAAGAAGAGACTAAAATATTTAAGGTACCTTATGCTTCAGCTGTAGGGAGCTTAATGTATGCTATGGTATGTACTAGGCCTGATATTGCACACGCAGTGGGAGTCGTTAGCCGTTATATGAGTAACCCTGGTATTGAGCATTGGAATGCAGTCAAATGGATTCTCAGATATTTGAGAGGCACATCCAGTAAGTGTTTACACTTTGGGGGTTCTACTACTACTGTACAAGGCTATGTTGACTCAAATTTGGCAGGAGATATAGATAGTAGGCGGAGTACTACAGGTTATATATTTACTGTTGGTGGGACATCAGTGAGTTGGATTTCTCGACTACAAAAGGTGGTTGCTTTATCCACTACAGAGGCAGAGTATGTTGCTACTACAGAGGCAGCCAAGGAGATGATATGGCTTCAATTCTTCATGGAAGAATTGGGACATCCACAAAAGGATAATTTTCTACATACAGATAGCCAAAGTGCCATTCATCTTGCAAAGAATTCTGCTTTGCACTTAAAGACAAAACACATACAGTTGCGGTACCATTTCATTCGATCAGTTTTGGATGATGGACAGTTAAGGCTGGAAAAGATTCATACTGATGATAATCCAGCAGATATGTTTACAAAGGTAGTAATAAGGGAGAAGTTGAACTCATGTTCAGCTTCAGTTGGTCTTCTAGACTGAACAAAATAAAGGAACAGCTGAGTCCAAGGTGGTTTAATCCAGTGGGAGCCTCATGTGGGTAGCGGTATTGCTACAGGATCAGTCTCCAAGTGGGAGGTTTTTTAGTATAGTGTGGATACTGATCAGTCACCAAGTGGGAGATTGTTAGCTTGTGGTGACTAATTAGGAAAGTACTATCCAGGAAAGTACTGTACACTTTTCCTCCCGACCTCGCTGGGCCCCGAGTAGGGGTTTGGGGGCGTAGCCCCTGAGGAATTTTTTTTTGAGGCCGACTACTTTTTGATTATTTGGGCTGACTACTTATAACTCATTCTAACCCTAAAGCGGGAAAATATTGTACAATATGGCTTAGGGTTAGGGATTTTCATTATGTATGATTTTAGTACTTGCGGTAGAATTGGGCTATAAGGGATTATGGATTGTAATCAGGTTGTAATCACTGGATAATAATAATATTGGACTCACTGTTGGTGGACGTAGCCCAGGGATTGGGTGAACCACGTTAAATCTGTGTGTCTTGTGTTCTATTCTATGTGGTTTATTATTTTCTGATATTAGTTATATTTACACATAATTGTTATTTCTGCCTTGTTAATCCTAAAAGATACTGAACTTGTCTTGTCACTATAGGATACTCTTGTTTTTGTGGTTGTTTCTCATTGTATGGCATCCGTAGCTTTCAATCTATAGCCCTTAAACATCTCTTCAAGTTGTTACTTATCCTACATGAGATAGTCTATGGATTGTAATTTTATTTGAGAGAACTAATGTTTTACAAGAAGTGGTGTATAAGAGGAGAAGGCCGTTCCATGGGGCTAAGGGATCTAAATTGGAATTGGGGTCTAAGTCCCTTTTGGATCTACATTAGAGCTCTCAATAAATTTAAATGGACCAAAATGAACTTAGACCCTAATTCCAATTTAGATCCATTAGCTCCCTAGTTAGGTCCATAGAATGACCTTTTCCTCCTATACACCACTGCCTATAAAACATTAGTGCTCTCAACAAAATTATAATCCATAGATTATCTCATGTAGGATGAGTACCAACTTGAAACATCACCAAAGAGATGTTTAAGGGATACAGAGTGAAAGCTACAGATGCCATACAATGAGCAACAAAAACAAAAACAAAAGTATCCTATAGTGACAGGACAAGTTCAGACTCTTCCTTAATAGAAGGAATAATTTAAGGTCACTTGCCTTTGGGTTGAGGATCGGAAAAAGGATCATCAACTGTGAAATGATGGGGAATAACATTTAACCACAACGAAATTGAAAACATACCAAATGCCTTTCCGTATGGATTATGACCAATTTGCAATCGCATGAAAAGGTCATGGTGGGTGGGCATATAACATGGATCAATCAATAGAAACTATCATAACATATTTTGAATTTTATTAATAATAAAGAAATTGTACTTATTTTTCCCTTCATATGTATAATAAAGAAATTATAAAATCTTTTTTTTCCTTAGTAGGTATGATAAAGTTTTTAAAAATAAATATTTGGTAATTTAATTTTATTGGTGTTTTATATTTTGCTTAGTTATATTTTTTAAATAATATTTTCTAAATTTATTGCATGTCCTATCAATTGAAAATTTAAATGTTAAATTACATTTTGAATTGTAACCTGAATCTGATATAAAAACTATAGTTTTCAGTTAAAGAAAAAGTAAGTTTTGAAGGGACCTGAAACCCTTTACACTTAGATTTTGAATGGATCTGGAACCAAAGAAATACAACGTTCTGACAAGATAAAAAGCATGAAGCACCAGACAACTAGAGAAACAAGAGCTCAAAAGACTAACTAGAGGAACCAATTGACACCTACAAGAAAAGACTCACAAAAGATATACCATGATAGTTCAAATAATACTAAGGTGAGAGTTTTAACAATAGGATCCCACAACTTGGAAAGACCAGAGAAACTCTAGCCCAGAAAACCACATCAAGATTTACTCTTAGCACCGCTCTTGTGAGAGCGAAGAGTCATATCAAAAGAAGGTGAGGATTTCTTGATTTTATTTCCTTTAACAATAGTCCAACCCTCTTCAACCTTGGCAACAACATCTTTCCAATCCAATAAGCCCAACTATGGGAAACCCCCATCCTAAGATAAAAATTTGACAACACCCATCGACATAGAATCAACAACCAAGGGACTAATAGAGGATGTAGACACCAAGGGCCTATTCCGCCCATATCTAGATAAACAATAGGAGAGGCGTGAGATAAAGAACCAACCACAACAACCACTCCACCAGTAGCCGGATTAGGCCTCAGAAACAATTGTAATAATAGTCTAAGGCACAAATGCCTCAACAACCCCACCATCATAAACTAGATCCACCAAAGGAGAAGAAGTAGAAAGATGATCCTCCATAACCACTTGGGAGAAACTCCTCTAGATATCCTATTTATTCTCAACCATGTGTTGAGATGAAGCACAATTCCACCATGAAACTGCAGATTTATTTTTTCCTAACCCACACTGAGCTGCCATAGGCCCAGTTTTAAAACATCTTCTACATCTGAAGGTAATCCCTTCATAATCCAAGGTTTGATTCCAACTTCCTTTAGAGGAATTGATAACAATCTCCACAAGAAGCCCTTTAGAAATATCCATATCAACTAGAATAGGAGAAAATGTGGAATGAAAAATATTAGATCACTATCCACCATCAGAAAATTCCCCAGAGTATTACTGACCTCCTCTAAAAGAGAGTCAACCCATAAGTGAAGGGGGAGGTAAGGTGGCCGAACCCATATTGGAATCTTAATAAAAGTATCTAAAGAAGGGTTAAAATCAGAATGCCAAGGTTTTACCATAAGCATAAAATGATCCTCTCAGCTAAAGAAATAATCACACAAAATTTTATTTATGTCCTCAACATCTTCAAATTTAGCAATAAAAAAACCTTTGGCCATAGGATAAATATGCACAGCACCAACAAGGAGGGGTTCCTAGTGTTGTAAGATCTAGACATGTAGCTTCAGAAGACTAGGTGAAAACCCCCAGAATTGACAGATCAAAGCATGGACAAGAAAATAGAGGCGTTATGATCTATTTCCTCCTCCATATCCTTATCCAATGAAATGGAAATAGGCTTTGAGACAATGAAAGACCCACACTCAATACTCAACTTCTTCAGCTTTGCATCCCTAGAGTCAGAAGCTGTCTCAACAAAAACCACATGAGGAGTCATCTCTCCAGCCGCTAAATGGATAGAAGCTAAAGAAACATCATCAACCACGATGGAGGGGGAACCCACCACACCCATGACCCCTTTGAAACATTCCCATTCATCGAAGAGGACTGAACATCATTAATATAAACCTCCACAAAAGACTTGGTAGCTCTAGATGCAGGCGCCAAACCAGACTGAGGTGACTGGACAACACCCGGTCCATTAGAAACAACCACCGACGAAGTAGATTTAATGATAGAAGCCCTAGTGGCATTGAAATGAGGTAGAACTCCCTCATTTGATGATCCACCTCCAACGCAAACATAAGCTAGATGAGACGAAACTCTAACTTGTTGATCACCCCCCACAAAGGGCCCAACATCGTGATTTCCATCTGTCGTAGATGCAAGACTGGAGGAAACCCTAATGACACCAGGAGGCGATGACATTGTGAAAAATAATAAAGATAAAAACTATAGTTTAATTCAACAATTTTATTTGCTTTTTTGTTTGTTAATTATTTAAGATTAATATCTTCTCTCAAAATCCCTGGTATAATTTTTTTAAAAACTGTAATTCATTAATTGGAAAAATTTCCAATGATTTTCTCTTTTGAATTTTAAACTTCTAAAAATGTTTATTAACTTATTATTTTTTTATTAATTGATTATTTTTATTTTTTTTAAGTTTTATTTTTGGTTGGTAAAATATGTATTTTATTAATATAATATAAAGTAAGGTCTACAATACTTGAAAATGATAATATCAGAATGTTGTTGACATCATCCACAAACCACATCCAAAATTGCCAAGATTCAACTACGTGCAAGCCAAACCCTAGATTCATACAATAATACCTAGATGATATACAAATTGTCCAAAAAATCATGCCTATACATGCTTGCATCCAACACCAACCAAAAGACTAAGTACCAATTTTTTTAGAAGACAAAAAATAATGACATCAGAACCTATGGAGCAAGTGGCAAATGACAGAAAGGGGTACTAACCCACCCTTTCTCAGAGTTGACACCCTCAGGTACGTCCATGTCCTCGTCCAAAAGATATACCACACCCATGAGCCATTCCATGCCCCTTTCCTTGATGGGCACTCCCCCTCAATGACCATGAACAATTGCCCTCCTTTGCTCCTGCACATTTCTTCTCATGCCCTAGCTAGTCAAAACCTAAATAGGTTTGGATTCGTTTGGTCCTTGGGGATACCAGTGACAATAACCAGCTCCCAGTTGTGAACGTTATCCATAATGCATTCCCAATATTTTTGTGCCTCCTCTTTCTGTTCCAGAATGTTGCCAAGTGCTTTGTGGAGAAGGAAAGGATGTAAGTGATGAGGCACACTCGGGGAATCAATCCAGTCCCCATGAATGGAAATGAAACCATGACTCAAGACAACACATGCCAAAATCTACTCTATACCAACACACCACTCCGACCAAACACCTCTCCACCACCCTTTTCACCTCCGTCCTTTTAATTAAAATGAAGGCTCCATGCACAAAAAAAACAAGAGATGTCTATGTGTGAAAATAAAACTTTGACACCAAAAATTTGATTCCCAACAAGGCCCGAACCAATACGAGGAAGAAAGGGTCACAAATTGAAATGAAGACCCCATGCACAAAAAAACAAGAGATGTCCTTGTTTTTATGAAAACATAACTTCAACACCAAAAAATTGATTCCCAACAAGGCCTAGACCATATGATGAAGAAATGGTTACACATAGAAAACACATTCTTCAAACGTTTCTACAAAACATGGCCTTAAGAAATCCATTTGCTGCTTCAAATAGTTGAAGGAAAAATTGACCTCCATATCACCTTCCCATCACTGTCACTCAACATACACATGTTGCAAACTCAACGAAGACAACAAAATGTACACCTTGAATTTGATGAAAATAATGTAGTTGCATCAAAACATTCACCCGACATTCAATGCAGAGTATTGGTTCATGTGTAATGTCAACCCAAAACTCCCAAATTATGCCAACCTTGCAAATCAATGTCATTGATGTTAGACACCTTTTGACATACTCATCGAATTTCTGCCAGATTTGATCCAAACCGCTCTGCAAAGGTCACCACTATCTTGGATAAGGAGTTTGTAAACGCATTGCCCTCTCTGTAAATGTGGTAAATTTTTTAAATTTTTGAAGGCACCAAGTTTTTACCAAATTATAGTGATAACTTTATCAAGTTTCCATACTTGAGCTCTACCATTGGCGATCACATTGACTATCACCTGTGAATCCCCTTCTAGGTGCAATTGTTCCACATGTAGTTTGGTCACCAAATCAATTGCAAGCAACCAAAATTGAACTTCCGCTTCATTGTTTGTTCCTTCCGCCAACCTCTTTGTCTCTATTGCTAGAATATTTCCAGTTGAATCGCGTGTGACACAACTAGCCCCTCAAGGGCTCGAGTTTCCCTTTGATGCCTTGTCAAAATTGATCTTGATCCATCCCAATTTTGGTTTTTCCACTGAACCAGAGCCCTTGCCTTGGGATAAGTTTATTAATTGATTATTACACTACGATATTTTTTAATTAATTAAGGGCCCATTTTGTGCACGAAATTAATTTATCCAGAATAGGCCTATTCTAGAATAAGGACCTATTCTTGGATTAATTAATCATGAAAACGAAAGCTAGAATAATCTATTCTGTGTTTGGATCCCATAATGTGGAATTGGAATAAGGATTATTTTTCATTTTTTTAATTAATTTGAACAATATGTATTTTAACTTAGTAAAAAAAAATATTTTCTTACAAATTTTAATTTTTGAACTTATCATTTTTGGTGCTGGTTTTTTAATTAAAATATATATGTATTTTTAACTTATATATTTTTAAATTAAAATATGTATTATTAGCTTAGAAAAAAATTATTAAAAAAATTATTTAAAAAAAATTATAAATTTTTTTAATAAAAAAATAAGACTATAATCGCTTAACCGTTCACTTACGGACCCGAAAAACTTATACATTTTGTTGTAATTTCGAATCCATGAAAAGCTTATTCTGGAATATTAAATGAATTCCAAGTTTTTTTTGGAATTAATTAATCCAAGCATTGACCCAAAAATGGGGATTAACTTTCTAATTCGGGAATTCAAAAAATGGCTACAAATGGTGAATTACTTAATTCTCGCATTAAATAATGACTATTCTAGGTTAATACTAGGAACCAAACGGGCCCTAAGAGTAAGTTAAAATTAGCGCTACTTTATAGATCCAAATTATTGTTAATTTTTTTAGGGGTTCTTGGACTTTTCAATTTTCAAATTTCTTGTTATACTTTGAAAATGTGAAGAATGACAATAATTATCAAGTTATATTTGATTTTTCTTATTTCATATTGAAGGGCTTGTAGATGTTGTAAATAAAAATGTAATATTTTATCAAAAAGATTTATCCAAATATGATGAATTGAATATATCGTTGGTGATACTTTTGAAATTATTGATTTGAATATAAGTGGATGTTGCATTTAAATTGCTACTTTTTATTTTGAAAATTAAATAAGCCAAAAAAGGGTGCTACCCCTTACACAACCACAACCTAAAGGCGTCAAAGAGCAAAAATTACAGGCCATCAATGACGCATATAAAACACAACAGATGTTGATGAAGACAAAAAAGATTGAAAACTTAGTACAAAGGCTAAAATCCTTCCAGTGGGAAGGCCACTCTTAAACACAAGTGACAAAGAGAGAGAGAGAGTTAAAAGAATAATTCTTCTTATGTCGTTAGACAACTGTCCAGGTGATGTTATCCTTAGGATCCCTAATGAAAGAAACTTCTCTAGGGAAGCTGTGAACACAACGACTAGAGTGCTTAAAAAGTTGTGCAATGGTAGTAGAAGCTTGGAGCTGAGAAGGAGGAGAGGAATGGTCAACATGGATAGAGGGGGATACACCTGTAGTAGTAGGGGCGTCACCCAAACTTGGAGCAGGATCATGACTTAGATTAACAATATAAACTTGACCTCAATTTGTAGCAGAGGCATCACCCAGATTTTTAGTAGGGGTTTCATCTTCATCATTAGCTTGTGAGAATTCCTTAGATGAAGAATCAAAGGGAGAATCTGAAGTGTGGATGATCAAATGATTCTCATTTACATCCTTCCACCAAGTAGTAGTGCTTTTTCAATGCATAAGATAATAGTCTGTAGCCATATGCCCAGAAGAGAAGCAAAAATTGCTACTATTGTATATTGACTCTATACTAATTATTTTTTTGAACTCGTTGAAAAAACTAATGCCATTCTTTTTGTGCCATTGACATGCTTCCACAATGTGAATGTAGTGGTTATATAATGTAGATTTTAGTCTATAATAATGAGGTAAATACATTAATGTTTATGGCCCTTGATGAGTTGAGAAGTTTCCAAGTAGTTGCACGATAAATATTGGATGATATATGCCTGTGGTTGTAGAGGTGAAGATTTGATGGATGTTATAATTTTTACATGATTCATAATACCTATGTGTACCATTTCCTCAACCACATTTTTTTGTGGGCTTAATAATTCCCTCAATGCACATGTAATGTTTTCATGGAGTGATTTGACCATTATTATATGAAGTAACAATTGAAAATAGATTAGAGATATCTAAGCGGTCATTGCCATTTGGAATGAGGATTGCATATTTGATGAAGTTTTCTATGTTTCTAAAGAGAGCCAATGTAAATATTAAAAAGGACATCATATCATTAAAGTTTATTCTAATGGCTCTTTTGAGCACCAAATAGGATGACATCCATTTTTTTGCACTTAATCACCATTAATGATAGAGAATTCTCTTAGCCACCCACATCGCTTCAATAGCTTATTTTCAATCCACATCCATTTTATGTAGAAATGTGTCTATACCATTGATCTTTGTGTGTTATAATTCTACGAGTTAGGGTTTTGTCTAGTTGGGTATAATGACATATTTTGGGTCTCAGTATAAGGCAACAAGTAATGCTAAGGCAAAGAGTAGGAAAAGAAATCAGAGCCAAGTGAATTTGAAGGGAAAATAATAATTTATAGTGCAACTACAAGAAGGTTATAGATTATATCATGTTTTTGATATTAAAGAAACCAATAACAAGGGGGATGACACATTAAAACAAGACCTACCAATAGATTAGCAAGCCATTAACAACACATTGTCAATAGGGCAGGTGTTGACAAGAAATACAAATCTAATAGAGAAAACAAAGCACAAAGACTCTTGCCCAACTAGGAGAGAAAAATTCATGCCACAAGAGGAGGAGGGAGAGAGTTCTTTCTTCACCTTCAGACAACTGTCCAGAAAATACTATCTTTAGGCTCCCCAACGAAGGAGACTCCATTAGGGAAATTGTCAGCACAACGACCAAATTTTTGTAGAAGATGAGCAATGTCAGTAAAACCAAGGTGCAATGTGACAAAAACAATGGAGGGAGAAGAAGTGTCCTCATGGCCAGAGGGAAAAGCACCCGCACCAATGAGGACATCAACAAGGTTGCAACAATACTTGGGTCAACAACAGAAGCTTGGCCATGATTAACAGGAGGGTCAGCGTCAATAGTTTTTGCAAGAGTTTTTCCTCGTCAGTAGATTGTGGGTCCTCAAAGGAGGATTTAGAGATGGAGTCAATAACGTAGACTCTCAAATGCTCATTAGCAACAACCTTCCACCACGAAGAATCACCTTTGCGGCAAAGAAGAGAACAATCAAAAGCCATGTGACGAGTAGAGAAGAAACGCCGACAACGGAAGGGAAGACCCTCATAATTCAACGCTCGAGTCCAAGGTCTATTCCAAACCATGAGAACCATGTCCCATGGGAGTGGTTGGGACACATCCAAATAAACCAAGATACAAGGGAGTAGAATGGCCTAAAGTTGTTGTAGTAACATCCACTTTCAAGAATCAACCAATGGAGTTCCCAATAGCCTCAAAGAAAGACATCTCCTAGAAATAAAGTGGAAGATAAGGAAGGAAAACCCACCCTGAACACACGTTGAGTGGTTTAGTGAGAGGATTGAATGAAATTGTCTAGGGTTTGACAAAAAGGGAATGATTCTCCCAAACCCACAACTTGTTCAAGATCAAATCTTGATCTTTAGAAGAAGAGAAAGAAGCGATAAAAAACCCTTTAGCATAGGGGTAAAGCTCAATATCACCAAAGACTAAAGGTTTCTAAGATTTGGTAGTCCAACAATGTAAGTTTGAGAGAGGGCCAGAGGCCTGTAAATCTACCAACCAAGCCACGTTGTTGGTAGAAGTCAAAATTCTCCACCACATCAGGGCCACAAAAAACAATAGGTGAAGCTTTGACACAAGAAATGGGGGGAACTTTCTCCTTCGGAGGGGTAGATTTTTTGGCATGAGCGTAGCTCCTACCACTAGAAGTAGTAGTAGTTTTACGAGTGGGAACCTCTCCCCTGGTAGCATCACCACTAGAAAAAACAAAATAAGATGGGGCTCCAAGAGGAGAAGAAGAACCCAATAAAGAGAGTCCTCCGTCAGGGAAAGCATCCAGAAGGCTAAGAACAGGAGCATCAGAGCCCCCAGATACCAAAGGGGTTACCATCAAAACATTCATGAGGGCCTTAGAAGGGGATGCCACAAAAGCATCCAATTTAGAAGACACACCAGGAGCAACAACCACACGCCCAAACACAGATCAAAGCATAAAACAGACAAGCCCTCCAACACTAGGACCCAATGTAGCCTCTAGAAAAAGCAAAGAGTGCTCAAACATGGCAAGGAAACTGTTGCCTGAGCGAGACATAGAACTGAACCCCCCGATGGTAGGAAGAGGAGCACCATTCGTAGAAGTAACATTTGAAATTAGTGAGTAGGAAGGAACGTTGGAGAGAGTAGCGAGCCCCATTAGAATATTTAGAGATTATATCATGTTATTATAGAGGTTATTGTTCACTAGTTAGTTATTTTTATTTCTTCACTAGTGTATAAGAAAACTAAAACTAAAAATATAAATTGTAAGATAAATACAAATTGTAAGATGTTTTCTCTAACTTGCCAAAGAGAAGGAAAATGATGTATACTTTCATGTTCCACCTACTCTGATAAAAAAATGAATTTAGAACATTTAAGCAATATCACTATTTAGAACACTTACTGAACCTGATGATAAGGATATCTTTAGTAGCTTTGAAAGTTCAAAAGAAAAATAAGAACCTTAACTTCAATATTTAAGGAGGTCGACATGAGTTTGGAAGTAGCTTGAAAATTTTGACTTTTCATTTTTGGATCTAGTTGTATTTTTGCCTTGATTATTGACATGGATAAGCCAATGACTATAAAGGTGGATATGGGTATGAGGGGTGTATATTCCTAGATGAAACCCATAGGTGAAGAGATGGTTATATTAAATAAAAAATACATGGGATTGGTTACCTTTTCTTGAAGGATGTAAACCTGTTGGATGCAAATGGATGTTCAAGAAAAACTTATTCTTTATGGAAATACTGAGAATCATAAAAAATATTTGGTCACAAAATTGTATTCATAGGTGGAGGGAATTAAATATGGTGAGACATTATGTCCTATTGCAAACCTTACATCCATTCAAATTCTATTATCATTTGTTGTATCGCATGATTTAGAACTTGACCAAATGGATGCGAAGACAACATTTCTTCATGGCAATTTTGAAGAAGAAATATGTCATAGATAGAGCATTGTTGAAAAATATATGTTCTAATATCAAAGGTTGGGAAATTGAATTTATATCTAAATAATAAATCAAATAATGAGATACAAGGCTTGAATTATTACAAAATGAAAATCTAAACTTAAATGTAAATATGAAATTAAGTTGATTTAATATGAAATTACCATGCTTAGATCCATCTTATTTATGATGCTAAAAATGAGCACTCATATCATGTGTATTAACACTACCTTATGTGAACTTATAACATAAATAAACAAAGAACAACATTACCATAAAATAGAAACAATAAGGCACAAATAAGAAACGTAAGAGCATCACATAACACAAGATTTATTTGGAGAAACCCTTGCAAGAACAAACTCCACCAAGAAGAGAGGTCAAGTTTGCATTATTCTTGAAATACGATTACAATATATCACACATTTACATTCTCCTCTTTATCTCCAAAATGAAAACAACTATGTATTTGCAAACAACCTCTTTATGTGTCCACCCATTCTTATTCCTATAGAGTAACTTTACATTCAACTAGTCTTCTGTTATTTCTATATCCAAAGAGTTATTTATATAGACATGAAAAGAGCATCAAAACACCAAAAATATATTCCAAAGAAGACCCTTCATTCTAGATGTCCTCAACCCTTGGATCACCTACTTGAAATATGAAAGGATATGTTGGATCAATTACTTTTTATCCAACTTTATCACCTCTTATGAATGTCATACAAACAATAATGCGAATAAAGTTTACAAATTATTTTCTCAACACACACACACACACACTAAGTGCCTTAGAACACTTTCAAAGGATGTTGGAACCATGTCATAGGATTTACAAGGTATATGACACCTTAATTCTAAAATTCCCCCGCTTGAATTCATATATTATAAATACACCTATATGAATCACAAATAGGGAATAACATTTTTACTCATCCATGTACCATCTGAATCTAACAAAATAGGGAATAGCATTTTTTACTCATCCATGTACCATCTGAATCTAACAAAATAAATGTAGAAGAAACCATGATGATTAGCAATAAAAAATTTCTCACATCCTCCAACATGCTACATATTTAAGAAAAAAGAACATGCCAAGGTCAACCATATAAACTGTTACTAATACCTACACTATAATTTACATGAACATAAGAACCAAATCCAACTGATAACATATACTATGAGTAGTTTCCTTAATCATACCACCTGGCATAACAATGACAAAAAATTGTTCATCCAAGCTAACTACACCTCAAACCAGGGTATACTAATCATAGGTAGAAATTTATAATATAAAATATCAACTCAAAACTATAATCAAGTATCTATATCCTGTCCTCTTATCTCAAAGAAACATACCAATGCACAAATGACCATAAACAAGGTCAACTAACAAAGTCTACATTATCTTTCCACTTGGTGCCTTTTTTCCTGTCCCTTTTTTGCTTTGTTTTGATGGTTACGTCTCTGTGGTAGTCTATCTCTCACCATGCCTGTGACCTATTTCATCGTATGTTTTTGCTTCCTTAAGACTTGAACTCTATTTTGCTATATTTTAAGTTGTTGTGGGTTTCAGGAACCCTGTAAAACCTATTTTACTTAATAAAAAACAAAGTCTACATTATCACTAAAGTAGTCTTGTTCATATAAATAGTCCATATGCAAGTTATCACATTAGAAAAAAATGGTAGCTAATCCACAACCTACATAACTCGTAGATCCAAACCCAATGAAACGTGTAAAATCATCATCACATAATCAAAATGCCAAGATATCAAAGAGGACAACCATACATGTATCCAAAAAATTCTACTATACGTGTAATGACAAATATGAGAATAGATCAAAGAATACCAAGTCTATCTATTTATAATACTAAACATAGAGGATGTGGGTAACTCTTCTATTTCATATTGTCAAGGAGATATTCTATGATACATAAATAATGAACACAAATATGTTGCAATACCTCTCTCACCACTAGTCTCCATAACTCTCCCAAGTTCTTTGCATTCAAACATGTAAAAACAAACATCCAGAAAGAATAACAAGACCAAAGAGAGAACTTGCAAATCAAACAATTTCCTTTTTCCACAAAAACATGTACCAAGATGTGTAATGTAATATCTCCTTTACCATTCCAAAATTGAAAGGATATAACATCTAACATTCAAATAAAATAAAAATATTGTAGCAATAGATGTAAACCTCAATTAGTGAAGCTAGATTAAAAATCCAATCATTCCCACAATAAAAAAGGATATGGCCAAAGCCACATATCATTTCTTGTACCTATCTAAATAATTCCTCAAAACTAGGTCTACAGATCAAGACCAAATCACAAAGAGAATAACAAAAACCCATACAAATAGGCATCTTCTACCTAACAAGTTCTCTTAACATTATTTTTAAGAATATATTATATGAGAAGACAAGATACAAATGAAGAATTTAGTTAATAATCGAGTGTGCCATACCTTTCAGGTCATTCATATATTGAGTAGACCAAGAAAGGGATACAAGATTTCCAGGTGCACACAAAACCAACTAATAAAATCTTACAATAGATGATAATATTCTCTTCAATTTCATAATGGATTCACATCCATAACTAGGTGTAACTGATCATCAATATTTTTGTTAAAATCATCATCAAAGAGTAACCATATCAACACATAATATCCATAAAATATAGATACATTAGCCTTACCCAAGTCTTGACAGTCTCCATGATCATCCACCAATCAACCCAAGCCAACTGTGACTTACAAAATTATGAAGCTCTAAGAAGATGATTAATACTTAAAACCAAAGAGAACCAACACTTGACCATTGTTGAGGCACATGCTTTGTAAAGGTTTCGGGTCCTATCAAAACCTGTTTTTACTTAACCAAAACACTTGACCATTGTTAAAATTCTAACTATAGAATTAGGAATGAACATGAAATTGTGATATATAATATCCTTAAATTAATATCATATGAACCAAAGAAGATATCATAAATTGATGCCTCACTGAAGAATCAAAAGTCTTCCATGTAAAACCAATACGTCACCATAGCCAATCACATGAATAACCACCCATCATCAAATGATGAATCCACATCACTAACAAAGACCCCATTGAACCAAGTGACCAATCTCTCTAAGCATCATAATAAACATATCTTAATTGATGATCCTTCGTGGCCCCAACATGATCAAAGAAAATTAACACCAAGAGCTCCCAAAGAGAATAGTCAAATCACAATCTCAAAACCAATAAGATTCAATACTACACATCCTCTATCAATAGAACCCAAGATGCCTAAATTTCACTAAAATCTAATGACAATTTTAGAGCTCCACATGAAAACAATTGCTATTGTAAAATACCACCCACCTTCTAGTCAAAGATTATCCATGTCACACTATACACTATGACAACAACAAACTAGAATCAAAATTAAAAAAAAGATAGAACACCCATGTAACTACACAAAGCTCCCACTAAAAGTGATACTGAGTTATACATAGAACCATGATTTATATACTTATGAAAACTCCATTTAAGGTGAGTAGAGATCCTCATGCACCATAAACTACTACTAAGATTCAAATGCACAACTATATTAGGTACTTCTAAAAATTATTTTCTTAGTCCAATCAACATACCAATGTAATAATAGTGACCAACAATAAGACCTACCAAATAAAAACCTCATCAGATAATTTAAAATATCAAAACATATGCAACATCTCAAAGGATAAATACTTAATCAGTGCTCTAATTTAAAATAAAAATAGATTTAACCCCTGTATCAATGTCATGCAAAGTATAGATAGTTAGGCATAATATATGGATTTCCAAGAATCAAACACAAAGATCAGTGCTAGATTTAAACTTCCAAACAAACCCATTTATATAGATCAATAAAAAACCTCCACAAATCTATACAAACCTATGCTTATCTTATCTAGAAAACCCTGATATAGTCTTATCACGAACCTACATACAAATTTTTTTGGTCAACATGTAAAAAATACAAAACCATCTTTGTGAATCTGAAATCCTTTTAAAAATCCAAACATTCACATCATATACATTATTTGAGCAATGAAATAAGCACATATATGCAAACCAATCATTGAGAAAAAGAGAAAACCACAATCCAATACAAAGATCAAGTTGTCTAGGATCAAGTATAACATATGAAACATATGAGCTCCACAACTCACAAAGAGGTCAATTTATTATCTTCTAGTTCTTTCATGTAACCAAGAGTTAAAACCATAAACCCAACATAAGAAATCCATTCTATAGTTTAAATAGATGATGTTTATTCATATAACCAAGATGTGAAAAGTACCCATCCAACATGAACACCTTGTCATTGTGATAACCTTAGGGTAAAGGAATAAAACTACCAAAAAAGAGGATACACATATTGTCAAATGAGAAATCCAAGTTACCAAAACATAATCAAATACATGAAGATCCATAATTATGACCTTCTAATGCCCAACATATATTAGAAATTGACAATATCGATGGTTTCTAATCTCATAGATATGCAAAACAAGGTTCTCTCATAGAAAATTAGTTGCATTCCCATAAGCCTTTAACAAATTTTAATTCCTTCTAACATATTCCTACAAGTTTATAGACCCAAAAATAGTTAACCTTAAGCCCTAATGCAAAATATTGAGAAATGTATAGGCTATAATACCAAAGGTTGGAAAATTAAATCTCGATCAAAATATTTGATCATCCAAGGTATGAGAGGAAAGGCTTGAAGGTTAATTATAACATGAAGATCTGAAAGTTATATGCAAATCTAAAATTAAGTTGCCTTAATATGGAGTTACCATGCTTAGATCCATCTTCTTTATGATGGTCAAAATGAGCCTTCATATCATGCTTATTAACACTACATTATGTGAGCTTATAACAAAAATAAACAAAGCATAACATCACCATAAGATAACATAAACATGACACAAATCAGAAACATAGGAACATCACATAACATAGGATTTACACGAAGAAACCATTGGAGAAAAAAATCCACCAAGAAGAGAGGTCAAGTATGCATTATCTTTGAAACAAGATTGCAATATGCCATATAATTCCATTCTCCTCTCTACCTCCAACTTGGAAACATCTGTGCAACTATGAAGGACCTCCTTATTCCCATGCCTATCATTTTCCCTCAAAGTAACTCAACATTCAACTATTCCTCTCTAATTTGTAAATCCAGAGAGTTGTTTGTATATACATGAAAAGAGCTAGATAAAACACAAACAAGGAATCCAAAGAAGACTCTTCATTCCAAACATCCCCAATCCTTGTATTCCCCCTTGAAATGTGTAAGGACACCAATTTTGGCTCCAACACTTTCCCTCCAACTTGTGTGCCCATATATGCAAGATAAACATTACAATAGATGAAATAAATGAGCGAATATCAAGGTTTCCTCTTCCAAGAGCCCACTTGGATAAGCCAAAATATCATTCATTTTTTGAGCTATACATATCATTAGGCACCCACATGTGGGGAAAATTATATTAAATAATTGCATTCACAACCCACCTTTACTATTGCTAGTGGAACCCATCACCTCTTATGAATGTATTACAAATAATAGTGAGAATAAATGCTACAAATTATTTTCCCAATACACCCTAAGTGCCTTATAACACTTTCCAAGGATGTTAAAATCATGCTAGAGGACTTCCACAGTAGATGGATAATCCTAACAAGCATTACATAATTAAAACTAAGGATAATATGGTTTTCATGTTGAATAAGTCTTTGAATGGTATAAAATAGTCTCCTAGAATGTGATACCAAAATTTGTATGCCTTTGAATTGATATTTGTATTTATAAAATCAAAATATAATAATTTAGTTTATTATGAGATTGATAATGATTACATTTTCATTATTGCATTGTATGAACTAATGATATGTTATTTTTTTGGGAGTGGTAAGGTAAAACTATGATTTCTATTTGAAGTTTCACCTTTCAACATAATTTTAGATGAAAGATATAGGTGAAACTAAGTACAAATTGGGAAAGGATATTAAAAGAGACAAAACTAGTAGAAATTCTTGTTTTAATTGGAGTATGTGAAACTATAGAAAGTTAACACTTTGATGAGTATTGTCAATGCATTAACAAATATTGTGAGCACAAATAAGGTTAGATGGTGTTTAAGTCTATGGGACTCATGACCCCCAGTAGCTGATTTTCTATTAGCTCTTTGAACACATTCTTTGACAAGTGGAAAAATGTTGGGATTGGGGTGCCAAAACCTTTGCGAGTCCTACAATTTATTTAATTTTTATATTATCCATGCCTTTATACCTATTATGATTTGTCATTTTATGTGACGTACCTAGTGAGATGGTATTAAATGAAAGTGATTGGGATAACATGTAAGCTAGGTTTTTGGAAGTAGGAATCCCATTTGGTGAACCCCACCTTGAGGCTAATTTGGTGTCACGTGTCATAAGTTGTAAGAGTTTAGTCTATGACATATTATATGACAATACTATGCCAAGTGGGCTCCATATGCACACAAGGTGGGTGCACGCATGCCAGAGGATTGCATGTTGAGGGATAATATGCATGAGGAGGAAGGCATGGAGGATAAGAAAATCAATTAGTGGTGGGTCTCAATTATGAAAATGTTAGACATACAAGGGTGTTACATACATACAATCATTTTGAATGTCAAGGGGAGATATGAGATGAATGCATGAATTGTATTCTTTTCATATGGTAATCTAAGCATCCACCTTGAGATACCTTCTTCATTGCATGATAATATATATTTAGTATTTGTGAATTTTGCATCAAGATATTGAAATTGTTTTGCAAGCATCATTATGATGCCTAAATCATTTTGAATTCATGTCATTATTGAAGACTCGTATTGATGATCATGTCCCCATGATTGTATTGTAACACCTTGTTTTTGAATAACACAAAGAGTTTCTCTTGAAGAGTGTGAGGTTTTTCCCCATGTAAATCTTGCGTTAATATTTTATTTATTTTTGTTTCCCATATTTGATTAAGTTATCTAAATATGCATATAATATTACAATTATTAAGGGTTTGAAGAAAAAATTCCCCTATCTCTCCTCATTAGATTAGTGCAGGAAGTTGTTTACGCTTACCTTTATTTCTTTCAATTATCAAGACAAGCATAGTTGTAACTATTTTTTGAGCATTGTGTTCTATTTGCATGTTAATTTTATATTTTACAAGATTTTGTATATTTTTTTCTTTTGTTTAATCACACCAATTGAGTTTCACATATAGTATTAGGTGTTTCTCTATTGCACCTTTTGTTTATTTTCTAATTGCACATGTTAAAACATCTAAATATTGTGATACATCAAGACACTTGATAAAGTGTCATCTCCCTACTTTGCCACACACCAATAACCTAACTTTCAATTTGGAAATTCATTAGAACTCATGGTGTGAGATTAGTTATTAATCAATAAAGGTAGTCCTAACATATTTCTTTAAAATATTTGTAGGATTTGAGCAATACAAATCCACAAAACCCGAAGATCACCTACATACAAAAACCTGTTACAAGAAATAAGAGACAAGAAGAGGGCAAGGGTTTGACTCAAAAATATGAAGAAGAAAATATCCTCAAATAATGAATGATTAAAATATACAATGGATCATCCTTATAAAGGAGATCGAAAGCCTTGAAAGGCAAACCCTAGTGCATGTAATAACTAGTTAAATTATTATAAGACTAATGCATGCAAGTTTATATTTAAAACAACTAGTGCATAAGTTTAAATCAACTAGTGCATGTGTGTTTAAATATAAACAACTAAAACAAAAGAGTTGACATCTTAAGAAGGGAGTAAATTTAATTAATATAATTAATACTTTACTCTAACACCCCCCCTTAAGATGAGCAACAATGTAGCTACAAATAATGCAAGAAGAAAGCAAAAGAAACTATAGTGCTGAAAGCATAAAAATGGGTCCTGACAACATGGCCTGATGAGGTACCCAACACAACCAAATCTCTGTAAAATGGAGAAATAGAGAAAACCCAGTGGGAAAAAACCCTACTCCAAAAAGAGATATAAAGGCAAGCAAAAGAAAAAAAAAATGACTTCAAGAGACTCTCTCAAAGCCATAAGTACAATGTGTGCTACCAACCCCCCCGTGAGAGAGGATCGAGGCTCCAAAGCCCCCTGGAATGAAAGAATCCCTGGATCAATGAACAAACCATTGTGATTCCAATGCAGAGGAGTGAAAGTACATGGACAATGAAGAGGTAACCTCAAAAGATGAGGTGTCACTGGAAAGCCGAGTTGATGCTCAAAGGAGTAAACACAAGGATCCTGAAAGGGAATCCCCAATGTAGGTGGTGTGACAGGTGTGCTGACACTGTCATGAAATAGGAGATGAATGTCCTCTATACAATCCTCAACAAGTGCACCTGATGGCTTGATGAATGGAGCTGGAGGGTCAGGCAGTGCTGAAGAAGAATCTTGTTGAAGAGAGAAGACCTCAACAAGATGTGGTGTGGCAGTCATAGTAGTGATCTTAGGAACAATACAAAGGTTCAAGCAACCTGACTGCACCACATGATGATCTCACAAAAGAGGAGAGCTGTACTCTGACAATGGAGATGGTAGACCAAAGTTTGAGAAGGTGTAGAGATGGGTCGAATGATCAATTGTCCCTTTAGCAACAATGCCTCCTATCGCACTATCTTGAATGAAGACTGAATCTCCAGTGAACTCAACTATCTTCCTTGATCCACTGTGTGTAATATGATAAATTGAGAAAAGGTTTATAGACAAAGATGGAACATACAATACATCATTGAATGTGCTATCTTGAATGCCTGCTGAACCTTTCCCGCATACTATTAGGATAGTGTTATTCCCCATGAGAATATGAGGAATGGGAGAAGCCTCAAAATTAGAGAAGACCCCTTGAGAAGATGCCATATGGTGAGAAGCACCTGAATCTAGTATCCAAGGGACCAATGAAGGGGATGCAATGGATGCCCGTAATGCATGATCCTGTCCAAAATCCTGCCTAGATGTCAAAGATGTGGAAGAAGACTAAAAAGTAGACCCCTATGAGGTAGAAGAGGATGGAGAGGAAACAGTGCTCTTTTGAAGAAGAGCTTGCAAATCTACAATCTATTTCTCATAGCCATCAAATCTCTTCTGAAAACAATGTGACTCATCATGAGGTCCCTTTTGACAATAGGAACATGTAAGTCTCTCAGTTTTCTATTTCTCCTTCTAAGAAGAAGATGGTGGGCTAGTAGAGTGCTGAGAAGAGGAATTTGATATTTGCTTCGGCTTCTACTTATGCTTTCCATTGGATGGCTGGGCAACCAATGCTTGGTTCTTTGATCCTGTTAGAGAGTCCAACTGAGTAAGTTTGGCCTGCTCTCTAGTCAAATGATCATAGAACACCTCAAAAGTGGGCATGGTGAATGTAGGTCCCAAAGCGTCCATGGTAGAATGAAAGGTAGAAGAGAAGATCTGAAAGTTTCCCCCAAGCTTAGACATAATCAGATAAATGCACTTTTTATCAGTCTTTTGCTTTCCACATCCATGTAACAAAGATCTTTGTTGTTTGAACTTCATCAGAAAGTCCTTAATAGAGGGAAAAGAATTAGGTACAAGAGAGGCAAGCTCTGCCTCAATCTGAAGTGCTCTGAACTCATTCACTGTACCAAACAAGGTGTTTAGCTTGGTCCACATAGCTAGAGGGCTATTGCACCCATCAAGATGAAATTGCAAGTTGTCTGATACCTATAAAGCAATCAACCCCATGACCTCATCCATCTTGTTTCGATGCTGCATGATCTCAAAGGGCCTCTGTAATACTGGCTGCACTGCATCTAGACAAGACCAGAGCCCTTTTGAACGAAGAAGCCGTGCCATCAAGGTTTTCCATGTGTGATAATTATGTGGGGTCAGAAGTTCTAGACAAGAAGAGGTCTCAACCATATTTTTTAGAAGGGGTTTGTGTTTTGATTAATATATGGTTTAATTGATAGAAACAAAAAAATAACACCCCCCCACCATCCAAATATCGAACCCTTAAGCCTAGAATGATATACTTTATCAAGAGAAGAGCAAAAAATCTTCAGATCTTAATCTTGTGTGCCTTGAAATTTTTTTGATGAAAATACGTAGAAATATAGATGGTTCTCAAGAAGATCTTTCTGATGCTTCTTCCGGATAAAAAAATGGAGCTAATTTGAACAAAATAGCCCCCCTGGAATGCAAGAAAGAGAATCTGGCTTTGACAGCAAAAAAAGAAGAAGCTAGATGACAAAAAACACCAGATTAACTTCCATGAGAGTGTTGGGCTCGGAACCAGCTTTCCGGCGATATCTCATTTGCTCGATTTCAAAACCGTATGCTCAAGTTATGAGCAAAATACCAACTGGTGCGCTAGAGAGCCCAAAAAATGGTGCAAACGAGGATGATGCATCCTGATGTCATCAAATGATGGGTTTAAATTTGATGGCCAAGTGGATGTCACCACCCATTTTTTTTAAAAAAAATTCAAGATCGCATGCGCACCTCGAGATCTGTGCTAAGCATTTCAGTTTTTTGCCTTGATTTATGTGCCATTTTTTTGTTGTTGTCTTGGTTTATGTGCCAGACATCAAAATTTTCACCTCATTTTATGTACCAATTCGTAAAAATTTCAGCTAGGGAAGCATGCCGATCCATACAATTTTTGCCTCGTGAAGCGTGTTAAGCTTATGGTACCCAAAAAAAGCCCCATAATGCAAAGTTGTCCAAATTGGATGTGCCTTGTATCAAAATAGGGGTTTTTGGGCATAGCGAGCTCAACGGTGAGGTCTGTTTGAGCTCAAAGTGCACCAAAATTTAGGGACCCCCTAATATCAATTAAAAAAAACCAAAAAAGCCCTAATCTGAATCCTTCAAACGTGAACAAGCTGTAGCAGATTAGGCTCTGATACCATGTAGGATTTGAGCAATACAAATCCACAAATCCTGAAGATCACATGCATACAAAAACCTGTTACAAGTAAGAAGAGACAAGAAGAGGGCAAGGGTTTGACTCAAAAATATGAAGAAGAAAATATCCTCAAATAATGAATGAATAAAATATACAATGGATCATCATTATATAGGAGATTGAAAGCCTTGAAAGGAAAACCCTAGTGCATGTAATAATTAGTTAAATTATTACAAGACTAATGCATGCAAGTTTATATTTAAAACAACTAGTGCATAAGTTTAAATCAACTAGTGCATGTGTGCTTAAATATAAACAACTAAAGCAAAAGAGTTGACATTTTAAGAAGGGAGTAAAGTTAATTAATATAATTAATACTTTACTTTAACAATATTGATAAGTTTTTTTAAGCTTTTAGGATAGTATTAAGAATAATATTTGGATATAAAAACTTATTGTAGCCTATGGACACACTCTTCTTCATCTTCTATTATTCATAACTGGTGATATTTCAATTTTTTATTCTATTCAAGGTTCTTCTTCCTCTTCCTCTGATAAATCCTACAATACATTTAAGAAAATAGGAATCTTATTTTTCCTCTTCTTTAGACAAATTCTACAACACATCAAAGAAGATTGAGAATGGAGACAAAAAATTCCAATAGCTTATGAGAACACTTACTCTTCTTTTTCTGAAGATAAACCCTATCACACAATGAAGAAGATGAAGAATAGAGGGAAAAAGTTCCTATATCTTATGGGCACACTTGTCAACAAATTGATTTTAGTTTATAATTGCATAATCACTAAAATAATAACTCTTTTTATTGTAATCAATAAGATCTTATAGCCATGATTCGAAAACAATTTATTTGTAACTAATGATATTTTAGTTTTGTATTTTGTGCTACAACAAACAAACCTGCCCACTTTAAGAAGATTTATTAGTTATAGACTAAATAATTCCCTATATTTGTTAAAATTTATAGTAAAGATATGAGATACATAAACTCATAAAATTTGTCATTTGTCTTTCATATATAAATTTGCAAGAGATGGTGTGAAAAGGGGTGTAAAAATTTGATAACCATGAGAATAATGTAAGAGAATAGGATGTAAGAATTATGAGCACAATAAGAGGAGAGATATGCATTTTTAGAAACAATATAATGAATAACTCATTTGTATATTGAAGAGTTCACCTAGAAAGGAGTTTCAATCACTCAATGCAAATTAAGAGGAGGGACCACTCTCTTGAAGTGTTCCTAATACCATTTTCTATTTTGTTTATTTTGTGTGTTACTTTTCAATTGTTATGCAATTGTGACTCGCACATTAAAGACTAAAGACTAGTGTTAATACATAGAGTGTATAGTTTGTATTTAATTCAAAAAATTTCTATAAAAGTATTATTATAGTTCTTATAGAAAATTAAATATTTTTTGTAATATTCTACACATTTCTTGTAGTAATTTATTATTTATAAATCCCATAACAATATTTTTCATAATTTTTGAATAAATTTTGAAATAGTGATTTATTTCTAAAACATTTGCATTTCATTTATGCTTTCCTTACTATCTTCAACCTTTAAACATATAGTAACAATTCCTTTCTCAATTTTATGCCTCTATATTGACACATAGATCAAAATTTAGAATTTTATTTACTAAACAAATAATTATCTTATTATTTATATTAATTTTGAACTATCATATATTATTCTTTACCCTTTCTTAAGATATTAGTCTACAATGTGCTATTCATTCATCGTTGGATACACTATGTAAGTGGTCACCTATGCTTTTCATAAAACTTGAGATCTATTCAAAAAATTGAAATTAAAAGATACGTGATACATATAAATGATCACCCCCTTTGTCATTATTAAATGGTTGGGGAAACCAAGGTTTTAGTTACACATCAAGATTAGTGAAACACAATTCTAAACAAGAGGTTCATAAAATTCAAAATAAAAAGAGGATGCTAAAGGAAAACATAATGTCAAGAATACATAAGAATATTCCCCATATAATGATCTTATTTTTGGAGATTTGGGGTAAACTTTATATTTCATGCCTTCTTGTTTAATAAAGTATATGATCAACCCTTCAAAATTTAATACTCTCATCTTTATGTCATTCGATTGACTTAAGACAATGTGTCTTTTAAAATAAAAAATGCGAATAAAGAGTGAAATTCAACTTGTATGCATAGTAGCAAGTCAAAGATTAATGCTTTTATTTTTGTTCTAGTCCATCCCATGTACTCATATGTTCATGGATATAATGTAATGTAAAGTTTAGATACATGGGATGGATATTTTTTTTCCTTTGATTTGAGTGATTGTATCATTTCAATCATCTCATTGAGATGATATTTTGATCGGTGCCTTAGGCATTCCTTTTGATGGCCATGAGTTTAACCCAAAACTTCATACAAAACTCTAGTTCATTATGGAAAGAGATCACTTGAAGCATTGTAACAAGTAGACAAAGTGGAATTAATATCCAAAATTAAATCTCACATTGTTGGGATCAATGGTCAACATGTTGGGCTACAATAGACCATTTTTGTCATGCAACTATATGAATAAAATAGTGATAATATAAAAAACCTATGCCATAATTATGATTCTAAAAACCACTTCATTAGACTAGGGAACATTTTTGGGGTTCCACCACAATGTACAACCAAATTAAATTCCCCTAGGTTTGATAGAGACAATACCGCCAATTGTGTAATATAGTCTAACTATACTTTACCTCACATAAAACCACCATGGAACAAAATGTCTTCATCACCTCATTTAATTTGGAGCACAACACCATATGTAAGTACTAATAATTTTAAAAGAATGGTGGTATATCATATTTGGATAATTTTTACAAAGGTATCCCAACATAATTTGGCCCTAGATATTATAATGGCTTAACTAGAGAATAACCTACACTACACCAAATAAGTCATATAGGTAACACACATAGTTTGAGCATAAATTTGGTGAAATAGAATAACAAAATAGATAACATTTTTTTCAAAATTTATTCCATAAACAACTTAAAAGATCTATTCTAGGCTAAAATTAAATATGTCAAGTCCATAAGAAATGATGACAACCTTTGGGTTAGAAAAATTGAATGGAGATGAAATTTTCACTTACCATCATATATATATATACACCTCCATAGTTCTAAAATCCAAAATTCACTTGACCTTTGATACTCCATCCCCCTCCTTGACTTAAATTAAATGCTGTGCTAATTTTTTTATGCTCCAACTATGAAGAAACTCACCCCTTTACTAAAAAATGCATGAAACATCAAGCACAACTTATGTATGTGGGTTCATCCTTATCCTTTTGATGTCTTGAAGCAACTGGGTAACACTCCCATGGTGGAAGGTGAGCTTATGCTTGATTACCAAGATTATATTTCCACATAGACTTTGACACAAGCCTTTTCTTAAATAACCACACCCCAATGAAAGTAAATTTATTATTACTTAAAAAAGGAAACCCTTAACTATCCTATCAATTTAGGCATCACACACAATTTCTTAAGGCCTCGAGCTACTAAATGAGAAGATTTTTATGTGCAAATTCATGCTCTAGTTTTGATTTCATGATAGTTGATAGGGGACCAATAGTATACATGATGAAATGTAGGAATTTATAAATTGCAATCACCAACTATAATTTGGACTTTGATATAATTTTCCTTCTATGTGAAAATCTTGATGTGGTTCTCCGAACATCATTATTATGCAAACTTAGATTTACTATATGGCAACTCTCTGAAATGTGGACACAATTCATGACCAATGCTCTAAAATAAACTCCCACAAATTAAAATAAGGGTCCACTAATCTCATCATCTCTTGTTGATTGAATAATTGTTTAAAAGACATTTTTGGATTTATTTCCTAAATTTGTTTTCTACAAATCCCCAAAATCGAAGCCTTGAATCAATCATCTAGATTCTAGTAATTTATTTCTAAACATGTCTCAATATTTTTAGAGCCTCATGGATTACCCCCTCAATATTTCCATTATGATACAATAAAGGATAATCACAATTGTTTATTGTAGTGTTAGTCCATATTCTTCTCCAATAGCCTTTTTTAGGACGATTCTTGCAATATTTGGGTTTGGAATTTAATAAATCTAATTAAGGTTAAATTTTTTAATCCTATTAATGAGACACTTGATGTATTACATGAGGTTTTTGTCTTTACCAAAATAGAATTATGAACTAGATATCATCATATCTATCTACATGACAAGGTTGTTCACAACACCACTTTCTACACTCATGAGGGACACTATGAATTTTTTTGTTATGTCATTTGACCTTACTAATGTTAGAGTAATAAAGTGTTTGCTTATTAATTGAATCATATTGATTTAATTATTAAGTCACTTATTACCTCTTTCTACTTAAGCTAAACTTTAGGCATATAATAATTAATTACTTTATTAATTATTATTATGCAACCTAGGGTTTTACCTTTTTAGGTTTTCTGATCTCCTTTTATAAGGATTGATCTCATAACACTTTGTAACCTTTTTTCTGACATTTCATTATTGATTGCAACTTTTGTTTTTGCACATCAAGGATTTCTTCTCTCTCCCTCTCATGGATCCATACGTTCAGGTCTCCATAGTTGTTTGCTTCTCTCTCTTTCCGTGACAGGTGTTTGCGTGTAGGTGTTCTTGGGAAATGTGAGTTATTTTTCATCAACTCTAATATGGTATCAGAGCTTCAGATCTGTTTGCCCCTATCCTCTTCCTAAAAGATTCGGCCGTGTTCGTCAAAGCTGAGTTTTTTAGAGGGTTTTCTATCAGATCTGGGGGACCTCTTTTTTCTGGTCACCTTGGGCTCAAACTGACCTCACCATTATGTTCATAGAGCCCAAGAACCCCCAGATCCATATAAAATTTGTCAATTTTGGACAAAGTTGGAATCTGTGACAAATTTTGTTTTGACACTAGCTTTACCATAGATCCTGAGGCACTTTGGGCCCAAACATATCTCACCATTGAGCTCGCAGTGCCCAAAAACCCCCAGATCCATATAAGGCACGTCCAATTTGGACAACTTTGCATTTTGGGGCATTTTTTTGGTACCAGACAGCCATACACGCTTCTCGAGACCAAATTTGTACAGACTAACATGCTTCCCAAGGAAAAATTGTATCGATGTTACACACAAATTGAGAGCAAAAATTGGCATGCAAATTGAGACAAAAATCCGTACGCTTGGCATGGATCTCAAGGCATGCCTGTGAATTTGCAAAAAAAATATTTTTTTTGGGGCGGTGACAGTCATTTGGTCGTCAAATTTAAGGCCCTCATTTGATGAGGTCAGCATGCATCATAATTATTTGCACCATTTTAGGCCCTCTGGAGCACTCAGTGGTATTTTTCTCATAACTTGAGCATACGATATCAAAATCGAGAAAATGAGATTTGATTGGAAAGCTGGTTCCGAGCCCAATTTGAATTTGCTGGTATGGTTTTGTGATTTTTCCATTTTGATGTCATGTTTTGCTTTCAAAGTCAAATGTTCTCTGTGATCTTGACATTTCACACCTCCTGCATTTTGAGATCCGTTTCTCTTGCATTCGAGCTCCGTTTTCAGAAAATGAGATATTTCTGGAAAGCACTTTTTGAGCTTTTATCAGATCTGATGGTTTCATGTGTGATTCTATCCTTTTGCTGAAATCACCCATCTTCAGATCCTTCTAGACACCTTCTTTGGGTCCTCCAGCGCAGCTGTTGGTTTTTTGTTCATATCTTGAGCATATGGTGTCAAAATTTGGCAAATGAGATATCATCAGAAAGGTGATTCCGAGCTCTTTCTAGATCTAGAGGTTATATTTTATAGTTTTATTTTTTTGATAGTGTTTTTCCCTGTCAAAGCCAAATCTTTAGTTCTGCACTCTGAGAGCTCTATCTTGCGCATCCAGACTCCATTTTCGAATAACGATATATCATTGGAAAGCTTGTTCAGAGAGATTTTCAGTGCTATGAGTCATTTTTCTAGATTCTACTCTAGGTTCATTTTATTTAGATTCTTGCATTTTTGTAGTCAGGTGGATATCCTGGATGTTTTAGGTCCTAGGATCTCTTCCCTTTGAGGGATGGCTCGTCTTAGGCTATTCTTTTGTTTCAGTAACCTTCGCTCTTCTTTGAGTAGTGTATACTTCATTTTTGTAGCATTCTTTTATGCAGACACACTAAGATAAAGTGTCATTCTATTGTATGTATGAGATCTTGCACATGTTCATGCTCTATGTACTCACACTCCATTATAAAGTGCCTGGGGGGTTTGATGTTTTCCTTTGTTTGCCATCTTCTTTTGTCATGTGAGCGTTCCTCCAATGACATTAGCCTCAGGTATCTCTATATGTGTTTGTACTCTCTTTGCACATTCGATGTTTCAGATTCTTCTTCATCATGCAATTCATATTGGATGATATTTTTAGTGTGCCTGTCATTACTCCCTTGTCAGCAGTATGGGGGGGTTTTTAGGGTGACCCCACAATAGTGGGTCACACTTTTCTAGATATGTTGATTTTTGCTAAAATAACACATTTTTAATAAAATATGACGATTTAAGCCTTGAGAGGTTCTATTTGAAGGAATAAATTACAAATGGTTAGCTCAAAGCCTCTTAGATAATAAAAATATTGATGTAACATCTATACTCCTCATTCATACCTACAATGGAGTCTCCTTTGCACCTATTAAAATGCTAACAAAAAATCACTTCGACTTTATCTTTTGGTAGATCAAACCAATCCATTTGGAAAACCTATCCATGTAGTAAGGTACTACTGAGAAAAATATTTCCAATGATTATAATGTTAATAAATATTAAGTTTATTATGACTTTGTATTTTTAGTTTTATTAAACATAAATATTTCACCGTATGTCTACCTCTATGTTTGACACTTATGGAAAAATAGTAAATGAGAGAAAAAAAATTCTAAAAAATATCTATGCCCTAGGTATTGAAGTTCTATTTCTATAAAAACAAAATAAAAAATGAAATTGGACAAATACACAATAAGTTATAAGCTATGTAGTCAAGGTATGTCAAAATTACGGTTTAGTCAACTTCAAACATTAATAAAATGTGCAATAATAGTTATAATTTTATCAAACCAATTTCATGCCCTTTGTATAGATGTTACAAAACTAAATTCGAAAGAATCACATTGATATCTATTTTAGAAAAAAAATTATGCTCTATGAAAACAACGTAACTCTTTGAAAATGACATTTTCAGCCACATACCAGTTTTTGTGGGAGAAAGAAGAAACCATTCAAATAAATTCAAAAAATAAAATAAAAAATATATTTAGAATCTAGACATAAATTCCTAAAAGACTCTAACTTACTTCATCTTCCTATTTCAAATGGTTTAACGACAATATGCATCTGAATCTATTTTTTTTTTTCAAAATGTAGAGTTCAGTGTCTGTTCAGGCAAAAAAGTGTAACCCACTATTGTGGGTTCACCCTCTACCATTGGTTTTATTGCTTCCTTGGTTCAATAGTGTGAGCTATGTATTCAGTATTTGATTCCATGTACTAGGCGGTTGTAGTGGCTAGGTACTTATGCATTCCAGTGAGATGAATCATTTACCATATGGACACTCTTTTCTTTCCTATTTTTGGATGCACTCTTCCAACTTTGATTGATCAACTCTTCAGACTTTTGGTGTTTATGCCATCTGTATCTTTGAGTTCAGGTGTTTGCCTTTGTTTGCCTCCTGATTCGAGTAATGTCATTTGAGGGCACTCATGCAGATTATAGTCTTCTCTACCTGGTCATATTTCAGTGGAGGATCTTCAGATCATCAGTTACTTGTTGATAGAGTTTGTAGTTTCATGCTTTAGTGATGTTGTACATGTTCATCTTTGTTCCTATTTTCTGGAACACTCCTAATTTTGGAGGCTTCTTTAGTCCTTCAGAATAGTCTTTGTCTTTTTTGGAGTAGATTTTTTTCCATGTGGTTTTCTCTATTTCTTCACTTTTTAGAGACTCTCTTTTGTACTTGGGTACCTGATTAGGCCTTTTTTACTGGGCCCATTTGCTTTCAGTTGTTCTTTCTAGGATTTTAACTTCTCCCAAAGTTTATCTTAAGGGGGGGTGTTAGAGTAATAAAGTGTTTGCTTATTACTTGAATCATATTTATTTAATTATTAAGTCACTTATTACCTCTTTCTACTTAAGCTAAATGTCATGCTCAAAATTTAACCAACAAAAAATGCAACATTTTTTTTTAAAAGTGTAATGTTAAGGAGTGACGTTCAAAGGTTAAGTGTAAGTTGACAATAGTTAAGTCGGCCACAATCTAGGATCAAGTTTTAGAGAGCGTTAAGCTAATGAGTTACAATATGACAATGTGGGTCTAGCAGGTTAAAGTTCATAACTATTGTCATAAGAGTCAGAGTTCAAATAGAGAAATCCTAGTGTGTACAGTTTCACCTTAGAACTTCTGTTCGATGTATTCAAAGACACCTAGGGCATTAGATATTCAGTTTATCCCAATTAGGTTATATCCACAAGATCTTGACTTCAAAACCTGTAAATCAAAGAATAGAACCATGAGAAGCTCACCTTGTTAGCTTGTGGTGACTAATTAGGAAAGTACTATCCAGGAAAGTACTGTACACTTTTCCTCCCGACCTCACCGGGGTTCGGGGCCTGGCCGGGCCCCGAGCGGGGGTTTGGGGGTGGCAACCCCCAAGAGCAAGGGTTCGGGGGTGCAGCCCCCGAGGAAATTTTTTTTGAGGCCGACTACTTTTTCGGTTATTTGGGCCGACTACTTATAACTCATTCTAACCCTAAAGCGAGAAAATATTGTATAATATGGCTTAGGGTTAGGGATTTTTTCATGATGTATGATTTTAGTACTTGCGGCAGAATTGGGCTGTAAGGGATTACGGATTGTAATCAGGTTGTAATCACTGGATAATAATAATATTGGACTCGCTGTTGGTGGACATAGCCCAGGGATTGGGTGAACCACGTTAAATCTGTGTGTCTTGTGTTCTATTCTGTGTGGTTTATTATTTTCTGATATTAGTTATATTTGCACATAATTGTTATTTCTGCCTTGTTAATCCTAACACACCTCCCATCCAAGGTCTCAAGGAGACCACCCCGAGATTGGAGAACCAAGGCTAAACGGGTATGCTCAACAAGAATGCTCACAACAATACACATATGCATAAAGAACAATTAACTCCCTCCCAAGGCTTCACAAATGAGTTTTCTAAGCTCATTGAAATAGGGTGAAGGTGGGCTTTTCCAAAGAGGAGAATGCCATTGCTTTCAAATTTCCTCAACATGAGTATTTCATTGCCTCTTCAAGGCTACATTTTCAAACTTCCATACACATACTTTCTTTATCAACATCCTCAAGATGCAAGAATACAATGGCTTCATGGAGCCCATACACCATGAATTTATCCCTCTTCTCCAAGAGAAGAGACTCTCACTACAATCGAGAGCCCAACTAACCCCTTCACCCAAGGCCACTTCTTCCCTTCCCAAAGGGTGAGTAATGTCTCACTCCCATGAACAAAAACTCCCTCATTCAAGCAAAATAAAACTATAAACATGAATTCAAAAACCCAAATCCCATCCCATACAACACAATATCACAACAAAGCATATAATTCATATGCATGAGAGAGAAAGAACAACATGCTAATCTATTGTAAACAACAAGTAAACTTCCATGGAAATGAGTAAACCAACCTTCACAAGTGTTATGGTAAAGTGATCTTTGAGAAGAGCCCAATCCATTATCCTCTCCTCTTTCAAACCTAATTGTCTCTAAAATTAGAGAGTGGGTGAACACCCACTAAGTCTCTCCCATCCCACTAAAAAGGCCTCTAAAATGTACTCAACAACTAGCATTAATTGGGACATGACACCCAGTCCTTAGCCTTCCATATTGTCTCCCCTCTTAATTGTGGGTTTGGCAAATAGTGTGGGGCAAGTTAGAATGCATGTGGCCACTTCTATTTTCGCCACTTTTGAAAAGTATACTTTTTGGAGGCCCATCATGAGGTTCTAGGCTTTCCCATAGGCAAAAACTAACCCCCAACCCAAGGTACCTACTTAGGGTTAGCTAATTTAGGCTAAAACTACACCCTAGGATTACTTTTGACCCCTGTAAAATATCCCTAATGTCCAAAATAGAGTTCCCAACTTGATGTGATCCCTACATGACATCTACAAGCAAGTGAGACTTAAATATAATATTATATGGGG
Source organism: Chamaecyparis obtusa (assembly GCA_027943335.1). Classification (NCBI taxonomy): domain Eukaryota; kingdom Viridiplantae; phylum Streptophyta; class Pinopsida; order Cupressales; family Cupressaceae; genus Chamaecyparis; species Chamaecyparis obtusa. Next base: position 485,708 of record BSBK01001471.1, on the reverse strand, counting down.
TTAGGAGGTTCTTCACAAGCCCTAATTGACATGTCATCTTCCACATATTCAATACAAGTGTCAAGTGACATCAACAAAATACACATCACATCCACTATGACATGTCCTAATTGGCAACATGAAGTTAAACTAATAACACACATGCAATTCACATTACAAAAGGTTCATATTACAATGAGGTTTTCAATCCCATGTCGGATTAAACCTTCGCTTACTCAATTCACATATGTTTAGCCTTGATTCTCTGAATAATTCCATGATTCTCTTTCCTGCACACTAAACTCTAGCATCAGTAGTCCAAGATAATAAAATCACATGAAATATACATATTCAATTCGTAAGTAGCAACCTAAATCAATATGCAAAATTCAATTCTAATTACAATTTTTCATCCAATAATGTTTAAACATCATAAATCCATAAACATCATAACATATCATCCATGTAATTATCAAATCTAATCATGATAAAGTCTTTTCATCAATTCACATAGCTAAACATGCATAATCAAAATCAACACCATATTCTAGGTTCTAATCCACATTAGAATGTAGTCCACATAATATAATAATCATCATCAACATAATATCTCGAGTCTCTGTCAGGATAATCAAAAGGTGTATCAATGTATCAAATCATGAAGTATCAAAATGCGAATGATAAAAAAGCTATGATGGGTCAGGGTGAGGCCTCACATCCTCCCCCTCTAGGCATGAACTTCCTCCTGGAGTTCATCAAAAAGGTATGGGTACTGTGATCTCATTTGTGCTGCATCCTCCCATGAAGCCGTGACCTCATCATAACAATCCCACTGGACCCTAACTTGGTCTAGCTCTCTGCCTCGAAGTGCCAGGGTCTGTCAGCCCAAAATGCGAATGGGATCCAAGGCTATTTGTCCATCTGACTCCACCTTCAGGGCAACCCAATCTATAATGTGAGACTCATCATAAATATATTTTCATAAAACAAATACATGAAACACACCGTGGATGCGCGATAGGTTAGGTGGCATAGCTAGATGGTAGGAAACTAGTCCTATCCTCTCCAATATCTCAAAAAGTCCAATAAAGCAAGGTGCCAACTTAGAGCCCTTTCCAAAATGGATTGGACTCTTATGCGGGCACACCCTCAAGAAGACCCTATCTCCAACCATATACTCACGATCAATTCTCTTTGCATTTGTATACTTCTTCTATCGATCCTGAGCCTCTCTAAGACACTGTCTAATCAAGACCACCCACTGCTCCATATCCTTGACCAACTGAGGTCCAATAGATACTCTATCCTCGATCCTGTCCCAACTCGGTGGTGTCCTGCATGGTCTACCGTATAAAGCCTGATATGGCGGCATACCTATAGAAGAATGGTGCCCATTATTATAGGAAAACTCAGCCAGATGTAGGTATTCCTCCCACTTGACCTGATGGTCCATCACATACATACGTAACATATCCTCTAACACCTGGTTAACCCTCTCTGTCTGTCCATCTATTTGAGGGGGATATACTGTACTAAAATTGAGCCTAGTGCCCAACGTTGCCTGCAACTCTCTCCAAAAGGATGATGTGAACAATGAGTCTCTATCAGAGATGATCTTACAGGGAGTGCCATGAAGTCTGACAATATCCTGCAAAAACACCTAAGCCACGTCTCGTGCTATGAATGTAGTATGCACGGGTGAGAAGTGGGAAACCTTGGTCAACGTGTCGACTATCACCAAGATGGCATCATGGCGGTGAGAAGACATAGGGAGACCAATGATGAAGTCCATAGATATAGTATCCCACTTCCACTCGGCAATCTCATGTGGCTGCAGGAGCCCACCTGGGTGACTGTGCTCTACCTTCACTCTTTGACACTCTAGGCATCTAGCAACTATGCTGGAAATCTGCAATCTCATTCCCGGCCAATGATACAACTGTCTCAGATTGGCATGCAACTTCTTAACTCCTGGATGAGCTGCATAAGGTGCTTTGTGAGCCTCAAGCACAATAAACTCTTGCAAGTCACCTGTAGAGGGTACATAGATGTGTCCTCTATGACGTAGAAGTCCATTAGACTCAAAGGAATACTTTGCAAATCTCCCCTCAAGGGGTCTCTGAGAATGGATAACCTGACAAACCTCTATATAAAATCCATCCTCTGGCAAGTGATGCAAAATGCGCTCCCTCAAATCTATACTAGAAGACATAGATGAGAGCTCGTGTTGCCTCCTACTCAAAGCATTTGCAACTACATTCTCCTTCCCCTTGATGTAATGAACATCAAAATCATACTCACATAAGAAATCAATCCATCTCCTCTGTCTAGCATTAATATTAGGTTACGTAAAAATATACTGTAAACTCTGGTGATCAGAATGAACCTCAAATTGGTGACCTAGAAGAAAGTGTCTCCATCTCATCCAGGCATGAATTACTACTGCAAGCTCTAGGTCATGAGTAGGATAATTAAGCTCATGAGTCTTTAGCTTCCTAGACTCGAAAGCTATAAGATGACCATCCTGCATAAGAACTACTCCTAAGCCATCCAAAGAAGCATCGATGCACACAACAAAGTCTGCTAAAGGATCTAGCACTGCTAAAATTGGTGCACTAGTGAGGGCTCTCTTGAGCTCTTGAAAAGCTCTCTCACACTTCTTTGTCCATTCATACTTCTTCCCCTTTCTATGAAGGGAAGTGATGGGATGAGCTATCCTAGAAAATCCTGCCACAATGTGTCTATAATAAAATACTAAGCCCATAAAAATTCTGACCTCAGTGACACTGGTGGGTGCTGGCCAATCCATAATGACTATAATCTTTGATGGGTCTACATAGATCCCATCGTCAGATATAACATGACCAAGATAATGCACCTTGGGTCTAAAGAAGGCACACTTTGACAAGATGCCATATAACTGATTCTCTCTCAAACGCTGCAAAACCTGCCTCAAATGCTCCTCATGCTCCTCCTCATTATGAGAATATATCAGAATGTCATCAAGGAACACTACCACAAATTTATCCAAGAATGTATGAAATACTCCATTCATGAGGCTCATGAACACAGCTGGAGCATTTGTGAGGCCAAATGGCATGACTGTGAACTCATAGTGACCATACCTCGTACGAAAAGCAGTCTTGTGGATATCACTCTCCACTATCCGCAACTGATGGTACCCTGACTTCAGATCTATCTTTGAGAATACTCGGGCACCCTGCAACTGATCAAATAAATCATCGATCCTGGGGAGTGGGTATCAGTTCTTAATTGTTACTTTATTCATCTGCCAATAATCAATGCATAATCTAAGTGATCCATCCTTCTTCACAAAAATCATTGGTGCACCCCAAGGTGATACACTAGGTCAAATATGTCCTTTCTCCAAGAGCTCTTCTAACTGAATCTTGAGCTCATTGAGCTCATGTGTGGTCATCCTGTAAGGTGCTCTAGATACGGGCTTGGCTCCTGGCACAAGGTCTATATGAAAATAAACTGCCCTAGGTGGAGGTATACCAGGTAGCTTGATCGGAAATACATCTACAAACTCCTGAAGAATAGGATAATCCTTGAGTGAAGGCTCCCCCTCTGAATCCTCCTCTCTATCACTAATGGTGATGGTGAATAATTGACATCCCTTTCGTACCCACTACCTAAGCTACATAGCAGAAATCATGCGAAGGGATATGGGTCTTTGTACCCCAAATATAACCATAGAAGTACCATGATCATCAACGCACTTAACCCTCTTTTGACGACAATCCATCTTGGTGCTATGGGCATATAGCCAATCCACGCCAAGGACTACATCATAAGAACCTAGAGGGATAATGCGAAGATGAGACATTGTGATCAAGTCTCCAATTTGAATCTAACAACTATGAACTAAGGAACTAACAGACACCCTAGCTCTTGAGGCTAACTCGACCTCCCAACTGACATCCTATCTAACTGCCACTAGCCCACAACACTCCACTACATAGGGAGATATAAAGGAGTATGTGGCTCTTGAATCAAATAAAATAGAAACACTGATACCCTGAATCATACCTGTGGCCTCTATGACCGTGGCCTGGTGCTTGGCCTGGCGGTTATCAACCGTTGAAAATACTCTATGGGATCTACCCATGTCTCCGACTGTAGGCTCTGAGGTAGCCCCTCTCTGACCACCAATTGACTATCCCTGTGGGCACTCTCTCGCTATATGACCCATACCACCACAAGTGTAACATGGCCCTTGGGCTTGAATCTGTACTCCCTGTGTCCTAGGCTGCTGTGACCATCCAGTCCTACTGGAACCACTGTATCCACCCCTAGAGGATTGCTGAGTCCTAGCTGTCTGTGCCTAAGGGGTCTGTGTCCTTTGATCTTGTCTAGGGCCCTGAGACTACCACTGTTTGGGCTTAGAGCCCTGATAACCCTATGAATGCCTCTGTCTAGAACCCTGCTGAGATCCCTACCGCTAAGACTGTTGACCCTTAAAGGATCCTACTGAATGGTTCTGTTTCCCCTTCCAAGAGGATTTCTACTGTCTTAACTGGTGGGATGAGGGATTTCAGTGCTGAGACCGATCCCAAGACTCCTATCTAGTACAAATATCCTCAGCTACAAGTGTTATCTCAACTATATCTCTAAATGTGGTAGGAAAGGCTAGACGTACTATACCCTAAAGAGACATATTAAGTCCCTTGATGAAATGATGGATACACAGTTTCTCATCCTTCATATAATCTATGTATGGAAGGAGCTCAAGAAATTGACTCTCATACTAGGCCACTGTAAGACCTCTCTGCTGGACATCATGGAACTCCTCTATCTGTCTCTATCTGAAATGCTCAGAGAGATATCTCTCTTGAAAATGGGCTACAAACATCTCCCAAGTGAGTGTGTCAATAACCACACCTCCAATGGACTCCTCGTGCTTCCACCAAGTGGAGGCTTTCTCCCATAGGAGATGAACCACAAGTTGTGCCTTTAGATTAATCCTATAAGGGTGCAATCTGAAGCATCATTGTAAACTCTGTAACCAAGCCTCAACTACTGACCTGTTAGTGGATCCCAAAAACAAGGCTGGCTGGAGTCGTATTAACTCTCAGATCTCATCTCCAACATCTCTAGGGGGTCTCTCTATATCTCTGATCCCATGCTTAGGTGGTACCTCTATCTGATGAACTGACTCACCCTCATGCTCACCACAACCCTCAACAAACCTAGGTGAAGGGCTCCTATTCCTCTTTTTGCTAGCTACTATACAGCCTCCTGGGATCTCTGCTTCTCTTTTGGAAGCCTGTTGCTCTAGCTGAGGATCTATGGGTGTTAACCTCTGCTGAATTACCCCAATCAAATTCTGAAGGATGTCCATAATATCTTGGTTAGGGTTCCGAGGTAGTGAAGGTGGTGGTGGAGATCCACCCCACTGTCCTGCAGTATCATGTGCAACTCTATGACCTCTGCCTTGTCGGCTGACTCATGAGACGACATGCATCCTACATAATAGTTTAAGTTAGGTAAGTTGAAATGTAATGGGTGTAAAGGTTCCAATTTTGAAACCTTGCTCTAATACCAAATGTCATGCCCAAAATTTAACTAACCAAAAATGCAACAATTTTTTTTAAAAAGTGTAATGTTAAGGAGTGACGTTCAAAGGTTAAGTGTAAGTTGACAACAGTTAAGTTGGCCATAATCTAGGATCAAGTTTTGGAGAGTGTTAAGCTAATGAGTTACAATATGACAATGTGGGTCTAGCAGGTTAAAGTTCATAACTATTGTCGTAAGAGTCAGAGTTCAAATAGAGAAATCCTAATGTGTACAGTTTCACCTTAGAACTTCCATTCGATGTATTCAAAGACACCTAGGGCATTAGATATTCAATTTATCCCAATTAGGCTATATCCACAAGATCTTGACTTCAAAACCTGCAAATCAAAGAATAGAACCATGGGAAGCTCACCTCCCATCCAAGGTCTCAAGGAGACCACCCCCGAGCTTGGAGAACTAAGGCTAAATGGGTATGCTCAACAAGAATGCTCACAACAATACACATATGCATAAACAATAATTAACTCCCTCCCAAGGCTTCAAAAATGAGTTTTTTAAGCTCATTGAAATAGGGTGAAGGTGGGCTTTTCCAAAGAGGAGAATGCCATTGCTTTCAAATTTCCTCAACATGAGTATTTCATTGCCTCTTCAAGGCTACATTTTCAAACTTCCATAGACATTCTTTATCAACATCTTTAAGATGCAAGAATACAATGGCTTCATGGAGCCCATACACCATGAATTTATCCCTCTTCTCCAAGAGAAGAGACTCTCACTACAATCGAGAGCCCAACTAACCCCTTCACCCAAGGCCACTTCTTCCCTTCCCAAAGGGTGAGTAATGTCTCACTTACATGAACAAAAACTCTCTCATTCAAGCAAAATAAAACCATAAAAATGAATTCAAAAACCCAAATCCCATCCCATACAACACAATATCACAACAAAGCATATAATTCATATGCATGAGAGAGCAAGAACAACATGCTAATCTATTGTAAACAACAAGTAAACTTCCATGGAAATGAGTAAACCAACCTTCACAAGTGTTATGGTAAAGTGATCTTTGAGAAGAGCCCAATCCCTTATCCTCTCCTCTTCCAAACCTAATTGTCTCTAAAATTAGAGAGTGGGTGAACACCCACTAAGTCTCTCCCATCCCACTAAAAAGGCCTCTAAAATGTATTCAACAACTAGCATTCATTGGGACATGACACCGAGTCCTTAGTCTTCCATATTGTCTCCCCTCTTAATTGTGGGTTTGGAAAATAGTGTGGGGCAAGTTAGAATGCATGTGGCCACTTCTATTTTCGCCACTTTTGAAAAGTATACTTTTTGGAGGCCCATCATGAGGTTCTAGGCTTTCCCATAGGCAAAAACTAACCCCCAACCCAAGGTACCTACTTAGGGTTAGCTAATTTAGGCTAAAACTACACCCTAGAATCACTTTTGACCCCTCTAAACCCCTAAAGTCCAAATCAGAGTTCCCAACTTGATCTGATCCCTACATGACATCTACAAGCAAGTGAGACTTAATACAATATTATATGGGGCTAGGAGGTTCTTCACAAGCCCTAATTGACAGGTCATCTTCCACATATTCAATACAAGTGTCAAGTGACATCAACAAAATACACATCACATCCACTATGACATGTCCTAATTGGCAACATGAAGTTAAACTAATAACACACATGCAATTCACATTACAAAGGGTTCACATTACAATGAGGTTTTTAATCCCATGTCAGATTAAACCTTGGCTTACTCAATTCACATATGTTTAGCCTTGATTCTCTGAATAATTCCATGGTTCTCTTTATTGCACACTAAACTCAAGCATCAATAGTCCAAGGTAATAAAATCACATGAAATATACATATTCAATTCGTAAATAGCAACCTAAATCAATATGTAGAATTCAATTCTAATTATAATTTTTCATCCAATAATGTTTAAACATCATAACTCCATAAACATCATAACATATCATCCATGTAATTATCAAATCTAATCATGATAAAGTATTTTCATCAATTCACATAACTAAACATGCATAATCAAAATCAATGACATATTCTAGGTTCTAATCCACATTAGAATGTAGTCCACATAATATAATAATCATCATCAACATAATATCTCGAGTCTCTGTCAGGATAATCAAAAGGTGTATCAATGTATCAAATCATGAAGTATCAAAATGCGAATGATAAAAAATGCTATGATGGGTCGAGGTGAGGCCTCACACTAAACTTTAGTCATATAATAATTAATTGCTTTATTAATTATTATTATGCAACCTAGGGTTTTACCTTTTTAGGTTTTTTGATCTCCTTTTATAAGGATTGATCTCATAACACTTTGTAACATTTTTTTTGACATTTCATTATTAATTGCAACTTTTGTTTTTGCATATCAAGGATTTCTCCTCTCTCATGGATCTATACATTCAGGTCTCCATATCTATTTTCTTCTCTCTCTTTCTATGACAGGTGTTTGTGTGCAAGTGTTCTTGGGAGCTGTGGGTTGTTTTTCATCAACTCCAATAACTAGTATCCCCTTTACATTCCAAAATTTAATGAAATATTTTTTTTGATGGGTAATAGGACAAAGCCAAATAAAAAAATCATGTTAAAGATAAATTACTGAAACTTTCAATTAGAATACCCCTGCTTTATCGACCTTTATCCTACATATATTCTATCATTTCTCATACCAAAATATTAGAGATAATACCAAGATTCAATCAATTATTTATTCAATTACTATTAGAAATCAATATTTTAATTCTCACAAGAGTTAAAGATTTACTTTTCTGCTACCTCAAATGACCACCTTACATTTGAAAAGGGAGAACTATAAGATTCTATAATTTTATATTTTAACTGATTTGAAAATATCATTACTCTAGTTTTGGTTCTGTAGATGTAGTTCCAATTAAATAGAAATGTCCAATTGGCCTAGTAGATGATACTGAGAATATAAATTGATTATATTAACATCGAGTAAGGCATTTCTTCTATCTATTTGGGCTATTTCATTGGTTAATGTGTTTCCCTAAACTAAACATCTTGAGACTAGATGATTTCTATGCCTCTGTAAGTCCTGTCATGAGAGATTTATTAGAGCCTTACAAGCTTTGACATAGAGTTTTGATAAAATTTGTATACGATTATATTTCTATTTGGTTTAATGAACCATAATTGTCTTTATTTATCATGGGTTTAAGATGGTATAATCATAAACATTTACCAATAGGTGATTGTACCTTACTGTGCATTTGCTATTTTATGGATTCATACTCCTATTTCAAACTCTTCACAATTATACCATTTTACAACCTAACCATTATTGGCTGTTGATCTATTCATCTAATTTATGCTTTATAGAAGATAATCATCATAAAGAAGCAAAGTTCATTCTACTGTGTTGAATTTAACATTAAGGGGCATTTCCATCCTCTTCAGATCAAAATGCCATTACTTAATCCATTAATGCTATTCATATGTTAGAAGAGACTAACATAATTGTTGAGTGAGAATTTTTAGCTAAGAATTATTTCTACATTTATGTAATAATGCCTATAAATCCTTTGAATCATAAATTCTTCTATAGAGTCAACCAGGAGTCATAAATGCCTAACACAGTATATTTCTATTAAATTCAAAAGCATTACTTTGTAACCTTATGTTATACTATATGTACTATATTTTGTCAAATGAAGTATATCAGATTCCTCGTTCAGACTAGAGCATATGACTAAAAATACCTACTAATATTTCCTGTCAATTAGATGAAACTAATGTTATAAAAAACATGGATAATAAAGACCTGACTTGCCACAATACTAAAATATTTCTTTAAACCCTTAGCTTCCTTAAAAACATTTACCCAAATTTTCTAAATAGGATTTATTTACCATGCCATTCCTAGCATTTATTATATGATTTAAATCTACTCATTCTTGTAGAATTTTCTATAATTGTAAGCATGTAGAATTTTCTGCAGTTGTAAGCTATAGAATAATTAGATCTGGCTATAAAAGAAACAAGTAAAACTTATAGGAAAAATAAACAGAACAAAATAGAGCTGCTGAATAATGAATTCTATTAACCATTGATAATTTACAAGATATAAATATTACAAAGATATATCCAATGCCAAAATAGATCATGGAGTAAATGTTGGAACAAAACTAACGATGCAGGATAATCTGACCTTAAACTCAAGTGCACGGAAGGAAGAAACTGTGATCCATAAGTTATGGGCTAGAATAGAAGGTGAACTAAATGTTAGAATTAGCTAACACTAACACCCCCCCTTAATTCTAACTAAGGATAATAAAAATTAATGCAAAGAAAGAGGAACGAGGGAAAGTCTAGTGTGAATAAACCCCCCCTTAAAATTTACAGTAACAAAAATGCAAAAGAAAATATCTTGTGACAAGAAAATCATGGACATCTATCGAATGATAACTACCATATTGTTGAATGAAGAGAATCATCTGAAACCAAAATGAAGATCATAATCAATCTGCACTTGCTCCCCTAGCGACACTACTCGAACCATGAATAGATGGAAAACAAAGGAAAAAATATGTCAATTGAAGATACATAAGACAATAATTTGCATATATGCTCCCAAACAATGAATAGATGGAAAAAAAAGGAAAGATGTCTATCAGGAAATGATGTAGATGACACATTAATCTGGATGAGTGACCCTAACGACATGACTCAACCATGCAAGAACAAACTGCTTGTTAAAAATATAGGTACCAATTGTCTATTAAACTGATCAACTATGGAAGCAAAGAATCATCAACACGAATAGTAGAAAATCCTTCCATAATGTTGAAAAGAGAGGCATGACAGGTCCACTGACATGGTATCACTAAAGAGGAAATGAATTCAAGGCCCATGCGAAGAGAACATGAGCTTTGCCTATATGTGATGTAGAATTTAGTTCAACCTCTATTGCCATAACTGTTCGATACAAGCCTCTACTTGTGGGCCAAAGAAGAATCTATGTCATGCATTCAAAATAATTGAATGGCATGAGAATGGAAGAGACTAAAAATTTCATTCTTTGAGCTTTGATGTTCTGTACCTACAAAAAATTCTACATGGTATTAGAGCTAAGGCAACTAGGTCTAATGATTCTGTAGCTTATGATTGTAGAAAATTTTACATGGTATCAAAGCTGTTGAATAATAAATTCTATTAATCATTGATAATTTACAAGATGTAAATATTACAAAGATATAGCCAATGCCAGAATAAATCATGGAACAAACTTTGGAACGAAACTAATGATGCAGGATGTAATTTGGCCTTAAACTCAAGTGTATAGAAGGAAGAAATTGTGATCCACAAGTTACGGGCCAGATCAAAAGGTGAACTAAATGTTAGAATTAGCAAACACTAACAATTCTTTTGTGGAGTTTCAATACGTTTCCATTTCATCTTTAACAATTACCACCAACAACTAAAATGCAAAAGATATCCAAGCTCTTAAGCACATTTCAGATGTAAGACGATCATAGTAGCCCTTGGGATTGTCTAATATCTTTTTATTATAAAGTACTAAAAATGCATACAACTGTCCCCTTAAATACTATTAGAGTATCATATCTGGAGAATATATGAATATTCACATATTTAACTACTATCTACTATGTAAGCAATTTATTTCAAAATAATCAATGGAAGATATTTTTTGACCATTCTTTAGGAAGTTTATTTTTGTTCTTTGATAAAATTCACATCGAAAATAAAATTTGGTAAGATAGCCTCCTTTATTGTGATCAAATCCTCCAACTCCTTTAAAAATGCCAATTGATTATAAAGAATTCTTAGTTAGAACATCTAGAGTATATTATTCAATGAGGGACTATATAATTTTTTTGTTATGTCATTTGGCCTTACTAATGTTCCCACTACATTCCAAAATTTAATGAAAATATTTTTTGACCATTCCTTAGGAATTTTGTTTTTGTATTATTTGATAAATTTCTAATCTACTATAACAAAACTCGGAAAGATAACCTCCATTACCTTGATCAAGTCTTCCAACTCCTTTAAAATACTAATTGATTGTAAAGTGTTCTAAGTGAGAACATCTAGAAAATAATATATCAGCTATGGGTAAGTACACAAAGATGGGCGACCAAAAAGGGGGTATAAGACGCCACATTTTTCCTGAAATCAGAAAACTCTGAACTTCAACAAGAAATTGAAGATAGTTAGACTCAAAATTTTAAGATGCGACAAAAATAAGAGTTGTAATACTTTGAATCTAGTTCCTAAACTACTAACTTATTTTGAAAATGGTGTAGATTAAGGCCCTAAAAAAGGGGGAGCACAAAAAGTGGTCCTATTTTTTGTGAAAAAACATAACATAGCGTCTGGTGTGCTCCCCCTAAAACGTTAACTTTTTTTTTGAATTTTTTTAATTGCTCCAATGAGAAGTTAGCTAATACCACGTAGTTTATCCTAGAATTTTTTGATTAATGTATAATTTTTGATGAATTTACGAAGTGCACACATCCTGAAAACATGAAATTTCTATGTGCTCCCCCTATAAATCATTTAAAACTAATTGAAAATTAAATTTTTTATTTTTTTTTATAGTGTGTAGAATGGAGTCTAGTTTCTAAAAATGTAACTTGTTGCAAAATTTGATGAACGAGCCTAAATCTATGCCCAAAATACTACACATTGGTTTTTTACAAAAAATGGACATACACACAAAAGAAATTAGAGTTGAAAAACTTAACATAATCAGAATTCAAAATAAATTATATGCTTAGATAGCTAACAGAGAGATCTGCAATATCACATCGTCTAATTTTTACGTTCTTGAGCCACGAGTAAACCTGATGAGGAGCACATAAAAAAAAATGTCATTTTTTTGTATGTCTACTGGAAAATACATCTTAGGCCTATTTGAATCATCCAAGCCTTTGGGTTGGATCTCCAAGAAAAATCTAAGCCTTAGGATTGGTAAATTCCAATGCCTTACAAAGAGTGTGTGCCCTATATGGTGGGCACACTACTGAAATCTATGACTTCCATAGGGCGTGCACCCTATGAAAGTCATAGATTTTAATAGTGCACTCACCCTATAGAGTGTGCACCCTATAGGGTGTGCACCCTATTTAAGTCATAGATTTAAATAGTGATGACAAATAGTCAGAGTGACAGGAAGAGAGAGAGATAGAGGGAGAGAGAGAGAGAGAGAAAGACAGAGAGAGCACTCTCTCTCTCTCCCTCCCCCATACTCTCTTTCTCTCTACACCTTCCTATCCTCTATATTTTCCCTTCTTACCGTCTTTCACCCCCCCTCTCTCTCTCACACACACATGCTCTCTCCCACCTTCCTACCCTCTATCTCTCCCCCATACTCTCTCTCTCTCTCTCTCTCACACATACACACACACACACCCTCTCTCTCCTCCCCTCTCTCTCTCTCCACCTTTGTACCCTCTATATTTTCCCTTATTACCCTCTTTCACCCTCTCTCTCTCTCTCACACACACACACACATTTTCTCTCTCCCACCTTCCTACCCTCTATATTTTGCCTTATTACCTTTTTTCACCCCCCCCTCTCCCCTTCTCTCTCTCTCACCTTCCCACATTTTCTCTCTCCCCCCTCTCTCTCTCTCTCTCTCTTCTCCCTTTTTCTTGTTTTGCATAGGGCACATGCTCTATTCAAGAGTATGCATAACACTTTTTAGTTTTGCATAGGGCGCACGTGCTATAGTGTGCTCGCGCTATGAAAAACTAAAATAAATGGTCTTCTTTGCCAAGGATCTCATGAAAGAGGCCCACTTTTTCTGTATGCTGTCTAAGTTCTGTGTGTTATCTGACAAGTATTCGCTTTTCATGGTGTTGATAGTGAAAAAGAAGCATATTCTATCAATTTGCACCATCTTTTTGTCTAAAAATCAACATCAAATTGTGAAAGTCAATTATTATCACCGAAATTTATCAATTGAGGTAAGTTTTTTTTTTTTTTTTACATGTCAAATGTGAATAAAGAGTGTTTTGATTTATAATTGGTATGATATAGACTTGTTCAATACATAATTTGATATAATTTGTCATATTGTAAGAGGTTTATATTATAATTTGACTTCTTGTTTTACATTTATATTATATTTTAAAAATTGTAATCAATTCATATGTAGAAATCATCATCATGCCAAGGAAATGTGCAAAGAATTTAACACCGGAAGAGCATGAAAGAGACAAAGAGAAGAAAAGGGAAAGAATGAGACAACTTCGTGAAAAAAAATAATTAGATACCATACAAGAAGATTTTTCTTTGGATGAGGAACATGAAACATCAATACAAAGTAAGAGAGAATTGGAATTGGAAACAAAAAGACAATGAATGAGAAACTTGCTTGCAACAAGACAATTGAATTATGAAGATGCGGGGACATCATCTATGAGTTCCCAAATTGAAGAGACATCATCATCCAATGTTGGAGGCACAATAATGTATCATGTTGAAGACACACTATTATCTACTTCCGAAGGTGGAGGCACACCATTGTCTACTTGTGAAGGTGTGGGTACACCCTTGTATCATGTTGAAGTCACACCATTGTCTACATCCCAAAGTGGAGGTACACAATTGTATCATGTTGAAGGCACACCATTATCTACATTCCAAGGTGTAGGCACAACATCATCTCATGTTGGAGGCACACCATTATTTACATCCCAAGATGTAGACACAACATTGTCTCATGTTGAAGGCTTTCAAGATGGTACGCAATTCACACATAATATTTTTGATGCTCCTAGAATTATTTATAGAAAGCCAAAATATTTGATTGATACTGATACTAACATTTTTCAAGAAATGACTGACAAGATTCCCAAGTGTACTTGTCAAAAAAATGCTAATCGTATTTGGAGATCATTTTTTAAGAATTTAAACATGACAGGAAGGTGTCAACTATTTGTTGAAATGATGAGAAATCTGAAATTTAGGCCCATCATGAAGATTCTTGGGCTAAGAATGATGGATGAGTCAAGTGAAAAATCTATTGTAAAGAATCTAATGACTGCATATGAGAGTGTGGGTTCTACATCACACACAAAAGATAGTAATGTCACATGACATGTACTTACATCAACGATAGTAAGCACTCAAATAAAAAAATCTCGACTCATTAGAAAGACAAGAAAAACATTGAAAATAAGTAGAAAGTCTTTAATGAGAGCCCTGGGAAGGTGTCAAAGAGTGGAAGATCCAAATAGCAATGAGTTATGGGCATTTTCCAATAGACTACCGTGAAAAGATAAAGCAATTGTTGAAGCTTTGAAATCCTTGATTGAAGAATTTTGGAAGAATAATACACAGGTATCTCCTAATCAAAGAGATGTTGTAAGAAGGAGGATTGGTAGTTGAATTCATGTTCCACATCAAAAAAATTTTTTGGATTCAACTCAGACACAATTCTTTGCAAAATTTATGCATATGTATCCTCAAATTAAAATTAGCCAGAAATATTTTGAAATGTGTAAACTTTTTTATGTGAAGATAAATCACACATGCACAACTTGTTGTTGTAGGGTACATATTGAATTTTCTAACCATTTTGAAGTTTATAGGAATATATGTGTAGATTTGCACTCTAACAATGTTTTGCAGGATTGTAACATAAATATCTCACCTAGATCTTCAAGGAAATTAATATCTACCATTTTATGTGAAAGAGTGGATGGTCAACAATTTTACAAGCTCTCATACTTGAATGGTACATGCATAGATTACGGAGGTTTGCAACATTTGCCAATTTATCAACATATGGAGAGTACGCATGCAATCGGTAATGAAATAGTGGAATTTGGAAAATATCAGTTCAAGGGCATTTTTTGTAAAAAAATTATTTATGAGTATGCAAGGCATACACATAGAGCACGATGGCTGGATATGAAATTCAAGTTGTGCAAGGAAACATTCCCACTTGATACCATTATTTCAATTGTGGACTTTGCAGAGAACTACACACTACAACCACAGAATGAGGTGCAAGCAAATTATTACAGCTCTCAACAAGTTGCTATGTTTGTCCATATAGCATTCATGCATGCACTAGACAGTACAAAGGAGAACAAAAAGATATTGAGGGAGTATCATTTTTATATCAGCGATGATTTCTCACATTCTACAGAGTTTGTACACGGTCTTTCAACTATTTTATGGTCATTTGGCAAGTAGGGGCATAAAATATCATCGACATATCATATGGTCAGATAATTGTGCATCACAATTCAAGAATTATCAGATATTTTATTGGTTGTGTAGGATGCATAAGATTACTAGAATTCAATATATGTGGAATTTCACAGAGGCCAGTCATGAAAAGGGAGAGCACGATGGTGCAGGTGCATGTATTAAAAGAGCCTTAGCACATGAAGAATTAAAGTACAAAGAGAAAGCAACATTGTCAGATGCGAGATGTATTGTCCAATGGTGTAATGCTACAATGGGTCCAGGTAATGAAGGTGAGTCTACAGTTCATAGATTTTTTTGGTTGATGGATGAAACTAACATTGCACCATATGAGGATTGTTGTACATTGACAGGATCGAGTGAGCTACACTCTTTTATAAGTTGTAATGCAGGTTCATGGAGTATCCACACATGACATATGGCATGCTTTTGTTCATCATGTGTAGATGAAGATTGAGATGGGTGTGAGTCAAAGGAACGGGTTGATGAATGGTATACACAGATTTTGAGTCCACTTGCCTCCTATCATTCCCATGAATCACTACAATTGACATAAATGGAATCATCCATTGACTTTGATCACTTATCTAATCTAGTACAACCAGGTAAAATTTTCCACATACAAGTAATCTCAAATTTAGTACTTTGTCATAAATATTGAATAAACTAATGTCCTCATTATGTTTATATCATTACAGGCCATGTTTTTGTTGTTATTGCACTTGAAGACAATGAAGAAGGGACATATTATTATTTGTGTCATTGTGTTGAGGCAAAAAAGAAATTGGATCACTCAATTATCGATGGTGAAGAATTAGAATACCCTATAGGAGTAGTGGTTGTAACTGGTACATGGCTTAGATGGTATGCAATGAAGAACCCTAGGTTGTGGTTGTTCGAGGATTGGGAGACACACATAAAGATTCTTCATTATTCAAACCTCGTCATTGCATCAAATGTCCACTTGATTAGATATGAGGAAAGACTGCATAATAAAACTCTTTGGAAGGTTCACGAGTCAAACCATGAGGTAATAATTGAGACAATCAAGGGTAGGGTAGATCCAATTGGTTCATTGGACTAAATAGAGATACAAAATATTGTAACATGTCAATTTTATATAGCACTATAAATTGGGTGCACTGTAAATTGCTCGTGCATTACCCTATATGTATAACAGGAATTTTGTAAGATTTAATGACAACCTTTCTCTTCTATTTTTTGGGGCAATACCAAAGGTTTTATCTTCTTATCTCTTTCCTTAGGTGCTCCTATTGAGCTGAGTTGTAAAAATATTTCTCATTATTAATAATTTTTTTTTATGATGCTATGCCAATGACTAGCTAGCTCTCCAGGCAGAATAAACTTGACATCAGTCTCAATTTCTCTGGAGGAAAGTGTCATGATCTTGTTATATTTCAGCAGAGAAGTAGCCTTAGGAGTAATTTTATAAAAAATATCAATCATGAAGCTCTCCATGATATCCATGGCAGCACTGTATATTCCCTTGGAGGGATGCACTCTTTTCAACACCTTGTATATAAACCTCTTGTAACTTTCTACACTTCTCTTCCTCTTCTTCTTCTTATTCTCAGATTTCATGGCTTTGATTGCTGAATCCTTTGTGGGCTTGAACATCACTTTCTTTTCTTTTCTCATCTTTGGAGAAGCCTTTACTTTATTCTCTCCTTTCACACCATCTACTTTAACAGTTGTGGAAGCCCTAGAAGCTTTTGGAGCCATGGATTTTATGCTTGTATGAACAATTGACTAGAATTTTTTGTAGGTTAAGTTTCTTAGAATTCTCAAATGCATAGGTATGGGATTGGATTGTATACAAGGCTTGATTTAAAGTATTATTTGTGGGTAATTAAGAGCATACGTATAAGGATTTTTCACCCGCTCCCAATATCTTTTGAAGAGATTGTGGGCTTGTGTGGAATTGAATGTTGTGTACCTTTTATGGATTTTGGTCCTATGTTGTTACATTGGGAGGGATGGCATTTAATGCAAGAGAATTTTTGGGCAGATAGTTTTGTTTTACGTTCTTCCCTTGCTAGCATAAGACTTGTATTTTCTTTTTCATACATGATGGAAGGCTATTATGCATTTGTCCTCCTTTAAAATGCTTGTAAGGACTACATTCTTTGACAACGGGGAAAATATGGACTATCATATACCCACTAAAAAATGTAGGCATCTCCATCCTCAAGATTATTGGCAATTGAAAAATATCTCCATCCATGAATCAAGGAAGCTTCAAGGAGATCTTTGAGGAATTGTACAGGCCATTCCCTTCTGTTATGATCCACAAAAGTCACCATTGTTCTTTCTCTTGGTCATTTTTGTTTATCTACAAATGTGTTCGGTGTTGTCTGCAGAACAAATTTTCACATAAAATAAGAAACATTACCTTAAGAACCATCTAAACACTATTATTAAAAAATACGTAACAAAACATAGAAACCCAAAATATCCTTTAGACAATAATAGATTGGCTTCTTGAACCCCTGCCAAACAGACTTGCAGAGTATAGGAGACTGTAATATAATAGAGATAATTTTCACTTCATTTTCAACGTCTTTTGTTGATTTTCTTTTCAACTCAACAAATAATTTTTTGTCCCTCAAGTGATCAAAACTCATCGAAATATCACTTGTGGAAGGATTAGGGTATTTCCTTTGTGACCCACATCCAGTCACTATCAAGAACACCAGTAATTTCCTTTGGAAAGATAAATAACAACCAAGGAAAATTCTTTACATCATAGACTAATCCAAATCACATTTTATGCAAATATTTTAATTCACTGGTCTTAGACTACACTTTGAGCCGAAGAGTCCCTCAAGGTCCAACAGTGAGCCGAAGTCATAGCATGGAACTGTCTATTCCCATAGCTTCGAATGGTCATGTAAATGCTAGTGGCAACCTTGTTCACCACACATGGTCATTTGATCCCCGCCGACGACTTTGGGCTGAAGTGTCCCTTAAGGTCCCTTACGCATGAAATCAATGATCTTTGCGGGGTCATATCTCGGAGCTCATGTGAGGTAGCATGGATCCATCAAGTGCTATAGGACTGTCTTGCTGGGGCCTACAATAGCATGTCTCAATTTTTTAGAGATTCAAGTTCGTTTAAATTTGGCAACACATTCTCGGTCAATGTTAGAACTCAAAGTGTTCCTCAGTTCAAATGACCAACGTTGCATATCTTTCCAACCGTCGGTCATACCATAGAATCATCTATTCCAACAGCTCCAAATAGTCAGGTAAATGCTAGTGGAAACCTCATTCGGCACACATGGTCATTCGATCCCCGCCGACAACTCCGGGCTGAAGTGTCCCTCAAGGTCCCTTCAACATGAAATCATAGAACCTTGCAGGGTCATATCTTAGAGCTCGAGCGAGGTAACATGGATCCGTCAGGTGATACGAAACCATGTTGCCAAGGACTATAATAGCCTATCTTAGTTTTTAGAGATTCAAGTTCGTTTAAATATGACAACACATTCTCGGTCGATGTTAGAACTCAAAGTGTTCCTCAGTTCAAATGGCCAACGTTGCGTATCTTTCCAACTGTCAGTCATAGCATGGAACCATCTATTCCAATAGTTTTGAATGAGTGGGTAAATGCTAGTGGCAACCTCATTCGGCACACATGGTCGTTTGATTCCCGCCGATGACTCTAGGCTGAAGTGTCCCTCAAGGTCCCTTCAACATGAAATCAATGATCTTTGCAGGGTCATATCTCAGAGCTCGTGCAAGGTAGCATGGATCCGTTAGGTGCTACGAGACCATGTTGCCAAGGCCTACAATAGGCTGTCTCAATTTTCAGAGATTCAAGCTCATTTAAAATTGGCAACACATTCTTGGTTGATGTCAGAACTCAA
Source organism: Chamaecyparis obtusa (assembly GCA_027943335.1). NCBI lineage: Eukaryota > Viridiplantae > Streptophyta > Pinopsida > Cupressales > Cupressaceae > Chamaecyparis > Chamaecyparis obtusa. The sequence goes on along the minus strand of BSBK01001471.1, from coordinate 466,039 downwards.
AGTGTTCTTTAGTTCAAACGACCAACATTGCATATCTTTCCAACCGTCAGTCGTAGCATGGAACCATCTATTCCAATAGCTCTGAATGGCCGGGTAAATGCTAGTGGCAACCTCATTTGACACACATGGTCATTCGATCCCCGCCGATGACTCCGGGCTGAAGTGTCCCTCAAGGTCCCTTCAACATGAAATCAACGATCTTTGTGGGGTCATATCTCAGAGCTCATGTGAGGTAGCATGGATCCGTGAAGTGCTACATGACCGTGTTGCCAGGGCCTCAAATAACTTATCTCAGTTTTTAGATATTCAAGTTCATTTAAATTTTGCAACACATTCTCGGTCAATGTCAGAACTCAAAGTGTTCCTTAGTTCAAATGGCCAATATTGTGTATCTTTCCAATCATTGGTCGTAGTATGGAACCATCTATTCCAACATCTTTGAATGGCCAAGTAAATGCTATTGGCAACCTTGTTCACCACACATGGTCATTTGATCTCCGCCGATGACTCTAGGCTGAAGTGTCCCTCAAGGTCCCTTTAGCATGAAATCAATGATCTTTACGAGGTCATATCTCAGAGCTCGCATGAGGTAGCATGGATCTGTCAGGTGCTACAGGACGGTGTTACCAAGGCCTTCAATAGCCTATTTCAGTTTTCAAAGATTCAAGTTCATTTAAAATTGGCAATGTTGCGTATCTTTTCAATCATTGGTCATAGCATGGAACCATCTGTTCCAACATCTCTGAATGGTTAGGTAAATGCTAGTGGCAACCTTGTTCGCCACACATGGTCGTTCAATCCCCACTGATGACTCTGGGCTGAAGTGTTACTCAAGGTCCCTTCAACATGAAATCAGTGATCTTTGCGGGGTCATATTTCAGAGCTCATACAAGTTAGCATGGATTCGTCAGGTGCCATGTTGCCGAGGACTACAATAGCCTGTCTCAATTTTCAAAGATTCAAGTTTGTTTAAAATAGGCAACACATTCTCGGTCGATGTCAGAACTCAATGTTCCTCAGTTCAAATAGCTAGCGTTGCATACCTTTCCAACCATCAGTCGTAGCATGGAACCATCTGTTCCAACAACTTTGAATGGCTGGGTAAATGCTAGTGGCCACCTCGTTCACCACAAACAACCATTCAAACACCACTGACAACTCCAGGCCAAAGTGTCCCTCAAGGTGCCTTTAGTATGAAATTGATGATCTTTACGAGGCATCTCTCAGAGCTCGTGCGAGGTAGCATCAGTTCGTCAGGTGCTACGAGGCCATGTTGCCAGGGCCTCCAATAGTCTATTTTAGTTTTTAGAGATTCAAGTTCATTTAAAATTGGCAACACATTTTTGATCGATGTCAGAACTCAAAGTGTTCCTCAGTTCAAATGGCCAACATTGCGTAACTTTCCAATCATCGGTCGTAGCATGGAACCGTCTATTCCAATAGATCTGAATGGTAGGGTAAACACTAGTGGCCACCTCGTTTGACACACACAGTCATTTGAATGCCATTGATGACTCCGGGCTGAAGTGTCCCTCAAGGTCCCTTCAACATGAAATTGGAAATCTTTGTGGGGTGATATCTTGGAGCTCGTGTGAGGTAGCATCGATTCATTAGGTGCTACGAGACTATGTTGCTGGTGCTTCCAATAGCCTATCTCAATTTTCAAAGATTCAAGTTCATTTAAAATCGACAACACATTCTCGGTCGATGTCAAAACTCAAAGTGTTCCTCATTTCAAGCGGCCAACGTTGCGTATCATTCCAACCGTCGGTCGTAGCATGGAACAGTGTGTTCCAATAGCTCCAAATGGTTAGGTAAATGCTAGTGGCCACTTTGTTGTCCACACATAGTTGTTCGAATGCCACCGATGACTCTGGGCCGAAGTGTCCCTCAAGGCCCCTTCAGCATGAAATCGATGATCTTTGTAGGGTCATATCTCGGAGCTCATGTGAGGTAGCATCGATCCATCAAGTGCTACAGGACTGTGTTGCCAAGGCATCCAATAGTGTATCTCAGTTTTCAGAGATTCAAGTTCATTTAAAATCTGCAACACATTCTCGGTTGATGTCAGAACTGAAAGTGTTCCTCAGTTCAAATGACTAGCATTGCGTATCTTTCCAACTGTCAGTCATAGCATGGAACTGTTTGTTCCAACAACTCTGAATGGCTGGGTAAACGCTATTGGCCACCTCGTTCACCACACACAGTCATTCAAACATCGCCGATGACTCTAGGCCAAAGTGTCCCTCAAGGTCCCTTCAACATGAAATCGATGATCTTTGCAGGGTCATATCTCAGAGCTCGTGCAAGGTAGCATAGGTGCTACAAGATAGTGTTACCGGGGCCTCCAATAACCTATCTCATTTTTTAGAGATTCAAGTTCATTTAAAATCGACAACACATTCTCGGTCGATGTCAAAACTCAAAGTGTTCCTTAGTTCAAACAGCCAACATTGCGTATCTTTCCAACCGTCGGTTGTAGCATGGAATAGTCTATTCAAAAAGCTTCAAATGGCCGGTTAAATGCTAGTGGCCACCTTGTTCACCACACATAGTCATTTGACACCGATGAAAACTCTGGGCCAAAGTGTCCCTCAAGGTCCCTTAAGCATGAAATCATCTATCTTTGTGGGGTCATATCTCATATCTCATATAAGGTAGCATCAATCTATTAGGTGCTACAAGACCATGTTGTTGGGGCCTCCAATAGCCTGTCTTGGTTTAAAGAGATTCAAGTTTGTTTAAAATCAGCAACACATTCTCGGTTGATGTCAAAACTCAAAGTGTTCCTCAGTTCAAATGGCCAACGTTGCGTATCTTTCCAACCATCAGTTGTAGCATGGAACTGTCTATTCCAACAGCTTTGAATGGTCGAGTAAACACTAGTGGCCACCTCATTTGCCACACACGATCATTCAAACACCGTCGATGACTCCGGGCCGAAGTGTCCCTCAAGGTCCCTTTAGCATGAAATTGATGATCTTGTGAGGTCATGTCTCAGAGCTCATGCGATGTAGCATCAATCCATTAGGTGCTATAGGACTATGTTGCTAGTGCCTCCAATAGCCTGTCTCAATTTTTAGAGATTCAAGTTTGTTTAAATTTGGCAACACATTCTCGGTTGGTGTCAGAACTCAAAGTGTTCCTCAGTTCAAATGACCAACATTGCATATCTTCCCAACCATCGGTCGTAGCATGGAACCATCTATTCCAATAGCTCCAAATAGCTAGGTAAATGATAGTGGCCACCTCATTCACCACATAGTCGTTCGAACGCCGTTGATGACTCCGAGACAAAGTGTCCCTCAAGGTCCCTTAAGCATGAAATCAAAAATATTTGTGGGGTCATATCTCAGAGCTCATGTGAGGTATCATCGATCCATTAGGTGCTATGGGACCATGTTGTCAGGGCCTACAATAGCCTATCTCGATTTTTAGAGATTCAAGTTTGTTTAAATTTGGCAACATATTCTCGGTCGATGTCAGAACTTAAAGTGTTCCTCAGTTCAAATGACCAACATTGTGTATCTTTCAAACTGTCGGTTGTAGCATCAAACTATCTATTCTATTAGCTCTGACTGGTCGGGTAAACACTAGGGGCAACCTCATTCAGTACATAGAGTCGTTCAAATCCCATCGACAACTTTGGGTTGAAGTGTCCCTCAAGGTCTTTAAGCATGAAATCAATAATATTTGCTGGGTCATATCTTGGAGCTCATGCAAGGTAGCATTGATCCATTAGGTGCTACAGGACCATGTTGCTGAGGCCTACAATAGCCTATCTTAGTTTTTAGAGATTCAAGTTTGTTTATATTTGAAAACACATTCTCAGTCGATGTTAGAACTCATAGTGTTCCTCAGTTCAAATGACCAACATTGAGTATCTTTCCAACCGTTGGTCGTAGCATGGAACCGTCTATTCCAATAGCTCTGAATGGTCGGTTAAACACTAGGGAAAACCTCATTTGGCACACACAGTCATTCGAACCCCGTCAATGACTCTAGGTCATAGTGTCCCTCAAGGTCCCTTAAGCATGAAATCAATGATCTTTGTGGGGTCATATCTCGAAGCTTGTGCGAGGTAGCATCAATCCGTCAGGTGCTATGGGACCGTGCTATTGAGGCCTACAATATTCTGTCTCAGTTTTTAGAGATTCAAGTTCATTTATATTTGACAACACATTCTTGGTCAATGTCAGAACTCTCAGTGTTCCTCAGTTCAAACGACCAACATTGTGTATCTTTCAAACCATCGATTGTAGCATTGAATCATTTGTTCCAACAACTTTAAATGGCTAGATAAATGCTACTGACAAATTTTTTTTGCACACATAGTCGTTCGAACACCATCGACCACTTTGGGGCGAGTAGTAGGATGAGTGCAAATATGTATTCTAGTGTTTGTCATTAACAATTAGTCTATTAGGGGACAATTAGAAGTTAGTTTGTAAAAGCATAAGGTTGCACATCCACATCCATCGTAGTAATCTTATTAATAAAAGAACTCTTGCAAACATTAGGGTACCCATAGATTAGAATAGGCCTGGTATTGGGGTCAATAGATGACAACCTTGCCATATGCTGCCTCACCTGTTTGAGGTCATGCCTTTATATTGATTGTCCCGTGGAACAAGGAACACACCAATGAATATAAATGTTTGATTCCACATGATCTTGGATAGGTTGTGACTTAGAAATATTGCCTTCTATTATATTTATACATTTATGCATTCATTTCATTACTTTTGTTATTATTACAGTCAAGGAATTGACTATTATTGAGGATAGTGACTGGCATTTGTAGCACAGTCAGCAAGTTAAACATACATCGATAAACATACAAGCATAACTATAAGGCAAGGGGAAATTTACAAAGCATAAGACATCCACATAAACATAAATTAGTATACATCAATACACCAAACGCATGAATTGCATACCTAAAACATAAAAAAAAATATTCGTAGGGCATGAAGCCAAATATATATGTCCAATAATGTCATACATTGAATATATTCAATATAGTTAAACTGGCTTCCTCAAAGAAAAATGGTTGTACAATGTATTACTTATACAATATAAAAAAAATATGTCCACTAATGCCATATAGGCATACAATCCATATCCCTAATCTAGTCCTTTCCTGCTAGGGGAAGAAAACAAATCCCGAGCTGTCTTCGATCATCGTGACGATGGAGATGCAGTGGATGCTGTAGTCTTCCAAGTGCGCTCACTCATCTTATTGGTTCCTTTTCTTTCCACTTGCAGATTTACACTATGATTGACAAACTAATGTCACTGACTCTATCACCACTCCAAACTCTGCAAGAAAAAGGGCCAATTAACAAGGATCAACAAGGATCCTCCTACACTTTGAACCTAATGCTTAGGCGGGTGTACCCTTGACTCTCTTCTTGAAAGGAGTCTCCAAAATATTACACATTCATGCCCTTTACAAACTGATTTAAAGATTTTATCATTTATATTTGTTTGATTGATGATGGGAAAAATGCCTCCTGAGAATGGACCAGTGTCTCCTCCTAGGGCACAGAGTCACAATACAACATACATCATTGAAAATCTAATTCCAACGTACCCAAATATAGAATAAGTTCTTTTCCTATTATTCCTCTTCAACCTCACACTTAGACATCAGATTCTCATTCAACCATGGATTCTTTGAAACTGCCTTTAAGGATTTAATCCTGACTTTGGCAAGAACTCAAAGATATTTTCACAATATACTTTGTATACCATACATTAACTCACTTTGTGACATTAAAATATAAGAATGTAGGATTAGAATAAGAAGACATATATAAGTCTGAGACTGGGATTCAAGTGCATTTTCATTAGAACTTGCAGAGTCAATACATTGCAAAATAACAAAATGATAAGGAGAAACAAAGCCTAAGCCCAAGCTCTCATTACTCAATTTTCAAAATTGACCATCAACAACCTTTTACATACAAGAGACAACAATGTATATAGTCACTAGCCATTATGGAATCCTTTGGAAAGGATGCAACAAGCTTCAAATAACTAGGGTAGAATTAAGGTTACAACAACCCACCCACTGGATTCAATAAAAAATTACTGTAGGGGAGGAAACCAAGCAATCTTAGAGCAAAACAAATCCAAGAATGATCTTCATTGATGGCACCAACCTTGACTAGTATGCAAAAGACTAGAAATGCATCAAGTATACCCACTGCAACACTTAACACAACACAACCTAAATGGCCATTCACCCACCACTAAGGCGCAGACACCTTCTGCAGTTAATCATACCTTGGGCCATACTGTACCAGTGAGTGCAAAGTCATACCATGCAGATCGACCATCAAAACATTGAATTTTTAGTCATTCTATCACTGAGAAACCCTTAAAATATTCAAATTTTAGGTAGCAATGATTAATTAGCCAGTTTAAAACATGACTGTCGATTAATCTCCTTCTTGGTAGATCGTGTGGTTCTCAAAGATCAGTAAAATGGTCAACCAGGTCCTTGAAAACAACTTTGCCACATCAGCAATCATTCGACCAATGAGGAATGAGTACATCACCACATGTCTAACACTGGACTCACCGCCTTTAAATCATATGGTGGTCACATGATTGCAAAGGGGAAGAGTATTCTTTGCGATCATGCGACAACCATAGATTCAACCGCACTGCCACTCCATTTGAAAATTTTAGGCCCACTGTCATGTCCTCATCACCTTTCATCAGACGACTATAGAAATGCCATGAGGATTAACCTTCTTGCAAATTTTCTTTGAGGCATTATGACAACCGTAGATCATGCTCAAACTTTAACTGCCTTAGAGTTGAGACTGCTAGACAAAACACTAACTATTCGCTAGATTGTGAAAGTTAAATAAAAAATTGCTAGGGTTGTGCGACCATGCGATTGAAGAAAATGCCAGGTCACGGAAAGAAAAGTACTTAACCACCAAAATCAAGAGATCCCGTGAACACACAGTCACGTGATCGCCGAATGAAAAACTTAACTACCCGGGGAACTGGAGATCAAGCGACTGTAGCCAAGAAGAACTGGGCCCCACTAAATCATAGCAACACAGATAAGAAAACCTGATGCCGGAGGTTAGCTGCAAAGAGGTGAAAGGTCAAAGACAACCAGGGTTTACACATTGTCAAAAAGGTAACAAAGGAATGCGAAAACATCGAGGGTTTTTATGCTTAGACAGTTTTGACACCACTTGATATAAAGACAACTATTTCCAACAGACCTTAAAACTTGAATATCTCCCTAGTTTTGTGTGATGATGAATATCACCTTCATGAAATTAAGATCAAATAGCATCAATTTAAAGAAAATACAATGCAAATCTAATTTAAAATGAAACTATAATCTAGAACATCTCATGGTTCTCTAGAAAGAAGTGGTAAATGAAGCTCTCAGCTTAGGTCCTCACTAGTGACACCTCTAAAATGATAATTTATGCTTCTACTATGCTCATTCAATGCTTAATCTAGCTCAAATTGACAAACTACAATGATAATGGCTCTAAATGCTCTTAATTTGCTCTTAGAATGCACTTAATTGCCTATAGTAACAATGCTTTGCAAATGAAGTTCTAAGATGGAAATGCCCTCCAAAATGCCTTATATTTATAGTAAATGTCCAAGGGTAGGGGGTGGAGTGAAGTAATCATGGTTATCCCTTGGTTGAGTTAAATACTTTGCATTGTCCATAAATGGGGGGACAAACCTTTAAATGATTTCAAAGCTTTGGACAATTTAAATGTTTGAGTGATTTATGTCTTTTTGTCCTCAATTCTTATTGGTCAATCACTTTGTTGAAATAAATTAGGATTTATTAAATTCAATTAATTAATTAAATTTAACCATGTATGGGTAATGGGTTCATTTTGATTTTTGATTAAAACAACTATACAATTAATTGATTAAAATCAATTATATAGTGTTTTTGGTTCCTTTAAGCTTTGATTTAATTATTTAACATCATTACTTAATTTTTCTTTTACTTTAATTGATTTTGTCCCACTTTATTTAATTATGTCCATTTTTACTTGATTTAATCTATTTTATTGATTTTTGAGCCATTTTATGATTTTTGCAATTTTAAAAGCACTTGTCCAATTTTGTGTGTCTACAAATGCCCCTCTTTGAATTGATGTACGAAGAACATTGATTCAAAGATTCTTATGAGTCCTGATTGCTTTTTCACTGATATGCCTCTGATACGATATGATATGATTGCTGATACAAATTTCTTTTTATGATGCCCCACTGATTTCATGATGTTTGATTGCAACTTCAATTTGATACCTTGATGCCCCCTCAGAAATTAAAACATATTAATTTCTTGATTTGAAAATTTTGATTATGTTTGATTTCTCGAATATGTTTTCATTTTTGACAATTTGATGATATATGATTCTGATAATGCCCTTGTTCGATTGATAGGTTGATATATGGTCCAAGATAGCTAGGTCTGTTGTAGTTAAGCAAACAAGTGATTAGGATATTAGGATAATGATACCAATGAATGTGATTTGTCAATCTGATAGGATAGTAAAACTGATATGGGATAACTAATAGGTAGGTCACTGGTAGGATAAATCAATTAGTGTGAAAACCAATATGATAGATATTGTTGCTTCATTCTTAGGACACAGAGATAGGAACAAATGGTACTGGGTGTGATTGTTTGATACTTTTGATAGAATTGATTGACATAAGATAATCCACTAATATAGAATACTGATATGATTCCCTTGATTTGGAAAACAGGCACATTTTCGTAAGTTATACATATGGTCCCTAGCTTCTTGGATATTAGATTTAGGTAGTGTGGACATTGTAGAAAGGTATGACAACAGTTGTTGGTAGATTGGATCAGGACTTTGATGTGCCACTTTGTTAATGACATTGTATCTTTGATATACTGATTTGATGGATCTTTGATGTTATGAACATTTATATGATGATATGGACTTTTCCTTGATTTCCCCTTTTTTGATTGATCAAAATATTGATTGAAACCCCTTTTCCCTTGGAAAAATAACTACAAACCAATGCATTTAATCTAACATGAAAAATGCAATTAATCTAACATGATAAAGCAATGCAATCTAACATGATAATGCAATGCAATCAAACATGATAATGCAATGCAACCTAAGTGTCACTAGCTTTTAGCAAATAAATGCCTTGAGGATAAATTTTCATCATTGAGCATTGTGGGACCAGAAAGCAAGTACAACCATCATTGACCACATCATGATGATATGAATACTACTTTTTATCACTTTTGGTAACCTCATTTTGAAACTAGTACAACCCTCACTAGTTGGATGATCAAACTATGGGAGTATGAATACCAATCCATTTTCTTAAACAAACAAAGGTCAACCCTCCACCCTATATGAGAGTCCTCGATGGTTCTTTGATGACCATGTCGTTAGATGAATTCACATAAGTTGTTGGATCTCCCTCAAGATAGTCACTCAAAGGCAAGAAAAATATCATGTCTCCATCATTGCCAATATAGTCAGAACATCATTGATTAGCTAAAAGGATGTGATAAAAATCAATTCAATAAAGATTATCAAAAGAAAGCTTCAAGTGTTTTGCAATGTTTCATGATTTTCAAAAAGTATTTCCAAGCATTCTAATCTTTAAGGTGTTTTTTCAATTTTTAATCTTGAATAATAAAGTCAATGAAGGCTCAATGATCAAGTTGTAGGATCAAATACTTGGGTATGAACAATGATATCCATCAAAGGTTCACCAAAAATCTCTCTCTTTTGAAGCTCTGATAAGTCCTCTCTCTGATATGCAACTGATTGAATCTATTTGAGTTTAATGCATTGCTTCATGTGAATTGATGCCTGTTTGTTGAAATCTATTGATTAAGATCCAATGCCCCTAGTTGGATAGGAAAAATATTGGACTTGGGCAAACTTCCAAAATATTACAAAAGCTCAGTTTATGCAAGATGTAGCTCAAAGCACTGTATGCTTTCCTTTTTACTAGCTCTCAAACAAGATCACATTGGTTTGCCCCCCAATGTCTAGCAAGATATAGGACATGAATGATGGATTTGCAAGTTGATGGATTAGAGATGGAAAGGCCATGATGGATGAAGCATGCAAATGTGACCCATAGGACCATCTCCTCAAGATTACCCAAGCTAAGGAAAAATGATATAGCAATGTGAAGCATGTTTTTGGATAAGCCATGAAAGCCAAGGATGCAGTGCTAGATAGCATATAGGATAACAATCTACTGTCATGAAAATGAGGGATCCAAAAGAAGTGGACATGTCAAGAAGTTCTTGATAACAATTTTTATACTTTAAGTTCTTCATTTTGATCAAGATCAAAGGATCAATTTGGGTAAGATGTGGATAAGATAACACAATCAGGATAAAGGGGTGATGAAGGTTATGAAGGGATGTTTTGGGATTATGGAAAGACTATCAAGGAATAATGAAGATGAATTTGGGATAAGCAAGATCATGATAGGATAACATGGATGCAACAAGTACATAAGTTGATGGAAAGGATAACGGATGTCAAGATACTTAATGCTCATGGATGTGTTCAACCTTGTCAAGATGAAGGTGAGAGAGGGAATATGAATGAAACTTTCCCCCAAGTGTGGAGTACAAGAAGGAGGAATTATGCATGATGCCTGTTTACCAAGTTTTCATCATGGTATTTGTTTCTCTTTACTTTTGCTACCCCGGTGCCTATTTCTAGGTTTTCACCAAGGCACTTTTTTCTTTTGTTTTATTTTTTCCTTTTTTTTTTTTTTTATTTATTTTTCAATATTTTCCCAACATCAGAATCTTTGGACAATGTTCCTCTGAAAGATGTGCTATAATAAACCATGGGTATGACTAGGATGCTCAAAGATATTGATAAGAGGGATGGAAGTACAAAAAGTATGCATTGGAAAATGAATGTGAGGATAAGAAGAAGGTATGTTGTATATGAAAATGTTGGCAAGATCAACTTCGACACACACTTTGAATGGTGGTGGAATGATGGAGGAACAATAGATGATAAAGGTAAGGATCTTTTTGAGGTAGTGGATTTTGGGATATAGGAACCCAAATCAGACTTGGAAAGTGGAAGATGTTTGGAAGGAGATGGAATGGAAGCCTTTGGAAGCTTGAATGCCAATTTTGATTTTTCTTTTGTGTGCAATTATTTCAAAAGTGACTTGGGAATCCACATATTCTTTGAGTTTTCTTTCTTTTGTGCTGCTTTTGAATGCATTTCTTTAATGAGGGATTTAGGAACCCACATTTTATTTTTTTCTTTTTTCTTGGTGGACCTTTGTGGCCTTTTGGATATTTCATTTTTATTTTCACTCACATGCCAATTATATAGGACATTGTGATCTTTATACACATATGGATTCTTGGATTTATGATTGTTATGTTTCACATCATCATTGCTTCCAAAAGACTTAGGAATTGTGGATGAATAGGAATAATATGGAGGGTTCATGTGGATTGGTGTTTGGACATTCTTCAAGTATGTGTGCCTTCGTTAATCTTGATACATGGTAGGGTAAGTGAATGGATAGCTAGGGATGATATGAATGGAGGATGGAGGAATATATGGACCTAATATGGATCAAAGGGATGAAGACTTTTGTTTTGGGACATAGGAACCCAAAATGGATTTGGAGGATAATGAGGGTATATGGTTGCGTTTGAATGGAGGGATATAAGGTGCGAAAGGGATATCAACATCTTTGAAAGGAGCTGCATTGCCAAGGTTCTCATCTTTAAGATTTATATTTATGCCAATAGGTGCATGAGTAGCTTTGATAGGAACACATTTGATAAGATCAGCTGAAGCGTGAGTGGATTTATTATCATGCAAGGGATTTGGAAGAATGATGGTTTCTTGAGGTGAACATGGAGGAATATGACAAGGAAATGATGGGATGATTTGATCTTGACAAGGATCTTCAAATGGTGTAGAGAGGGTATTTTTCTCTTGATTTTCAATATGCTCATTGGAATTTGTGGAAGGAATATCTTGATCTTGCTCGGGAAGTGGAGAAAATATGGAACTTGGAAGGGTACTTTGTTCTTGGAGTGGAAAGACATCATCTTGGAAGACATGAAAGAATGCAAGGGGATCATCACAAGGTTCTATGGATATGGGACCTTTATCAAATATGAGAGGGGTTTATATATAATCTTGATCTTGATCTTGATCTTTATCAACATTTGATTCTTTTCTCTTTAGATTATCCTCTTGACATGGAGCCACTTCTAAGGACAAGGTAGATGTTTGGATATGTGTGGGGGATGTTTGGAGGAATGATGTAGGATCCTTTTCAAGGGGTATAATAGGCATTGATGCACATGAAGCTTTGAGGTCCAATATCTTTGAAGCATGGAAATGATTTTCAGCAAGATGTAAGTTAGCTTGGGTTTCTTTTAGAGGTAGCCCTTGAGGGTAGACATAGTCAACGTGAAAAGTTTCATCATTAGGCTCATTCTTTGATAGAGGAATTTTGGATAGTTGTGGAGCTTTGGGAGATGAACGAAAGATGAAAGGAGTACATGCTATGGGAGAATATGGATGAAGGATGAAAGGATTATTCTTGCTGTATAGAGGTTCATACATTAGATCTTGCTTGAGAGTGATATCTTTCTCTTCATACTCTTTATTATCTTGATCACAAATAGGCTGGTCATGAAATTTCTCTTGATCCAAGATAAGTTTGTTACTCTTAAGTGCTTCTTTTTGTGAGGAAGATGAAGATACGGATGGCCCATCATCATAAAGAAAAGGAGACCTTGATCTTAACGATGACTTTTTAGATGATATCTCTTTTTGTTTTTCCTCATTCTCCCACAAGGTTGATGTGTCAAAATCATAAGGAAACTTAGCTCCTGATTGAGCTAACTTCATGAAGTATGTTCCTTTATCCCTCTTCAAAATTAATTGCATTATTTCCATAAATATGGGATCTTGGATTGCTTTTGAAATTTCTTCTTCAGACACCTCATCATTTTGATTCCAGTGGAGATTCTGATGTGAGGAAAATGAAGATATGGATGGCCTATCATTATAAAGAAAAAGACACATTGATCTTATGGATGGCTTTTTAGAGGATGTATCTTTTTGCTTCTCCTGATTCTCCCTCAAGATTGATGTGTCAAAATCATGAGGAAGCTTAGCTCTTGATTGAGCTAACTTCATGAAGTATGCTTCTTTATCCCTCTCCAAAATTAATTGCATTATTTTCATAAATATGGGATCTTGGATTGCTTCTGAAACTTCTTCTTCAGACACCTCATCATTTTGATTCCAATGGAGATTTTGATCTTGATTTTGATAATTATGCTCCATAGTAGGATTGATGCGTTTCTCAAATAATTCCATCATTATAAATCTTTTTCAGGAATATGATCTATTTGTTGCATAGTTAAGGAGTATCTCTGAAAAGGGTATCCAAAAATGATGTCAAAATCTATCCAAACCTTTGGGATATGTTCTTTGTTTTCCCTTCTTTGTTCCTGGGTGTCACTTGCCAGAGTGTAGGCATGACTTCAAGATTGATATGCGTTGACTAGAAATAGTGTAGGCGGCACTCTGTAGAGGTACAGGTGGCACTTTCCTATTGATAGGCATTTTTCCAATTTTGGTAGGTGTGTTTCAATATGTTCTAGGCGTGACTTCACTGTTGATACGCATTTTCATAAAAGTGAAAAGCGTGACTTTGCCTCTAATAGGTATGATTTTTTGGTGCATAAGTGGCACTTCTCTGACCAGTTTGTAAGATTTTGGATTTTTAAACATTTAAGATTAGTCTTTTGAAATTTCTTTGTTTGAAAATAGAAAAAAAATCACAACACACACATCACTTTGTCATCATGTCCCTAAAAACACTCTAATGTGTATCTTCTCCAATGTTTTTTCACAAGTATATCACAAGAAAGAATTCCAAACAGCCTACCTAAAGTCAATTTTGGCTTGTAAACATGGCTCTACAAGGTGGCCTTACTATTTTATCCAGGTTTTAATATGTATTTCATTCAAACAAACTTCAATCTCTCATCCTCCAAGGAGGCTTCCCACATGCACCGAAGTACAATTTTGCACAATCCGTGAGGACTACTAGAGGAAGGTTGAAAAATTAAAATCTATTTGTCATGCACCCCATTAAGGATACATGCATTTCATTTTAGAGTGGGTCGGATTCCCATGAAAAAAGTGAGTGTATCCCACTTTGGGTTGTCCCTCTCACTGGCCTTGTTAAGGAAAACTTGGGAGGCGAGCCCACTATTGCTCTAGCATATATATGAAAAACAAGAAATGAACTTAGGCCGACAAGTTTGGGAGTTTGGTTCACTCAAAGAGTGAAGAGCATATCCCTATTGTCTTTCTTTGTTCTACACACTTAGACACACGTTTGTTCTTTCCCAATTTCTTGACAAGGAGATTCTTCAAATTGAAGTGTGAAATTCATTTCCTATTTTATTTCAAGCTTATGTCAAAAGAATGCCACAATTTAATCAAATGCAAGCTTGACTAGGAGAATACCTTTTTCTAGTAGCTAGCATAAAGCTAGGGGCATTTTTGAGAGAATTTTGTCATTTTTCACTCACCTTGGCAATAGCTCCTTCCAATGTGCTTATACTCCAGCAAGTTAGTCAACACTAACAATCAAAGTGAGGGGAAACCAACATCGAAGTTGACAACACAAAGATTTATGAAATGAATTTTAAGCACTTCTAATTACAAATTTTTAAACAAAAATTTGAACTAAGGGCTAAATATCCAATTAAGGGAGACAAATTTCTATTTGTAAGCTTCAATTACAGCAAGGTATTTTTGATATACCTAATTTTCTTCATCTTGTGTTAACTCAAGAATAGCTTTAATGTGTGCTTTGTTTTCCCTTTTGATTTTCTTAGCGAGTGCCTTCCCTTCTTTGTTAAACCTAGTTTCTGGCTTCTGCACCTTTTGATGTCTACTCATTTACTGTCAAAACATACAAATAGAGAATTAGATGATAGAATTAATCAATTTGCAAACAAATTCTGACAAAAAATAGAAAGTGACATTGTCTAGCAAATAGGTGATAACAAAATGTTCACAGGCGTAATTTTACAAATACCAAGCGACACTCTGAAGTGCCACAGGTGATACTAAAAATAAAAAAAGCATGTACAATTTATTCCTAAGCGTGAACATAACTTTTAAATTGTAGAAAATTATTATTGCAAAGCGACATTTTAACTAACATTAGGTAGAAACTAAAATATCAAAAGTGTGATAATAATTTGCAAATTGTAAAGCAAAGCCTGGACTTAAGCGATAATAAATTTCAACTAAGAGATATCTCAAAAATCACATGCGTAACTATTAATTGAAATTGCAAAGCAAAGCTTTAAAATAGGTGACCATAACAGCAAGCAACACGATACTTCCTGAGTCACAGGCGTGACTTGAAGAAACAAAGGTTGAATGCTTTGTGGTCACATGCATGAATATCTAGCTAATCCATGTGAATACAGAGGTTGTAGCCGGTAGTAAAATAACTGCAGGCATGAACGGACCTCCTGTAAGTGTGATTTCACCAATTTCCTGCAAGATAAACATGGAAAATAGAGAATACAAGCATGCAAATGAAGATCTAAATGATTAAATGAGGCTTAGAGCCCCACGGTGGGTGCCATTTGTGTGATGATGAATATCACCTTCATGAAATTAAGATCAAATAGCATCAATTTAAAGAAAATACAATGCAAATCTAATTTAAAGTGAAACTATAATCTAGAACATCTCATGGTTCTCTAGAAAGAAGTGGTAAATGGAGCTCTTAGCTTAGATCCTCACTAGTGACACTTCTAAAACAAGAATTTATGCTTCTACTATGCTCATTCAATGCTTAATCTAGCTCAAATTGACAAACTACAATGATAATGGCTCTAAATTCTCTTAATTTGCTCTTAGAATGCACTCAATTGCCTATAGTAACAATGCTTTGCAAATGAAGTTTTAAGATGGAAATGCTCTCCAAAATGCCTTATATTTATTGTAAATGTCCAAGGGTAGGGGGTGGAGTGAAGTAATCATGGTTATCCCTTAGTTGAGTCAAATACTTTGCATTGTCCATAAATGGGGGGACAAATGAGGGGACAAGCCTTTAAATGGTTTCAAAGCTTTGGACAATTTAAATGTTTGAGTGATTTATGTCTTTTTTTCCTCAATTCTTATTGGTCAATCACTTTGTTGAAATAAATTAGGATTTATTAAATTCAATTAATTAATTAAATTTAGCCATGTATGGGTAATGGGTTCATTTTGATTTTTGATTAAAACAACTATACAATTAATTGATTAAAATCAATTATATAGTGTTTTTGGCCCCTTTAAGCTTTGATTTAATTATTTAACATCATTACTTAATTTTTCCTTTGCTTTAATTGATTTTGTCCCACTTTATTTAATTATGTCCATTTTTACTTGATTTAATCTATTTTATTGATTTTTGAGCCATTTTATGATTTTTGCAATTTTAAAAGCACTTGTCCAATTTTGTGTGTCTACAAGTTTCAACACATTAGACCTTGAGATTTGAACTGGAGCATGGAGACACAATGAAGAACATGAGGCTAAGGGCGCAAGCTATAAAACATTGTGGATCTTCTTCGCACATTAAAACAAGCTTGCAGGCAGGGCAGGCCAACCTCTTAGGACTCTGCGAAGAAGTAGGCCATTTCCCTTATAATTTTTACTATGATAGAAAAATGGTCTAATAGTGGCTCTATTTGGGGATGATGGGTAACTTGTGCCCATGCAAGAATTCAGAATTTTGGGAGAGCAGACCACCCACTAGAGAACAATCAGAGAGCATCATGACAAAACCCTACAACTAAAACAAGAAGGACAGGAAAGAAACACACCAGTATATACAAGCCTAACTACTGTTCATGGAGAGGAACACACTTCAACTGAAGTACTTTTTCAAGAATTGTCCATGAATTGGCAATTCTTGAATGTCACCATTTAATTCTTTGACAATGTATGAATCTTGTCCCCATTTTTCATGGATCATATATGGCCCTAACTAGATTGGATCAAACTTTCCATGCTTTCCTTTATCTTCCAATCTGTCATTCCAAATTAATACCAAGTCACCAAGTTCAAACCTTCTTTCTACAGATTTCTTGTCATACAAATTCTTGACCTGCAACTGCAACTTAGCATTCTTTGAAACTGATTCCCTTCTAGTTTCATCTAGCCTGATTAAATCCTCAATTCTCAACTGCATTTCATCCTCTAGATCTTCATCATATATTTGAACAAACTTATACATCTCTAATAAATTTTTTTGAGGCATCCTTGCATGTATTCCATATACCAGATCAAATGGTGCACACCTAATCACCTTTTTCACAGTTACCCTGTCAGCCCATATAGCTAATGGCAACTTTGAATTCCATGCCTTCTTATTCTTTTCAAGAATCCTCTTGAGGATCTTTATCAAGCTTTTGTTAGTTGATTCTGCCTGTCCATTTCCTTGTGGATGATAAGGTGAGGAAAAAGATATCTGGATTCTTAAACCTTTGCGGAATTCTTTGTATTCAGAAGACCTGAAGCACATTGCATTATCACTGACAATCCTTTCAGGACAACCAAACCTTGTAACAATATTTTTTAATAGGAAATCAATCACCACCCTACTTGTTGCATTCCTTGTGGGAATAGCCTCTACCCATTTTGTAAAATAATCAGTGGCAACTAAGATCCAAGAGTGTCCTCCAATAGACTTGTTTGGTAATTCACCTATAAAATCCATTCCCCATTATTGGAAAGGGGCTTGTACTTCTACTGGCTTCAATGGTACATTTCCTAAAAACTTGAGCCTACCAAAAAATCTCTGACAAGCATCACACTTTCTTACCAATTGTTCAACATCCTTGAAGATTGTGGGCCACCAGAAACCTGCTCTCAGTATCTTTTGAGCAGTAGTTTTTCCCATAGAATGCCCACCACATATCCCCTCATGCATTTATTTTAACAATTTGTTAGCTTGAGCTTCATCAACACATTTAAAAAGTATGCAATCCAAATTCCTTTTATATAACTTACATTTTATAATTACATACTTGATTGCCTGTAGTTTCAGTGTCCTTCTCTTATTGTCATCCATTCCATCTGGACATCTCATGTTTCTTAAGTAAAAGATAATATCTCGATACTAGATACAATCATCCATATCACATGTGTGATCAACTTCAGCTAGATTTATCTGATTTGCATCAAGGTTGGATTGAGCCATCAATTTTTCCAATCCCTATCCCCTAACCAACTTGGTAATTTGGATATCAATGTTAAAATCTTGAATTCTATTAATCCATCTGCATCTTCTCCCAGACACTTCTTGCTCTAAAAAGATATCCTTTACTGCAGCATTTGGTACAAAAGCCATAACAATTTCTCCCATCAGATAACACCTGAAAGCCTTTACTACCTTCACAAATGCATATGCTTGTTTCTCATTGATATCATACTTTAATTTAGCAGCCTGCAGAGATTTACTAAAGAATGCAATAGGCTGCTCAAAACCTTCCTTATTTTTCTGTAATAAAACTGCAACAATAGTATGAAAAGATGCAAAAGAGAAAATGTGCATTGGAACATTGTAATTAGGTGCCTTAAGCACAGGGGCATCTTTAATTGCCTACTTGATATTCTTGAAAGCTTCATCAGGCTCACCTTCCCATATTATCTCAGACCCCTTTTTTAACATTTTGGATATTGGCCTAGTAACTTCAGCAAAGTTTGTAACAAATCTCCTTAATAAATTCACCTAGCCAAAGAAGGACTGTATTCCCTTAACATTCTTTGGTTTCTAAATTTTATCAATTGCCATCACTCTTTCAGGATCAATTCTCACTCCTTGCTTTCCAACCAGGTGGCCAAGCAACTTTCCCTCAGTCACATCAAACACACATTTCCTTGGGTTTAATGAAATGCCATATTCCAAGGCCCTTGCAAATATCTTCTCTAAATGAGAACAATGATCTTCTTCCCTCCTGGAATATGCAGTTAGGTCATCTTGATAAACAACAAGGAAAACATCTATAAAATCTACAAAGGCAATGTCCATTGCTCTCTGAAAAGTAGCACCAACATTTGTGAGACCAAAAGGCATTCTCACATAAACATAAGTTCCCCAAGGTGTTGTGAAAGTTGTCTTAAATTATTCTGATTCCTTTACAATTACCTGATTGTAACCAAAAAAACCATCCATCATAGACATCAAATCAGAACCAGTTACCCTTTGCAGCATAGCCTCCATATTAGGCAAGCAATAGTTATCCTTCAGAGAGGAAACATTTAGATTCTTGAAGTCCACACATAATCTAATATCTCCATTCTTCTTATTGATAGGAACCAAATTTGACTCCCAAGAAGAGTGCCTCACAGGCTTTATGATTCCAGCATCCCTCAACTTCATTAATTCTTCTTGCATCTTGGGTGCTAAGGTAGGATTAATTGGCCTCTATTTTTGCCTAAAAGGCTTAGCATCCTCCTTCAAAGGGATACTATGCTGAAACAAATCTTCCCTATAAACCTTTAAGTCATCATATGACTAGGCAAAAACATGCCTGAATTTTCTTAACAATTCAATCAAAGACTTTCTTATCTTGTGAGACATCTCTCTTCCAATATAGACCCTCTTAGGTGCCTCTTGTGTACCAAGGTTAATTTCATCTAAATCCATTTGATCTCTTTTCTTAATATCCATCTGAACTCTGTCCTGACTATCAAATACAGTTTCTAAAACAACAAGTCCTTTAGGAACCTTATTAGTCTTAAGTTGCAGGACTTCATTACCAAGGATAACCTCTCTTCCTTCTGCAATCTCAATGAAGGCTGAGCAATCTAGTTCTTGACCATGATATTGATTTTCACAATTCATAAATCTTAAAATATCCTGGTCATCTTCAAAAACCTACCAATTTTCAACATTATCTGGTATACTAGGCCTAGTCTGAATTTCAACTTTGGAGACACCAACAAATGTAATATCACTAGGATTGATTGCTATATTGGCTAACAAATCAGCCATTTTATTGTTGCTCCTGTCCTTCCACATAATATTGAAAGCATCAAAATATTTAATCATGTCCCAGATGACATTTCTATATTGTTTCAATCTCTTATTCTTGGAAGTGTATACTGATCTTACTTGGGACACAACTAACTCTGAATCACCCATAAATTTTATGCATTTAATTCCATGCTTGTGTGCCAACCTCAATCCTATTAGTAATGCTTCATATTCTTCTATGTTATTTGTACATGACAAGCTTAATGTGAAAGAGAATTTGTAAGTATTTCCATCAGGAGAAATAAGAAAAATACCTGCCCCTGAACCATCTTTGCAATTCACACCATCAAAATACATCACCCATAAATCACCTTTCTCAGATTTGACTTTTATCTCCAAAGTAATAGGTGATAGTATAAGCTCTTTTTCAAGCATAGTGACCTCTACCCTGAAAGCATTGATGTCAGTATCCACAAAACATGTAGTCTCATTATCAATACTCCTTTTAATCATGTGGCATACTCGTGGCTCCCACTTAGTTTCAATAAACTGATCATCAATCTTGAAAGTTGCATAGGACAAATCATATTGTAAGCTTCCACCCATGGCAGCACTCCACTTCCTAGACAATAACATCCCATAATGAGGAGGGATATCCACCACCAAGACACTCATTGTCAAATTTTTCTCTGGATAGGCCACCAGTTTGTAAGGCATTGCATTTATGGTCCCAATAACTGGTACTTCTCTCTGATCCATTGCACAACATCTGCCTTGGACTGTGTCAACTTTAAGGCCCAATATTTCTATGATCTTGAAAGGCATGACAATGTTAGAGGCCCCTGAATCAATCATATAGCTCCTTAATTTCATTCCATTCACTATGATACTTAGGAAGAATGGATCAATGTTCTCTAGGCTAGCATTGATAGAGCTATCTAAGTATATAGGTGGTATCTGAGATACCAATCCTTGAACCCCCAATTCTTTCATCACTTTAGCCTGGGGTTCATTATATGCAACATCATTATCCTAGACATTATCCACCCATGCAAGAGCTTTATCTTTATGCTCAGGGATTCTCAATAATTCTGACAAAGGAGCCTTGATAGTAATCTGAGACAATACAACCAACATATCAACAGGGACAGAGGAAGGAACCTCAATCTGCATTGCTCTAGTGTCTTTATGTTTCTCTGATACATTAGTTGTAGTTGTCACCTTCATTTTTTCAATTTTAGCCATTGTACTAATTGGCTTCTCTACTTCCTTTTGAATATCTTTGTCATGGGCAAAAAAGATATTTTTAGCTCCAACTCCCCTTGGTTCCAACCTTTTATCTCTTTCATTTTTGAACTTCACCAAGTTTCCATCTTTTGATTTGTTTCCATTGGGTCCCTTAGGATTGGTATCCTTTATAAACATTCCTGCAACTTTTCCATTGGTATCATTTGCTGTCATATTTCTAGTTTGCACCTGAGCTACCATTTCTACAGTGATCCTAGCAATTTCTTCTTTTGAAGGTCTTCTTAAGTTTACTAGCTTTGAAGAGGAATTCATGTTACATATCTATTCATCAATGTCCTCACTGTCAGAAGAAACTTCCTGATGAAATACAGCCTTATTTTGTCTCTTCAAACGAATATCAATTTCTTCATCAATGTTCGAATCATCTTCATATCCTAAATATGAAGATGTCATGTTACACCCAATATTATCATGAGTTCCTTCTTGATCAGGTTCCTCAGAACCACCATCTTGGTATGCAACCATGGACTGTGCAATCACACAATGTTCTGCAGAATGAGGAGACTGACAAGCTACACACCATGGCGTATCCTCCAAGACATTCACAAAATCTCTTTGTAAAGGATCAGGGACAAATCTATCATTGTTTCCTTTTGCATCAGGGACAATAGGTTTTCCATCCTTCCATTGGGTGTTATAAGGATAATTCTGTAGCCTATTCCGCCTATTGAAATTGTTGTTGAAATAAGGCTTGTCACTAGTGGAAACCTTTTCATTTCTAACATTAGGTGTTTTTAAGTCCTTTAGTGCATTCAACATTTTATCCAACTTGTCTTCCTCTTGCTTCTTATTTCCAACATTTCTCTCATTATCCCTTTTATATTTTTTATCCCCAAACAACTTAGGGTCATCTCCTTTTCCACCCAATTTTCTTGATATTTTCATGTTGTTTTCAATATTGACAGCAATCCTAAAAGCATCTCTAAGAGTTCTTGGCTCTTTGTCCCTCAACAAATATCCCATCTTACCATCAAAGGCCTTCAAGTATGTGGTTAAACAGACATTGTCATCTAACCTCATGACTTGAAACAATTTATGCATACCCTTCTAAAATCTCATGTTGAACTCAGCTGCAGATTCATTTTGATTTTTCCTTATGGTGTTGAATTCATTCAATTCATTCAACCTGAAACTAGCATTAGGCCTATCACCATATTATTCTTTGAAGCATTTCTCAAAGGAATCCCATGTATCAATACATCTGTTAGGAAGTCTCTTGAACCAATCTCTAGCATCTTCCACCAAAGACTGAACAAACAGTTTCATGACCACATCCTCATGTTCAACCTCATAGTCATTTAGCACATCAACAAACAACCTAAGGTTCTCTTCACAACTAATGGAATTGTTACTAGCAAATTTAGGTATTTTGTCTCTTATATCAGTTGGGAAAGCATTAGGGTAACCTAGTATTCCATCAAAGGTAATTTGTCTATATCCCTCTAATTGCATAGGTCTCCTTTGAAAACTTAAGCTAGTGTTTCCACTAGAATTAACATTCACATTTACATTTCCATCCACTTGTACACTTGACTGTTGTTTAGGGTCAACACCTATCTTGGTAGATGAAGTGAGCAGTGAATTATGAGTAGTAACATCACTAGATAGAGCAACATTAGAAGTTGTAGATGGCATACCTATTTCAGTAGTAGACGGTCCAAGGGTATTTGTTGACGAAGCTCTCAAGAATTGGAGCTTTCTTCTTTTTTCTGCGATAGAAGCCTCAATTTCAGCCTTCTCCAATTCTCTTGCAAGATCATCATCTTCTTTTCTTTTCCTTTCCATCTCTATATCTTTATTTGAAAAAGGTGGTGAGACCTTTGGTATTTTTACTAGCTCATTTATTTAAATCCCCACCATCTTCTATTTTCTCCTTTCATTAACAACAACAGTAGGTTTGGTGACTGCACATTCATTTGCATCTTTAGGTAAAGAGGCATAGCTCTGAACTTGTCTAATCACAGGGCCCTCTTTATCAAATTCATGGTCTTGTAGTAAGCGCTCTCTTTCACTTCTCAAAGCATCAAGATCACCAAAAACATCATGTTGTAAAGCTTTAGGAGTAGAAGCAAGCGCCTTGTTTCTCTCCTTTAGCTCATTAATATTTCTAAGTAGAAACTCTCTTTCTATTAAAGCATTTATTTTTTCAGCCTCTCTTTCTTTTTGTAATCTTTTGTATATGGCATCCTTCTCTGCTAACTATCATCTCATTGCACCCAAATCATTTGGATCAATAATAGTATCTTCAGAGCTTGATGACACATCCATGTCAGTAGGATTTTGATACGGGAAATGGACACGCCTTGGTCCCATGGGCTTCCTTTTGAATATATCCTCATTAGGATGAGAATTTGGTCCAAAACCTCTTTCCCTTGCCTGCGCACTTTGTCCTACAGGCAACAGATCTTTATCTTGAAATAATGCTTCTAGGATATCATAAAAGTTATCTCAAGAGAGGCCACTATCAGATTTAGAGATTTTATATTGTGAATCATCCTCATTTGAAGATGCACGTGGTGGTCTATTTCTAGCATTATTTCCTTCTCTTATAGGAGTACTAGTAGATTCCCCATCTCTTCTGATCCAACTCTTCTTTTCTGATCTAGGTAACTGTTCCAAGGTAACCTCTGGATTTTTCTTGACAAAAGACCTAGTATTCCTTCTTTTGTCCATGGTTTGTAATCTATAAACATTGGTTCTTAACCCTTTGAGTCACCACCCACTTTCAATGGGAATATCCTAAGAAATAAAACTTAAGAAGTCAAAAAGACAACACAAGCTGAAACTAGAGAAACACAGGAATATGCTAAAATTTCTTTTATCTCTAGACTCTCTCTAGTAGAGTCCCCATTTTGTTGGTTCCTTTTCTTTCCACTTGTAGATTTACACTATGATTGGCAAACTAATGTCACCGACTCTATCACCACTCCAAACTCTGCAAGAAAAAAGGGCCAATTAACAAGGATCAACAAGATCCTCCTACACTTTGAACCTAATGCTCAGGCGGGTGTACCCTTGACTCTCTTCTTGAAAGGAGTCTCCAAAATATTACACATTCATGCCCTTTACAAACTGATTTAAAGATTTTATCATTTATATTTGTTTGATTGATGATGGGAAAAATGCCTTCTGAGAATGGACCAGTGTCTCCTCCTAGGGCACAGAGTCACAATACAACATACATCACTGAAAACATAATTCCAACATACCCAAATCTAGAATAAGTGCTCTGCCTATTATTCATCTCCAACCTCACACTTAGACATCAGATTCTCATTCAACCATGGATTCTCTGAAACTACCTTTAAGGATTTAATCCTGACTTTGGCAAGAACTCAAAGATATTTTCACAATATACTTTGTATACCATACATTAACTCACTTTGTGACATTAATATATAAGAATGTAGGATCAGAATAAGAAGACATACATAAGTCTGAGACTGGGATTCAAGTGCATTTTCATTAGAACTTGCAGAGTCAATACATTGCAAAATAACAAAATGATAAGGAGAAACAAAGCCTAAGCCCAAGCTCTCATTACTTAATTTTTAGAATTGACCATCAACAACCTTTTACATACAATGAACAACAATATATATAATCACTAGCCATCATGGAATCCTTTGGAAAGGATGCAACAAGCTTCAGATAGCTAGGGAAGAATTAAGGTTACAACAACCCACCCACCAGATTCAATTAGAAATTACTACAGGGGAGGAAACCAAACAATCTTAGAGCAAAAGAAATCCAAGAATGATCTTCATTGATAGCACCAACACTGACTAGTACGCAAAAGACTGAAAATGCATCAGGTATACCCACCACAACACTTAAAATGATGCAACCTGAATGGCCATTTCACTCACCACTAAGGCGTAGACACCTTCCATAGTTAATGATACCTCAGGCCATACTGTACCAGTGAGCACAAAGTCATACCATGCATATCGACCGTCAAAACATTGAATTTTTAGGTCTTCTATCACTTAGAAACCCTTAAAATATTTGAATTTTGGGTAGCAATGATTAATCAGCTAGTTTAAAACATGACCGTTGATTAATCTCCTTCTCGACAGATTGTGTGGTTCTCAAAGATCAGCAAAACGGTCAACCGAGCCCTTGAAAACAACTTCTCCACATCAACAATCATTTGGCCAATGAGGAACAAGCACATCACCACCTATTTGACACTAGACTCACTGCCTATAAATTGGATGGTGGTCGCATGATCGCAAAGGGGAAGAGTATTCTTTGCGATCATGCGACAACCGTAGATTCAACCGCACTACCACTCCATCTAAAAATTTTAGGCCCACCGTCATGTCCTCATCACCTTTCATCAAATGATTGTTGCAATGCCATGAGGATTAACCTTCTTGCAACTTTTCTTTGAGGCATTACGACAAACTTAGATCATGCTCAAACTTTAACTGCCTCAGAGTCGAGACCGCTAGACAAAACAGTAACTGCTCACCATATCGCAGAAAGTTAAAGAACAAACCACCAGGGTTGCACGACCACGCGACTGAAGAAAATGATAGGTCACAGAAAGAAAAGTACTTAACCACCAAAATCAAGAGATCATGCGAACACACAGTCACATGATCACTGAATGAAAAACTTAACTGCCCGGGGAACTAGAGATCAAGTGACTGCAGCCAAGAAAAACTGGGCCCCACTAAATCACAGCAACGCAGATAAGGAAACTTGATGCCGAAGGTTAGCTGTGAAGAGGTGAAAGGTCGAAAATGACCAGGGTTTAGACATTGTCAAAAAGGTAACAAAGGAATGTGAAAACATCGAGGGGTTTTATGCTTAGACAATTTTGACACCATTCGATATAAAGACAACTATTTCCAGCAGACCTTAAAACTTGAATATCTCCCTGGTTTCAACACATTAGACCTTGTGATTTGAACTAGAGCATGGCAACACAATGAAGAACATGAGGCTAAGGGTGCAAGCTATAAAATATTGTGGATCTTCTTCACACATTAAAACAAGCTTGTAGGCAGGGTGGGACAACCTCTTAGGACTCTGTGAAGAAGTAGGCCATTTCCCTTATGATTTTTACTATGACAAAAAAATGGCCTAACACGTCCTCCTGTTTAGACTCTTCTGTAGCTCAAGCTGATAAAAAAAATTTAAGCATCAATAACTAATATACATCAAAATTGAATTATACAATGACATAAAATTGAATATTCACTTACCACTAGCAAATAGTCACTATGTTCATCCATCGAAGGCACATGTTGGCAATCTAGAGTAATAAGTCCCTACAGCAATGATCAAAATAATAATTAAAATACAAATATGAATATCATTATAAAATTCAATACAAACTATTAAAATAATAATTAAAATTAAGTGATCTCTTTCATACCTTAGTCAGTGCTTTAGAACTAGCTACTGCTATAGCTACTCCATGATCCAAAGTATCATAGGTAGAAGGAGGAGTCTCTGATGTCAATAACTGAAAATGAAACAAAAAAAGTATTATGCAATTATCAATATTACATATATTTTTTACAACCCTACTAATAAGTAAATGATACCTTCATGAAGGTTCCACCGCGTCCTTCGGTGTGCGGTGTCGAAGTCGAAGCTCCAACATTCAACTAGTGCACATGTACATGGAAAATTATAAGATAATCATTCGTATAAGAACATACTACTAACATGCTAATTATAATGCATTATTACATATATACCTGTGGACTCAATGGTGATGTCACAAAGCTAGGTGAAAGAATGTGATCATCGTGCCTCTGGATTTTGATCATAATTTGTCTAGTAATTTAGTTATTCATTCATTTATTAATTAAATATAATCAAGTAAATCAAATTAACATGTAAATAAAGATACCTCAAGGAAAGTGGCACGATGCCATTCCCTGTCTGTTGTGAATGTCGATGGTCCACCAGTGAATGTCTAATGCACATGCACAATAAGTTATGATACAATTATTCATATAATTACATAATAATCAAATATGTTAATTAAAATATTTTATTCAATACATACTTGTGGAATTGACAATGATGTGTAGAAGGGGACATTGGGATCATTGCCACTGCCACTATCACCGCCACTAACACTCTTGCCCTAAATTTTTATCATAATCAATAGATACTAAATTAATTAGTTATTCTTTTATAAATGAAATATGATCAAAGCAATTTGATGAACTTGGAAATATTTACCTGTGTGTCAATGCCAAATGTCATATTTAGAAAACCATCAGTCATCATTCTAGGATCCTCTTCCTCTATCTCTTCAGTACCAAATGTGCACAAGGATCCACATGACCGACAAATATGCCCCCTCGAGAATTGACCATGGTCACCCTCAACTAAAGGAGTGGCACAATGAATGAGAGTCTGTGTTAGAGTACTAATCGTGCCAAGTGTGTCCGCCTCTACATGTTCCTTCACAACGGAAGGAATAGTAACATGATCCACTTGTGGCTTGCCAATAGGAACCCTAGGTGCATTAGGGTCATGATGTGCCCCCGCTCAATCAAATGATGACCCCCCTCCTTTACCCTGAGAATCTAGATAGTCAAAATAATTTGGCACCTCCTTGAGTACAAAATTGCAATAGAGTTTCCTAAAGAAATATATTGGAACCTCATGATTGTTACAAGGAGGTAAATCAAAGACCATCAACCATCTCTCCCAAAAATTGTTTTTAATGTCTTCATTTAAGCACCAATGAATTGGGAACCTCCTTGTTGTAGTTCTAAGAGTATTTGTGTCCCTGGTTTTTTAAATAGCTTGCAAATGTCATCTTTTGTAATTTTTTTCTTTTTTATGTCCGCATAAGATAATTTATTTGCATAATATTATTTTTGTTCTTCTCTTTTATCCCACCATAAATTAATTTTCCCACTAATCGAGCTTACATGGGTCAAGATTGCTTCCAATGATTTTACAAGTCTTTCCCTTCCAGGATTTGTACCACTAGAATCTTTTAACCTTGTGATTAAAGATTCTAATTCTTTTTGCCCTCTTTCATTTTTGTTCATCAAATTTTCTTGTGTTCTAGGAGGAAGTTTCTCGATTGGTGGAGGCAATTGAGGTTCATTTTCTTCATTTGTTTCTTCATTTGTTTCTTCATGAGGAGACAAAGGGTTTGGTTGAGGGAGATTATTTCTTCCTGGCAATTAAATAAACTAGATTTTAAAATCTTCATTACACACAAATTTAAACAAAAACAAATTGCTACAAAACTAAAATTTTAAAACAAATAAGAGGCATGGGTTGTAAAAACACTTACCTCTTCTTCCGAATCGAACTTGATGATGTCGTGGAGCCATTTGATGGATGAATCAATGAAAACAATGGATTCCAAGCCTAAGTAAAATTGTTTGCGCGCCTAGGAAGCCCTTCTAAGTTGTAAACACGGGTTTGAGGAAAGCAAAATAAGCTTTCCAACCCGCAGCAAGCTTTAAGTATCTTTTTTCAAATCACGTGCACACTATAGGGCGCACGCAGTATGCTTTGCATTGCCCAAGCCTTAGGCTTGGGCAACCCAAGCCATACGGTGTGCGCCCTATAGGCTTAGGCAACCCAAGCCATAGGGCACACACCCTTTAGTGCGTACGCACTATGCTTGATGGGGGACTAAAAAGAAAAGTGGCACCTTTTTGGTCCCCCATCTTTGTGCATATAGCCCTATAGGAGTTAAAGGTTAACCTTAAACAAATGTAAGGTATGAATAATTTACCAAGATCCAATACCATCAACATCCTTTATGGATTATTAGTTTTCAATATCTATTACGATAAATCTATCAAGGTATATGAAAAATTTGTTGTCCTATTGGTCACGAGGTTGAGAAAATTGTATGTATATGCTTAAAACTAATAGATGACACTATTGATTTCCTCAATAATTCTATGTAGATTATGCAAGTCGTTACATTGTTAGAAATTTTAAAACATTTACTATTGGAAGTGTTTCTTTATAGGTAGTCACTATTGGTTAGTTAAAATTTTTCCAAATCTACTAATGAGAATAATATTCCTGTCCTTCCCCATCTTATGAATTTACTGAGCCCATATCAAGCGACGTGAAACTTTTAAATAAAAACTAATCATAAAGCAATCAAGTACTTCTTTCTAACATGTTTCCTCTATAGAACAATAAAGTTGGGTCACTAAACTATTAGTCTATGATTATGAAATTATCTCAAAATAGATGAAGGTGGATGTCGTGGTTGATGCCTTATCTTGGTAATCTAACAAGACTAAAGGACTTTATTTTCTTTATAGATTTTTAACTTTAGATTAGATATAATTAGTCCAAATGAGTGACAACAAGCTATGAGAATTGGACAATTTTTTTATAAGATACAATGGTTTTAATAATTAACCTTGGATACACTTGGGATGGTAACAATTCACAATAAACAAAATAAATTATTCAATTTGAATTCTACAATTCAAGACCCATTATTACAATTATACAATGTCTCTACTTCTATCAAGAAATCTAGATTTTTTTTTTTTGGGTCTATACCTGTGATTTTATTAATAATAAGCATAAAGATACATTTCAAGTATGTTCAGAAAGCTAATATGAAAGTTACATATGTATAAACTTTATAAGATACTAATCAGAAGGCCCTACTACTATGAAGATATCAACTTAAGAGGTTACATCGTCAAAAACCTATGCTCGGCTAGCCCTTCCTACTTATATTTTTAGACACTTCGTAGCATCCTGCATAAACACCCAAAATATTGAATTCCCAAGGGTCAACCGCAGATTCTCCCAAAGCTGCGGCCAATAAATTTTTCCCCCTTTGCACTACAAATCTTGATTGCAAAAAAGCCTTCATCCGTCAACATCTTCAAATCCTCCAACATCCATAACTACAATGTTAGGTTTCCTATTCAACAAAAACTGCCCTACTTGCATGCCTCCTGGAGCAACCGACCAACCCATATTAAAAAAAAACTAAAAAATTCAAAATTTGGCTTGAGGTTTTCCAATTCCTATTTACCTCCTCTTTCCCCCCTCTTCTTCTTCTGAATTGGGGCATCAAAGACCCTCCTCCTAGCTTCAGCCTTTTCCTCCTGCTCCAAAATAGTCTGCTTAAGAAGCTGCCAAGCCCTCCTCTCTGCATGATACATGAAAGGATAAAATAAACCTTATTTAGTTAGTATGGGAAATCAAATAATTATTTTATAAAATGTGATACATACCAAGAAAAGAGGATAAATTATTCATACCCTAGTCTCTAAACAACTATTTCCTTTTTCATTCACCTTATGGACCAACATTTCCATAGATTTTATTAAAGGATTTAGTAAGCTGACAAGTCATTAATTATAGTGATGGTAGAGTATCTTGGTCCACATTTTTTTCTTGTTCAATTTGTGTTCCACATCTACTATCACCTAAATCTTACTTAACCAATAGTATACTCACTTCCATTGTTATCCCATATTTACCAATAGCTATTAAATCCGTAAGGAGTACAATTTAAAATGAGCTCAATATGTCACTTGCAAATTGATGGTAAAAATAGATCATTAATTTACCCTTAGAGACTTAGTTTGATTTGGATTTATAACAAACAAACTCACCATGCTCAATGAATATCCCTTGTAAAATGGTGGTACAACACTCCTTATCATTCTTCAACCAACTTGAAACCCTATCAAGTTTTGTATGGCTGAGCTCCTCCCTCATTTTCTTCCTACTTGCTAGACATTTCCAAGGGACAAGTTGTTGACTTCACTCTTAGAGATTGAGTATAATTTATGAAAATTCTTAAGTACAACTTTGTCTTAGCTCACAACCATATAAAACAACAAGGCACTCAACATTATTTTATGTTTATATCTATTATTGGCAACATAGTTTTATTTTGTTTGTATCCTTACTGTAAGAAAATGTTCCTCAATCTTAATGATAGAAATAAATCAGTGTCCAAACTTGATGGACCTTTTCAAAGTTACCTATAATTTAGATCTTATATCCTCTAAGATACAATATGTTTTCTAAGTATCATGTTTCAAAAAGATTTTTAGAAAAATGTTTGCATTCCACAATTACTTCCTAAATTGGGTGATGAAGGATCTATTTGTAGACTACTATTTATCTGTATCTATTTTGAAAGGCATAAACAAGAAAATGTTAGACTAATCTTAACATTTATATTAGTTCAAAAGCATAAACATAAAAACCTTGAGCCACCTCAAATTGAGCCAAAACAGATGCATTCAAGCATTGTTTGATTTGCTCCAATAAAAAGGATGTGGGTGTGCTCTCTAAGCACTTGGAGCTTGTCTCTAATGCATTCTAGGAAGGATTTGATATGATACATAAATGATTTAGAAAAGCTTGAATAAAAACTAAGTTCAATCCATTAAGCTTATTCTAGGATGTGTGTAAAAAAGCATGAAATCTAACAAATATCCTAAATGCTTAAGCTCTAGAATGAATCTAACATTAAAACACTACTTAATGTAAAAGATGTAAATTGGTATTTTTCTCTTAGAAGAGGAGGGTATTTATTGGTTTTGAGGAAGGGCTTGGGTTAGGAAGGAGAGTTAGAGCCAAAGGTAAGGTTTGGGGTAGAGTTTGGGGTAAGGTTGGGGTTAGGTTAGGTTTAACCTTGGTTAAGGTTGCTCACACGTGTGAGAAACACTAGGGAAGTGTGCAAGGGGATAAGAGTGGAAGAAGAGACATGGGCTTCATTAATGGCTTGTAAGAGTCATTAATGAGGATGTAAGAATTTTTTATGAGTGTGTAAGGCTCATTTATGAGGGGTTTTGACCCAAAGTCAAAGTTTGAAGGGTTTAGGCTAAGAAATGTAAGAATCACTTTTTAATTATGTTTAGAGTGAGATTAGGAAATTCTAGAAGAGGTTAGGGATTTCTAGAAGATTTCTAAGGTTTTAGGATTTAAATAAATATTTTATTTATTTAAATTTTTTTTGGTCAATTTATCAATTAATAATTAATAAATAGAGGAAATTCACTCAAACTTGATTTAAATAATTTTGGGAAGAGATTCTTTAATTAAAGATATTTAATTAAAATATGAGGATTTAATGGCATAAAAATTAATTAATTAATAAATGATGATGTCATCAGAAGTTTTCAAAAAATAAATATACTTTTATTTTCTAAAAGATTTTTAAGTGTCTATACTATCAACCAACATTCATTTCACTCCATAACTATACTATTACTATTGACAGTACTTGGAAAACTCTCCACTAGGTTTAGTAGTATATTCCCCATTTGAAGCCTTGAGGATGAAAATTTCTAAAGGAGATCATATTAGGACCCTTGAGTCCTAATCTTGTACTACTTTGAAAACTATAATATTTATAGTATATCTATTTATTTAATACCACATTTTGTAGATTTATCCTCTAATGGTTGTATTTGATAAGTCACACTTTATGAGAGCTTTCTATTGATGTTGTAACATAACAAAAAAAATCTTTGAACAATACATTATAATATATATTTTCTTTGAAGGAGCTCCCCTCTTCAAAAAGGTATGTGATCTTGTTATGGATGCAAGCATATATGCAACTACTTTGAGCATTGTGCTCTTCTCACATGTTGTTGTCACATTTGATAATATCTTGTAGGTGATTTATCTTATGTTTAAACACATTTATTGGAGTGTCAAATGTCACTCTACTACTCCTACACATGTTCTCTAGGCACAAGTTAAAACATCCAAGGATTATGATGTAAGGAAGCAAAGGTATGTGGAAACACTTCCTACACAAATCTTGAGAGGACAAATATGCAAATTTCAACTTAAGTATTACAACGATTTAAGAAACATGCAAGAGCATAAATGAAATAACCATAAACACATAACACAATTATTATTGTGGGGAAAACCCTTACGAGAGAAAAATCCCACTCTCTAAAACCTGCATAATATATTATCGAATCAAAAAATGATTACAACACACTTGCAATGCAAGTTCTTATGAGAGCATCACCTAACTCAAACTTGGAAGGACTTTCTCTAGCACCCAACCTTGCATACAAAACTCCATGATCAAACTCCTCTCTAAGCCCTCATTATATAGGCATTTTACAACATGGAAACCACTTGTGGTTTTACAAAACCATGGGCAAAACCACCATGCCACATGTAGCCCATTCTTGACATTTTTATTTCCAAGATGGTAAAAGAACTTGGTTAAAATAGTATTCCCATCCAAAACTTTGTCCCCTAGTTTAGACCCTCATAAAAGTCACAAAATGAGTCATCTATGCTCTAAAAATTCCCCTCCTATATTCTACTATGGACAGGGCTTCTTTTGACAAATCATACACCTTTTTCCAATGGAAAAACAAGTGGAAAACTACCAACAAATTTTATTGAAATTATTTGGAAAAAGTTTGCAAAGTTGAGACACATGTTTCTCAACATATGGGACATGTATAAGGACAACACAAGTGTCATCTCTCTACTTTCCCTACGCTATTACACATCTATAATTTGCTAATGATAATTTTAAATCTATTATCTTTGATACTAAGTATGTCAAAATAACTTAAAATGTCTGGCTGCTTGACAACTATTCTTAAATATCAACTAATTTGATAATCAAAGACAAACTTTAACTCATAAAAATAAAACTTTTTTTTAAATGTGATGTAAAATTTTGGATGGACTATTCTCCACACAAAATAGCACCATCATATGAGAAGTCATTTTTTACGCCATCGTACAAGTACATATGAAAAGCCAATTTTACATATAACAATAGATTTCCGCTTGATTTTCACTAGCTTGATCCTCATAATGAACTTCCACAATAGTATAAAAATAGAACAAAATCTATGAAAACATACTAAATTATGTCTATTTTTATTTTTATAATTGTACCATTTTATATAGAAAATAAAAGAGCACAAAATTTCTAAATTCTATATGACCATTAAAAATATTATGTATCAAGAACTCTTCGATGAATTCTTCACACCACACAAAAGTTTTCGTTCTATTCATTGTGAGTGACAGTGTGGATCATCTAAAGTGTAGCAGAATGGCGATGAATCCGTTGATGGATAGCAGTAAGTAAACTCAGGACAAGTCATAGTTTTATCTAAAATTTCATGTGTGATTTACCAAATGAATTCACCGCCATTAAGGAGAAGTCATAGTTTATATCTGAAATTTGGTGAGGAGATTGCGGGAAGAATTAAAATGCAGCCCATATCACGTCTTGTTCAAGGCAAATGAAATCGTGCACGAGAAAAGGTGTCCTGCCAAAATATCTTCTGAACAACGTCATCCAGATGGGCTGCCACTATAAATCTGTAAGCTTTGTCAACCTCATCTTTCAACTCTGAAGAGGTCATGAAGAAGTATTTAGGAAGCTTGTCTTTTCTCATAGGAGTGATTTTTAAGCCGATAGGCTTTATGTGGGAGCTTTGCTCCCGAAAATGAATTTTTTTTCTTGGATAGTTGTCAGCCCTCCCGGATAGTTTTTCTTTTTCGGCAATGAAAAATACTTCTATTTTTTCTGATATTTTTTCATATAAAATTAGCAAACTATCCCAAAATTGAAAATTAAAAATTACCTTATTTTTTCTTTATTGTTATCCCTACTTTTTCTTGAGCTTATGAAAATCTTAGTTTTTTTGAGCAATAAATGAAAGAAGATTTGATTTCTAACTATTGTATGGGGAAAGATATTCTACCCTAATTTTTCAAGCGAGAGAATGCCAGGGTTTGTCTTCATATTGAAGTGTTCTTAGATGACAATGGTTTTTTATTAGGAGCGTTTATGTCATTGTGCAGATTGATTGCCAAAATGCACAAAAGGAATTTGCAGGAAAGCTCTCGAGATATTCGAACCCATGAAGTATTCTGAATGCAATTCATTCAATAGTTATAAGATTTTTGAAATATACATTAATATGTGGTCATGTTTTGTTTAATGTTGTGCACTATGACTGCAATTTTTAGGAAGTGATTGAAGTCTGAAGACATGCAGTTCTAGATTCATGAATTCTCAACAGAATAATTGATTTTTTAGCATCATGCGCTGGTTGAAGAACCTCATGCATCAAAACTAGAAAATTCTTTTCTATGATATAGGCAAAAATTTGTAATGTATATGTGTATGCTAACAGTAATACAAATACTTAAATACTTTTGTGGGAAATGTTCAACCAAAGGCTAATCTTGGTGATCTCAGAGGGCTTGTTGGTGGTTTCAATGGAGTCAATAGCTCACCCATGATTGATGGAGAAAAAGAATACAAGACAGTAAATTCTATAACATGTTAACTATGTAGTAATTTCATAGACGCTGTCATGAAGAAACTGGCATTACATTTGCATCATTATACCCAAACCGCATTGCAACTACATGGTTGTTTCGAGAGCATATTCCTCTATTCAAGGCTCTTTTTCCACCCTTTCAGAAATATATAACTAGAGGAGGAAGCAAGACAAAGACTTGCAAAGGTATGCATTTATCTTCTTCATGACGAGTATAATTTTATAGATTTCACTCGGTTTGCTTCATTTATTTTGACAATTTGATCCCAATCACATGTAATGCAGGAGGTTTGCGATCCAAGTTTGAGCAACCCAGATGTATATTAGAGCTGGAACAAAGACAAAGCGTCATTTGAGAACTAGTTATCTAAAGAAGCCAGTGATTCTGAGAAAGCTAGAAATTATGGGAAGTTAGTGAGAACCTTGTAGGACTTGCTTGACATTCACCTATGTTCAAGATGGTAGGTGCATTTTTGGCTTATTTTGCCGAAATAATTATGTGTTGTAAGATGGAAGAGTTAGTTTGAGCTTACAAAAAAATTGAGATAGCGAAAAATTATTGTGCAGATTTCTCATGTTTTATTTTCAGTACTTAAGTTATATAAAGAGACATTTCTTCAACTTTTAAATTAGTCAGTCATACCTTTTTAATGAAAAACTATTTTGTTTGACATATGCATAATCAGATTCTATGATTTCTTTGTTCTTGTGTCCATCTTTCATGTTGGAGCCTTGTATACCACTTTTTTGCCAAGGCATGGTGTTCCTCATCATAAAACATAGTTTGCATGAAGATCTGAAACTAGATTACATGATTATGGGAATATGACTCCTGTTGGGTATGATTTTGGACATAACTTTGAGTTCTTTCTATGTATTTGTTTAATTTTTTTTAATAGATTCAATTTGTATGTAATATTACTTTATTATAGAAGCCTTTTTGGTATGATGATTATTTTTTTATAGTTTATATTTTTAGTTACAAAGAGTAGAAACTTTTAAGCTTAAATCATGAGTTTTTTTTCATTTGTTCTATTTTCATGCACTGCCACTAAATGATAAATTTTAGGAAATTATTTTTTTTTGCTCGATAGTTGTCAGCCCTTTTACGGGATAATTTTGTTTTCCTGTTATATTTTTTTTCTTAGTTTTTTGAGGAAAATTAGCAAACAATTCTAGAATGAGAAATAGAAACTTATCAAATCCATAGTTCACTATTACAAATAGAAACTTACCTAATTTTTTAGTCTTGCATTATCTAATTGTTAAAAATACAATTCTACTAATAAATTTTATTTTCAAACTAAAAACTATATTTTTTATATTTGAATATGAAATTTTTAAAGAAAGTAAATAAGTTAATAAATAATATTATATTGTAAAATTTGTAAGTTAATAGAAACAAATCTTAAATAAATCAATAAATCCAACTAATTTTGAAGTTGATTTTTAAAATTTGTAATAAAATAAATCTTAAATTATAAATCAATAAATACTATTCAATTTTGAAGTTGATTAAATTTTATATTAAATTAAAAATAAAACCTATTAGCTTATTGTTGCATGCACAAAAGCATGCGACTGCTAGTATAGATTGAAGTAGATATATGATAAGACATAACAAACATAGGTATCAGATGAATTTATGGGAGAATGTCTAGCAAAGATAAGGTGGGGGCAGATGTGTGGAATAAAGTGTATGAGAATGAGCAATTAGAGGAATGAATTCAATTTCACAAAAGATTCTGGCATTTATGCTTATGTATATGTATGGTGGCATTTTAAAAAAATAGAAACAAAATCAAATGAGAATTGATATGGCCAAGTATGTTTGCATCTCCAACTTAAATTTGTTAAGGATCATTTTTTACTATTTATGACTTTCTTAGTAATCATAAGATGACATGGCAAGAGAAATAAATTCATGAAATAGATCCAAATTGTCCGAAAAAGTTTCAAATTCAAATATCACAAGGCTTTTAGAATCTTTGAACATTCTAACCCTAGACACAATGCCCACAACATTAGGGTCCATATTTGAATTTGCAAAACAATAGTTTTGCTTCTCTTCTATGCTCTAATGTGATAGAGTTTTAAATGTTAACTTTCTATAATTCCTTAGCACAAGCATCTCTTGATTTGTTTTCTTTTTTCTACCATTTTAATTCATAAATCCTTATACCCCTCTTCTCAATGGCTAGAATTCTTTCTATAGACTCATATTTTAAATTTGAAACTTTTTCTCCATTTACCCTTTATCTTTATTTCCTTTGTAATTCTTGGCATATTCTATTTGGTCATCCTCACACATTTATCCTATATAAATCTATTAGAAACTCATTTCCTCCTTATCTAAACATCTAAAATTTGTACATAATCACAAACACACTCAATTTTAAACTATTGATCTCTTAAAAACCCTATCGTGATTGCATTTCCACCATGTATTGCGATCTCATCATAAGAACTTGCCACAAAAACTAAGCATCTAAGTATACACACATCCAATTTTCTAAAAGTGCTTTGGTGGAGGTTGTAATAGACTAAATAAGGGATTGGATGAGGGCATTTCTCAAGTTTTCTTATCTCCAAGCTTTAGCTTAGTTTTATATCCATTCTATACATAGGAAATGACTTACAAAGAGTAACAAAGAAACACTAAAAATTTACAAAATCGTATCTAACAAGGGCCCTAATACTAGAGAAGCTCCCTAAAAGCCTACTTAAGGTGTTGCATTTCCAAATGTGAGGTACAGAAATACCCCTGCCACAAAAATTATTTGGAGTTCCTTACATAGTTATTCCACAATCAATTTTGAATCTCCCAATGCCATTTTTTATAACAAAGCTAACAAATTCAAAGTACACATATTTTACACTTATATTTCATTTCAAATATTAATTTTAACCTTTTATTTAAAAGTTGTGTGTTGCAATTCATTTAGCTAAACTTTTGTACTAATAATTTATTTTTATTGTGTTCATAAGTATTTCCTTAGTGAGGTGCACTAGTTGAAATGCTTACAGATCAATCTTTGATTCTAAAAAGAATACCACCAAACAAATCTTGATGATACAATTTACAATAAATATATGATTATCACATGGAACCTTCTCAATTTGCACTAATCCATATTTATGATATATGGAAAATATCTTGACCTTAGAAATTCAATATTTTTTCTAAAAGTATTGTATTTAAATCTAGTCATGAAACACGAAGAACAAATAGAATTTTAAGGTTACATTTATTTATTTACTATTTAAATTAGTTTAGATGGAGACAAGAAATCTATTTATTTTTATTTTTATTACATTGATAAGTATTCTCTTAGTGAGGAGCACTAGTTGAGATACATACATCAACATTAGGTACTAAAAAGACTACCATTGAATATAAATCTTGATCATGTACAGTTTGTAATAAATACATAATTGATGAAGGGTACTCCCCTTATCTAGCCAAACACAAACAACACAAAAGAGAAATAAACAAAAAATTGCAAGAACAAGTTAATGGCAACAACAAAAATACTTGTTTTTTATTATCCTCAATGAAATGGAATTACAATAAAAAAAAATATATGCTACAATCACATGGCCATTTTCATTACAATGATCTGCAAGACAGAGCCACAATCTACACTTCAGGAACTGAACCCTAAAATCCCCCTTTAGTCCTATTAAGTAGCACAATTAGCCACTTTAGAATATTCCAAAAAGTAAAATTTCCCATTTTGACGCCTAGCGGTTCAATTTGTCTCTTTAGGTGATTTTTACCCCTAATTTCCTTTTTGCATTGAAACTGGCATCTTGAAGGCACAACATCTAAAAATCATAGCTTGTAAACCATTGAGTCAATTGGCTATCATAACCCCATTTCAGAAATGGCATGAAGAGCTCTATGCCCCCTACTAAAACAACATATGTTAATCAAAGTTTGACCCCTTTTCAGAGCCTCTAAAGCCTTCAAAACTGAGCTCAAAGTTTTTATACAACCCCACCAAAATAGAAAATGCAGTAACTTCAAAACCAGACTTGATATTGCTATGAAAATTTACCAAAAGGCTAATATACAAACAATTAACCTCGAGGGAAGAAAATGGAAAAATTCTTGCTCAAATGAACAACCTACTAAAAATAGTAACTCTACCCAAAGATAGCCCTTATTGAAAACTAGACATTAATATTTTTGGGTTATGCAAGATTTCTCTTACACCCTAGATGCTCCTGCATCAAAAACCTGAGGTAATTTGAGAAGTGACCTTGTCACATCTCAAGAGTGCAGAGGCAAACTAAGGTAGTCAACCTCTTCCTTTGATAGCTATGATGAATCTTCAACATGTCGTCCTTTCCATTTGACTGAATACTCTTCATATTGTTTGTTTCTTGTGATTCTACCCACACGACTATCCAATATATCCTCTATCTCTTTTGTAGCTGAAATATTCCACCGTGCTTCTTCTATCTCATCTTCAATACTTCATGATACTCTGTCAAATCTAAAATATTAAACACTAGTGAAATATTGAGTTCATTAGGTAACTCTACTTCATAAAAATTTCCTAAATCATGCTTCTTCAAGATTTTACTTGGTCTGAATTTCTTCATCTTCAACTCATTGTATGTTCCCACTAGAAATCTCTCCATTCTCAAATGAGCCATAACTTCATCTCCAATCTGAAATTCATTATGCCTCATTTTTTTATTTTCCTTATCCTTGTAATGTATATTCATTTTATTAATATGATTCTTCACCTCTTCATGCAAATTCTTTAAGTGTTCTGCAAAATCTTTAGCTTTAACACTACTCTTTTCTCCATTGTCCAAATTCCTTAATTATGAAGTATTTATAGGACTACTCTCTATACAATCTGGAATGGTGATTTACCAGTGCTCCTATTGACATAATTATTATATGTAAATTCTGCCTGTGGTAAAATTAGATCCCACCCCTTCAGTCTATCCCCAATTAAGTATCTCAATAGATTCCCCAAGTTCCTATTCACCACTTTTGTCTGTGCATCTGTTTATGGATGGTGTGCTGAGCTAAACTTCAAACCTTTATTTAGCTTCTTCCACAATGCTCTCAAAAATATCCAACAAACTTAGTGTCTCTATCGAAAACTATGCTCTTTGGTAGACCATGTAGTCTCACCACTTCTCTGTAAAATAAGTCTTCCACATGAACAACATCATTAGTCTTTCTGCAAGGAATCATATGTGTCATCTTTGAGAACCTATCTACAAACAAAAAAATAGAATCATACCCTATCTAAGTCATCAATAAACCAAGAACAAAGGCCATACTAATATCCTCCCATGGCCTCTCTGGTACAGGTAATGGTGTTGATCTCTGAGTCATGTTGTCTATTAGTGTCCAACACTTAGTCATTATTAAGGCAATGCTGGTCGGTCATCACTGCGACCGAGCCATCCTATTAAGGCTGAGTAATATACTAGACTTTTATTTTGTATAATTACCAAGCAGTAGTTACTATCGAGCAAGTCAGAGGTCGTCGAGAACTTTAGTAGTTACTGAGCAATATATGCCGAGTTGTATAGAAGATGTCGAGTTGTATAGAAGAGTTAGTGTCGAGTGCTAGTATTTGGAGAACAGTTTTGACTGAGCATCAGAGGCTTCATATGCCAAGTGAACTAGTTTTTTTATGTGTTTTTAATGGCACAAACACCTAGGTAAACCATTTTGGTTGAATTCTATGCATGATTTAAGTTAATTAAGGAGTTGATTATGGATTATGATTTCAATCATTAATCCCTATGCAAGCAACATAACCAATCAGAAAAAGGAAATGCTTAAGCGACATAAGTGATGAATCTAGATCATTGATCTTGATCTAGAAGCTTGATCAATTGTTTATATAAGGTGATATCAAAACCCTAAAACTAAGTAATGGAGGAGATCTCATGTATGTGGATTGAAGCAATGTTTTGATTGTTAGATGCATAGATCAAGAAGAGTGACCGAGCAGAGCAGTGAAGGATAAAACAAAGCAATATTAATTTTGAAATCAAATAAGTATTGGAAAGAGGAGATATATTATTAGCATTTGAAGTGCAAACTGAAGGATCAAGTATTGATACATTCTAGCAAGTGAATTAGGGTAAATCTCTTAACAGAGTGGTCCTAATAGACTTTTGTAAATCGCTTAACCGAGTGCTTACTTAGTTGTAAGTTTAAAATCCTTTAATCAAGGTAGATTGTATAAGTCTGTAAGCTCTTAATAGGGTAGAACCCTCACAGGGTAGATCACCAGAAGTGATCAAAACTTTGTAGCCTTAACAGACACACTTTATTGTTGCAGTAGCGAAGATTTGTGGGTGTCATCCCCACCCTAGTTTTACCTTTCAAGGGTTTTTTGGTTACCAAATCTTTGTGTTATGAGTTATATTTCATGGATGTGATTAGAATGTTAGATTCATTTCAGTGTTGAAGTTTATGATTATGGTATGTATGTGGAATTAGATTCAAAGTGTATAAGTTTCAAGATTTTGATTCACCCCCCCCCCCCCCCCCCTCTCAGTATCTCACTTTCCCATATAAGACTTCCAACAATTGGTATCGGAGCTTAGTTCTCTTAGAAGAAGTCTAACCACTTGAGAGTTAAGATCTTGGAGATGGAGGTTTATAAGTTGGGAAAGATCATAGAGAATTAGAAGATTGACATCCAACTTGCATTGCACCAGCTTGAAGTAGC
Source organism: Chamaecyparis obtusa (assembly GCA_027943335.1). NCBI lineage: Eukaryota > Viridiplantae > Streptophyta > Pinopsida > Cupressales > Cupressaceae > Chamaecyparis > Chamaecyparis obtusa. The sequence continues at coordinate 423,624 of BSBK01001471.1, read as the reverse complement.
CAGAGAAGAATTAAAGAAATCCTTAAAGAAAAGAAAAGAATTGGCAATCCAATTGAATGACACTCAATATCAAGAAGAAGACACTAAAGGTCTATTTGATAATGGAAACTCTAGTGAAAGTGATGCAACAATAGAAGATCTATTATAGAAAAATAATTCTTTGAATGAAGATGTAGGAAGTCTAAAGAGAGAACATGAAATCCAATCTATAAGACTATGTGAAGTGATTGAACAGAAAAAGAAAGCTGAGGAAGATAAGACAATGGTAGAAGAAGATAAGAGACAAATGGCTATAATGCTTGATGAAAGGACATGTGATATGCAGAAGCTTACAAATAATCAATTGGACATGGTAAATCAACTGTTACTTGTAAATCAAGAGTTGAAGAGGAAAGACATAGAAATTACAAATCTGGCATCAGAGAACAATCAACTAAAGAATGATTTAAGATCTGAAAATGAACTCAATAAGAGTATGAACAAGCCTAATGAAGCCGTGAAATATTTTGAGGAATTAATGAGGTCACCAAGAAGATCCAGCGACACCTCTGGAGTAGGACATGATGAGCACCTGTCATCCACTAAAGAAGAATAATCATCAAAGAGCAGAGAACAGAGGAATGCTAAGTCAAAGAACAACAAACCTACATGTCATCATTGTGGGAAGCTAGGACACACAACAAACATCTACAAAAGCAAGAATGGAAAGTCCAATACTAAGCCAAAATTCAATGGATATTGTTTTAACTATAAGAAGCATGGACATCAGGCACACGAATACATATCAAAGGTTAGCAATGCACCTACTCCACCTAGATTTCAAGGACATTGTTACAATTTTTAGAAATATGGTCATAGAGCACAAGAATGCACATCCAATGCAAAACCTAAGTGGATATCTAATAAGCAAGGTAATGCACCTAGGAAAGGTAAAAACTTCAATTGGGATTACAATACATGGTATAGTTGTCATTATTGTGGAGAATATGGTCATATTGGAGTAAACTGTATAATGACACATTTTAGAGTTAAATACAAGAGTTGGAAGAATGGAAGTTTGGTCTGTTACAAATGCCACAAGATTGGTCATATAAAAAGAGACTGCAGAGCACAAGCACCGAGTAATGAACAATTCAAAGGTAAAGAGACAGTTGAACAAATAAGGGACCAGATGAATAAGACATGGAGAAAGAAAGAGGAAGAAAGCAGTAGTGGATCCAGTGAATTTGAGGTCACCCAATCCAATGGATCAAGTGATCACACTACTTCTAACTAAGCAAAGAAGGTATGTAAGGAACTGAATTTTTAGATGTTATATTTTACACCAGTTCCTGACATTAGATATGGTAAAGTCCATATCTGCATAAGTTTAGATGCATTAGGACAGATTTGAGAAAAGAGTTATTTTGCATAATTGATGTTGAGCATTAGTATTTATGTCTACAGTGACCGAGTCACTTAGTATGTGTCGAGCTCTGATAATAACCAAGATGTTACATCTATCGAGCTAAAGTAAAAATGTTAGTATCAACCGAGTTGTGTTTTCAATCGAGTATGGGTACATGTTAGCCAAGCTATCATGTGAAGGCCGAGACAACTGTATTTCACCTACTAGTGTATGAAACATTTAATGAATACCTAAAGTGACCGTTTGGATCTATAAAATGAAAAATTATTGTTCTTTTTCATTTCACACAATAATTTGAGAATTTAGAGAGCGAATCAAAGGTGATTGAGAAGAGTGATTTGTGCAAAGTCAGTTTGCGAAGATTCTACAAGTGTGTTGTTGGAAAACATTGTGAAGAACTATTGAAACCAGGTATTATTGAGTTACTCTAAAATCATTTTATGAACCCTAGATCAAAAAATGGCATCTAGATCATCTTTTGTAGTTAGGAAGCAAGGAAAGGAGGTACTCAATGTTCAATTAGTGAGAAGTGATGTGTGTAAACCACCCAATTTATATGTTGTACCTAAGAGTGCGGTGAAGGGAGATCTTTCGGGAGCCTTGTCATTGATTCCGCCCAAAGTGTTAATGATACATGATGTACGTGCATGCTACATGTGCAATAATGGTGAAATCAGAGACTATGAGCTGAGGGAGGCATACAATAGATTGTGTATAAACAAAGTATTGAAGGTGGAGCATCAACACATTGCTGAGAAAGGGTTAGTGTGTTCCCTAGACTTTGCTCAAAATTTCAAGATAAAATGGATCAAGATTGTCTTAAGAAGAGTTCATGACATACAATTGTGGTTGGAAAATGGGCCGGTGAAGATCACCAAGGAAATTATTCATCGAGTCACTAGTTACCCTACTCTTACAGGGAAGAAGACAATGAGATGCCAGAGCAAGGAAGTAATTCAAGAAAACACCATGGCCATTTGGAATAAGAGAGGAATGACTATCTCCACCATCACAAATCCTAAGATTGATTTTGTAGTTACGGTGATTTCTCACAAGTTTTATCAATCAAGCTGAATAGATAGTGTCCCTTGCATTGCAGTAGACCAAGCATGGAAGATTGTAAAGAAAGATCATACTTATGATCTTGTCAAGCTGCAGCTAACACAACTTGCCGAGAATCTTACATGCATCAAGAAAGCTAAGAACTTAATGCGTAAGTTCGGTTCCTTGATAGTCTGTATATTCTTTTATGTGCAAAACACTTTTCCTACTATAGGAGATGTAGTATGGAGTTAGGACCAATCTGTGACTCAACGTATTAATGAGTTCATTCAATAATTAGGAGACAATTTTTATAATGTGATGGAGGGTTACTTTGTAGAGTTTAAGAAGAAGATGAGAAAGAGAAGTAGGATTCTCGTATCCCTAGTAGAGAAATTCTATGATGATATATGTTTTCTAGTGGATACCAATAACACATTTGTTAAATTTATTATGTCAAGGGTAGCACGGTTGAGACCATTGCCTTATGAAGTTAACATAGATGATACATCAGCAACAATAACTGCTTTACTTGCTGAAGAGATTTATAGTAAAGCCAAACCTTTTGGAAATAATGAAGAAGCTAAGTCTAAGATTACAATAGGGTTGAATTTCACAACCCTAGAGAGAAAAAGAAAGAAATTAGTCAAAAACCTTGAGAAAATGCTAGGTGAAGCAGAAGAGGAGAATGAACCTCTAGAAATCACGCAAGGACAGGGTGAAGATCAGACAAGTGAGTCTGAAGATAGTGAAGAGGAGGAAGTAGAAACTCAAAATAAGGGAAAAGAGATAATGGTTGCCGAGCCTAGCAAAAGGAAGAAACATAAACAAAATCCTACTCCTTCAACATTAAGACCTAGAAATAGGGCAGCTTCAACTATCATAGCTATCGAGCCCCAAAAGAGAACACCAGTAAAGAGAACTGAAGGAGAGAGCTTAGGGAAAAGAAAACAAGCTCAAACTAAGGTTGTGCTAAGAAATCTAAGAAGAGGCCAAGGAGAAAACTAGTGCTACAAAAGGATGATGATGATGAAATGACTAATACAGATGAAAACAACAAGATGAAGGTGGCAAAACATAGAAATCCAACCAGTGTGGATGAAATCTACCAAAACATAAAGAGCACAACAAGATTAGCAGGATTTAAGCTTATAAAATTTGAAAAGTTGAACAAAGTTGATAAAGACAAGATTGAAGATGTGATGATTGAAATGTTACGTACATTCAAGATGATGCCTTTGCATATAGGGAATCTAATCCCTGATGAACTATTTAGAGAAATTGATGCAAAATGGCAGTATGCCATTGTGATTGAGAGACAAATAAGAGAAGGCACTCTAGCACAACTTATGCTTGAATTGACACCAAAGAAAATAGGAAAGTTTATGGAGCAACATAGAAATGGGTCTATACCTAAGCCAAGGGCTTACTCCATATTGAAGAACAATGTTGAAGAAGTTGTTACACAAAGAAAATGAATGTGGAAGATCATCTTTGGACTAATAGTTGAGAAGAGTGCACAAAAAGATGAAGGCACATCCAAACAAGTTGAACCAGACAATACCGAGGATGTAGATGAACCACATATCCTTGAGAAAGAGAAAAGGTAGAAGGTAGAAGTGAGTGAATCATAGGATGTGATCATTATTGCTAATGTCCCTGAGGACACACAAGTAAACATTAATGCCTTGACTGAGGAAGAAATTCAAATTCAAATTCTTACCGAGGTAGCCTCAGATCCCTTTCTACCATGCACCAATCCAGTTCTCATACAAGTTCATTATTATCAGAAGATTGAGGGTGCACCAACTGTAGACTCAGAACCTACAAGATCTCACACAGTCACAGTTGAAGAGAAAGTAATACAAAGTACAAGTGTCGAGGAGCAAGGAAAGCCAACAACAACAATAGAGAATACACCTTCTGAGTCAAACATTATATTCAATAAAGGAGAAGGAGGGGAGAGTGTAAAAGAACAAGCATATAAGTTTGCAACAGAAGTTTCAAGACCATAAGGTGAAGAAGAGAAGGAGACTGAGATTAAAATAATTGAGGAGATCAAGGAGCCTAAAGAGAAAGAGGTTATTCAAGCCTTAGTACAACTACTGAGTAACAGCACATTGGAGCCTAAGAAGAAGTCACAAAAGAAAAAGGACAAGTATCCCGGTACACAAGTCACATTAGATGAAGTTATAGTGATTCTAAAGTGGGATACTAATAACTTAACCTATGAAAAAATGCAAATATTGCAAGATCTCTTGAAGAAGGAAAATATGCAAGAGGAAATAAAAAGAGAACATCAATAAAAGTAGGTACTACATGAAATTAAAGATATATTTGTAGAGGCTTTTGAGTTAGATGATGTGAATGAGACTTCACCTATACTAGAGAAATTGGTACACATTGTCAAAAAGGTGAATGGTGAAGACAGTGAAGAAAATGAAAAGCTAATGTAGTGGCCTGAAAGAAAGTTTGAGACCAAGGTACTTGAGAAGGTCTCCATAGAGATTGCAATAAAACAAGTCAAACTTTTTGACCTAGTGAATAATGTAGAAGAGGTTGTACAAAATGTTCATTCTTTTTACAAATAGTTATGTAATGTTGAGACATTCACTAAGGACAATCAAGAGCTTATTAAGAAGCTACAATTGGAGTTGAAGTCTATCGGACATTCACTAAGCATGAATGCAAGTTCCATCTCTATTCATTTTACAAGACTACTTCATGCCCAAGGAAGATTAGATGAGTTGATGGCTAGTGATGGATGAATATGAGCCAAGTTAATCTCAATTCAAACAATGTTGACACCTCATCTGGAGGTTATGTAGAGAGAATTTGCATCGATAAAGGAGCTAGTACAGAGAGATCCTCATCTCTCTATTGACAAGAGTTTGGTTGATCTAGCTGCTCAGCTAAAGATCAAGATATAGGTTTTGGAGTCTATCAGATTTGGATGCAATAATGCACTAGCAATGATTATGCAGCTTCACAAACCATTTTTGGACAAGTATTATCTAACCCCTACACCCCAGTAGCTCAAAGTGACAAAAACAAGGGGGAACTGAGTAAAAAGGAGGAAATGAGTCATGTACTCATGTATATACAAAGATCAAAGAAGGGATATAGAATAGAAATGTATGACATACTATTGAAATTAAAATGTAAATATAGATTCATTGTATGTCAAAGTCATGTATATATAGTATAGTCTTTATGAAGACCCAGTTACAGTCTTAGAAGGAGTACTCAAGTACTAAATACTAATGTAATGTAGAGTCACAACAAATTTTTTTTGCTACTAATGTCAAAGGGGGAGATTGTTGATCTCTAAGTCATGTTGTCTATTAGTGTCCAACACTTAGTCATTATTAAGGCAATGTTGGTCAGTCATCACTGCGACCGAGCCATCCTATTAAGGCCAAGTAATATACTAGACTTGTATTTTGTATAGTTACCAAGTAGTAGTTATTGTTGAGAAAGTCAGAGGTCGTCGAGTACTTCAGTGGTTACCGATCAGTATATGTCGAGTTGTATAGAAGATTCAGTGCCGAGTGCTAGTATTTGGAGAACAATTTTGACCAAGCATTAGAGGCTTCATATGCCAAGTGAACCAATTTTTGTATTTGTGTTTGTAATGGCACAAACACCTAGGTAAACCATTTTGACTGACTTTTATACGTGATTTAGTGATTTTTTAGTTAATTAAGGAGTTGATTACAAATTATGATTTCAATCATTAATCCCTATGCAAGCAACGTAACCAATAAAAAAAAAGGAAATGCTTAAGCGGCATAAGTGATGAATCTATATCATTGATCTTGATCTAGAAGCTTGATCAGGTGTTTATATAAGGTGATATCAAAACCATAAAACTAAGTACCATAGGAGATCTCATGTATGTGGATTGAAACAATGTTTTGATTGTTAGATGCAAAGATCAGGCAGAGTGACCGAGCAGAGCAGTGAAGGACAGAACAGAGCAATATTTAATTTTGAGATATGATAAGTATTGGAAAGAGGAGATATGTTATTAGCATTTGAAGTGAAAACTGAAGGATCAGGTACTGATACATTCTAGCAAGTGAATCAGGTTAAATCTCTTAACCGAGTGCTTACTTAGTTGTAAGTTTCATATCCTTTAATCAAGGTAGATTGTATAAGTTTGTAAGCTCTTAACGAGGAAGACCCCTCACAGGATAGATCACCAGAAGTGATCAAAACTTTTTAGCCCTAATAGGCACACTTTATTGCTGCAGTAGTGAAGATTTATGGGTTTCATCCCCACCCTAGTTTTACCTTTCAAGGGTTTCTGGGTTACCAAAGCTTTGTGTTATGAGTTATATTTCATGGATGTGATTAGAATGTTAGATTCATTTTAGTGTTGAAGTTTTTGATTATGGTATGTATGTGGAATTAGTTTTAAAGTGTATAAGTTTCAAGATTCTAATTCACCCCCCCTCTCTCATTATCTCACTTTCCCATATAAGACTTCCAATAAATGGTTGATATCACCATGTATTATGCCTAGTTTCTTTTTCCATTTGACATATTCTACAACTCTACACAAAATTCTTAACATCTCGCTACAATTATGGCCGATAATAGTGCTCACTAACCAGAGTAATAGTTTTATCTCAACCAAAGTGTCCAATTAATCCTGTACTATGCTTCTCTTTGACTAGGTTCTCCCTCATGGAACTCCTTAGAATGCATAATTGTCTCCCTTTTAATAACATTTTATCTTGGATTATAAAATCTAACCATCTAGTCCTATCTAGAGTAACAAGTTCTTTGCAAGCTCTCTAGGCCTCACCAAAATCTAGATCCTCAAGATACAAACTCTTGAGTTCTTTTAACCCAAAAAATTCAATCTGCATCTTTCTCAAAAAAATCTTCCTCATGCTCAGGGCATCTGCAACCCTATTAGAATTTACACTCTTGTGCTTCAAAATAAAAGTGTAACTGTGCAAAAACTCAACCCATTGAAATGCCTCTGATTCAACTTCCTTTGGCTATTCAAATACTGTAAAGCTTGATGATCAGTAAATAAAAAAAAATCTTTAGGAAAAAGATAATGTCTCCACTTCCTCAATGCTTGAACTATAGTATAAAACACCTGATCATAAATAATGTATGTTGTTTTGGCATCATTCAACTTCTCACTAAAACAATAAATGGGTTTACCTTCGTGACTCAAAACAACTCCAATACCATTACCACTCTAATCACAGTTTACTTGAAATACCTTATTAAAATCTAGAAGTGCCAAAATAGGATTCTCTATAAATTTTCTCTTCAAAAAATCAAAACTCTTTGCCACTCCTGCAGTCCTCTTAAACTATTTTCTATCCCCTCTCATAGTTTGAGTCAAGGGTCCACATATACAATTGAAATTTATGATAATTTTTTTGTAAAAGTTGGCCAAACCATGAAAATTTATTACCTCAGTAGCACTCCTTGGAGAAGGCCATTCAAGGACAACCTTCACCTTGTCTGGGTCTATTTTAAGGCCATCTAATGAGATAAAAAATTGTAGGTACACTAAGTCATTTCTTTTCCCAAAATTGCATTTTTGGAAACTAATATCTTAAAATAAAAAATCTCTTCAATCTTTATCTCATCTTTTATTTCCTTAAATAACTCTTCGCTTTTTGAGTTTAATTCGAAATACATCTTCATTTTTGGAAGATAACCCATAATATTCTCCTCTCTAATTATCTCGTCCATTCAATGCTTTTCTCAAATCAATCTTAATCGTCTATTCAATCCTAAATCTCTATATAAACCCCCTTCAAACCCATTTGAAGGATCCTGATTTATGAATAACAATTGTCTTATGCAGGTTTCATTTCTTAGCAATCAATAATTTATCAATTTTTTGAATATCTCGAGTCTAGATGTTGTCAAATTTAACTCTGAGCGCCAACTAGAAACATATCAATGAAGTGCAGAGAAGCAACAAAAGCACTTGGCATCATTTGATTTGCTTGAATATTTAGTACTTCATTTCCAATTATTATGCATATTTTCTGTTGTTCTGTAGGGTTTATTGTTAGTAGTTTGTTTGATTGATTTCAGTGCTACTAATTTTATCTCTCTAAGTCTTGCAAATATTTTACCCCTACATACATTTTGGTCAACCTGACGTGAACAAGCTAAAAATATGATGAATTTATCTTCTATATTTGTAAGCAGGTTTTCTTTGTCGATTTATTGTTGCCTGCATGGTTTTCAAAGATTTGGTGATATCTTCCAAATGGTTTATAATTTTTCCATGATTTTGTTTTTGTAGGTTGGGATTGGTATCAAGAGCCTATAGTCCAATAATTAGATTTTTATCATCATTTTTGAGTGATTTATGATTTTTTATTAAAAAAATAATTCTAGAGAATTTTTTTAAAAAATTATATTTTTGGAAATATCGTGAAATTCTAGAGGGGGTTTGTTCTTTGTGTTTTTAATTTTGATGAGAAATAATTTTTGAAAAATTAGATCTTTAAGAACTGGGTTGTTTTGATAAATTGGGTCCCTAGGGCACAAAGTAAGGATTTTTTCAAATATTCTTATATTTTTGGAAACCTCACTGATTTTCAAAAGGGGTTACTTCTTTTCATTTCTATTTTTGGGGGCCATAAATGTATCTAAAAATGGGATCTTAATGACTAGGTCAAAAACACACAAAAATCAAGCTAAATATCGAGTAAAAATCAATCTAAGTGCTTGTCTTTTCTAAAGTTTATTGGTTTTACTAGCATCTTGTTTTCCTCCAGTATGGCTAGTGTGTGTTGGACTGACGTTTATGGTAGTTGTTGTGGATGCTTAGGAGCTAGAACAATCGCCACTAGGTGAGTATCAAAAAATGCAAAATAAAAATTCAAAAATGCGGCTAGCCTTTTGCTAGCTTCAAATAAGGCAAGCCTAATCCCCTTTGCATTTTTCTTAAATTGTGGCATTTGAATTTCAAATCTAGCTTAATTAGAAAGACTATTATTGTTTGATAAATTTTGGTATTAGGCCTATGCTCTTCACTTTCATAGTGAATTAGAATGCCAAACATGCAAAAATTAATCAATAGAAAGAAAGGCTAAGAGAATGAACAAACTCTAAAATTTAAGCCTCTTTATTTGTGGATAAAAGTATTAGGCCTATGCTCTTCACTTTCATAGTGAATCAGAATGCCAAACATGCTGAAATCCCGCTAGATTAAAGGCTTGGGAAAGAACCTTATTAATTATGTTTGGGAGTGGAAAGTAATAGGGATATGCTCTTACCCTTCTTAGGGTTATCAAACTCCTAGACCTACTTTTCATATCAATTTCATCACTTTCTAGATTAAATTAGAATATTAGAGGGCTTGCCTCCCAAGAACATGCCTTAGCGAGGCCGGTGAGAGGGACAACCCAAAGTGGGATACAACTGTTGTAGCCTGGTAATCTGACCCACTATAAAACAAAACGCCTTCATCCTTAATGGGGTGGAGGACATAAAGAGTTTGGGAATGATAATTTTCTCTAGTAGTCTTTCGAGATTGCACAAAATCATGTTTTTATGCGTGTGAGAGGCCTCTTTAATGCAGGATAAACTCAACTCTATCTAAACGGAATCCCAACTAAATGTTGATTAATTAGAAGCCACCTTTGTCAACCATGTATAACCAAATTGGCCTTAGGTAGATTGTATGGAAGCTCTTCTTGTGCAAGACTTGTCAAAACATTCTAGAACATACACCCAGTGTTTAGTTGCTAGGATTATTGGCTAAAATGAGTATTGTGCTTGTTATTTTTTTATCACATTCAAATTTCATGTTATAAGTGTCATTAAAACAGCCTTAAGATCAAGATTTTTTAGTTCTCCATCAAGGATCCCAACTGCTTAGATCTAAGAGATCACAATCAAACATCAATTTGAGTCTTAATCATAGAGACGAGTCTCTCTCTATTAGAATTCAATTCAAAAGACACCCTTTAATCTTGGAATCACTACTACAACAATTTGAACCACACTCCAAACACTTCAAATCAAGAGAAATATGTCTCTTCCATACCCTTTTCAGAAGAGACCACTCATTAGATCTCAAACAAGGGACAACCCAAATGACATGTACTTCAATTCATTTCCTCCATACAAAGAAGAAAAAGACCCTAACTACTATGATAACATGGACCTTCCCATCTATTCAGAAACTCTTCTTGAGATGACACAACCACCTACCAACCCCTCAGTGCTTCACAGTCCCCAACACCAATATCAATGCCTTACATTTTTAACAAGTACCACAATCTAGAGTTAAATATAAAACCTATGATAGATCATATGTGCCTACATCACAATCTTAGTATCAAAGGAAAGCTAATGTATCTTCTAATATTGAAGACATGCCACAATGAAAAATTGATATCCTCAAGCAAGAAGTTCAAGACATGAAAACCCATGTAGATGATCTTCAAAGTTAGTATCAACCAAAGTCTTACATTGTAGAGGATGTATATCCATACCATGTTGATCAATCAACCTATAGGCATCTGATCAAATCACATCTCAATGAACATCCTCTTGCTTCCTCATATCCACCACCAAGGTTTTCCCAGACAAACACAATTGCAAATTTGTCATCCTTTGGACATCAATCAAGCATAATCAATAGGAAATCTATTATACCACATGCTCAATCAACAAATTCTTCACAACATGAAAATGTTAATGTGGTATCACAAACAAGATCGCCCAAGCAGAAAAATCCCCAATCTAAACCTTTCAATCGTTTGCATCAAAAACTGGTTCACAAACATTATTCTATTTGTAAGAATTTGCCTAAGGAAAAGAATAAAATGTCAAGATCTAGAAGCTCAAGAGATATTTTGAGAGAGACAAGATGATATGATTAAATGAATAATTCAATAATGATCAATAATCAAATAGAATGCATTAATACAAATTAGGAGTGCTTGAATATATAGGAAATGCGATAAGACTACATGATAAGGAGATGATAAGCTATCAACCATACTAAGTGGAATCACATGTCCACCAAAGGTGGATCATCCTCTATTGTACATCAAAGTATGTGCAACATTTGCAACAATGAGAGGATGATAATGTGATAAGAGCATTAAAGGTGGATCTCACACATAAAGAGGTATGAGATGACAACTATCACCATGTAAAGTGGAATTTCCCTTAACCATGTGCTAAAATGAAATGCAAACTCCTAGGTGTTTCAATGACAACTAATATGCAAATGCATTATCCTAAGTAAACTTAAGTAAAGTGTAATTAGTAAATACTTAATTACACCAACACCCCACCTTAAGTGCAATTTAGGGGAATGCACTTAAGCTAACAATGATGTATGACAATGCATGATGGGTCCTGACTACTAGGCCATGTTAGGTACTGTTGCCCCAAAAATTCCCTGTCTTTCATTTTTTGGCCACTGTCCTATTTTCCAAAGAAATGCTCAAGTGTCGAAAACCAAGTGTGTTTTCGACCTCCTCTTTGAAGGCTCGGGATGTTTCTGCCTTTTGGCCCGAAAGCTCGGTGTGTTTTCGACCTCTGCTCTGAAAGTTTAGTGTGTTTTCGACCTTCACTCGAAAACCTTCTATGTTTTTGACCACTTCTGCACTTCACACTTCTTCGGCATCAGTGTTTTCCATCCACGCAACTCCGACAAGTGGGGCCTAGTTAGTTTTCGGCAAGCTGTTATGCGGGTTGTCCCATGATTGCATAAGTCCTTTTCCCCTTATGTGACCATGCGACTAACCATCGACGGTACTGTTGAAGGATGCTAGCGGTCTGTCGCATGATCGCATAGTCCCTTTTTAGGCTACGCGAACATGCGACTAGCTGTTAACTACACCCTCTTCTATGCTTCTCACTTCTTCCTCTGGTGGTAGTTTTTCCATGTGCGCAACTCCGATCAGGTGGGCCCGATGGATGGTTTTCTGAAACTGCTAGTGGTTTGTTGCATGATCGCATAGCCCCTTTTTAGGCTATGCAAACATGCAACAAACCATTAGCCGTGTTGATAAAGGTTACAGTTTGGTGGTGGGCCCAGTTCTAAATTCAGCTGGGTAGAGGCATATTCCTTTCTATCTGGCGATTATGAGACTTCCTTTAGTCGGGTAATCTCCTGATGGAAAGGAATATGCCAAAGGTATTACGAGACTCAGCGACTGCCGCTAGATAAAGCAAGGATCATGCTTGTCGTGTAGTCACTAGATAAACCCAGGGTTGGTAAAAAGTGAACATGACTTGGTGACCAAAGGGAAAATAAACCTAGGGTGAACCTAGGTTAAATTTGCAGGCGGTCAGCGTAGCAGTTTTAGGCTAGTTTCATGATCGCATGCGGCTTCCTAACCGCATGCGATCATGCGACAAACCATCAACTGTCGGAAAGGTTTTTGGTGGGCCTACTTGTCAGTGGAGCTACAACTTAATAAGATGAGCGGCTGGCGCAAGATCTCAAAGAATATTCAGGGGCCATGCGATCTTGCACCTGCCGTTAGATGGAATCTAAAAATTTGAGTGGGTCCGTGTCAGGAAGTGTCGAGGTGTTTTGCTGATGTAGTGGCCGGAATGAATAGAGGGATGACATGTGGCGGTTCTGGGCCCGGGGTTGGTAAGCAGAGCGTGGTTGCGTGGTTAACAAGTTTTCGCATGGTCACTAAATGAACCCAGGGTTAAGGAAAAGATCAAACGGTTCAGCGACTGAGGGAAGGTGAACTCGAGGTAAGCCAGGGTTAATCTTGCAGTGCGGTCTTGTGAGCTCGAGGTGTCTTGCGTGGCAAAGGCAAGTTTTCAGTGAAGCTTGTCGCATGATCGCATGAGTTTTTTTTTGCTCATGCGATCATGTGACCAGTGTTATTTCAAGGCAGTGGAAGTTTGCAAAGATAATGATGGAGATCTGGGTGGCCGTCACGTGTTGATTTCTGTTCCTAAGGTACAGTGCGGTGTTCTTGCACCCAAAAAAAAGGCATTAAAGAGCTGGCGCCATCTGTGTTTTAAATTCAAATTCTTGCAAAGATCAGATTTGAGCATTCATGACAGCCCGACTTATAGAGAGGTAGATGGATCAAGGCTTGTTGATCTCCAGACAGGATCAGTACAGGCATGGGCATGCAAAGAAGATATATCTGATCCGTTGTGATATTTTCAGGATGAGGCATTTATGATCAGAATTTGACTGCTAGGGTTGATTATTTTATTGCAAAAACTGTAACCCTGGTTATTTATGAGACTCCTACCTGTGTGCAGTTGAGTGATGTATATAAATTGTTTTTTGGAGCTTTTGAAGCTCAGAGTTCACATTTTGTAAAAGGAAAGTTTCCTTTCCTAGAAAGCTATCTGAGACACTTTCCTGTCCTCTGGTTTTCTCACAGTTTGTAATCTCCCATTGATAATACAAATATTGCAAAGTATTCTGTGCAATTCTTGTTGTCCTCATGATTTCTTGTCTGGATTGTCTCTTATTGGATTAAAGTTTATGCATGTTTTCAATGGAAATTGGGGTTCCTAGTCCCTCTCACTTTCTGCGACTTTTGTGTGTTTCCTGTGTCTGATCTGATTTAGATGTTTTGTGGGTATGCTACAACCCCTAGCAGTCTTGTCTCATTCCTACACCTAGTTGCAGAGGAGGATGTTTGTCTGCAGGTCATAGGTTGAGTCCTCTATTCAAGCCTTCCTGTGAAATACTTATGCAAACCTATCTAGTGAGTGGTGACTTATTAGACTTGATTCCTCCATTGTTTTCATTCCTCTATACTGAGATCTAAAGCCTAGTTTTGGTGCATCACCTGGTAGGACAGATTTGCCCTTTCATGTACTCCTTCTATCCCTTTCCCTCAAAGAATTTACATTTTTTGTCTAAGAGCAAATCTGGGTGACTATCCAGGAGGAACCAGCCTAGAATCTGGAGGTCTCATCTCGGTTAGCAAAAGGTCCCACAACCTTGAGATGATTCCCATGTTATACTAGATTATCAAGACCAAGAGAGCTTGAGATCAGAGGTGCAAATCTAGTGTATAACAGGTACCCATGTACAAAATGAAAGAGAAATGCAATGTAATGAAATGTCTCATAAAGTGGAGAAAGAGGGAAAACCTCATGGGAAAAAGCCTCCCCCAAAAAGAGAGATGAATAAAATAAGATGCATGGATGGATGGAGTAATCAAGACCCCCCCATTATGACATACATCATGCATATACAATAAAGAATCCCCTCAAAGGAAGGGAATGGGGAAGAGAGACCAAGTAGCCCCTCCTCAATGTTGAATCTCTTGCAAAGATGGTCCAAGGTGTTGACCAATACTCCTCCATTGGAAGACAATAGAGCCAATGCTGCACCAAGAATGTCAAAGTGTGACAAAATTAGGTACCAATGTCGATGTAGAATGACTGATGAAATGACCACTAAGATATGATAGAGATGAGGCATGGAGACACCTGCAGACACCAACTGGGTACTCTCAATTGACAGATTGGTATATTTGAACTTGTGTCATGCGTACATTATCTGATTGAATGGAGCATAACCTTCAAGAACAATGTCTCATGATATTCCTAATCTACTAACATAGGGATTACATCAAAAGTGTCATCAATGACAAGGTACACATAAAAATGTGACACTTTATAATAGTGCGTGTACAACATTGCTCATGCAAGAGCATACACCATCAAATGCAAAGTTGGAAACATGTAGAAGATGAAGCCACCAAAGATGCCCTGTCAAATGTTGCAGAAAAGGTGTCCTCCTATTGGCCTATTGCTAGGAAGTCTTTGGGATGAAATTGGCCTCCCCCCTGGCTGCCGATTGGATGACGCTACAAAACAGGTATAAAAACAGCAAAGAAAAAATTGTGCTCCCAATTTTGCTTATTTATTTAGATTTTGTTTTTCAAAAACCCAATAAGTTTAAGAAAAACATGTTTATTAAAATCCCCCAAAAAAACTTTATTGACAAATAAAGGAAAAACATAATTATTTTTACCATTTTTTAATTTAAAAAAACTTTATTAAAAATAATAAAGAAAACACACATGCATTTTATTTTTAAATGAAAAAATTTAATAATAAATTATTAAAGAAAAATCTTATTAAGATTTTATTTTATTTAAGTTTTTATTTAAAAACTTATAAAAAAACATATTTAAAACAAAATTTTTATTATTAAAAAAAACTTAAAAAGAAACATATTAAAAATTTGTATTAAATTTTTTTAAAAAAAATTTAATTTTTTTCCAAAAAGTAACCCCTTTACGGGGTACTGCACGCAAAGCGGTACAACACTATAGTGTGATATCACCTGCAGTGTGTGTTGCCTGCAATGTAGGTACTAGCTGTAGTGTGGTACAACACTATAATGTGTACTGCCTACAGTGTGGGTACCAACTGTAGTGTGGTACAACACTGTAGTGCGTAACGCCCACCGTGCAGTACTACCTGTAGGCCAAAAGAACTTTGATTTTTGAAATTTTTTTAAAAAAAAACATCCCCCTACAAATTTAATTTTTAATTTTTATAATTTTTAATAAAACAAAAAATAATAATAAAATAGTCAAAAATAATTTAAAAAAATAAAATTGTACCTATAGACTATGTAAATTTGTACGACAGGCAAGGAGGGAGATTTTTCCTTCCGAGACCAACGGTATTTGATCTAAGCGAATGAATAGTTGATCTTGGGGTTTTTGGCTGCTCAGATCACAATGGTAATGTCAAATTTGGCCCAAAGTGCTCCAATTTTTTAGATCAACCTTAGGGGTTTGATTTGCAAAAATATTTTGCCTCAAATTTGACTTTTGCCCAAGGTAGGCAAATTTATAGTTAAAATTTATGAAAATAGCCACTCGGATGCAATGACGAGGTTAGATCTTGGTCTAGATGCTCCCACAAGCTGTTGCTACTCTGGATCTGAATCATGGCTTTCCAAAAGTTATAGTAAAGAGCTCTCCAATGGCTATGCAATGAAATCTTCTATGACTCTAATACCATGTAAGAATTTTCCTTAAGGCAAAGAATAAAATGCCAAGATCTAGAAGCTCAAGAGATAGAACAAGAGAGACAAGATGATATGATCAAATGAATAATTCAATAATGATCAATAATCAAATAGAATAAATGCATACAAAGTATGAGTGCCTGAATATATAGGCAATGCAATAAGACTACATGATAAGGAGATAATAAGCTATCAACCATACTAGGTGGAATCAAATGTCCACCAAAGTTGGATCATCATCCATTGTACATCAAAGTATGTGTAACATGTGCAAAAATGAGAGGATGATAATGTGATAAGAGCATTAAAGATGGATCTCACACATAAAGAGGTATGAGATGACAACTATCACCATGTAAAGTGGAGTTTCTCCTAACCATGTGCTAAAATGAAATGCAAACTCCTAGGTGTCTCAATGACAACTAATATGCAAATGCATTATCCTAAGTATACTTAAGTAAAGTGTGATTAGTAAATACTTAATTACACCAACACTATTGTTGAACAAGATTGAAATCACCTACCTATGTCTAGCAATGGAACATCTACCTCCCATGAAGATGTTTTCCCTCAAGAAAATTTCATATTTCTCCCCCTTTTCTTCATCCCCTGAAGCGTCAAAAGAGAAATATTTTCCATTTCCATCTAATGATATATCTAGTAATGAGACCTCTCAAGGGTTATCCATGATGAATTTCCAAGCTAATCCCTTCCTTGATATACTTCTCTTCTACAATTCAATAGTCCTAGATCCAATTCCACCATATGCTCCATTCCCAGAAAAACCTACTCCAAAGAGTCTCGTTCAAAGTCCTCCCCCATGCCAAATCATTGAAATCCTCCAAGAATCCTTGATACATGTCCAAACTTATAACCCATGTCAATATGGTGATGCAAAGCACATGAACAAATGAGTCCTGAAATAAATCAAGATCAAGATCCCAAGAATGACCAAACCTATCCAACTTTTGACCAAGATCCTATCTTCTTAGAATTTAATAATGATCCTACCATCCATGTCCATCCTATCAATGAGGATTCCCATCTATTACAAAAATAAAGTTTCCCTCCAAGTCTCATGGACCTTCCACTTCCTATTCCTAAGCAAGATCGTATCACCCCTTCCATTATTCTTGATGATGTTATTCATAGTCAAGAGAAATCCACCCTTAAAATCAAGTCAAATGATCCCCTTCCAAGTCAAGATCAAAGTATCCCTTCACCTTCATTTCCCCCACAAGATCCCACCATCCCTCCAAATCCCTCTCCTGAGCCTACCATTCCTTCATCTCCATGTCCTAATCCTCCATCTTCTTTACAAGATCCTATCCTACCAAATGATCATGTCATTCCTCTTATTCCATCGCCGGAACCCATTATTCATCTTGATCCCCCTCATGATTTAAACACATTAGTGCAAGATGTTCATGAACCTCAAACATGTCAAATGGGTTCCTCCACTTCCATCCATTCTAGTCTATTTCATGATCATATTGTTCCCTCCATACCATGTCTACCTCAAAATAGACTTGCATCTTGTAGAAAGTCTCCTAATGTTCAAAATAATTATCAAGTCAAAGGGTTAAGAATTCATAAACAAAGTATATCAAAGCCATTCCATGTCAAAGATAATTCTAAAGCTCATCACCTTACTTTCAAAGCTCACTGTCAAGGTGTTAGTATCCCTTCCAAACCCAAATCCAAGCGTATACCTCCCCCTTAATCCCTTCCCTCCATCTTAGGTCCATATATTCCTACATCCAATTGTTCACAATCCACTTATCCTTTTCTAAATCAAGCTTAGCAAAGGCACACATCTTAGATAACCTTCCACCCATCCAAAAATCCTCCATATCATTCTTATCCATCCATAAACCCCAATACCTTTGGAAGAAACTTGGATGTGAAGCATAAAATTTGCAAGTCTGAAAATCCACATCCATCAAAGAATCAACATTTTCAATCTAATCAACATGTAGATACAAAGAAAAGAGAAATATCCAAAAGTCCAAAAAGGCCCATCAAACAAAAAGAAAATTCAAAGAATATGTGGATTCCTAAATCCATTGTTTAAGCAATGCATTCTAAATAATTGTAAAGAAAAGAAAACTCAAGAATTATGTGGATTCCCAAGTCTCTCGTAAAAAACTTGCATACTAAAGAAAGATCAAAATTGGCATTCAAGCTTCCAAAGGCTTCCTTAGATCCCCCATCCAAACAACTTCCATTCAATTCAAAATCCATTTTGGGTCCTTATCTCCCAAAATCAAAATTTATACTCACTTCCCCATAAAATCCAAAATGCATAGCCATTCCTCCATTAAATGCATAATCTTCTTTTCCTCCATCACTCCAACATCCTTCAAGGTGTGTGCCAATGTTGACCTTGTCATCCTTTCCACATAATCCAAAACAAGCCTTCTCTCAATCCATCCATTTTCCAACACATATTTTCCATCCTTCCACACCCCTTATCCAATCCTTTGCATAAAGCCTTATCCCACTTCATCCAAACATCCATTTTATCTCCCTTTGTCATTACCATACCAACATCTTTGAGCATACCATCAAAACTAGGATCTATTATTACATATCTTTTAAGAGCACTATCCAAGGAAAAAGATGCTTAGTCCTTCATCCATGTCATGTCAAGCATCCATTATCTTTCTAAAAAGTCAAAAAGTCAAAAAAAAGAATTATTTCCTTGATGAAAACCCGACAAATAGGCATCTTGGTAATTAAAAAAAAAGAGAAATGATTTCGTCCACTTGTGAAAACCTAGAAAATGGATGCTTTGGGAAAGTACCCTATGAAAACTTGGCAAACAGGCATCATATGTAATCTATGAACTTCTTGCATTCCATACTTGGGGACAGGTTTCATCCATATTTTCCTATCATATCATATCCCTCATATCCCTTATCTTATCAACATCCATATTCCCTTTTTCCCAACTTTGATTTTGACAAGGCTAGGGATCTCCCTAGAAGCATCAAATGTCCTATATGCTTCATGTTGTCCAAATCCCTTTGGTTCACATCCTTTATCTTATTCACATTTATGTGGTCCATATTGCTTGTTTTATCCCACCTTTCAATCCATATTCCCTTGTCCATTCTTGATCCTACTTGTCCTATCGTTATCCTATCCAAATCCCTCTCTTGGGCTTGACATAAAATAAGGACGTAAAATACAAAACATATTTTTCAAAAATCCCCTTGACATGTTCACTCCTATAAACCATATGCCAATCAATGCAACATATCATTACCCTATCTTATCATGTCCAATCCCTAAACTTGGTATAAATATGTTATCCCATCCCATGGATAAACCTTGGCATCCAAACAACTTCAAGACATACTAAGTGTCCTTTGTCCTTCATCCATCTACTAGTCTATCCATTAATCCATAATTTCCTTGCCTTGCTAGACACTGGGGGCAACTCAACAAATCTTGCTTAAACAGTCAAAATGTCCTAAAAATTTCCAAAAACATTCAAATACTTGTCCTAAAAATATTCAAGAACATTCAAAAAATGACCTAAAAAAATACCTAAAATTTTCAAAATATCCTTAAAAATGATATAAAAATATCATATATGATCCTGAAATAGTCCAAAAAATCTAAAAACATAAAACATTCATTAGTAGAAATGATGTAGGGGTGTCTGTGATAAGAGCCTTCACTTATGTGATACATCACACATACCTTGACTCCAAACATATGAATCCTAAAGATGTGTCAAAAACATCAAAACATGTAAAAAATGTTGCAATAAAATCATCTCTATCACAACAAGCAGAAAGTGATGATTAAACAAATATTCATATCAAAATAATGAGCTCCATAAATTGACAATGGACTCATGAGCTCCATCTCTATCAACAATCCAATCTATCATCAATCAGTCAAATCAATCAATCAATTGTCTTATACAGTGACAAATACACTCAAAACTAGATAGGTCATTCTTATACGAGTAGTCCATTTATCTGAAACCAGACATATCCACATCCAATCAAACAATGAAATCAAACCAATCAATGATCAATAAAGTTGTTGAAAAAGTCAGTCAAGTCAGTCCATTATTGATTTATATTTCATGATTGGGTCCCTATGCTCCTTGAGGAAACCACTGAGTGGCGAGAGTGGCTATGATGGTTCATAATCTTGTTTTCTTTGTTTGCTACTTGTGGAGTGTTTTGACAAATTCCTAGGGCAAGGATGATTTAGGGTGAATGTGATAAGTACTATCACGCATCTGGTAGCCGCACACACCCGCGATCTGAGACAACCCTAGAAAAATGTCAAAACATTTCTTGTTTTCTTTCTTCTTGTTTCAATAGAGAGCGTAGC
The DNA here is from genome assembly GCA_027943335.1 of Chamaecyparis obtusa. NCBI lineage: Eukaryota > Viridiplantae > Streptophyta > Pinopsida > Cupressales > Cupressaceae > Chamaecyparis > Chamaecyparis obtusa. The sequence goes on along the minus strand of BSBK01001471.1, from coordinate 402,817 downwards.
GGTATCCAAATGGTCAATATCTAGGTGCATTCATATCTCTTTCTTTTCAATATAAGGTGAAATGATCATAATTGTTGAAAATATTTGGTAGCAACTCAGATTCATCACTATTTAATCTTTATTGCAACTAATTAAGACTTCATTCCTCTCACTAATTCATGCTTCTCACTAACATTTCTTCTATCAATCAATCAGTCAAATAAGTCAATCATCTAATTGCTCGAATCATTCTATCAATCAATCAATGATCATATGTCTTATACAGTATATATATATATATGGTTCTTTAATTATTTAATTAATTATCACATGTCTTCTATAATCCCAACCTTTTCATCATTTAATCACCATCTGAATATTAATTAAATAATTAGTATTATTTAATTAATTGATCTTCTATTAGTTAGTTAAATTCAATTTTTATAGACTATAATTTAAATAATTATCTTTACTTATTTAAATTATCTAATTATTCTACGTCTAGTTTCGATATATATATATATATATATATATATATATATATATATATATATATATATATATATATATATATATATATATATATATATATATATATATATATATATATATATATATATATATATATATATATAGGTAGGGTATGTCTTCTCTGAAACCAAACATTGTCACTAGTCTTATACATGATAGGTCTTTCTTGAAACTAGACATGATTCTTATCAACCATCTCTATGTCCAATATCAATCTAGTAAACATCATCATCTACTAACATTCTTTACTTCTTACTAACCATTCTTCTTTGTTATCATATTTCATCTTATCATCTAACATTTGTCTTCTTCTTTCGAGAGATCAATCTTCCCATAACTTGTTTGATCAATTTCTCGAGGGGGCATCAAATCCACTTATTGTTGTCGGGGCAAGCTAGGGCAATACCTGATCAAAAAATCTTTGAGACAGTGCTCAAAATCACATTGTATCAAATAGGGGCAAATGTAGACACCCAAAATTGACCACTCTTGCGAGTTTGAATTAATTACTAACTTTTCTTCTATTAATCAAATAGTTCTTTAATTATTTAATTAATTATCTTATGTCTTCTATAATCCCAACCTTTTCATCATTTAATCACCATCTGAATATTAATTAAATAATTAATATTATTTAATTAATTAACCTTAATTAATTGATCTTTTATTAGTTAGTTAAATTCAATTTCTATAGACTATAATTTAAATAATTATCTTTAATTATTTAAATTATCTAATTATTCTTCCTAATAAAATTAATTTTCCAAATTAATCTAATTTCATCTCAATTTTTAACTAATTTTATTTTATTTCATTTCATCTAATTTTATCTTTCTCATAAATTGAATTTTTAATTCAATTTAAATCATTTAAATCTTTTAAAAATCCAATGAATCTCTCTAATTGCTAATTCTAATTTCCAAAATTAAAAAATATAATAAATCAAAAAATCTTTAAATTTCTAAATTTTACAAATTAAAAATATGCATAAATCTAAAAAGCACAATATCTTCAAATTTGGAAACTAATATTTTTGAAAATCTAAAATTTTCTCAAAATGCAAAAATCATCTTTAAATCAAAAATCATTTCTTTTCCCAAAATTGCATTTTTAGAAACTAGGTAATATCTTCTTAAAATTAAAAAATTCTTCAATCTTTATCTCATCTTTTGTTTCCTAAAAGAACTCTTTGCTTGTTGAGTTTAATCGGAAATAAATCTTCAATTTTGGAAGATCACCAAGAATCTTCTCCTCTCTAATTATCTCGTCCATTCAATATTTTTTCCAAATGAATCTCAATCATCCGTTCAATCCTGAATCTCTATATAAACCCCCTTTAAACTCATTTGAAGGATCCTGATTTTTGAATAGCAATTATTTTATGCAGGTTTCATTTCTTAGCAATCAATCATTTATCAATTTCTCGAATATCCCTAGTCTAGATGTTGTTGAATTCAACTCTTGGCGCCAACTAGCAACATCTCAATAGAGTGTAGAGAAGAAACAAAAACACTTGACATCATTTAGTTTGGTTGAATATTTAGTATTTCATTTCCAATTATGATGCATATTTTATGTTGTTTTGTAGGATTTATTGTTAGTAGTTTGTTTGATTGATTTCAATGTTACTAATTTTATCTCTCTAAGTCTTGTAGATATTTTACCTGTACATACAACAGGAGGGAAACCATTTGAACATAGGGCCTTGAAGGAACCCATGGAGAAGGTATCCCTCCACACTTCCTCAACCATGACTGGAAAAGGTCAAAGCCCCTTCAACCTTTTGCAAATTCTACATGGTAACAATACCACTAGAGGCTCCATTTTCTTCTATGATACAATATAAAAATACTATATATCTCTCACTCTTATGCACTATATATCTATTTCCTTATCTCTCGCTTTCCCTTTCTATTTGTATCTCATCATCTCTCTCCTTTTTTCATCGCATCTCTCTCTCTCTCTCTCTCTCAAACATACTCCCTTCTTCTCCCTCCCTATCTTTATTTCTCTATCTCCCCCCTCTCCATCCATCTCTCTCTTCTATACTCTCTCTCTCTCTCTCTCTCTCTCAAACACACCCCCTTATTCTCCCTCCCTATCTTTATTTCTCTATCTCCCCCTCTCCATCTATCTCTCTTCTATACACATCTCTCTTTATTTGTTGTCTCCACCATTATTCTTTCACACTCATGCCCCCATCTCCTATCTCTCTCCTTATCTCTTTATATCTTTCCTTATGTCCCTATATCTCTCTATCTCTCATCCTCATCTCTCTCTTCTACTCTCTCTCTCTCTCTCTCTACACAAATAGAAGAGAGAGAGAGAGATGCATTGATTTCCTTTCTAATTTAGAAGATTTGTTTTTCTCATGTTTGTATCCTTTTATGTTGATGCATAGTTGATTTAAAGCTATTCACATTGAGACCTTTAATTGCACACACCTCATGATTTGATAAACGATCTATCAATTGATCTCATGAACTACATAAATAAATAAAAAAATCCACCAAGATGTGATTGCTAATACTAATTTATATTTAAACAAATACATAAATTATTACATATCATCTATCTACCACCTACACAACAAATATTATTATTATAATATTACAAATACAACCCCTACTTAACACTTGTTCATATTAAAACCAATTTCCCTTTTAATTACATTCTTATGCTAACAAAGATTAGTGAAGGTGTTGAAGCCTCCATGAATTAGATTGTGAAAATGGTGAAGAGTAAATGAATTACAATTAGCTCAACTAAGAATCTAGATGCCACATGCTTATGGCATTGAAAATTTAAAAAATTGAACCTTGCATTGAATCTTGCAAAATTGGACATGTGAATCCAACAATATGGCACATGTTTCCATAAACCTCCCTAACTAAATAAAGTCGTCACTGCTTACAATATGAAATGTGGTAAATCAAGACCCTATTTCTTGTGCTTTGAGTCAGCACCCACTACTATGCAAAACAATTAATTTTATACCACGAGATGGATAAACTATGGAGAAACAAAATAAATCCTTCAAGCATGTCGTTCACATGTCCTACATGTCCTAAGTCCCCCAAAAATAAAATACTTTCAATTTTATTTTATTACTTACTTTAATAGGAAAGCCCAAAAACCTCTATTTACACCCATTTTGTATTTTCAAATATTTTATTGGTGTACCTTTATACAAATCATAGCTGGTGAGACTATATTCCATCCATAATATTATATTTATAATATCAAAACATTACAGCTAAGATAGGAATATTTATATGAGTTTCTCCGCATAAACACGCAAGTTATAGAAATATTAATTGCCTTTCTATTAATTAATTTATAAGGAAATCATGGAGTGTTTTTTTTAGGTCAAAAGAGGTGTGTGAGAACAAGGACATGTTTTAAAGAATTGCTTGACTACGTAAAGAGTTTAAAGAATATGTATAACTAAATATATGTTTGAGATAAGTTAACGTGTAACACCATCAAATGAATAAGTATACTTAGAAAATGCTTGTCAGAATAAATTGAAAATAATATAACATTTGTGCGATTTAGTTTATAGTTGAGATATAATTAGTATAAATATGATATTTTTTAAAGAGTTAATTGTATATTTTTTTAGTTAAAATAATTATTATATATTTTATTAGTAGTGTGGTTCACATGAATTCATCTTTTATGGCATTCTGACTATACTACACATTCTATTGAACAAAGAGAAACCGACTAATTCTATGAACTTTTAACTCTAACAACTAGTTGAAGGTCTAATAACACTAGTGCACTTGCCATAAACACATATCCACCTTCTCCTTTTTATTATCCAACTTGTTCACTTGCTCCTCAAATCTACAAATCTTAAAAATTAACTATAAGGATGATTGAAACATGTAAGACCTTACCCAAATATTAAAGACACTTAAAGTCCCATCTCAATGGATGACAATAAGACTATCTTATAAGCACAAAGTAAACCCCTTCACATTAAGCCACATAATCTTCCTTATATTCACATTCCATTTGAATTTCACTCTTGGGGGACATTATGTCTTCCTACAAACTTTGAGTTGAGCCATCCTTATGGTTGGGGAGCTTGTCCTCTGTTGATACATCAGTTCAAATTTGAAAAGGCAAGCATAAAAGTTTCTTAAAAATCAAATTCAATATAACTTGGTCCATCATTTTACTTTTCTCTCTGAAAACCTCCATAATGTATTAGAGTTAAATCTCTCTATTTTTGTTTCTCTATCTTATGTAGATTTATTTCTATTTCTAATGGTCACTCCTCTTCTATATTTTCGTATTCTCTCTCTATTCAATATGAAAACTTTCTCTTTCTCTCTTTAGAATGTTTCTATTTCTTTCTCTTTGTTCGTTATAGAAACATTCTTGTGTATACTTGTATATATAGATCATTTATGATCATTGTTTAATAACACATTCGTTATCCTACCATAATATGGTATCAGAGCTTCTTTTTAAAAATAATAATAATAATTTCATTATTGAAATTTCCTGAGTTATTTTTCGCAATAGGTTTTGAAAATTTTTAATTTCTTCATGAAATTTTTAGACTCATAAGATTTTTGAAATCCTCTTCTTTGCCTATGTGTGTTCAATTTTTGTATCGTTGCCATTACATCTTTGCAAACATGCGTGTATTCTGGGCCCATTTTTTCCTCAAACTCATGGCCTTTCTCTGTAGTTTTACGTGGCTTTTTCTCTATGATTTTCTACAACTCATGCTCATGTCTAGGGATTTTTGTGATGCCTTCTGTATGATCGTGTGTTCTAAGTTTTTTGCATACTTATTTAAGCGCTCAAAATGATCATTGTTTGATCATTTTTACAAACTCGCGCTTCTGCAACCCGTGATTTCTTCAACAAATTTTTTCTTTTGTGGCTCCTTGTTTCTATTGATCTAGGGTTGATGACAATTGCTGAGTTTTTTTTTATAGGCGACGCCCTCCAAACCTGCCCATTTTTTGTAGTCTCAAACAAGATATCCACCATTTTTGAGACTCGTCTGTATAATTTTTAAAGTTTTTTTCTTTTGACGGTTAGGGTTTCCTTCAAAGCTCTCATTTTTTGTGCAGGTTTGAAAAACTAATTATAGATTCTTGGTGGGTTTTTTGAGAGCTCAATTGGATCAACCTCAGTTTTTTTTGGGTGCATCATTTTTTGTGCCTTGATTTTCAAGCTAACGGATTCAAAATGTGACATAAGAATTCCTTCTGGGTTTTTCAAGCTCTCTTTTGGGTGTCTTTTAATTTTTTCTAGGTCTTCTGTCAATTTGCCTTGAAGTTCATGCCTTTTCAAATATTCACATTTTTTTTGTGTCGAAAAAATTGTCATGGCATCTCTCGCCAATCCTCTATTGGAAGGCAGTTAGCGATTCAATGGAAAGAACTACAACACCTGGAAGCAAATAATGATGAGGATATTTGAGTACCGTCACCTTGAGGCGCTTGTTCTGGGTATCGAGGCTTGTCCTACCACAATCGATGCTACTCAAGGGAAGTTTGATGAGCATAACCATAAAGCAGTTATGCTCATTAAGCTTTCAATTATTGATGATCAACTGCCTTAGGTGTCGTCTGGCAAGACAGCTGTAGAGATTTGGACTACACTAAAGGATCTCCACAAGACATCAGACAAAAGTAGAGCTTTCTTTCTAAAGAATCAATTATTCTCTATTATTGTGGATTAGGACATGTCCTTACAGGCACATCTTCTGAAGATTAAGGACATCAATGATCAGCTTGAGCCCATTGATTGTATAATGGTGGAAGAGGATATGGTAGTCATTACTTTGAAAAGTCTACCACAATCCTATGAGCACTTTATTGAGACACTCAATATTACTGCAACTAATGTTGACCTCAAATTTTTACATTTGTACACCAAACTTCTGCACCAAGATCGTTGGAAACAATAATTTGGCAGCAATGCTCCTTCATCCTCCTCTGAACATGCATTTACAACCCAATCCTTTCACAAGGATAAAGGCCCATCTCAGTCATCAAATCAATCTCAGAATAGCTCCAAGAAGAAGCAAATTTGGTGCAACTATCGCCAAGTACATATGAAAAGCCAATTTTCCATATAACAACAGTTTTTCGCTTGATTTTCTCTTACTTGATCCTCATAATCAACCTCCACAATAGTATAAAAATATAACAAAACCTATAAAAACATGCTAAATTATATATATATATTTTTTTAATAATTGTACCATTTTATATAGAACAAGAGCACAAAATTTCTAAATTCTATATGACCATTAAAAATGTTATGTATCAAGAACTCTTCGATGAATTCTTCACACCAGACAAAAGTTTTCGTTCTATTCATTGTCAGTGACAGTGTGGGATCATCTAAAGCGTAGAAGAATGGCGATGAATCCGTTGATGGATAGCAGTAAGTAAACTCAGGACAAGTCTTAGTTTTATCTGAAATTTCGTGTGTGATTTGGCAAATGAATTCACCGCCATTAAGGAGAAGTCATAGTTTATATCTGAAATTTGGTGAGGAGATTGCGGGAAGAATTAAAATGCAGCCCATATAACGTCTTGTTCAAGGCAAATGAAATCGTGCATGAGAAAAGGTGTCCTGTCAAAATATCTTCTGAACAACGTCATCCAGATGGGCCGCCACTGTAAATCTGTAATAAGCTTTGTCAACCTCATCTTTCAACTCTGAAGAGGTCATGAAGAAGTATTTAGGAAGCTTGTCTTTTTCTCATGGGAGTGATTTTATAGATTGAAGTAGATATACGAACAAACATAACAAATATAGGTATCAGATGAATTTATGGGAGAATGTTTAGCAAAGATAAGGTGGGGGCAGATGTGAGGAATAAAGTGTATGAGAATGAGCAATTAGAGGAATGATTTCAATTTCACAAAAGATTCTGGCATTTATGCTTATGTATATGTATCAAGGCATTTTTTTAAAATAGAAACAAATCAAATGAGAATTGATATGGTATGTTTGCATCTCCAACTTAAATATGTTAAGGATCATTTTTTATTATTTATGACTTTCTTGGTATCTATAAAATAATTCGATAAGAGAAATAAATTCACACACAAAGGAGCAATGCATAAGTATATGGTTAAGTGTCTCTTTATTCTATTTACAAAGGACACACCGGTTTGGAAAATGGAACCCATGTTTGATGGTATTGTCATGTGTAAGAATCTTGTCATGTATAAACCACCACCATAATAGGTTTATCTTAGGGGTCAATTGGGAGTTCCAAACCTTTATCCACATGTAATTATGGTCACCATCAAGGATAAGCATAAGATAATAAGATTTGACTGTGAATTCACCACTAGCAAATAAATTTCCCCAAAAAACCTATCCTCTCTCAGGAAAATTAGGATTGTTTCCTCTCTTAGTATCCTTTTTAAATCTAGTGCTAGAGGCTTTAGCTATTGAATGCCTTGACATCAAAGCCATATTTCTTTCTAGGATCTAGGTTGGTCTATGTAGTTCTCAACCTGGGTCCCAAAGAACCATGTATCCAACCCACAAAGGTCATGATAGGAAGAGATCAAGGAAATGGGTATACTATCCAACAAACAATCTTCCCAAAAATGGATTGTCAGCCTCTCACTAATCCTCTACTTGAGGTCTTGAAGGACCACAAACTTGCAATTAAGGACACTATTCCAAATTTTAGACATATGGGGAGTCCTTTCATATTTAATAAGTGGTAAAATTTCACCTTGTTCAAGTACTTAGTAGACATAATATTACAACATTTTTCTTTATGGCTAGCAAGATTCTATCCAACCTTAGTGAGAAGAGCCTTTTTAAGGTGAGAGATTCTCCTAACATCCATGCCTAACATAGATTTTGGCTAGGAAATATAATCCCATTTAACCAAAGTTATCTACTTCCTCTCTTCTATTATAGACCAAAGGAAGTTTCTCTAGAATCTCTCCAATTTATCAACCCAACTGTTAGTTATTCTAAAAAGTGAGAGGAAATAGAAAGGGGTCCTTGCAAAATTTTTTTTAGGATTTGTAATTTTTTTGCCACTACTTAGGAGTTTACCCTTCCATCTAGTTAGCTTATATTACATTCTTTCTAGATTTAAGTTCCAGAAAGAATTTGACACCTCCTTGACTGTGAGTGGCAATCCAAGGTGAGCATCGGGTAAATCAGTAGATTGGCATCCAAGAATATTGCTAACTTTTTTCTATATAGAGAGTGATGTGTATTAAAAAAATAGACTTTTCTTCTAACATTATTGATAGTATGCCCTGACACTGAGTCATATTGGCTACGAAGGCATTTCTAACATCTAGGTTCGAGCACTGACGCAATACCAAAGAGAATTGTATTATTTACAAATTGCTACAAGACCATCAGGGGTAGGGTAGAAACAAGGAACATGCCAAGATGCATTTTATCACTTATCATGTGTAGAAAGTTTCTTCCCAAAACCTTTTCCAACATAATAAATAGGTAGGGCAATAGAGGGTCTTCCTACCTGATACCTATAGAAGCACCGAAAAAGCCCCTGGTGACACCATTGACCAAGACAAAGTAATAGATAGTGGTCACACATTCCTTGATCAGAGCAATCACCTTTTGGTCAAACCAAACCTTTCAAGCACTTTGAAAAGGAATCCCATTTGACCCCATTGTAGGCTTTAGATATGTCCAACTTGAGAGCCATCCTCAAAATCTTGCACTTCTCCATAGAATGGAGGACTTCGTTGCTAGTAATGGCTGCATCAAGGATTTTTTTCCCAAGGAAAAACCCATCCTAGTTGTAGCTAATAAGATTGTTAAGAAATGGTTTGATTCTATTGACTAGAACTTTAATTTTTTTTTATATATTGTATTACATAGACTTATTAGCCTGAAGTCATGGAGAGAGAGTTTGGAATTAGGGCAATAAAATAACAATTCAATTCGTTAAGAATTTTGGTCATTCTAAATAAGTCTCTTGCAACCACAACTACATCAGGACCCACTATATCCAAAAAATCTTGAAAAAAGTAGGTGTAGACACCCAAAATTGACCACTCTTGTGAGTTTGAATTAATTACTAACTTTTCTTCCATTAATTAAATAGCTCTTTAATTATTTAATTAATTATCTCATGTCTTCTATAATCCCAATCTTTTCATCATTTAATCACCCTCCCAATATTAATTAAATAATTAATATTATTTAATTAATTAACCTTAATTAATTGATATTTTATTGGTTAATTAAATTCAATTTCTATAGCCTACAGCTTAAATAACTATCTTTAATTATTTAAATTATCTAATTATTCTTCTAAATTAAATTAATTTAATTTCATCTCAATTTTTAACTAATTTTATTTCATTTCATTTTATCTAATTTTATCTTTCTCGTAAATTGAATTTTTCATTCAATTTAAATCCTTTAAATCTTTCAAATATCCAATAAATCTCTCTAATTGCTAATTTCTAATTCCAAAATCCAAAAAATGATAATAAATCAAAATATCAAAATATCTCCAAATTTCTAAATTCTAAAAATTAAAAATATGCATAAATCTACAGAGCATAATATCTTCAAATTTGGAAACTAATATTTTTTGAAAATCTAAAATCTTCTCAAAATGCAAAAATCATCTTTAAATAAAAAAATCATTTCTTTTCCCAAAATTGCATTTTGGAAGATAATGTCTTCTTAAAATAAAAAATCTCTTCAATCTTTATCTCATCTTTTATTTCCTATAAGAACTCTTCACTTTTTGAGTTTAATTGGAAATAAATCTTCAATTTTGGAAGATAGCCCAAAATCTTCTCCTTTCTAATTCTATATAGTTCCGGTGCAGACGCTGAATCTCTATATGAACCCTCATCAAACCCATTTGAAGGATCCTAATTTCTAAATAGCAATTATCTTATGTAGGTTTCATTTCTTAGCAATCAATTATTTATCAATTTCTTGAATCTCCTAAGTCTACATGTTGTCGAATTCAAATATGAGCGCCAACTAGCAACATATCAACGGAGTGGAGAGAAGCAATAAAAGCACTTGGCATCATTTGGTTTGCTTGAATATTTAGTATTTTATTTCCAATTATGATGCATATTTTCTATTGTTCTCTAGGCTATATTGTTATTAGTTAGTTTGATTGATTTCAGTGCTACTATTTTTATCTCTCTAAATTTTTATTTACCCTTACATACATTTTGGTGCTTGTATTTTCTAAAGTTCATTGGTTTTACTAGCATCTTGTTTTCCTTCACTTTGGATGGTGTGTTGGACTAACATTTATGACAACTATTGTGGATGCTTAGGAGATGGAGTGATCACCACTAGGTGAGTATAAAAAAATAAAAAAATGAAAATTTAAAAATGCTCCTAGCCTTTTGCTAGTTTCGAATAATGTAAGCCTAATCCCTTTGCATTTTTCTTAAATTATGACATTTCAATTTCAAATCTAGCTTAAATAGAAAGCCTATTATTGTTTGATAAATTTTGGTATTAGGCCTATGCTCTTCACTTTCATAGTGAATTAGAATGCCAAACATGCCAAAATTAATCAATATAAAAAAAAGGCTAAGGGAATGAAAAAACTCTAAAATTTAAGCCTCTTTGTTTGTGGATAAAAGAATTAGGCCTATGCTCTTCACTTTCATAGTGAATCAAAATGCCAAACATGCTCAAATCTCCCTAGATTAAAGGCTTGGGAAATAACCTTGTTAATTGTTTTTGGAAGTGGAAAGTAATAGGGATATGCTCTTATCCTTCTTAGGGTAAGAAAACTCCCAGACCTACTTTTCATTTCAATTTCATCACTTTCTAGATTAAATTAGAACCTTAGAGGGATCACCTCCCAAGAATATGCCTTAGTGAGGTTGGTGAGAGGGATAGTCCAAATTGAGATACAACTATTGTAGCCATGGTAATCTGACCCACTATAAAACAAAACTCCTTCATCCTTAATGGGGTGGAAGACATAAAGAGTTTAGGAATGATAATCTCCTCTAGTAGTCTTTTGAGATTGCACAAAATCATGTTTTTATGCATGTGGGAGGCCTCTATAATGGAGGATAAACTCAACTCTATCTGAATAGAATCCTAACTAAATCCTAGTTAATTAGAAGCCACCTATTTCAACCATGTATAACCAAATTGACCTTAGGTAGATTGTCTAGAAACTCTTCTTGTGCAAGACTTCTCAAAAGATTCTAGAACATACACTCAATGTTTAATTGCTAGTATTATTGGTTGAAGTGAGTGTTGTGCTTGTCATTTTGTTTATCACATTCAAATTTCATGTTATAAGTGTTGACAAAACAACCTTAAGATCAATATTTTAAAGTTCTCCTTCAAGGATCCCATCTCCTTAGAGTTAAGAGATCACAATCAAACATCAACAACTGTTTCTCTATCAAACTTCCATTCAAAAGAAACCCTTTAATCTTGGAATCACCACTACAACAACAATTTTAACCACACTCTAAACACTTCAAATCAATAGAAAGATGTCTCTTCCATACCCTTTTGGACAAAGACCAATCACTAGATCTCAAACAAGGGACAACCCAAATGACAAGTACTTCAATTCATTTCCTCCATACAAAGATAAAAAAGACCCCAACTACTATGATAACATGGACCCTTCCATATATTCAGAAAGTCTTCTTGAGGTGACACAACCACCTACCAATCCCTCAGATGCTTCACAGTCCCCAATACTAATATCAACGATCACAAAATCTCAATGCATTACATTTTCAACAAGTACCACAATCTAGAGATCAATATCAAACCTACGATAGATCATATATGCATACATCACAATCCCAGTATCAAATAAAAGCTAATGTATATGCTAATGTTGAATACATGCCACAATGGAAAATTGATATCCTCAAGCAAGAAATTCAAGACATGAAAACTCAGGTAGATGGTCTGCAAAGTCAGCATCAACCAAAGTCTTACATCGTAGAGGACTTATATCCATCCCTTGTTGATCAATCAATCTATAGGCCTCTGAATAAATCACATCTCAATGAATACCCTCTTGCTTCCTCATATCCACCACCAAGAATTTACCAAACAAAACTAATTTGCAAACATGTCATCCTTTGGACATCAATCAAGTATGATCAATAGGAATTCTATTATACCACATGTTCAATCAAAAAATTCTTCACAACATGCAAATGTCAATTTGGTATCACCAACAATATTGCCCAAGCAACAAAATCCCCAATCTAAATCTTTCTATCATTTGAGTAAAAAACTGGTTCACAAACCTCATTCTATTGTCGAACAAGATCAAAATCACCTACCCATGTCTATAAATGACACATCTACCTCCCATGAAGATGTTTTCCCTCAAGAAAATTTCATATTTCCCTCCATTCCTTCACCCCTGAAGTGTCAAAAGATAAATCTTTTCCATTTATGTCCAATGATATATCTAGTAATGAGACCTCCCAAGGGCTATCCATAATGAGTTTCCAAGCTAATCCCTTCCTTCATATAATTCCTTTCTACAATTCAATAGTCCTAAATCTAATGCCACCATATGCTCCATTCCCAAAAAAACCTACTCCAAAGAGTCTCATTCAAATTCCTTCTCCCCCATGCCAAATCATTGAAATCCTCTAAGAATCCTCCATACATCTCCAAACTCATACCCCATGTCAAGAGGGTGATGCAAATCATGAAGAAACAAGTCTTGAAATAAATCAAGATCAAGATCCCAAGAATGACCAAACCTATCCAAATTTTGACCAAGATCCTATCTTCTTATAATTTAATAATGATCCTACCATCCATGTCCATCCTATCAATGAGGATTCCCATCTATTACAAGAATAAAGTTTCCCTCCAAGTCTCATGGACCTTTCACTTCCTAATCCTAAGAAAGATTGTGTCACCCCTTCCATTATTCCCAATGATGTTATTCATAGTCAAGAGCAATCCACCATTATAATCAAGTCAAATGATCCACTTCCAAGTTAAGGTGTGTGAAAATGTTGACCTTGTCATCCTTTCCACATAATCCTAGACAAGTTTTCTCTCAATCCATCCATTATCCAATACATATTTTCCATCCTTCCATACCCCTTATCCAATTCTTTGCATAAAGCCTTATCCCACTTCATCCAAACATCCAATTTATCTCCCTTTGTCACTACCCTACCAACATCTTTGAGCATACCATAAAAACTAGGACCCATTATTACGTATCTTTCAAGAGCACTATCCAAGGAAAAAGATGCTTGAGTCCTTCTTCCATGTCATTTCAAGCACCCATTATCTTCATAAAAAGTCAAAAAGTCAAAAAAAAAAAAAAAAGAAAAAAGAAAAAAAGGAAAAAAAATGAATCATTTCCTTGATGAAAACCTGGCAAACACACATCTTGGTAACACAAAAAAAAAGAGAAATGATTTCCTCCACTTGTGAAAACCTATCAAATAGACACTTTGGGCAAGTACCTAATGAAAACTTGGCAAACACGCGTCATGTGTAATCTATGAAATTATTGCATTCCATACTCAGGGACATGATTCATCCATGTTTTCCTATCATATCATATCATATCCATCACATCCCTTATCTTATCAGAATCCATATTCCCTTTTTCCCAACCTTGATTTTGACAAGGCTTGGGATCTCGCTAGAAGCATCACATGTCCTATCTTCTTCATGTTGTCCAAATCTTTTTGGTTCACATCCCTTATCTTATTCTTATTCCTATGGTCCATATTTCTTGTTTTATCCCACCTTTCAGTCCATATTCCCTTGTCTATTCTTGATCCTATTTGTCCAATCGTTATCCTGTCCAAATCCCTCTCTTGGTCTTGACATAAAATAAGGATGTAAAATACAAAATATATTTTCAAAAATCCTCTTGACATGTTCACTCCTATAAACCATATGCCAATCAATGCACCATATCATTACCCTATCTTGTCATGTTCAATCCATAAACTTGGTAGAAATATGTTATCCCATTCCATGGATAGACCTTAGCATCCAAACAAATTCAAGATATACTAAGTGACCTTTGGCCTTCATCCATCTACTAGCCCATCCATCAATCCATAATTTCCTTTCCTTGCTAGACACTGGGGGCAACTCAACAACTTTTTCTCAAACAATCAAAATGTCAGAGAGGCCATGCTAAGTTCTGGCACATGCATGAGGAGATAACAGTGACTATACAGTCACATAAGGGTGGTAAACAAGGGTAGCAGAGGTTGGTTTAGGTCTTGTTCACCTTGGGAGGGTGTATTTATTTGTGTAGAGGTGTTGCAAAGGGTTTCCTTATGTTCCATGGTGAAGGTGGAGGCTAGTAGATCTAAGATGATGGTTTGTAGGATGTATTTGTGAGTGAGATAGTGACTGTCTAGTTAGGACAGTAAACAATTATTTTATGTAGATTCAAATCAGTAAAAAATTATTGTCTAGTTAGGACAGTAAACATGTAGATTCAAATCATATGTCATGAACTTGAGCTATGACAACCCTTTAAGATCTATGATCTCTTTTTATTTTTCTTGACTCCATACAAAATATTTATCTCCTTCTACAATGGTTCCCTCTTAAATTGTACAACTATACTACACTTGGACAACCTAGACTATCTCTAAACATGTTCTTCTATTTTCAAGATACAATTCACTAACATTAATTTTGTCTCACTTTTGATAGCTTCCAACTCCTTTGCAATGGCTGGACTTTGATAAGTTTCTTTGGTAATCTATTGTTGTACCTTATTTTTCTTTTTTGTAAGCTTCTCTTTTGCAATGTCTTCAGACTTCTGCAACCATAGCTACAAATAGCATTGAACGTCAATACTCGCTTGAATCCTTTGATCTTCTTTTTCTCCCATTATGACCCTATTCTCACCCCATCTTTCAAATCAGATGAAGGAAATAAGGGGAGAAGAGTTGATAGACTTTAACATCTTCTCAATCATAGTCTTTTACTGTAGTGACAACTTTGATACATTCTCTCTTGTTCTCTTTCTAAGAAGGATGTATGCATCTAGACCCCTAATTCTTCAAGGACCTTCTTTATAAGATATGCTTATGTCTTATAAGATCAGATTGATCAAATTAGTAATTTCAATTGTAACTTGATCTAGAACTCTCATTTGTTCGCTAAGATTAACTACTTCTGATGGATAGTGGATCATAATAAGATATTAAAAGAATACATAATCTTTGTAAAAGAGGCTTCCAATTCATCAATAAATGTAGTTTATGCTTTCAACAAGAAGAAAGCATTAAAAACTTGATAATATATTGTTTGTATTCAATTTAAGTCTCGTCTTATATTCTCTAATCTAATCTTTATCATTGGATCTTTTGCTAACTCAAAGAAAGATAATTTCATAACTAGTTCATACCATAATCCCAATTTTCCCATAATGATCCTTTAGCTAAGGAGACAGTAATCAAGATATCAGGATCCAAGGTGTGGGCTCAAAGGACAAAAATATACATGATGGAGAAATATACTCAAGGCTGCTCACCCCTATTATAAAAGTAGTCAAAAATATCATGGCATGGGTGAGTATTGGGAGAAGACTGAAAACATAGATAAATAATGGAGCCATTATCTTGATAAATCCCATAATGTACAAGTCAAGTCATATGTAAAATAACTTGTCTCTATCTTCAAATTGGAAGTTGACGAAAAAAAGGAAAAATGAAGAAAGCATGGATTCTCTTCTAGAAAGGGGTTGTCAAACCCAACATGGAGGGACTGAATACCTTTTTAGCTAAGAATGGAGTTCTCTTCTATGTAGCTCAATTAGAAAAGATTATTGATCACCGTAGTGGAATTATCTTTACGATCCATTAGCGATCTAATTTATAATTTATTAGTTATAGCTTATATATGTAATGTTGTATTGTATCATAATATAATATTGGGAGGTACCTCCAATGGTAGCATTTTCCCTAAAATAATAAAAAATTATAGTTGAATGTTAATTTTGTAAAGTATTTTCCTATTCTTGTCTACAAAATTTATTTCAATAATTAAAAGGGGATCAATAAATAAGTAGAATCATACTTTTAATCATGTTGAGTATTAAAAAAAATTGTTTTAACTTTGAAGCTATGATTTTTGCATTTCAAGTTACTAGTATGGACAATTAAGTATCCACTTCTTCACTTTTACCTAACATTTTTATGCTTCTATATATCCCCATTATTAAACCTACATCACATCTTCATTGATGAATTGGGTCAAATTTACTCTAATGGTTAATCAAAACAATTAAACTTATTTAATTATTTGTACTTCAAGCCATTCATGAATTATTTAGATCATATTCAATTTTTTATTGTAACCTTCATCCATCACTAATTAATTCAAGAAATGCTTATCTAATTAATTATGCAATTGCACATTCCTTTTCTCATATAAAAACAAAATAACAAATTAGGATATGATTTGAATCTACCTACTTCCTTATTTCATATGATAGGATTAGGGCTAGGAGAGTGGGTTAGTGACCGTAATAGTGGACAGTAAATAGTGAAGTTTGTTTGAGAGTGTAAGCTATGAAATGTGAGTTTAAGAACACAAAGCTAAACTAAGCATTCAACAAACAAAACATAAACAACACTTATGCTAAGACAAAAGGAAGCTTGAAAAGAGAGTGCAAACCACCAAAAGGCTTCCTTGATGTTTGGATTTGTCCAATAGATTGGATGTGTGCTCAAAGGATGATGCTCAAGCTTCAATGGATGAGTGATAATTTTAGCATTATGAGGGTATGAATGTGATTTTTGGCTCTCAAATGGACATGATAACTTTGCATGAAAGGTGGATGATTTGTGAAGAGGTGAGGGTTAAATTTATAGGCAAGAGGAGAGATGAATGGATGGTCAAGATGCAAACCTAACGAAGGGTCAAGATGCATTTGAGAAAGAGCAAATGGATTGTGCTTTCTCAAATGCATCTCCTTGTGACAAGTGTCACAATGGGAGAGGTTGGAAGGTATGAGAGAATGTAACCATTTTGGGAGATGTGTGAGGGAAAAAATGTGTAAGAAGGAGATGGAGTGTGTAAGGGATGTGTAATAGCATTTAAGGTTGACATGAGGTGAATGAATTAGGAGATGTGAGGATGTGACATGAGGGTTGACTTGGGTTGGGTTAGGATTTATTAATCCATGGATTATGATTGTGAAAATGTTTAGGAGGTGATTAGGCTTGGATTACGAGGCAAGTGGGAATATTAGGAGGATGTGATGGGAGGAGAGAGAGTGAGTGGAGGTTTGAATTAGCTTATCATGGGTCATTAGCTAATTAAGGGTGATTAGTATGTGTGAATGGGTTGGGTTGAGTAGGAAATCAATATTAGGTTATTGGGATGAGCTTTATTAGGGGTTAAAGTTAGGGGCCATGTGCTAAAATTGGATTAAATGCATTATTTAATTCCAAGTGGGAGGAAAAGGGAGATTTATGAATTAATTTAAATAGATAAAGGCATCTATTTAAATTAATACAGGAAAGGGTTTTAAATAATTATCAGACTATGGGTTTGTCACTTAGATAATTAATTGGGCTATAGTTAATTAATTAGATTAATTAACTAGGGGATAACATAAATTAATAAAATAAATAATATTTAATTAATAAAATACCTTAGGAGAGAACTAAATAAGATTACTTAATTGTGTAATTAGATTTAGGTGTCTACATTAGAGAGGTAAGGTATTGTGTGCTTGGTGTACCAAAGCAAAGTGTGGATTGTGTGAGGACCCTAGGGTGTATGGGTTGTTGGTTAGGGGTGAATGTATAAGCCAAGGAAAATGGATTGTTCTAGTAATAGTAAAGAGGTAGTAAACTAGCAGATTGAAGACAATTTTTGTGGCTTAACTCCAAGCCCATCTCAAATTATAGGGATTGGTAACCAATTTAGTAGTGTTCTCTGTAAGCCACATTGAGATGTTTGGCACTATCAACTTGAATTTCTCTCTCCATCTGCAATCTCCCACCTCAAGACCATATTCAAATGAAAGAGCATTCAAAAATGCTCAAGCCCACCAAGAATGAGAATTTTTACAAGGTGGCATTGAGAGGAAGACTAAAAAACTCCAAAAACCCTAGGTTAAGGTAAAAACCCAACCACCAAAGGATTGTGATAGCTTTTCTCACTCAATACTCAACCATTTAACCTCAGACTTGTTTCAAAAGAAGGCTAAGTCATTGGGGACCATTTCCATCAAGTCAAATTTGTAGGATGAATTTGTACAGGCTCATACAGATTGAGAGAGACAAAGAAATGAGAGTTTTGGATCACTTCCCACCATTCATATATTTATTTAATTACCATGATAAGAATCATAGATAAAAATGCACTGGTTTCAATTTCAAATAAGAATCTTCAATAACAATGCATGAAAGAACTACCACCAACTATAGAAATAAGAATACACCAAAGTATGCAAGAAATAGAGTAACAAAATCCCAAAGGCACGAGTTCAAGCGGTCCAAATGAAAATGCAAATGCAGGAAAACCTAAATGAAAATCCTTACAGGTGGTCCAAATGAAAATGCAAATAATCCTCCTTCGCACTTTGCCCTTCTTTGTCGTGGGGAATAATGAAGTGATAAATGAATTTTTTTTTAAAAGTTATGCCCGTGTTGGTTAAAATTTTGACCACCATGGTATTGGTCAAAATTTCGACCAACACGAGCATGGATTAAAAAAAATTAAATTTTTCCTTCTATAATCGAACTATTAGAATTAGTAATCTTTCCTTGGTTGTTTTATTTAATTTGAGGATAAACCAAAGTATCCTCCTTTTATTTATTTTAGGATATTCCTATAGGAATCTCTACATGTAATTTTGTCCTCTAGTCCAAGTGGGAGGACAACTCATATTTTGTAATTCCTTTAATAAGAAAATTAGTTTTCTCCTCCTTATGAGGATGCTCACACTTGGCACACACTTAGTATGAATGTGGAACTCATACACATGAGAGTTACATGCAAACTCCTTCACTCATCTCTACTTAAGAGATGCTTCTCCACATACTTGACACAATTTGCTCACATTTCCTACACACAAATTCTCTTCTCTAGTTCTATCATTATTGTATTGAGCTTTTTGCTCAAGCTCATATTCTATCATGATTAGTATATATCCTATAAGAAATGATTGGAAAAAATGTTAAACCTTGTGGTTTCCCGATAGAGGTTAACTAAGCTAAATGAAAATGGGTTTGGCGGTAAACTAACCAAACCCCCCAAAAAATTTCAAATACAACTCTTTGGCAGCCATCCGACCTCAGAGGGTTAGAGAAAATAATATAACAAAAAATAAAACCTAAAACACAAAAGTTAGAAAATGAAGCTCAAGATTCTCTCTTAAACAAGAGTCTCCAATGAGATGCGCTCCCCAAAATGGTAACCTTCAAAACTACACTCAAACAAGGATTAGAAATCCAAGCTCTGATACCATGTAAGAAGTATGAAAAAATGAAAAGAAGTAAGGAAAAAACTCAAGAAAGTGTAATACAAGAAGGTAATTTACCATAACCATCGAAAGTAATCAGACATAGCCTTAAGATCAATCACCATAACCATGAGAATGATCCAAGGATCCAAACAATGAGACAAATATTTTGAAAGGGGAAAGAAAAGAAAACCGCTTGTGACATTATGAATTAGGTCAGAGCCTAAAATGAGAGAGAGAAGAGAGAAAGATAGCAATATGCTCAATACAATAACTTCATCATGAGAAATGAGAGAGAGGAGCATCTCATAAATAGAGATGAGAGAGGGAAGTCAGAATGTAACTCTCAAGTCTATGAATGAAACCATTCACAAGTGTGTGTGACAAGTGTCAATATCCTCTTAAGGAGGAATAAACTAATTTTCTTATTAATGGAATTACAAAATATGAGTTGTCCTCCCATTTGGACTAGAGGACAAAAATACATGAAGTATACCTTGGTTTATCTTTATTTAAATAATACAACCAAGGAAAGATTATAAATTCTAACACTGACCAACCAAAACCTTTTTATTTGTTGGTCAAAAATTTTGGTGGAAAAATAAGGTCAAATGTACTAGTGTGTTGTACATGATAGACCTGATATTGCACATTTAGTTGGTATAGTTGTAAGGTTTTCTGAAAACCCAAAGGAGACACATTTGTCTACAGTGAAAAGGATATTTAGATATCTGAAAGGGACTAAATATTTTGGTCTGTTATACACAAGAAGAGGATTTTTTGATCTCAAAGTATATACTGATGTTGACTGGGCTGGAAATATTGATGACTGAAAAAATACTAGTGGCAGAGCTTTCTTTTTAGGAGAAAGGCTAGTGGCATGGTTAAGCAAGAAATGAAGCTGTATTTCACAATCTACTGTCAAAGATGAGTATGTTGTTGCAACTATGAATTTTTCTAACATTGTATAGATCAAACAACTATTGGAAGGTATGCATGAATAATTTACTGATCCAATTACAATCTATTGTGATAATACTAGTGCTATTAACATATCAAAGAATCCTATGATGCATTCAAAGAAAAAGCACATATCTATTAAGTATCACTACTTGAGAGAGAAAGTACAAGATAAGCATGAGACATTGGAGTATGTGAATTATAAAGAACGGATAGCTGATATATTTACAAAACCAATACCAAAGGATGCTTTTGAGTATCTCCAAGGTAAGTTAGGGGTTCTTCCCCTATCCAATGTTCATTAAGGAAAGATGCATGATGCATCAATTTAGGAACTCAATAAAATATCTATTTTTGTGAGTTGATGCTAGTGTTCACTCCTTGGGTGAAGCTTGAAGTTGTGAAAAAAGAAGTTTATGACTACAATGGAGAATCTATACACTTGAGGTATAATCTGAGAAGTTTATGTTTCTTTAGAATTGTTGTCAAAGAGGGGGATGAATGATTCCAGAGGGATAATAGTAATTAATGATAGATTATCACGAGGAGAGATAAATTACAAGGAGAAGTTTAGTCAAAGAAGAAGAATGCTATTGAAAGAAAGAGATAGATTATAGATGGAAGATCAAGAATAGAAAAGGAAAAGTTACTACTCAGAGGGAGTACAAAATATGAATGAGAGTGAAGGATACCAAAGAATACCATCATCAATTAAACACTGAATTTGTTAGTATTTCCATGAATGCCAAAGAGGGAGATTGTTACTATAACTAATAGTAATATTGAAGATTGATTATTTGATGGAGCCGATGATGAATACCGACCAAGATCATAGGAATACATGATGATAGTAGAAAGGTTAGATTAGTTATTGTCTTGTCATTGATGTCAAGCAATTGATTTCTGGTTTATATTATTGTTTCATACTCATATCATTTGGTAATGATATAAGTTGAATGAGTTAAGGAGAAGAATACATGAGATATTGTGAAGTTGAAGAACTTAATTAGGAAATTGATGTAGATTGGACAATGATTAGATTATGTTAATATAATTTTTTTTACCTAACATATGATTATGTTAAGTCGGTAAAGCATGGTGATGAAGATTTGATAATTCAGTAAGTTAAGTTATTTTGCCTACCAAGCAGTATATGACACTCAGTAAGGTAAAGGAAAAAAGAAAGGGTACCCGATAAAGAAAAAGGAACTCAAGGCACCGAGCGAAGTTAACCGAAATTCAAATGAGGATACCAAACAAGGAAAAAATATTAAATAAGGATTGAATTGAAATTTAATGATTAGCTATGATGAGTTGGATGATCATGATGATGAGGAAATTTAGTTACAAGAGATCTACGGATAGAAAAATTCAAGGTGGAGATCTACCAAAAGATCTAAGTGGAAAAAGAGATGGAACAAGTTCCTAGAAAAGTTCAAGTTCCTAGGTAAAAAGAAAATGTGTTACCGAGATCCAAATTCAAGGTATAATGAATTGGACGGTTAAGATTGATCAAAGAAAAATGTAATAGAGGAGATTAAGAGGCAAAATTTGTTTATATAAAAGATGATCTTGTGTGGATAAATAGGTGGCAAACTGAATAGTCGAAGGGTTACTGATTATTGCAGTGAAGAAGGAACAGAGAAATTTCGAGTGGAAAAGAAGGATTTGATGAAGTCTTGATGCCAGTGGATAATGAAGACTTGAAGTGAAGATAGAAGAATGCATAAGGATCTAATTGAGAAAAGATAGTTGCAAATCTACAAGTCAATTTTATTTATTGTTTTTTACTAGCATTTGTAACAGAGAAATCTCTTAACAAAGTAGACCTAATAGTCTTATTGTAAAATCCTTGAAAAATGTGGCATTATAAAGATTGTTTGAAGCCCTCTAACAAGGCCACTCCTAACAGGGTGAAGATCCTAACAGATATGAGGTAAATATCTTGACCAAGTCAGACCTAACAATGTGTATTGTAATCTTTAACTAGATTGGCTCTTAACCGGGTGTACTTTAGAAGAGTATTTTCTTAGTGGGTGATAATTCCCACTATGGTTTTTCCCAAAGTTGGGTTTCCATGTTAAATATTGGTGTTACATGTGAATGATTTACTGATTGTTATACTTTATTTACTGTTGTCGGTAAATAGTGAACAATGTATTATTGAGTTTCTACCTCGAGTTAATCAAAGATAAGTTATTAAGGTATTTGGGATCAAGGATTACTAGTTCATCCCCCCTCTCCATAATCCAATGAATGCTTGACTGAAGTAGGGTTTCATTTGAAACTCAACTTGGTAGTGTATGCACCCTAAAATGGTCACCTAGACTTTGGGCCCCAATTCTTCAATTTATCAAATGATGGAACCAATTTATCAATTTCCTGAATCAATGCTTTGTAATATTTTCAATCAAATCAATTTCCTTGATCAAATCGTAATTAATTTAATTATTTCAATATTTCTTAAAGTTTGATTATTTTATCCTAAGCCTCATTTAATTAAAAGAAAACTTCCCTTTTAATTAAATAAATCATCTTATTAAAATAAAATTCCTCTTTTAATAAAATCCCCAATTAAATACCTCTTGTGTTGAAAAAGGAAATAAAATAAATAAAAATCCCTTTTTTTCTCCACTTTAAATGCACATACTTTTAAGTGGTGGGCCTTTTTCATCTTTTTGACTCTTAAAGAATCTTGAGCACATAGATCAACCAAGACTTAACCTCCACCATTGCTCATTTCTTTTTGCCTCTTAATCTTGACCATCTGCTTTCCTTTAAAAGGAGCCCTCTCCTTCTCATTTTAGACATATAGAAGATTTTTGTATTGTTATGCTGCAGGTTTGGAGAGCAACTTTGGAGAAGATTCTTGAGCACTTGAGCTTGGATATTGCAACTTATCTTTCTTGTCTTCTTCTCTCATGCTTCCATGACAATCCATTAGATTAATATTTCACTTGCATATTAGATTAGATTCATATTTCCTTTCATAGAATAATCTTGCATAAGCATTTCCTTTCATAGATTAGTTTTCTTTCATGCATTATTATCATATAGAATAGCTTTTATTTTCATTTGCACGCATACTTGATGATCATGGAGACTAGCATTCTTGCTTTTCCTTTTTGAATCTCTCACTTTATGGTGTACTTGCATGGGCACAAACTAGGTCAAATCTGAGGGCCTCCATTACAAACCCTTGCACTCTATGAATAGAGAACTATGAGTCACCATTTGAGACCTCATTCTTGATAAATCTTGGATATAATGACTCATAGACGTGTGACAACTTTTTAGCACATAGGTAGCACTTTCACAACTTGGTAAAATACCAGAAATCACTCAAATATCCTTGATAGTACTTAGATCTATTCAATCAATCACTCAAATACTCCTAGAAGACTCATCTATGCAATGTGCTCAAATGCTCTTAAAAATGTAAGGTAAAAATGAAATAACAAAGTGGTATATTTATACCTTTATCTTGATTAGGGTTTCCAACGGCTATAATTTTAGCATTTAATGTTGTCACTGACTCCCTTTTTAGTGATTACCAAATTATATTTTCTTACACTGAATGAAACAAAATAACATAGTATTTCACCGATCAAACATGAAATGTTAACTTTACAACATATATCGAAATATATCGAAATATGCTTATATGGATCTTTGCACAAATGTTAGGAACCGATTTAAGATTGAGATTTAGCTCATAGTTCCTACACATACCTTTGACCAATTAGGTGAAGATAGGTGCACCTGATCCAGAGGATGAGGTGCCATCAATTTTTCCAAGTGCAATTCCATCATCTCGAGACTTTCTTCTCCATATTTTATTTATCCGATCTCTAATTTCTTCAACATTTACTTGAACTATTTCATTTGTCTCTTCCTTAGTTGGAGCTTTGCCTTGATACCTGCAGTCTTTGGCTAGGTGACCTACCTTATGATAGTGAAAATATGTCATTCCAGGATTTCTCTATGACCTTCTCTTGTTTCTACCATGCATCAATATGCAATTTTTCGCAATGTGTCCAAATCTCCCACATCTTGTACATGAAATTCTTGTGTTTTTAGTCTCATGGTATTGTTGAGCCTTGTCAATTGTTTGCAATATTCTGTCAGTTAGGTACCCATTTTACATTCTTTCTTTGTGACCTACACTCTTTAGACTTGTGACCATATCTATTGCAAGTATCATAGTAACCATTGAATTTTGGCTTCCTTGTATTGTTAGAAATCCTTGATCTACACTCAAATGATTTATGACCATACTTATTGTAATTGTAAAAATATCCATCAAATTTAGGAATGCTTGGTGGTTTACCTCTTTTGCTCCTCCAGACATTAGTTGTATGACCAGGTTTCCCACAATGATAACAAGCAGGCTTCTTTATCTTTGGTGGGGTAGCTATATCTCAGTTGGGTGCTTGATTTGAGGACTCTCCCTTCTCGGTAGTGTTATTTTCAGTAAACCCAAGTCTAGTTGTATCTCCTGGTTGTCTCTGAACTCTAAGTTGTTCATCCAATATTATTAATGTTTCTTCATTCCTTTTCAATACTTCATTTTCATCATTTTCAAATTTTAGTTGATTCTTCAAATTTTCATTTTTTGAGACCAGTCCAACAATCTCTTCAACTTTCCTTGCAATCTCTTGATTAACACTAATTAACTGATCTGTCATATTAAAGTGATTTTGTGTCAACCCCTATATTTACACATCTTTCTCATTCAATCTTGTACTTATCTACCTTTTTTTCATCTTCTATCACTCTCTTATCATCTTCAACTTTTCTCTTTTGTTTCAAGACTTCACACATTCTTATCGATTGAGCTTCCTTTACCCTCTTCAATTATTTTACCTTCTTAGTTAGGATTTTATTCTTTTCAGTCAGATTTGGTATAGAAGCTTCAGATTCATCAGACAAACTTCCCTCTGATTGATCTTCAAGTTCTTCAACCTGATCTTGAGTATCTTTCAATTGATGGGCTAACTCCTTTCTCTTGTTAAGTGAATGCTTCAACTTTCTTCTTAGTTCATCAGTCTAATCATTTGCAAGTTTTAGTTCCATGTTCATATTCTCAATCAACTTTTCATACCTATAGCTTTCCATCTCTTCAGATCTTTCCTCTAAAATGGTTAAATTTCTAAATAAGAGACTCAACTTTGATACCAGTTGTTGGATTAATAATGGAAAGTTATGTACTGAGAGGGGATGGGTGAATTAGTACTCCAAATTTTTTTATCAACTTTTCTAACCATTTACCGAATTATAAACTTTTCATGCATCACCATAAAACATAGAAATTAAAACATAAAACACAACTCATAACACCATGATTTTTGGTCTCCCAGAAACCCTTGATCAAAGGGAAAAACTGTGGTGGAGATGGTACTCACAATCCTTCACTACTACAGTAAAAAGGTTGCTTAGTTACAGCTACAAAATTTAGTTATTTTTGATAGCTTATCCTGTTAAGAGTATTTCTATTGAGCATTAAAGGTTGTCATTAGTATCAAAGGTTATCAAAGATATCAGTCGGTCACTTATATTAACTCAGTCTATAAATGCAAGCATCATGAGCTAGTCGATTTACTCTTTACACCAAGCACATAATAGTTTTACCAAGCATCAGACATCGATATCGGGCAGCAGTAGACACTGAGCGTCAGTATAATCGCCGAGCAGTTTCTATAGTGTTTATCGAGGATCACAGGAAATGACATAGTAATAAGGAATGGCACATTCTTCTATGCAAATAGTTACAATGTAATCAAAAAATGTTTTACCAAGATCGAGGATCATTTATTGTTATGATATTCATTAAATGCAATGAAGATCTTTTGTAAATGTTTGATCTAGGTCATTTTTATACACTGTTGATCTTAGAGTTTGTCTAAGATATTGTAACCTAATTTTGTTAAGCAGCATAAAGTAGTGTGCTATATAATTGTATGTTTACACCATTTTGATGGTAACTAATGTATGAATGAAGAAGCACTTGAAGCACTTGCCTAGCTTCAAGATTATTAGTTGACAGAGCAGAACAATATACAGAGGTAATAAGATTGAGCAGAATCAGAGTAGGCTAACCGAGCAGTTTAGAGCAGAGATTCATCACAGTAAAGGTGATATACATTCAGTTCTTTATTGATCTGTATCAGACAATTGAGTTGTCATTAGCAGATAGTTACCTATTGATTTTTAACAATTGTAATAGATTTTTGGTTAAATATCTTAACAGAGTAGACTTAACAATCTTTTTGTAAATCTCTTAATCGAGTACACACTCAAGAAGTGTTGGTAAAATCCTGTCACTAGGTAGATCTTGTTGATCTGAAACTTAGCTGATTTGACAAGATGTCAAATGAAGACCAAACCAAAATTGAGGAGGTAGTAATCCAAATGATGATAAAATTTAAAAGGGTTCCATTATAATTTGAACTCTCACTACCGAAGGAATTGGGTGACAGAATAAATCAGAAATGGGCTTATGCACTAGACAATGAGAAGAAAATGAGAGAGCGATCTCTAGTCCGAGTAGCCCCACATCTAAGCCTTGTAGAAATTGATGAACACATGAAAAATTATCATCAAAGATTCAAAGTGAAAAACCAAGCTATGTTAATTTTGGATGAGAATATGGCTGATGTAGATGAGACTAGTCAAGCCTTATGGACTTCAATTTTAAAAGCCAAAGAACAAGCTAAGAAAAATGCTTTTATGAATCTATCTAAAAAGAGACAAAAGTCCAAAGGTAAAGGTATCTATATTGATGATACTGTACATGAGAGGTTAAAGGACACAGATGTATCAGTCACCAAGGTAATTGATACTACAATTGCACAAGAAATCAAGGACATTGTGCAAGATACATCGAATCCGGTAGTGATTCAAATTGAGGATACAAATGATAAGGATGTACTCATTGAAGACATCACGAACAGTGATCCTGATGACAGAAATGATGATGATGATGTGAATAATGCACCTGACACTACACAGGATGAAGCACAAGCTACTGAGTGTGCATTTCCATCATTACCGGGTGAGCTTCCTATTCTTGTTGAAGCTATTAAAATTCTTTCACAGGAACAACCCGAAGGCTCTAACCCCAAGAAACCTAAAGACATAACAGGGGAACACGACACCGAGATACCTGCAAAGACAAATAAGCCTGAAGGAAAAGAGGCCACTAAAATAGAAATGAAGGTACAAGAAGAGCCTAAGGCAATTGAGGTCACCCCACCTGACACCACATCCGAGGCTCCACCTCATTCAACTGACACATAGGTTACCAAGGAGCAGAAGAAGGAAGATAGTGTGTTAACTGGGCAGAACACACCGACGGCAGAAGACAAAGCTATTGTAACAATTGCCAAGAGTTCACCACAAGAACTAGTGAAGAAAAAGAAAAAGAAAGGAAAAGGGCCAGTCACCCTAGATGAAGTTATTATGATACTAGAGTGTGACTTGAGGACCCTTAGCCCCGAAGAATTGAGAAAATATGGGGAGCTATGTACTAGAAAAGCGGCACAAGAAAAGTTGAAACAAGAGAATAAAAGCAAGGAAATAGTAGAGAATGTAAGGGATATCTTACAACAGGTAGTACCTGAAGTGAACATTGATCCAGATACCCCTATTATGGATCAACTTGCAACACTTAATGAGAAGATAAATGCCCTAGATATTGATGCCGACAAGAGAATTGAAGAGAGGGCTGAGTCAAAGATTCAAGATAAACTTGCCGAGAGAATCAACCAAGAAGTGGCAATTAACAAGGTAAAACTTTCAGGGGTAATAATTGAGATTCAGTCTATTACTAATTCCATATGTCAAATCTTGTTGAAGCTATGCACTATTGGAACATTCATTGCTGAGATCAGTGAAAAGATAAAATAATTTGAGAATGAGATCACAGTCAGTGAAAATGCAGCTACAACTGAGCCACAAGCTTTTTCAAAGCATATACTCCGATT
The DNA here is from genome assembly GCA_027943335.1 of Chamaecyparis obtusa. Lineage (NCBI taxonomy): Eukaryota > Viridiplantae > Streptophyta > Pinopsida > Cupressales > Cupressaceae > Chamaecyparis > Chamaecyparis obtusa. Next base: position 373,906 of record BSBK01001471.1, on the reverse strand, counting down.
TCAAGAACTCAAGTGGTTGATAGCAGATCTCAAGAAACAAGAAGAGCGGATCAATGATCAGGTTACTGAGTTGCAAACAGAACTCCTTCCATACCTGAAAATTTTTGAGAAGCACATAGCAAGGGCACAAATGCTTGTTGCAACACCAGAGATATCTGTGTTGGACAACATTTTTGATATGCATGCACAAGTCGGTCTTGAGCACATTGCTCTCACCAAATTGAAAGAGGAATGGGAAAACCTCTTGGAGTCACTGAAGAAAACCCATCAACACATTTTTGACAAGTTGTAAGTATACATTTTCTTATTTCACATTATTATCAAAAATTGGGAAAACAATATATATGCCAAATATGTACATAAAATGCTAGCATACTACACATTACTAGGCGCATGCACCAAGGGGGAGTTTATAGAAATTTTGATAAGTACATGTATATGGCATAGATATAAGTTTTGAGACATAAGATCTATATACATTCTAGTTTTGATACTAATGCCAAAGGGGGAGATTGTTATCTCTATTGAGTATTAAAGGTTGTCATTAGTATCAAAGGTTATCAAAGATATCCGTCAATCACTTATATTAACTTAGTCGGTAAATGCAAGCATCATGAGCTAGTTGGTTTACTCTTTACACCAAAGACAATAGTTTTACCGAGCATCAGACATCGATATCGAGCAACAGTAGACATCGAGCGTCAGTATAATCACCGAGCAGTTTATACAGTGTTTATCGAGGATCACAAGAAATGACATAGTAATCAGGAATGACACATTCTTCTATGAAAATGGTTACAATGGAATCATAAAATGTTTTACCAAGATCGAGGATCATTTATTGTTATGATATTCATTAAATGCAATGAAGATCTTTTGTAAATGTTTGATCTAGGTCATTTTTATACACCATTGATCTTAGAGTTTTGTCTAAGATATTGTAACCTAATTTTGTTAAGCGAAATAAAGTAGTATGCTATATAATTGTATATTTACACCATTTTGATGGTAACTAATGTATGAACGAAGAAGCACTTGAAGCACTTGCCTAACTTCAAGATTATCAGTTGACAGAGCAGAACAATATATAGAGGTAATCAGATTGAGAAGAATCAGAGTAGGCTAACCGAGCAGTTCAGAGCAGAGATTCATCATAGTAAAGGAGATATACATTCAGTTATTTATTGATCTGTATCAGACAATTGAGTTGTCATTAGCAGATAGTTACCTATTGCTTTCTAACAATTGTAATAGATTTTTGGTTAAATCTCTTAATATAGTAGACTTAACAGTCTTTTTGTAAATCTCTTAACTGAGTACACACTCAAGAAGTGTTGGTAAAATTCTATCACTAGGTAGATCTACCTGATCTAATATGTTACTCCTAATAGGGTAAGATCACCAGAAGTGATCACCACTTGTAGCCCTAACATGCAAACCTTTTTTATTTGCAGTAGTGAAGAATTTGTGGGTGTCATCCCCACCACAGTTTTACCTTCTAACAAGGGTTTCTACGTTACCAAAATACTTGTGTTATGAGATTGTTTTATTGTTGATTTCATGTTATTTACTTTTTCAAGTTGAATGGATGAATGATACATGCATTACATAAAAGTTATTTTGCAAGGTTACTATTGTTTACTATTTCAGATCTAAAAGATTGAAGTGTTAAAGTTTTTGAGGGCACTAATTTACCCCTCCCCTCTCAGTACCCTATATCTCCTAATCCAACATTTACCCTACTAGGAGTACAAAGACTTATTCAGTCTACCTTGCTAAAGGATTTTACAACTCTAATCTAAGAGATGTACCATGTTAAATGATTTACAAATTAAAACCTATTATGGCCTACCCGATTAAGGGATTTTACAATTCTAATTATACTATAAACCAATACTAAAAATGTTTGTAATGATGCATCAACAAATGCTTATCAGACTCAATATGCTCAATATCATATTACCTCATTCTGTATTTCAATCACAATTCAGTATTTGTATTCAGTAGATTCAACTTTGATTCACATTCACAATTCTACTTTAGTTGTTCTATTACTCGGTAGCTTCTTTTCTCTTCATCACCTTCACATTCTTCTTTGTCTAATCATCACTTGCTCTTTGTACTCTCTCTCTTTGACTCTTCTCTATACTGATCTTCATACACTGGTCCTTTTATACTTGATCTAAAAGAGGTGGAAAAGTTTTGGATTCTTCTTCTTAAATGATGCTAGCGTTGGTTACATCTCCAATGTATAGATTCCACTTAATTTCCATTGGTGGATCTTACCTCGTACTCATGCAAAATCATTTTGTTTATATCTCCAATGTTTTACCAAATAATCTTCTTGAAATTTGTAAAATGTTTTATCCTCGATTTTCAGATTCAATGTATCTAGCTTAATATGTTATGTTGGCTTGTGTTACTCGGTAACTCATTTTATTCTTACTCGGTAACATGTATACTCATCTTGGTAACTAACTTGCTCTTTGACTCGGTAATTGTTCGGTGCTTGCCTTGCTTTGCTTGGTGCCTGACTCTCATTTGCCTTTACCGAAACTATCTTTTCCTTTACTGACTGACATGTTTGCTTTACTGAATGATTTTGACAATTAATATGACTTTAACAAAACTAATGATAACAAAATAACTCTTTAGGAGTATTAGTTTGTTTGATTGATTTCAGTTCTATTAATATTATCTCTCTAAGTCTTGCAAATTTTACCCCTACATATAGTAGGAGGGAAACCATTTGAACATCTAGGGCCTTAAAGGAACCCATGGAGAAGTTATCCCTCAACACTTCCTCATCCATGATTGGAAAAGGTCAAAGCCCCTTCAACCTTTTGCAGATTTCACATGGTAACAATACCACTAGAGGCTCCATTTTTCTTGTAATACAATATAAAAATACTATATATTTCACACTCTTATGCACTACATATCTATTTCCTTATCTCTCGATTTCCCTTTTTATTAGTATCTTATTATCTCTATCTCCCCCTTTTTCATCACATCTCTCTCTCTCTCTCTCTCTCTCTCTCTCTCTCTCTCTCTCTCTCTCTCTCTCTCTCTCTCTCTCTCTCTCTCTCTCTCCCTATCTTTATTTCTCTATCTCCCCCCTCTCCATCTATCTCTCTCTTCTATACTCTCTCTCTCAAACACACTCCCTTATTCTCCCTCCCTATCTTTATTTCTCTATCTCCCCCCTCTCCATCTATCTCTCTCTTCTATACACATCTCTCTTTATTAGTTGCCTCCACCATTATTCTCTCTCACTCATGCCCCCATCTCCTATCTCTCTCCTTATCTCTTTACATCTTTCCTTATTCCTCTCTCTCTCTCTCTCTCTCTCTCTCTCTCTCTCTCTCTCTCTCTCTCTCTCTCTCTCTCTCTCTCTCTCTCAAGCACACTCCCTTATTCTCCCTCCCTATCTTTATTTATCTATCTCCCCCCTCTCCGTCTATCTCTCTCTTCTATACACATCTCTCTTTATTAGTTGTCTCCACCATTATTCTCTCTCACTCATGCCCCCATCTCCTATCTTTCTCTCCTTATCTCTTTATATCTTTCCTTATCTCTCTCTCTCTCTCTCTCTCTCTCTCTCTCTCTCTCTCTCTCTCTCTCTCTCTCTCTAATATAACTTGATTTCCTTTCTAATTTAGAAGTTTTATTTTTGTCATGTTTGTATCCTTGCATGTTGATGAATAGTTGATTTAAAACTATTCACATTGAGATCTTTAATTGTATACACCTCATGATTTGATAAATGATCTACCAATTGATTTCATGAACTACACAAATACATGAAAAAATCTACCAAAATGTGATTGCTAATACTAATTTATATTTAAACAAATACATAAATTATTACATATTATCTATCTACCACCTACACAACAAATACTTTTATTACAATATTACAAAGACAAATACAACCCCTACTTAACACTTGTTCATATTAAAACCTATTTCCCTTTTAATTACATTCTTATGCTAACAAAGATTAGTGAAGGTGATGAAGCCTCTATGAATTAGATTGTGAAAATGGTGAAGAGTAAATGAATTACAATTAGCTCAACTAAGAATCTAGATGCCACATGCTTATGGCATTGAAAATTTAAAAAATTGAACCTTGCATTGAATCTTGCAAAATTGGACATGTGAATCCAACAATATGGCACATGTTTCCATAAACCTCCCTAACTAAATAAAGTCGTCACTGCTTACAATATGAAATGTGGTAAATCAAGACCCTATTTCTTGTGCTTTGAGTCAGCACCCACTACTATGCAAAACAATTAATTTTATACCACGAGATGGATAAACTATGGAGAAACAAAATAAATCCTTCAAGCATGTCGTTCACATGTCCTACATGTCCTAAGTCCCCCAAAAATAAAATACTTTCAATTTTATTTTATTACTTACTTTAATAGGAAAGCCCAAAAACCTATATTTACACCCACTTGGTATTTTCAAATATTTTATTGGTGTACATTTATACAAATCATAATTGGTGAGATTATATTCCATCCATAATATTATATTTATAATATCAAAACATTACAGCTAAGATAGGAATAATTATATGAGTTTCTCCGCGGAAACACGCAAGTTATAGAAATATTAATTGCCTTTCTATTAATTAATTTATAAGGAAATAATGGAGTGTTTTTTTTTAGGTCAAAAGAGGTGTGTGAGAACAAGGACATGTTTTAAAGAATTGCATGACTACGTAAAGAGTTTAAAGAATATGTATAACTAAATATATGCTTGAGATAAGTTAACATGTAACACCATCGAATCAATAAGTATACTTTAAAAATGTTTGTGAGAATAAATTGAAAAATATATAACATTTGTTCGATTTAGTTTATAGTTGAGATATAATTAGTATAAATATGATGTTTTTTTTAAAGAGTCAAATAATTATTATATATTTTATTAGTAGTGTGGTTCACATGAATTCATTTTTTATGACACTGTGATAATACTATACATTCTATTGAACAAAGAGAAACCAACTAATTCTAGGAACTTTTAACTCTAAATAGTAGTTGAAGATCTAATAACACTACCCTTTTTTTTATCCAACTTGTTCACTTGCTCCTCAAATCTACAAATCTTAAAAATTGACTCTAGATAAGGATGATTGAAACATGTGAGATCTTACCAAAATATTAAAGACACTCAAAGTCTCATCTCAATAGATGACAATAAGATTATCTAAGCACAAAGTAAACCCCTTCACATTAAGCCACATAATCTTCCTTATATTCACATTCCATTTGAATTTCACTCTTGGGGGACATTATGTCTTCCTACAAACTTTGAGTTGAGCCATCCTTATGGTTGGGGAGCTTGTCCTTTGTTGATACATCAATTGAAATTTTAAAAGGCAAACATAAAAGTTCCTTAGAAATCAAATCCAATATAACTTGGTCCATCATTTTACTTTTCTCTCTGAAAACCTCCATAATGTATTAGAGTTAAATCTCTCTATTTTTGTTTGTCTATCTTCCGTAGATTTATTTCTATTTCTAATGGTCACTCCTCTTCTTTGTTTTCGTATTCTCTCTTTGTTCAATATGAAAACTTCCTCTTTCTCTCTTTAGAATGTTTCTATTTCTTTCTCTTTGTTCGTTATAGAAACATTCTTGTGTATACTTGTATATATAGATCGTTTATGATCATTGTTTAATAACACATTCGTTATTTTAGCATAATATGGTATTAGAGCTTCTTTTTTTTTGAAAAATAATAATTTCATTCTTGAAATTTCCTGAGTTATTTTTCGCAATAGGTTTTGAAAATCTTTAATTTCTTCATGAAGTTTTTAGACTCATAAGATTTTTGAAATCCTCTTCTTTGCTTATGTGTGTTCAATTTTTTTATCGTTGCCATTACATCTCTACAAACATGTGTGCATTCTAGGTCCGTTTTTTCCTCAAGCTCATGGCCTTTCTCTGCAGTTTTATGTGGCTTTTTCTCTGTGATTTTCTACAACTTATGCTCGTGTCTAGGGATTTTTACTCGATGCCTTCTGTATGATCACATGTTCTCAATTTTTTGTAGACTTGTTAAAGCGCTCAAAATGATCATTGTTTGGTCATTTTTACAAACTCGCGCTTCTGCAACCCGTGATTTCAGCTTCAACAAATCTTTGTTTTTGTGGCTCCTTGTTTCTGTTGGTCTAGGGTCGATGACCATTGCTGAGTTTTTTTTACAAGTGACGCCCTCCATACCTGCCCATTTTTTGTAGTCTCAAACAAGATATCCACCATTTTTGAAACTCATCTCTGCAATTTTTTAAGGTTTTTTCTTCCGACAGCTAGGGTTTCCTTCAAAGCTCTCATTTTTTGTGCAGGTTTGAAAAACTAATTGTAGATTCTTGGTGGGTTTTTCGAGAGCTCAATTGGATTAGTCTCAGTTCTTTTTGGGTGCATCATTTTTTGTGCCTTGATTTTCAAGCTAACTGATTCAAAATCTGACATAAGAATTCCTTTTGGGTTTCTCAAGCTCTCTTTGGGGTGTCTTTTAATTTTTTTTGGGTCTTCTGTCAATTTGCCTCGATGTTCATGCCTTTTCAGATATTCACATTTTTTTGCGTCGAAAAAATTGTCATGGCATCTCTCACCAATATTTTATTGGAAGGCAGTTAGCAATTCAATGGAAAGAACTACAACACCTGGAAGCAAAGAATGATGAGGATATTTGAGTACCATCACCTTGAGGTGCTTGTTTTGGGTATCGAGGCTTGTCCTACCACAATCGATGCTACTCAAGGGAAGTTTGATGAGCATAACCATGAAGCAGTTATGCTCATTAAGATTTCAATTATTGATGATCAACTGCCTCAAGTGTCGTCGGGCAAGACAGCTGTAGATATTTGGACTACACTAAAGGATCTCCACAAGACATCAGACAAAAGTAGAGTTTTCTTTCTAAAGAATCAGTTATTCTCTATTATTATGGATTAGCACATGTCCTTACAGGCACATCTTCTGAAGATTAAGGACATCAATGATCAGCTTGAGCCCACTGGTTGTATAATGGTGGAAGAGGATATGGTAGTCTTTACTCTAAAAAGTCTACCACAATCCTATGAGCACTTTATTGAGACACTCAATAGTACTGCAACTAATGTTGACCTCAAATTTTTAGATTTGTACACCAAACTTCTGCACCAGGATCGTTGGAAACTCTAATTTGGTAGTAGTGCTCCTTCATCCTCCTCTGAACATGCGTTTACAACCCAATCCTTTCACAAGCATAAAGGCCCATCTCAGTCATCAAATCAATCTCAGGATAGCTCTAAGAAGAAGCAAATTCAGTGCAACTATCACCACAAATTTTGTCATGTGATTCGAGATTGTAGGACTCACATTGCTTCTGATTAGCAAAAGCAAGGAGGGTCTCAATCACAAGTCACTATTGTAGAACATATAGAGCTCATTGATCAGTTTGAGTCTTCCTTTTATGCCTTCTGAGGATTCACTTGCATACTTTTGTTTTGAAGTTAGATTGACCATTAAGGGAGGGTATTAGAGGTAAATCTTTCTATTTTTGTTTTTCTCTCTTCCGTAGATTTATTTCTATTTCTAATGGTCACTCCTCTTATATGTTTCCATATTCTCTCTCTATTCATATGGAAACTCTCTTTATGTCTTTAGAATGTTTCTATTTCTCTCTCTTTGTGTGTTATAGAAACATTCTTGTGTATACTTGTATATAGATAATTTATTATCTTTGATTAGAACACATTCATTATTTTACCATAATATAATGAGCTTGTATGTGATCTAGAAACTATAGTGTATCTAAACACTCTCAACCTAAGAATTCATTGATAAATTTGTAGGTCATGAGAATAAGGGGGTGAAGAAACTATTTTTCAAACTCATGTTTGAAACAACTTCCCCATAGTGATCATGTATTTGTCACTCCTATGATAGACAAGTATAAATCAGTTATTTTTTAGTGGCTATTGATTCACTAGTTTGCTAATAGTTAAACTTAAAGATTCAAAATCTCGCTAATAGTACAAGCTATAATGCAACCTAAATCACCACATTTTTACAAAATTTTATTTTAGTCCTATTTAAATCACTAGAATATTTATATTATTAAATTTTTAAACTAATTTTTTTACCACAATGTTTCATAACTAATTATATAAGATCCACCTAGATTCAAAATATTTTTTAAAGTGAAAGATATTTTGAATATTTATATATTATAATAAAATATCAAAGTTATAATAGGAAACACGATGAATTGAATCCTACCAAGATAGTATCTAAGAACATGAGCAAAGCCTAACTATTGTATAAATTTAAAATTTATGGTAGAAAATCAAACTAATTCCCCAATAATATTTCTGCCTTCAGAGAAGGTGGATCAATGTGTGGAAAACACTTAGTAGATTCTGGGATACGCGGTGACACTCCTAGGAAATCATACATGGCATCATCGAACATATCAAAATCATCCTTCAAGAAGGACTTGTCAAATGTGTCAAATCCTTGAAGGAAAAGATCTGACATTGAGGTCTCAATGTTGGATCTTTTCCTTCAAAGGATTTGATGCATTTGACAAGGCCTTCTCGAAGGATGATTTTGATATGTTGGATGACATCCTGCATGATTTCCTAGGAGCGTCCCTTTTTACATGAATGGCTCAATGTTGGATCTTTTCCTTCAAGGATTTGAAGCATTCAACAAAAACTTGAAGGATGATTTTGATATGTTGGATGTTTTGGATAATTTCCCTGGAGCCTCATCCTAGGATATATGAAGTTTTTTCCACATGTGGATCCACCTTCTCTGAAGGTTGAATAGTTTGTAAATATTATTTGTGTCTCTAAGGCTCCTCTGAATCCCGACAAATCTATCATTTGAGTGACTTTTGCTAGCCCTTCCCCTAAGAAGGTTAATTCCATCTATGGTAAATCACTTAGTAGTAACTCTTTGGACCTTTTCATTAAGTTCATTCAATTCAAAAATAATTCTTATAACTCTATTGCTTGTGCCTATAACACTAGAAGGAATATAGATAATATTAACTAGCTAGGTATAATTTTATCTCCTTCTCAACTTGACCTTCCACATACACTTAAACCCATGGATAAACAACCAAGTGATTACGACCATATCGAGAAACTTTGAGTTAATCTTGCTAAATTATCACATCAGAACTTGCTTCAAACAACCCTGATTTACCAAGGATTGCTTTAGGAAGCTCTTCAAAACATCCTTCCTCCCTCTTCTACAAGACAAACATATGTGAAAGTGTTGATGGACCATATACATGCAGATATGTTGAATATCACATTTTATTTGCATGAAGTTCTTCCCTTGGAAGTGAGAAATCTAGTAGACCCATTGATGATAATAGTCTATGTCAATGGTGTCTGTATAACGCCAACCCTCATTGATAGTGGTTCAACACACAATGTTTGTGATTAGGACTTATTGCCCAAGATCAAGGTAGAAAATAACTATTTGGATGCATATTCATTAATTTTCATGGTTTTTATAATACTAGAAAATTTTCTTTGGGCATTATAATATTACCTTTAAAGGTTGGACCAATTGCAATACCAATCCTAATATATGTCATGTCAGGGTCTCTTCCTTACAATCTTCTTTTATCGTAGACCTTATCTTTATGCCTTATGGGATATTTCATCCAATTTTCATGTTTCTATTAAGTTTGAGGCAGAGAATCAGGTAATCATAGTTAAGGTTGATCTTGATGCCATGTACTCGTGTCAAATGGAGGTTGTGTGTTAGACCTTGATTTTCCCACTTATAAGAATTACATCCCATTGATGTCTCCCAATATGCTGACATCTTCTTCTCTAGTACCACCTAAGGTGGACAATCAAGAGAAGACTATCCTAAAGGAAGATACTTTGGAGAAGAAGGACCTCTTGAAGGATGATCTTCCCAATGCAGATATGCCTAAGGAAAAAGTTCCTGAGTCTACCTTAACTGAATCAACTTCTAATCCTTCTTCAACTAAAGTCAACACATGTATGGGAGATATCTGGGGAATCTTAGATTTTACTAATTCCCATATTGATGAATATAAGGTAAAATCTATCCACTTAAAGATTCATCAGACCTCAATTTTGTGGCTACAAAAGAAGATTATGCTTATATAAAGTCGGTGATACTTACCATTTTGATCATCTTTTCTATACCATTCCCTCAAGTTCCAAGGAACTTCAGTCTATAGACCACGATATGATTTGGTTTTGAAGTATGAATATGATGGTAGATATTGCAGACCTAATACATAAGGTATCTGAGTTCCTCTAGAAGAAGAGCTTCAACACCACAATGTTGGGCTTGGATATTGTACCACATCTCGCAAGGAAAAACCATGGTTGAATGTTAATATTATTATTGTTGAGCCTCTCCCTTTTGATTTTGTTCACCCTAAGTAAATTGAAATTAGTGCAAAATCTAAGGATATTTCACTAGATGTATTTTCCTTGGAGGAATCTTTAGAAGAATTCCTAGGTTCTTATGTTGGTTTACCACCTCACCAACACAAATTTCAACTTCCTTATTGCTTGGAAAGACAAGCACACTTTGGAGAATTTGTTAAGGTTATTGATAAGGGGAAACCTTGTCTTATGATGGTGAGAATAATTTTATGCCACATCCCAAAGGTTGTAGTACCCTCATTAAATGAGATACCACTATGTCATCACTAATTCGAAATACCTCAAAAGGATCATAAATATTGGCAAGTGTATCTCCGTAGAAGAAGCTAAGTTACACGTTGATCTTCTAAACCAGTATTTTGAGGTTTTTGCTTGGGTGTATGAAGACATGTCTAGTATTGATGAATTTGTAGTGGTCCATAATACCGTGTTGTGTCTTGATGCCAAGAGTGTCAAGAAAAATATTTGAATGATGAATCCTAGGGTTGTTGTATTATTCAAGATTGAGATAGAGAATCTCTTGAAAGAAGGATTTGTCCGTCCTATTCACTACTCACCTTGGATATCAAATATATATTCTATTAGTAAACCCAAGGGGTGTATTTGTATATGCATCAATTTTTGAGATCTAAATAAAGCTTCTTTGAAATATGACTTTTCACTTTCTAATATTGATATGGTTGTTGATTCGACATCATGCCATGCATTATTATCCCTTATGGATGGCTACTTAGTTACAATTAGATTTGTATTAATCCTAAAGATCAATACAAGATAACCTTTACAACCCCTTGGGGAACATTTTTTTATGTGGTCATGTTGTTTGGGTTGAAAAATGCTGGTGCAACCAATCAACATGCAATGATCCTCATTTTCCATGATTTTATCCATGAGATCTTGGAAGATTATGTGGATGATATCTTGGAAAAGTTAGTCATCCGTCAAGATCATGTTAAAAACCTTCAACTTATCTTCAAATGACTCTATCTCTACAAGATGAGACTAAATCCCCTTTAGTGTGTCTTTGGCATAGATGCCAACAAAATTTTTGGATTTATTGTCTCTCAATGCGAGATTGAAGTTGATACAAATAAGATCAATGCAATTGTTGACATGCCTCCACCTAAAAACATATCCTAGCTTCAAAGTTTGCAAGGAAAGATTCAACCCATATGATGATTTGTTTCTCAATTGGTTGATTGTACCCTTCCATTCACACAATTGTTGAAGAACGATATGCACTTCAAATGGGATGAATTATGCTAGGACCCTTTTGATTCTATCAAGAAATATTTGTTTCTCTAATTTTTGGATTTTCGATTGTGTGAGAATTTTTGTACATAAACATTTCAGATGACACTTCACGATCCATCATCAAGATCATACTTGCATCCTAATGATGGATCACAGAGTGTGATCTGAAATGTTGACATTCAAAACTTCTCACACAGTCGAATCCGAGAATTAGAGAAGCACTATTATGGATTGTGGAAATATAATAGCTCTAAAGAACTATATAGCTAACCACCCCTCCCCCCCCCCCCCCCCCCCAATCTTAATGTCGACTATGCAAGATAGACCATTACTATATGTCTCAACATCACTCAATGCTTTAGAAACCTTATTGGCTTAGTACATGATGACGATAGAAAAGAAAGACCCACCTATTACATTAGCTATTTTATTATTGATTATAAAACTCAATATTCCATAATGTAGAAGCAATTCCTTGCTCTTGTATTTGCAACATAGAAGCTAAGACACTACTTCTTGCGTGAAAAAACACAAATCCTCACTAAGAATGATTTTCTTAAGATCTTATTCTCCAAGGTTGATCTCTTTGGGAGATTGGAAAAGTGTTTAATGTTACTCTTTAAGTTCAACCTCAAGTTTGTAACTCAAAAGTCAATCAAAGGTCAAGCTCTCACCAATCAATTGGTGGAAGCTCCTTCACCTAAATCACTTTCCACCCTAGATTTGTCCCCTAATGAGAATTTGTTTTTAATTGATCATGATCCCATATGAGAGATCTATTTTGATGTATTGATATATCAAACGGGTTCTAGAGCAGGTATTATCCTAGTCTCACCTAAAGGTAAGTTGGTCCCTCTTTTCTTTCGCCTTAAGTTTCATTGCACCAATAATATTGCTAAGTAAGAATCCCTTATTGTTGGCTTATGTATTGCAATTTCTTCTAAGGTTACTCATATTCACATTGATGGGGATTCAGAGTTAATCATGAATTAAATTATGAGAATACATTGCACTAAGCAATCAAATTTGTCCTAGTATGAAGATCCATACAAGAATACGAGTATGAGGAAAAGATTATGAGAATATTCTTTTAGGGTTAGGATTAATGTTTTTAAATGATTCTGTAAGCCTCCTCAAAAGGATTGACAAATAAGTGATTGTGTGATGTGAATATCATCATATTGTAATTTTCTCTTTGCTAGATAATAAAATAAGTGGTTAACTATTTCTCTGGTGGATGTAGTTCCATATTGGGTGAACCATGTTAAATCTTTGTGTTATTGTATTTATGTCAAGTTATTTTTTTGCATTATATTGATATTGTGTATTACTCGTATTTTCCATAACACTATTAGTACCCACACCCATGAAGGGTGGGAGACACAAGTATCAATGACCCTAACCTAGCTGGGTAGATGGATATCACTGGGATGACAATTGGAGAGGCTACTCATTTTTGCCACCTAGGGGTCTTCTCCTTCACTTGCTATTGTAGAGGAATCCTATGCGAACTCCTCAATGACATGTGTTGTGGATACATTATTGGCTTTGTGCTAGGCTACCTCCTCCTCTTGATTCCCTTGATAGTTCTCGGGTTACCCCAAGGTGTATCTATAGGGAAGATGGGGGTTGGACCTACTTGGGCCCACCAAGTTACAAAGATATTTGTGAACCCAACATTGTCAATGTCTAGTGTTCATGGAGGTTATCAGTGTTCTACTCTAGTGGACTTTCAAATGCATTTTTGATGGTAGGGCATGGACGGTCCTCTGCTCAGGAAACACTTTGAACTAATCAAACATAAGTCAAAGGTGCAATGGGAAATACTTACACTTGATTGAACTAACATATGCATCATTGCCAATAGTATAGAACCACGACATGGTCTTGGCGACTGACTAGAAAGCAATCACTCTCCATAAGAAATATATGGTCCTTATTGGTTCATCAAGAGGACATACCTTGGTAGTGTTGTTGAATAATGTATCGAGGTCCTAGGAAGTCTATGATGGGATTCCAGAATATTAGGTCTCCAAATATCCACTTGTTTGGTTGTAGTGGATATGTGTGGGCCCATGGAAGCTAGGGGTTGATGGGTTGGGGGAACCCAACTAGTTGAGTACATATGATGTGCTCCAATATCCAAACTTGTAGGATGTTCCAAGATGTCATGCTATGATACTCATGATGAATGTGTTTGCTAAGGTCAAAGTATAAGTGCGCTAGCATACTCCATCATGAAGCATACACATTCCCAGTCTCCTCCATGGCTCTAATAGAGGGTATGAGACTCCCTGAAAGGTGAGAGCCTTGTCCATTGAATGTGGCTACTTGCAGTACCACCAAGATTATCAAGATCCTCCTCATGAGTTGGATCTCCACCCTACCTTGCTCTAGCCACCATAAGTACACTACCTCGTGTTATCAATAACCCTTCGAGTATGCCACAGTTATCCAACCTAGAGTTGTTGCATTGTCAATGGGGTATCTATGCTTATTGACTTGCTTCACACATGAAGAAGTAGAATATGATACCCATCCCCCAAAGTCATAATCATCTCTCTGGTAGAGAGATGGAATAACATGGTGTCGGTATTCCACCTCTCCATTAGTGTCATCAACACGGTGCATAGAACCTCATCTCTGGAAGCTAGTAGACCCACTAGAGGCTTACCTATCGCACCCTAATCATCGCACCTACTGGAAGATCCACCTCTCTGTCACAAAAGCAAGCTAAGCATATGTCCCATGGTATAATCACGAACCTTTAGTAATATTTTTAAGCAAGTACAATTTACACAACACATCATCCCACACAACATGAAAATGCAAAATTTCTATCTTTCCTAAGATATTATATATCATAAGTCCTTCAAGACACATGCATGCCTTAAGGATGAAAATGTAGAACCTGGACGCGAGTGTGAAAATGCCTCCGTGATGCACGTGTGGATCTTGGACATGCATAAAAAATGGGATGCATGCACTGCCTTGATTTCTACAATTGGCTATAAAATATGTAAAAAATGATGAAAGGGGGTGAAATGAGGCCTATATCATCTGATAGCTTGTCTTGCTCCATAATGACACATAGCTCCATTATCCTAATTGCTTGAAATTCTCGCCTGCAAGGCATTTTCACTAAGATTCTCTAGAAAAATCAATGGAACTAGGTCATGATGAATAATGCAAATGAACCTTCTAAGGACCCTTTTTGCTCCTATATAGCCTAAATTGACCCAAAAATTTGAAAAAAAAAACTCATGGCAATTCTGGCTCAGCTTCCTTCTTTTTTCCCCACTTGGGGCAAAAACATGAGGGGCAAATGTGCCCCTTAATCTAATTTTTTATTTTGACTAATACTAACACCTCTTAAGCATTCTTCTTGCCAAAGTAGATTCTTCCATTTTTGTGCTATCAAAATTCCAATTTTGCAGTATCTATTTTTTTCACATCAAATGTTGTGGTTTCATGCTGAATGCTCACAGGGACATCATTTGCATTCACTTGGTTGGCTTTTGCAGTCACTACAATATCCTTTTTTGAAGTAATTAATGTATATAATGCATTGCATGAGTCTAATGAATACATCTTTTGAGCTACTTTAGTGCACTCGATCCTTTAAGTCAATTCGTTTACTAAAGCAGGGCAAAGTGTAGTGCCGCAAATCACATCTTGTTCATTTAGAGCCCAATGCATTTATGATAGAACCCACAATCAAGCATTTGTATTCTAACATCACGGATTCTAAGAACAAGGTGTTTATGACCCTTGACCCAAAATTGGAGTTGATTTGGTTAGACTATATTGCACCTTGTAGACGTCTACACCATGTGCGTTCATCCATGAAAGATTGCATTTTCACAAAGAACATATTCCATATTAGACCACTTTTGACATGTGCCCCTTCTCTTGGACATGTTCGAAACAACTACCACTACCCACTCTGAGCAACAAAACCTTCCATTCTCCTCATTTTTCACTCTCGAATACATTGTTCTTTGGCTCTCTCACAACTTTCTCATTCTCATCTCTCATTGTGATCCTCAAGGAAAAGTTTTGTCAAAATCCATACTCTAGCACATCACAACTTACTCTTCTAATTTGTGCAAGAAAGTTTATAATCTCAAGAGAGGGGTCTACGTTGCATAATGCTTTCTTTTCTATCTCTTACCTGCACATTTATTGCTTTGTTTATCAATTATAATCATTATCTATTTGTATAATGATCTTTGTGTAATAGAGGCTTTTCCCCATCAAGAGGGGTTTATTTTTGTTACTTGCCAATATCTATCATATGTAAAATGGGTTTTCCTCAATTAAGCGAGGTTTATTTCTATTTGCATGTCTCACGTGATAAGAGTTTCCCCCCAGATTGTATGGCTTGTTTCTATTATGTTTTCTTTTATTAGTTGTATTCCAATCTTTCTATTTGTCTATCCGTAGACGTGGAAACACCAAAACAAGGGTTCTAGAGAGCCCCTATACAACCCCAATATTTTTCCCTATTTTTGTATGTGTAGTTGACAAACAGGGTTGTAGAGTGAAGAGGAAAGTGTAGGAACTAGTTAGGACTTCTTTTTTGTTTCTGTAGTGCGCCACATAGACATCCCCATGGTGTGCTATCCTCTAAGGCCAAGATCTTGCTTGCCAGAGGGTATGTAGTTTATTGTTTCTACTTTTGGTTTCTATAGTCATACTATTTCTAGCTTTCTATGCTTGCCAGTTATTTCAACATTTTAGTTTTGACATTAAATTGATAATTTTGTTAGTATAGTTCAACTTTTTAGTTTCTTTATATTGTATTGCATTTCCTATAGAGTCTTAAACTTTATTTTATAAATAAATAAAGATATGATGCATACAAGACTTGCTACACAAACTTTGGTTTAAAAAACTAAATCAACATTATACATTTTTCCAATAAATTAATAAAAATATGACACATGCAGGACTTGAACACATGGTTTGATAGGAAAAAAATTACTAATCGATATTATACATTCTTGGAATAAATAAATAAAAATATGACACATGGAGTACTTGAACACATGGTTTGATAAAAAAAATACTATATCAATATTATACATTTTTCCAATAAATAAATAAAAATACGAGGCATAGAAGACTTGTTACACAAGGTTTGATAAAAAACTAAATCAGCATCCTCCATAATGGGAGAATGGAAATCTCGTTCACATCAATATCTTAAAACAATGATCTAAATTAATAATATAATTCTTTCAGTTTTATTAATTAAATTAAAAAAGCTTTACTAATCAATCTTTTATCTTGAGTTTATTAAAGCTTCAAATGGTCAATTTCAATGCAGACTACCAATAAATTAATGACAAGAGACTCTAATAATATCAGCCATTAATTTTCCCTAAATTGAAGTGTACAGATAAAAGACACCTATAAATCCAATAAGCAACAGGTCAGCAGACTTTATCTTGATCATCTTGTTTTAACTTAATCTTCTCAATCTTTGTAATCTACAGGCATCATTATGACATCAGCTTTATGTTTACTTTGGTCTTAGTCCAAACTGGAGTACTGTTACCCTCTTAATCCCTCCAACAATGCTTGAAACCCAAGTTACTCTGAATGGTGGGTCTGCAGCTCCACCTTATTAATCTGATCCTCTGCAATTGTTTTAATAACGAGAGGCATGTTAAATCTTGTTCTCCGTTCTGCCATTGTCTGGCCAGGAGCTTTCCACTGTTGATAGGATGATATAGGTTTTTTGGCCTTATCCAACCGTGAATGTTACTTTCTCACATTGACCCACCACAAGGGGTCCACTTCTACCCACTACTAGTGGAGAACAGAGCAACTTGAAATTATTTTGTTTAAATTAGAGCCTCAGTGCCTTGAAAGTTTAGCTAAGCATAAATGCATATAAGCTGTCCTTGAGGGAAGGAATTCAGGAAAAGTTTAGTCTGTTAGATCTGGTTATCTGGTAGTCTAATTGGAGGGAAGAGTGGTTATTAGGGCTGGATGATTTTTCATTGATTTTTGTTGAAGGATATAGAGATTTTGGTGTTGAATATGGAGATTTCAGTGACAGATTTGCATTGGGCGGTACGATCAAATGATGTGGGGATGATTAAAAAGCTCTTGGCAGGAGGAAACCCAATTCAATCTTGTGATTCACTGGGGAGGACTCCTCTTCATTGGGCCACTGTTTTAGGCCATGATGAGGCCTTTAAGGCTCTGTTATTGAATACATCCAGGCAGCTTATAGATGTGAGGGATAAGCTTGGGAGGACTTCATTGCACTATGCTTGTGCAGGTGGCAGGACAAATTTTGCAGGCCTTCTAATTAAAAGAGGCGCTGGCGTGAATTTCAAGGATTCGAAAGGAAGAACACCGTTACATTATTCAGCTCAGAATGTTAAGGTGGATATTGTTGAGCTGCTCATCAAAAGTGGCGCAGATAAGGATTTGGGGGACTGCAATGGTGTGAAGCCATGGGATGTGGCTCTGAAATGGGGATGCCCAGATGGGTTTGAGATCCTTAGGACTGATTCTGTTCACATGGATGGGGTTGTGGAGCCTGCAAATGAATGCCCACAAACAGATAAAGTCAATGATTTGAAGGAAAACTCATGTACAGAAAAATCGTCTTCTTTGGATGCTCTCCTGGGCGAATGGAAAAAGGCTGAAGCATGGAAAAAGAAGAAACAGGCAATGGATGTTCTCAAGGAAGCTCTGAAAGCATGGAGGGAAGCTGAAACAAAGGCCAAGCTTGAAAGACAGACAAGATTGATCCAGCAATCTCAGCATGATCTCGAAAACCAGGTTTCATCTTCTTCTTTCGGAAATTTAGGGATTGTAAATAATTTTATACCTGACAGAGGGTCAAGGATTTCTTCATTTCCTGGACACCCAATTGGAAATGCTGGCTTCCCAACTTTTCTTTACCAGTTTCAATATCCCCATGAATGCAAATTAAATGGGAAGATGGATGATGCATGGGGTTGTACAGAGTGGGAGTCTCCATTAAGAATTGATGAGACGAAAGCAACCACTAAGAAAGTGGAAAAGTGGGAAAGATTGGTGGAGTGGAAGTCTCTGTCAAGGGTAACTTCAGAAACAAGGAAGCTGCCTCGGTTTCAAAGAAGAAATCAGGCACCAGCTTCGCCGATTGAGGCAATATAAACTCAAAACAACTTCAACTTGGTCTTGCCTTTACTATGTGTAAGAATAGATGAAATATGCTTGAGAAGTTTGAGTGTTTCTCTTCATTTTTCTGTGGGTTTTAGTTTGTGATGAGATTGTCGCGTAATTGCTATGAATGAAATTGCAGAAGGAACTAAGACAAAATTTCCTAATGAAATTGGATATGTATCAGTGTAGGGTTTGAAACAAAGTACGTGAAGGCATCCACTTTGTTCAGCCTCAAAAAACAAAGATAAATTATCAATATATATCTTCAATCTTGTCTATTTCGCTTCCGCAGCCCTAGGAAAATAATCTATACATTTACTGTGAGTTTTAAGGTGACATGAATGTACAGAAGTTATTCCATTTGATTAATTGAAATCTGAGGGCTCAATGATCCCCGTTTCATTCATGTTCCTGGATTTATTCTATGATCTCTCTGTGTTACATGTATGCAGGATTGTAAGATGAGAAGAGGATTAGTTGAGGCAGTATATGAAGTTGGCCCTAAAACTTATTTATTTTCGCCTTTATTTGGTGTTGTTCAGAAGCAGGTCATTGTCTTAAATGATTAGGAATTAAAAGCTTCACTCCTAACCATACCAAATAACATTGATATTCTTTCTATTTATATGCTTAAGAATTTAAGTTATGTAAGAAAACATCACAGTAAAGGAAAAAAGAAGAAAATAACATAAAGACGTAGATGATAAATGGATATTATATATTATCCCTGCAACAACATCGGTTACAATTGCATCACATGGCATTCAATTAGTTCCTACAAGTTTACAACTGTGCTAACAAGCACTACCCTGGTACAAAAACCCAAGAAAATAACACAAAAATAATCCTCTCAAATGATGTAAATACATATTGGTCAATCGCCCCACTACATTTCATTGGGAAGCCACCACAAATAGTTTCGTGTGGTTAGCTATAGCAATCTCAGCATACAACCAGGTTTCTTCTTCTTCATCTTTCAGAATTTTAGAGATCATAAATATTCTTATACCTCATAGAGGGGCAATGATTTCTTCATTTCCTGGAAACCCAATTGGAAATGCTGGCTTCCCAACTTTTCATTTCCAGTTTCAGTATGCCAATGAATGCAAGTAAATGAGAAGATAGATGATGCTTGGTGTTGTAAAGAGTGCGAGACTCCATTAAGAATTGATGAGGCTAAAACAACCACTAAGAAAGTTGGGAAGTGGGAGAGACTGATGGAGTGGAGGTCTCTGTCAAGGGTAACTTCAGAAACAAGGAAGTTGCCTCAGTTTCAAAGAAGAAACCAGGCAGCAGCTTCACCGGTTGAGGTGATATAAACTCAGAACAACTTCAACTTGATTTTTCCTTTACTATGTGTATGGATAGACAAAATATGCTTGAGAAAGTTTGAATGTTTCTCTAAATTTTTCTGTGGGTTTTTATTAGTTCGTGATGAGATTGTGGCAGAATCACTATGACTGAAGTTCCAGAAGGAACAAGACTTAATTTCCTTATGAAATTGGATATATATCCGTGTAGGGTTAGAATAAAAGTATGTGAAGGATTCCACTTTTTTCATCCTGGAAAAGCAAAGATAAATCATCAATATACGTCTTCAATCTTGTCTATTTCACTTCTGCATCCCTAGGAAAATAATCTATAAATTTGGAATGGTTTTCTTTATATACTGTGAGTTTTAAGGTGACATGAATGTACAGAAGTTATTGTGTTTAATTAATTGAAATTTCAGGGCTCAAAGATCCCTGTCCCATTCATGTTCATGGATGTATTCTATAATCTCTTAATGTTATATGTATGCAGGATTGTAAGGTGAGAAGAGGCTTAGTTGAGGCAGTATGAAGTTGGCCCAAAAATTTGATTTACCTTTGCCTTTATCTGGTGCTGTTCAGAAGCATGTCATTGCCTTAAATGACTAGGTATTAAATGCTTCACTTCTAGTCCTAACCACACCAAGAGCCGATTATTTTCTGGGTATCTATGTGGAAGCTGCAGAATAACATTGATATTCTTTCTATCTTTATGCTTAAGAATCTATGTTATGTAAGAAAACATCGCAATAAAGAAAATTGAAGAAAATAATAGAAAGACCTAGATGATAAATGAATATTATATATTAACCCTGCCACAACATCGATTACAACTGCATCACATGGCACTCAATTAGTTCCTAAAATTTTACAACTGTGCTAATAACCACTACCCTGGTACAAAAACCCATGAAAAGAACAAGTAAAGAGTCCTCTCAAATGATGCAAATACATATATTTATAGGTCAACTGTCCCAGTGCAATTAATTGGAAAGCCACCAAATAGTTTCATGTGGTTAGGCAATGTGTATCAGGCAAATTGATCCAAAATCTGTATCAGAGCCAACATTTGGGATATGACTATTCAATGAAAGAAAGTACCAGTGGGTTTTGGTGGTTTCCTTCATTTGGTTCCATGTTTTAGATGTGATATATTGGATAGCCTAATTAAAATTTCAACCTTCAATTGTTGCAATTGCATGTATACTGATATATTGCGAATTGCCTAACTAAACTTATTTGCAACCCATCTATATAGCTTAGGAAACTTTGTCAGCAAGGAGTTGCAACCCTAGACGAAACTGTAGCTCCTTTCTAAGAATGCATCTTAGAATGCCAATGTAAAGAAAGCAAAGCCCTGGAGTAATCATATATTTTTTTCCTAGTGAAAAAATCAGTGTCAGAAGAATTTGATTAAAATTTCTTAAGAAATCAGAATAGCCAGGTATGGAAGCAAGTTATGATTGTAAAGAACATGATCACCTGTTTGATACTCTAATAGCTAGTGTAAAATTTTCCTACTGTCTCATTTTGATGTGCTACAATACATTGCACCAGTTCTGTAATGTGTCATGCAAGTTATTGCCTACTTTTGCATCAGCAGAATCATCTGCCTACTGGAATTCAGTGCCAAACATAATTGAAACCTTTGCATGTGTTTTGTTAAAAAGTATATATTAGTAAATTATGCTTTGAAAGAGGTATAAGGTTGAACATTTTTTTATGCAATTCAGCGTCATGGCCTCATTATGTTGCAAATTTAAAAATGACTAAGGCATGTTACATGCATAGTCCCAGATGCAAATCCTGTCTGCCATTATATGTGGTGGTCTGTTTCAGTCCCAGCAAGGCATCTTTTCTGTATATGTTTTTTTTTCAATTCTGTCAGCATTCTTGTCCATTTCATTTGATGAAACTGACAGAAAATTCAATTTAGCATCTTTTGGAATTTTTTATTTCATTTGCACAAAAGCTTAATCTTATCCAAAATCCATACTGTTTGTTACCTCAGGGTGGCCACCATATTAAAATTTGAACAACATTATCCACGTGTCCCACTTGTTGCTCCCTCGATTCTTGAAGAAAGGATAATCTGCCTTCTCTTATGAGATGCTAATTTGTTATTGTTTGTTCCGCTTGGAAAACTAATATAGTCCAGGATTTGTAAGGTTCACATTTTTTGAATATGATTGTGACAATGATAATAATAAATATGCACAGAGACTAGTTATGCAAGAATCAAAATAATTGGTCATTATAATATGTTTTTAAATATTCTTAGTAAGTCAAGATACTTAACCCTGTAAAATGCCCTTTGTACAAGCATCTATCATGATCCTTATCATTTATGGTTTAGGGCCTATTTGAGGATATTAGTGCAGAATCCGCTGCATTTTAGATATTACAACACTTACCGTAGGTATATAAAATATATGAGAAGCAGAGGTTCATAATTTAGAAATTACGAGATAGTTACAAACTGATTTACAAATTACAGGCAATAAATTAAATCGCTATTGGAAATAAATTTTTGTACAAATTCTGGACGGCATTATCTAGATGCCATTCTCATCATCTTGTTTGTCTTCTTTTGGTTATTACAATAGGATAAATTATGCTAGTATGGGTGCGTGAGCTATATTTGGCCTTTACTAGCATTTGTAATAACCAAAAGAAGACAAACAAGATGATGAGATTGGATCTTTGGAATTCTTACATTTGCCAGTTACTTTTTGGTACACTATCATTCAAGAGCTCTGTCTTTTCTTCACTCAAAGGAAAGACTTTATAATGGTCACGAGCTTCAAGAATATATCAGGCTCATTTGTTAATATTATCTTCAATCACCGGCAGATGGTATGGTTATGTTTTGTCCTGTATTCCAACTTGCTTACACCATATAAGATTCACTGTTGCTACAGTGAAGAGAAAGTGGATTCATTTGTACTGATCTGATCTGACAATTCCTTCCTAATGTTCAACAAATGTAATTTTTAGCAGAGTCCTATGGACTTTGGTTGATCTTGGGGACAGGTCGCATAAATGTTTTCACATCTGTAGAGTCGTGTCTATGCTTTCCATCACGTGAAATTTCTTCTGACTATTTAAAAACATGCTAATGATGAGCTGAATTTGATACAAAAAAAGGTTTGTAGCGGATAAATCATAAAACATCACTCTAAGATCAAAACTGTTTCTAAATATCAAGTCTAAAATAAAAGAGGTCAACTGGAAAACAAATTTTATAGACTAAATTGCTAGGAGAATTCACTCTCAGAACTAAAGCAAGAACAACTTAGCAGTCTACCTGCGATCCATGACCTTGAGTCATTTTGTGAGAATGTGAACCAAGATGAAGGTACATCTGGCCAAAATTGTATTTTTTACAATCTGAAGAGGGCGATGATAAGGAGACGTTTCCTACAGACTAGTGAACTTCATACAAAATGGAACAGATGTGAGGACATTGGAGTGAGATTGATTACAGAATAACTTCTACACCTGCAGATTAAGAAATTGCCAGGTCAACTCAGACTTGACATGAACATCTGTCATTAACTCCAACAAGTTTCTGAAGTGCATTAAATCCAACAAATTTCCAAAGTGCCGAAAGCACTCCAAGACGTTTAGCAGAGAAGGTTGTAACTGTGCTTTGATCTTTAAAATGGTTTCTTACACTTCAGAAGTCTCGAGCAACAAACCCTGTTATGAGATTGAACATGGTGAAAATCACCAATCCTGGGAAATGTTACCCCACTAATGAAGAATGCCCGTTTTTAGCATATGTAGCTGAAGCTATAGAAGCCTTATTCAGTAGGATGGTATCATAGGAAGCCAACTAGAGTACTGTTATTTATTAAGTTGGAAAGGAGATCCCTTAGACGAACTGTAACCCTTTGCCTTCCTTCTCATACCAAATCATCGTCATTATTATAATTTTAAATATCATGCACATATGAAATCAAATTTGCAATTGATGTTTTGCCCCTTAAGGTTCCTAGGCTTCTTTAGATCAGCATATAGAAATCAAGAAGAGAATAATTCTTTTTCAAGGATCAACTCAGGAACCATTTAGAAAATAGGCAACAAAGACATAGGAAGAGAATAGGCAACAACTTCATGTTTCTTATTACATATTTATTCAAATCAGCAGAAGGGCCATCATCAACATTCAGTACACATCTTTGAGATTTATGTCCTAAGGAAGCTCCAGGAAGCTGAGATAGGTTGAGGGGGAATTTTCATTCGCTAGATTAGGTTTCAGGTCAACACTAGTATCAAAATATTCCAGTTTTGTAGGTCTTCCGATTTATAAGGGTTGCTATCCACCTGCAACTTGAGGCATTACATCAGAAGAATGATTAACTGGCTGAGGAAGTGGTAAATCTATCTGCCCAACATAAGGCCAGTCTCCTGCCATGGCATGCGATTGTTGCAAACTGATAGCAATGGTTCCAGTTACATTAGGTAGATGCTCTTCTGCCTGGGTTGCTTGGTGGCGCTGGTGTTGAGATGCTAGATGAAGGAAAAATCTCCATTTACCCTAAGCCTAAGGGCTATGGAGACGGCCCAAAACAACTCCCAAACAACCAAATTCAACCTAATAAATATATGAGTGTTTCAAGCTTGAATAATCTATAATAAATAAAGAGATATGCTTCTGGAAACTTTCTTATCACAGGTTTTCCAGAGGCATTTCTCTCTACTAATTGATATGCTTCACTAGTAAGATGTTCCTAAAGTTTTGGAGCTTTCAGATCCATCTCAACAGTTCTGGTGACACTGAAAGTATCAGTCACCAGTATTTGAAGTTGAATGCCGATAACTATGTTGGAGCTGATCCAATACTTTGCAGCAGATCAAAGTTACAAAATTCATGGGCAAGGTATGGGAGCCTAATCCACGCAAGGGCTTTCAGAAGGCCTGAATTTTGGATGGAATAATTGTTTCCATCTGTTCAGGAACAATTCACCTTTGCCATTAAAGTCAGTGGAAGCCATTATCACCGATTCTAAATTTGTGGGTGAATCAAACAATGTCATGAGAAAGCCCTCATCCAAATGCTTGAATTGGTAGCTATATTGAACAACATTTTTCATATTGTGCTCATCCCATTTGATCAATACTAATGGTGCAAGAACTAGACCCCATGAATCTGCCTTAGATGCTAATGTGCGTTTCATAAGTTAATAATCTAATAAGAGTAGGTCATGTTAGTAGGGAAAATTGAGTCCCGTCTTGCTTCTTATAAGATTATTATTAAAGATATTATGTTACATTACCAAGAACTGATCTAGGAGTGACATTCTGGTCAACAAGATCAATTAGCATTCAATTTTGTGAATGATAACTTGATGAGATTTGGTTAAGCTTTCTTGAATTATTTATGCTCATGTATATGTCTTGTAATCTCTATATTTGAGCTTGGTGCTGTCTATGGCTGGAAGAATACCAATTTGATTTGGTTTTGAAGGTTATATCTAGAACTGGCAACAAATAGGGTTCCTTGATATGTTTACAAATAAGAATGAGTAGGAAGGATCCTAAAAATATTTTTTCAACTTTTGATTTTGTTTATCATTTGATGTGACCGATTTTTACATTTTTGCACTAAGAAAGTTTTAATTTTCAATGATTTGTTTCTATTAATTTGCATTTGATGTTTAGTGTTACTATACTTAAATTGAAGCTAACCAATGGCTGCAAGAAGAAAAGAGAAGTTCAAATGCTGTATTTTATCAAAGAGTTGAGTATCGTTAAAAAAAAGATGTCAAATCAGCATCTTGACTATGTTGCGTGGTCTTCATTGTTTTTCTGGATTCTGATCTCTCTTTCTATGCACTTTTTTCCCCATTCGAGGCTTCAATGACTATGCTTGATATTAAGTTTCTTCTGATGTTCCCCTGTTTGTACTTGGCTTTAG
Source organism: Chamaecyparis obtusa (assembly GCA_027943335.1). Taxonomy (NCBI): domain Eukaryota; kingdom Viridiplantae; phylum Streptophyta; class Pinopsida; order Cupressales; family Cupressaceae; genus Chamaecyparis; species Chamaecyparis obtusa. Next base: position 347,790 of record BSBK01001471.1, on the reverse strand, counting down.
GGTTCTTTTGATTCTTCCCCATGAAAATTAAAGTACTTGAGATGTCTCCACCTTAGCTTGCATTTGGCTGGTTAGGCAAGAGTTGCCCCATTGTTTAATATGATTGGCAGCTAGTAATCTTTACTGTATTTGAAAAATTACCTTGATTAGAGGGAAATTGTAACCCTACCATGAGAAGATTAGACAATCATGTACTAGAAGATGAATTGTTATCTACTGGGGAAATTCAAATATCTATGATCCATTTTGAAGTGGCAATCAATTTTGAATTGCAGATGGATATTGGTGGTAGACAAATATGAAATGAAAGGAATGTTGTTACTACAATTTCAGTTACTCAGAGTAGGGTGTAGTTTGTGAATCCAAATTTAGGCTAGTCATGAATGCAATTGCACTGGGAAATCCTGCTGTTCAGATTGTAAATGAAGGTTATGAATTAAGATATTATGTAACCAAACATCACGAGGATTCCAAGTCAGATGACAGAAATTGTACTTACCCAGAGACACTTTCTCTCTGCTACTGCGGTGGTATTTCCTATTCACAAAAACTCAATGCTAAGACTCCTATTGCAGTTTCTCAAAATCTTATTGAATGATATGCACACACCAACATCTAATCATGCCTGTTTCAGTTTCTCAAAATTTTATTTAATGTGATATACACACATCACCATACAATCATGGAGGTTTAGTTTGTAACAGAAAGCAGTCATGATCCTCAGTCAGTAGATACACATACCACTTCTCTGCCAGCATAAGGGGCATTATCTTTTATAATTTATACACTCAGAGAGATGAGGGGTAACTGTAAGTGTTGATTATGTTTGAGTTGGGAAAGAAATAAAGCCCCGAAGTAAAATGCATTGTGATCTTTTTATGTTACAGATTTCCAGAATATTTATTGCACGTTGGGATGTTACAAAAATGGGTAAGATGTATAGTTTTTGGATTAGAATAGACAAGACTTCATATCAGTTTTGGCTTCACATGTTTGTCTGATCAAGAATTAAAGAATCAGATCGCATCAATTAAGAGATTTTTATCAGGCATAGAATACTAGGTTTTACAATGTAACTAAATTACATAAACAAGGTAGCAGCCGGCTGGCCAGAAAACAAAAGAAACTATAACACTAAAAACAGTCCAAAATCAATAAGAAATTATGGGACAGCAACATTGCTTCCACATATTCAGACAATCCAGTGTGTATTGGATGCTATTACATCATCTAGACTAGAAAATACAGAAATCCTTATCTATTTTGGCTTGCATGTTTCCCTAGCTAAAAATTTAAATATCCGATCTTATCCATTAAGAGATTTTTTGTTTTTGAATTGTATATCGTCATACATGGAATACTACCTAATGGATATTGGTGGAGTTTTTGGATTAGGACTCCCTATCTATTTTGTCATCATATGTTTATTGGTAAAAACATCAGAGAATCAGATCTTATTAATTAAAGAGACTTTTTCCTTTCTCCAATATATTTATATTTATATATTTTTAATAACATTAGGCATCGAATACTACTACCCACAGGATACTGTTTTGGCTTGACAGTGGATTAAAAACTCAGGACTCCTTATTTGTTTTGGTTTGACACGTTTGTATGGTTATTGTAATGGTGAAAATGACATACCTTGCGTTTTTTCTGTTTGTTTTTAAGAGAAAAAGAATAATATCATATTAAACTAGAATATGAAATAATTACATAAAGATTTTTATTAAGTTTCTTAACATTTAGAATAATAGAGGAATAAACTGACAATTTGGAGTAAGAGAGAGACTAAGGAAATTAGGGAAAGACCAAAAATTTACGAAAAGAAAAAAATTAGATTTTCATCCATGTCTTAAAGTTTATAATAGTGTTAGTAGATATATAATTTTATGCACATGGATATACACGTCATTAAGCCTTGTTAGGTGTCCTAGTTAGTGATAGTTAATTCACCACCTCTTGCGAGTTTTAAGGAAGTTAACTCTTTAGTGAGATTCGACAACTTAGTCCTCTCCACTAATTATGTTGGTAATTGCTTTCCTCTTTCTCCCAATTGTACATCTCATTTATGGCTTAATTGATAGGTTGGTTTATCCATTTTTTATGTGCTTTCTATTGCTTTGCATATTCCGTGTTTCTCATTAATCTTGCAAGTAAAGTGTGTGCTTGCTTGTATTGTGTGGCTCATTGGTACTAGCATTCTATCTAATGATCTTGGTTAATCTTACAATCTTATGCCTTTCTTGTTTTGTGTATTATTTTAGACTCCTTCCCAACATTGTTGTTTTTGTTTGCCATAGAATGTTTGAAAATCATCTAGATTGCTAGATTAGGTTGTTTTTCAATCTAGATTGCACCGTTGCAACTCTCTATCGTTAAGTTACAAGTTTGAATTCACTCCATTTATTCTTAATTTGATCACAAGTAACATATTTATAGATGTCCAAGGGATCCTACCCATGTTGACACCTCCTGTCTCTAGGGTTTCTCTTCACATGGACGCTCATGGTCTACAACAACATGGTGCTCAGTCTGCAGCCTTTTTGTCGCTTGCTTATGGTTCGTCGGGATTTGGCTCTGTTGTCATTGCTCTTGCGGGTAGTGCTAAGAGTTGGTCAAGAAACTTATCCAACAATACTCCTATAATATACAACACACGGTGGCTATGCTAGATTTTAACACAAAACAAAAAAGTGGTGAATCATTCCTGTCATTTTTACAAAGATGGAGAAGAATCTTCGCAAGATATTCAAGACAAATACCTGAAAGTGAAAATATGGATATATTCATTAATAACGGGGTTCCTAAAATGAACTACCCAATACAACTGCAAGGTCCACCAAGTTTTGGTAAAATGATAGATAGTGCAGTCAAGATTGAGGAAGCACTCATTAAAAGAGGATAAATCACTATCTATAAAGAAAATATAGACAAGTACTATTCTAACAACAAGAAGGATAAGTACAAATATTGGAACAAGAATAAACATGTGGTCAATGATGGAGTTGTGGACACACCTAACACAAGGTCAAAGCCTGAGGTGTTCAATCTTTCTACAAGTTTACAAGTAAGAAAGAGTTCCTATACAATAACAATGACACCAATGACTCCTAAGACTTTCAACAAATCCAACAATCAAAATGAGCCTTGGTTATCAAAACCTAAATGTACATTTACACCTTTGGGAGATACACTTGAGGTGGTCCTAAAATCACTTCTAGACAACAAAATCATTATACTCCCTGAATCAAACCCATGGGAGCCAGAAGTGAAACCAAAATGGTGGAACAATAATGACTATTGTGATTTCCATCAAAATAAAGGACACAAGACTAATAATTGTATGAAGTTGAGGCACATCATTCGGGATTTAATAGTAGATGGTAAGGTAAAAGTTGATGGACATCATACAAACAATTATTACAAAGCATTCCTATAGCCATTGTTACCTAACTATGAGAAAGGTGAACCATCTAAAGGCAATAAGATCAATTACACATACACTGGCAATGATAATGTGATCAAAATATTGGAACCATGCGAACAATCTATCAACATGATTACTCTCAAGGGAGTATAAGACAAAGAAAAATATTCTAACACTATGACAAGGAGTCAAGCTAAGCTCACACTTAAAGGAGCTTCCACATCAAAACAACCCGCTACAACAACAACAACTACGGGTGAACCCACAATAGTGGGTTACACTATTTTGCCTGAACGGACACTGAACTCTACATTTTGAAAAAAACTTTCAGATTTGGATGCATATCGTCATTAAACCATTTCAAACTAGAAGATGAAGTAAATTAGAGTCTTTTAGGATTTTCTATCTAGATTCTAAATATATTTTTTATTTATATTTTTGAATTGATTTGAATGGTTTTTTCTTTCTCCCATGAAAACTGGTATGTTGTTGAAAACGTCATTTTCAAAGAGTTACAATGTTTTCATAGAGCATAATTTTTTTTCTAAAATAGATATCAATGTGCTTCTTTTGAATTTAGTTTTGTAACATCCATACGGAGGGCATGCAATTGGTTTGATGACATTATCATGATTATTACATATTTTATTAACGTTTGAAGTTGACTAAACCGTAATTTTGACATACCTTGATTACATAGCTTATAACTTGTAGTGTATTTGTCCAATTTCATTTTTTTTTTATAGAAAGCGAACTTCAATACCTAGGGCATACATATATTTTTAGATTTTTTTTCTCATTTAATATTTTTCCATAAGCATCAAATATAGAGGTAGACATACGATGAAATATCTATGTTTAGTAAAACTAAAAATACAAAGTCATAATAAACTTAATATATATTAAAATTATAATCATTGGAAAATTTTTTCTCAGTAGTACCTTACTACATAGATAGTTTTGTCAAATGGATTCATTTGATTTGCCAAAAGATAAAGTTGAAGTGATTTTTTGTTAGTATTTTAATAGGTGCGAAGGAGACTCTATTGTAGGTATGGATGACGAGTATAGATGTTATATCAATGTTTTTTTTATCTAAGAGACTTTGAGCTAACCATTTGTAATTAATTTCTTCAAATGGAACCTCTCAAGGCTTAAAAAATGTTATTTCAGCAGAAATCAACATGTTTAAAAAAGTGTAACCTACTATTGTGGGGTCACCCCTACTAAACAACTGACATCACCTCCAACAACAAACTACAACCTAGTGGACCAGTTACAACATACCCCTACTCAAAATTCCATTCTAGAATTGCTAAAAATTTCTCCAGTTCATAGAGAGATTCTTGATCAAGCCTTACTTAAGACCAATATTCGAAAAGACCTAGATGTGGACATATTCTGAGCTATGGTTGGTCATTTGAATTCCCCACACAATTTGTCTTTTTCTGAAGATGACAATAAACCATTGTATCATACACATAATTAGCCGTTACACATTGAATTCTTAATTCATAAACACTGAGTTAAGCATGTTTTGATAGATGAAGGTGTTGGTTTGAACATATGCACATTTAATCTTGTGAAACAACTGGGATTTTCAGAACATGCTATTGATCCAAGAAGAAAGATCACAATCAAAACTTATGATGAAGAGGAAAGATCTTCCAAAGGATTAGTGGTTTTACCTATCAGAGTAGAACCAGTGGAAAGAGATGTTGTGTGTCAAGTCCTTGATTTATCACTTGCTTATAATAATATTCTTCTTGGCATGCCATAGATTCATATGATGCAAGCGGTACCTTCTACATACCACTAGTGTATAAAATTCCCTCATAATGGAGTAGAAGTAACAATTCCAACTGATACAACTTATCCTTGCTCAATCTCAAACAAGCAGATAGCATGATTTCACACAATAAAGAAAGTTCAAAAACAATTGAAACTTCCAAGGAGATGGTCTTACGAAGCTTTGCAAAGAAGTTGAATATCCAAGACACAAGAATGGAAAATTGACTCGTCAATATACATGACAGATTTACCTTTATCTCCTAAATCTCAGGGAAGACCTTCATTGACCTTCAAACCATCCAATGGTAAAGCAGTAACAATTCATGAAGGAACATGAATGGTCAAAGCCAAGGTGTCCCTATCAGAGGAAAATGAAGAAATAATTGTCTTGCAATGGTTATACAAAGAAGATGAACATGATGAAAATGTTAAAAATGTCGAGATATCATCAAACCAATATGGCAAAGAATATGATATCATGAAACAAATGGGTTACAAAGGAAAATGACCACTTGGTAAAAATAAGGAAGGAATCATAGAATCAATGCATATGGAGTTTCCTAACCCTAAGGATAAAACTAGTGTTGGTTTCAAAGAAGAAGTATCTCACACTGTGTCTAGAGATGGTCTAGTATTTGATACAACATATGATTCAGCCGAGGAAGAAGAAATAGAAGGAGAACAAATCTCATATGAAAGATTACTACTATTGCAAGGAGATCCACTATCAAACCTAAGTATCATTTCTACCATTCCTAGATCAAAAGATGAACAACAAGAAAGACATTGTAACCAGGGACAGTTGGTTACTATTACTCACGTTCTTGATATACATCATTTCAAGAATCAACATGATACATCCCTATCTCTATGAACACCTTTACAGAAAGTGAGACTCAACAAGAAGAAAATAATTCTGAAGAAGAAAAAGGGACACCAATGACTATAGCCCGTTTCTTGGGTATATTAGATGATAGTCAAACAGATTCTCATGAATATGAATGGGATACACTTTCAGATTGTATAATGGATATAGAAATTAATGTAGTGCAAAAATATGCTCCTAGAGTTCATTTTGAAGAAGGTGAAAATTCTAATGCTAGGTTAATTGGGTCAAACTCACATAACACTAACAATGACTCTGATAATGGCAATCACAACTTTAACATTCTTCGAAAACTAACCTGATAGAAATCATCTTGTTAGTTAGTAAAATTGATAATAACGCGGTGTTGTCTCTTGAGCCTTGTGAATCCTGAGCTCATTGATTGGACAAAACCCGAATATACAAACCTTTTAACCTTTGACAATGACTACACTTTAGCCTGCTATCTCAACGCTAGTGAACCCTTCACCTCTTCCACTAGTGCAAGGAGCATAAACATGACAGAAGGAGATATCAAGTTTCTTAGTCTTAGACAAAAAAAAATAAAAAGAAAAGATCCGATGGTGAAAACCACTTAGTGGCAGTATCCGATCATAAAATAATAAAAATAAAAGATGTATCCAATGGTGAAAACTTCTAAGATGCACCAAAGGATGAGACTCTTGATATCCTTCTTGAGCATTTTCAGGAAAGATCTTTAGTTTTGATTGAGCCTAAATCTTGACAATGGAAAGTCTTCAAATTATCTATATTTCTCAATTACTATCAGACGAAGAAAATGAACAATTCACACAATTTTTCAAAGAAAGAAAGATAAAATTTTCCTGGTTATATTCCGATATGCCAAGACTTGACACAGATTTAATAATGCATCATCTATCCATTTCTCCAAGAGTGAAAACAATTAAGCAAAAAAAAAAAAATGAATCCTCATGTTGCATTGTTAGTAAAGATTGAACTTGAGAAGTTGTTGAAAGCTGAATTTTACAAGCAATTAATTATGCTGAATGGATTTCAAATATTGTTCCAGTTTCTAAGTCAGACAAATCAATACGAATGTCTACTTATTTTAGAGATCTAAACAAAGCTTGTCCTAAAGATGATTTCTCACTTCCAAATATTGACATGATTGTCGACCTTACAACAAGTTATGAGATGTATTCATTAATGAATAGATTCTAAAGGTACAACTAAATTAAAATCACTCCAGAAGACTGAGAAAAAATAACATTCACATGTGCCTGGAGTACATATTGTTGGAATGTCATGCCATTCAGTCTCAAGAATGCAGGAGCAACCTACCAAAGAGAATGACAACAATCTTTCATAACATGATGCACAAGAATATGAAAGACTGCGTGGATGATACACTCACCAAGTAAAAAGGAAGGACAACCCACATAAAAATTAAGAAAAATATTTGATAGAATGGAACAATTCAATTTAAGATTAAATCTTAAAAAGTGCACATTTGGCGTGTCATCAGGTAATTTGTTAGGCTTTATTGTCTCAGTAAAGGGCATTGAATTGGATCCTTCCTAAGTGAAAGCAATATTGGAGATGCAACCACCAAATAACATAAGTTAAATGAGGACATTACAAGGGAAACTTCAATCAATCAGTAGATTTATTTCTCAACTAGATGATAAGGCTCAACCTTTTACCAAAATGTTGCATAAGGGAGTAACCTTCACATGAAATGAAGATTGTGATAAGAATTTCAATCAGATCATGCGATATCTCTCAATTCCTCTAGTTTTAATGGCTCGTCTCCAAGGAAAACCATTACTCTTGTATATCTCAGCAACTAATACTTCTCTAGGAGTCCCACTTGCACAAGAAGATGAAACAAAAAAGATTGAGCAATTTATTATATCAGCAGAACCCTATATGAATTGAATTATTCAATAATTGAGAAAGCATGCTAAGAAGTTGTCTTTGCATCCCAAAAATTGAGACATTACATGATTCTACATAAGGTAAAATTGATTGCTAAGATTGATCCATTGAAGTATCTATTGAATAAAGAAACTTTGACAAGAAGACTAGCAAAATGGGTCTTAATCCTAAGTGAATTTGACATTGCATATTTAGACATGAAAGCTATTAAGGGACAAATAATAGTAGACCAACTAGCCGAAGAACTAATGCAAGACGACAAACCTCTATACATTGAGTTTCCAGATGCAACAATCATGTATTTAACATAACATCCGTGGAAAATATACTTTGATGGTTCCTTCACACAACAAGGATCAAGAGCCAGTTGTCTTTTTATCACTCCCCATGGATACAAGATACCTAAGGCGTACAAGATGATATTCCCTTGTACTAACAACATAACAGAATATGAAGCCTTAGTAAAACTTTCCATTGAATGGAAGATAGTGGAATTACATATCTATGGGGACTCACAATTGATTATCAACCAAGTAAATGATGATTATCAAACAAAAGATGACAAACTTATATCTTACAAGAAAATGGTTGATGATCTAAAGAAATATTTTGTACACATCACTTTTGAACAGATTCCAAGATCAAAAAATAGAGTAGCTGATGCAATGGCTACCTTAGCATCAATGTTACAATTATAAGAACATTTTCGCTATGACTTCCTAGTGGAAGAGCTTCCCTTTCCTTCCTATGATTGACCAGATTCCTAGATAATTTGTGCTATAGAACCCCAAGAACCATCCACATATGGCCATATCTATAATTATCTAAAAGACCAAACTATCCCAAAAATGAAAAAAGATGCTTAATAAGAGTAGTATTGTGTTATATAATCATTACAAATGACTTATATAGATGTGCTCTTGATGGTACATTACTTAGATGTTTAGAATGTGAAGAGTCTAATCATGCATTAAAGGAAGTCCACGAAGGTGTTTGTGGGTCTCACTCAAACAAATTTTCATTGGCAAAGAAACTTCTAAGAGTGAGATATTATTGGCCCACAATGGAAAAAGATTTTATTCATTATGCCAAAACATGCAAGAAGTGTCAAGTTCATGGAAACCTGATACATGCCCCAACCAGGGAGTTAATTCATTTTATCACACATTGGCCATTCCAACAATGGGCCTTTAATATAGTAGGACATATTCATCCAAATTCTTTTAATGGGCGTAAGTATATCATCACGACCACTGAGTATTTCATGAAGTGGGTCGATGAAGTTCCCTTGGCCACTGTTATAGGAAAGAAAGTCTCAATGTTTATCCTCAGCTACATCATTTGTAGGTATGGGGTACCTTCATCAATTGTAACTGACAATGGAGGGAAATTAAAAAAAAGATATGGATCACTTATGTCTGCACTTCAAGATCACACAACACTATTCCTCAATCTATTACCCTCAAGGTAATGGACAAGCTGAAGCTTCAAAAAAGACAATTCTAAAGATCCCGCACAGAACAATAAAAAAACCAGCAAGAGATTGGCACTTGCAAATCAATCCAAGATTATGGGCATACCGCACCAACATCATAACACCAACATGAGAAAATCCTTTTGCACTTGTCTATGGGTCAGACACAATGCTACTAATTGAAGTAGAGATTCCATCACTGAGGGTTTCACTGAAAAATCTAGTCATTGATGAAGACTACAAAATATTGTGCTTACAAGAAATTGAATTATTAGATGAGCGCAAGCAACATGCGTTTGATCATCTCAAAGTCTACCTGTAAAGAATGTCCAAAGGATGAAATAAGAAAGTGAAACCAAGAACATTTTAGGTAGGAGACCTGGTTTTAAGAGAAAATCCAAAGAACCAGTAACATCAAGAGCAGGAAGGAAATTTTGAACCCAACTAGCTGGGTCCCTTTGCTATCACAACTTCATATGGATCAGGAACCTACCAACTGGCTACACTTGAAGGATATGTCCTATTAGATCCAATCAACACTCTCCACCTAAAATAATTTTATGCCTAAAATTCTTAAGGCAACACTTCTACAACAAATATTGATCATGAAGAAAAGTAAAAACAGTGGAAAAGAAGAAAATCCAAAAACATTGGAAAAAGTCCTAAAAACAAGTGATCATCTCAATGAAAACCTGAAAAACATGCACCTTGATGAATCAAAGAAAAAAAGATGAAAAATAAAAAGTACGAACAAAAATTGAAAAAAGAGAAAAAGTGCCTCGGTGAAAACTTGGCAAATAGGTGCCTTGGTAGCAAAAATAGAAAATTTGTCCAAGTGGTGAAAACTTGGTAAACAGGCGCTACTTATTAATGCCCCATCTATCAACACAATTCTTATACACTTGGTCAGCCTAAAAGTTTCAACTTGTAAATATCTTTCAGTCACTTTTGTGACAATGAAATCTTGAACCAAGCTATCATATATATCATTTTATCCTAGAATGAAATCTATCCATACAAAAGTCCTAGGAAAGTTGCATACGCTAGGGGGCATGGGTCATAGTCAAGCTGGTAGTAAGGTTAGTTGGTCGTCATCAGGGATCTCTGTTAGGTTGTTGGCTATCCCAAGTCTGTGCTTCGACATAAAACTACATAATCAAAGGTATTTATTTAATACCACCAACCTAAAACACACATAATATGTTAGAATAACTGAGAGGGGGGTGAATCGGTTATCCAATGTCCCAATTCAAAATGTATAATCCAAAACAATTCTTTTAACTTCTGCTACTTGGTAAACATAAAATACTTTCATTGTCTGTGTTATTATCGATTGTCAGTCTAAAACTTATAGTAGTTATCGATCAAATCTAACATGTAATATGCAAAGTATGATAACAAACAAATATCACAATCAACACATAACACATGGGATTTAATGTGGAAACCCTGTGAAGGGAAAAACCACCTGGGACCGACAACCCAAAATTGTTCACTCTTCTGAAGTGAGGTCGGTGAAGACCCAACCCTATTAAAGGTTACAAACACACTGTTAGGTGTAACCTTGTTAGAGGATTTTAGACCAGAAGTTATCATCCAACCAGCAGTCACTCTAGGGTTGACAGGATAACAATGTTCACTCTATGAATGAAACATCAAAAGACTTTCATAGTCCACTCGGTTAAGAGATTTGACTGTGTATAATGGTTAAATATATAACAGTAGATGATTTGCCATGAAACAACTTCAATTGTAGTTTACAGATCAATGTCTAGCTCATTCAAATCTTTTTAATCAATATTCCACTTCAGATTCAATACTATATCAACTTATTGTCTGTCGGTAATTACTCCTTGTAGCTCGGTAATTGTTTTGCAGCTTGGTTCTTATTAACCGGTATGATTAGAATGCATGAAAACTCCTTCACGTGATAATTCTACAGTATCTTTTTCTTCCCACTCTTTTCAATAATGAAACCAATGTCTCTTATATAGACGAGTAAATCATTTTCTTTTCCTCCATCAGATTTTGCCGCTTAATCATATTCATAGATTTTGCCACTTTAGGCTTCCTCGGCTGATGTGTTAGTAACATGTTTCAATATGCTCCATTAGATCCTTTTGATTTATGTTAGCTATCGATCTTCATAACAAACCTTATATGTTACCTTGATTTCATACACTTTATAGCTCATCACTTTATCGGCTAAACTGATCATTTAATTCCTTTCTATTCTGCTCGGTTAACAAAGAAATGCGTCGGTGAACACAAGGTCGGTTAGCATTGTGCTTGGTATACACTACATTCTGTTGGTGTATACTGAAATGCTTTATTTATCGACAACACTGCTTTGTGTCTTTCAGCTCTATTCTTCATCATAGATGAATGCAACATAATAAAGTCAATTTCATCAAGTCATATCATCAACAAGTTACTCAGTGTATTCCTTATCCTCATCTGACATATACATCTTCCTCATGTAGATATTTCTGTTCTTCATCTCTTTATCCTTTCTTCAGATGTGTCGGTGTAGTAACTTAAAAGATAAGTACTGTCAAGCTAGTTGACATCAATGACAACATAATACTGATTTAATCATCTTGCATATCTAATCAACAACTCCTTAGTAATCTTGAATTATAGATTCTCCATTCAGGTTCTAAATTAGTTGTAGTTCATCAATCTCTCCCTTTGGCATTGATGGCAACTCAAGTAATATGAAGTGTACCATACACATACCAACATGTATTCTACAACTCTGTGAACAAATTCAGTACAAGCTCTCCCTAGCTTAATATGTTTAATCACTACATTACTCAACAACATAAAAAAAAAATTATAGCTTCAACAATCTACTGATATGATCTTTTCAGTTCTTCAGATTATCTCTCCCTTAGATAGGTCTCATCGGTGTCTGCCTTTTCATATTATTTATCTCTCCCTTTGACAACAATGCCAAAGAAACAAATAAATAATCAGCTCTTGTAGTATCTAAGTAACTCTCTGTTGTCCATTACTTCCTCTGTATCTTAGTATACTGATATCCCAATCTGTTATAGTTCTTCAAACTTAATCACAACCTTGAACAATATCCAAAGTGTGAACTATTTTGCATCAACATGTGTGATCATCTGATAAGAGTAGGCTGATGCAACATCTAGATCACATTAGTGACCGATAGACAGGGGACGGACCCCAAGTCTAGTCCTCAAATATTCAAATGTGTCCTTCGGTAGAGGCTTTGTAAAGATATCTACAAGTTGTTCTTTAGATGTAAGAAATTCTAACTTCACTTGCTTCTCTTGCACTGGTTCTATTAAGTAATGATACTTAATTGATATATGCTTTGTCTTAGAGTGCATCATTGGATTCTTTGAAATATTAATAGCACTTGTGTTGTCACAGTATATAATCACTAGGTGAGTGATTACCTCATTCATTCCTTCCAACACTTGCCTGATATATGTAATGTTTGAGCAATTAGTAGCAGCAGCAACATACTCTGCTTCAGCTGTAGACTGAGAAATACAAGCCTGCTTTTTACTTGTCCATGTTACAAGTCTTTCACCAAAGAAAAATGCTCCTTCAATGGTACTTTTTCTGTCATCCATATTTCCAGCTCAATCAGCATCGATATAAACCTTCAACTCAAACTTACCTTCCTTAGGATACCATAATCCATAATCCTCTATCTTTTTCAGATATCTTAAGATCCTTTTAGTAGCAATCATGTGTGATTCTCTAGGATTAGTAGAATATCTAGCAACAATTCCCACAACATGTGCTATGTCTGGTCTGCTGTGAACTACATACATTAACTTACCAATCATGGATCGGTAAAGTGTCCAGTTTACCTCTGTAGTTTCATCTTCCTTTGTCAATTTACTTTCAGTAGCCATCGGTGTTCCCACAGGTTTAACATCTTCCATGCCAAATGTCTTCAAGACTTCCTTTATGTACTTGGACTGTGTGATGAATATCCCATCACTCTACTGAATCACTTGTAATCCTAGAAAGAATTTAATCTCTCCGAACATAGACATTTCAAAATCATTCCTCATGTCATGAGCAAAAGATTTACATACATGGTCTTGACCTCCAAAAATAATGTCATCAACAAAAATTTCAGCAATAAGAATAATGTCATTAGTATCACCTTTCATGTATAGATTGTTGTTCTCACTAGTTCTTACAAATCCAATACTTAACAAGTATGCAACCTTTCATACCATGCTCTCGGTGCTTGCTTCAAACCATATAAATCTTTGTGTAATCTACATACCATGTCTCTGTTGTCTGGATCAATGAATCCTCACTAGTAAATTTTACCTTAAATTTTGACGAGAATTAGTCAAATTTTCTACAACAATTGGTCGAAGGGACGACTAAAACTATCGTTGATATTTTTTCATCGAATTTTCTACATGGTGAATAACAGTCAAAATTTTGACCCTATAACTGGTCGAAATATCGACTGCATCAATCCCTTGGAACTGGAAGCACAAGATGTCAAATGCATAGCATTGTCGTCGATTCACTTGGTCTAGAGGTCGAAATTAAGACCATTTTTTAGTCGAATTATCCACTCAAATTCGTCGAACTGATCATCGAATGCATAGCATTCTAGTCGAATTCAGTACTATGTAAAGGTCGAAATTGCAACCAATACTAACTTTTATTTAAAAAAAAATGTGACACCATTTTCAATATATTCCTACTTTTAGTTGAATATATTGCTTGTCGATCATTTTCAATTCAATCCATTCATCAAGACTCTTATCATTATATTCGACTCCATTCACAATACGGTCTACATATGTTGTTTATGATGACACAAAAACCATAATTTATGAGAATCCAAGATTCACAAGTAAATAGAGCATGTATCCATACTAACGAACTCAATCATTGATCCTTGCTACAAAATGACCAACATTTTTTTCTTATATCTGTTCCCACAATTCCTCCAAATTTTATGCATCTTGTGTCTCACGAAATGGCATCTAATTTGGTGCAAGCAAGGAAGATGATGGCAAATTTTGCCAAATTGGCTTGTCAAGTGAATTTGCTTGGAAATTTCTGAAGTCATTTTCAAAAAATCCATTTAGTGGATTCTAAAACCATTGTTCTTGATAAACTAAAATTTATTTGAGGAATTTTGTTGAACAATTGTATGTTTTGTCTATGATTTCACATATTCAATATAAAGGTGACAACAACACAATTGAAAGCTCTTGTTTGGTAATAACAACTGGATGGTTCCGCTTATCAATTACATTTAATTGAAAGTTTTTGAAGCTATTTTGACAAATAGTTATTATGTATAACTACAATTATAGCATGTCTAGAGACCACATTTATTTGAGATTTTTGATGAAACAATTCACATATCTTTCTACTTCCTCATGCTTAACATGTCGGTCCACCAAGGTAGTCAAACAAAACATCCAATGAAAATGTCCAACTCGTTGTGAAAGCTGAGAGGATCCTAACAGAGGCCATGAAAATTTGATTTGGGATGTCCTCAAGATATCTGTCACGGCCATCTCACAATTATGGGCAAACCTATTAAACCTATTGCTCTAGCACTCCAAATTGCTACTCTTGCATTGCACACTACTCTTTTCTTCTGACTGCTACTTTTTCATGGTCTTTCATGACTATAAATGTCTTACATGCAATAATTCTCATATTCTCTATGGCTATGACTGCAATTATCTTAAATTAAGCTTTATGTTGGCTATTCTTATTCACTATAAGTTGTTTTCTTATGGAACCACCACTATCATCTTTTTTGTGTATGAGATGATGCACGCCTCTTTGGTTTCTTAGAGCGCAAACCATGGGGATAACACTTCACATGCTATAAAACATGAGAACCCTTGCTAGCTTATCACTACCAAATATCTCTTAGCAACAATCATAAAACCATTTTTTGTGCTAACCTAAAGGGTTAGGGGGATAGATATGGGTTAAAATGGTGGGAAATTCCACTTGGTTTTGTATATGAGTTGAATAAATGTTTTAAGCTCTTTGGCTGGCTTTATCTACTGAAAATATTTTGGTGTTTATGAAAAATTAAATCTTATGATATTTATGAAAAATGAAAAGCGAGAAGTGGTCCAAAGGCACTAAGAGAGAACTTGTAGAATCTAATAGAAGACTCATACTTCATAATTTCTTTGTATAGGATCACTATGACGATGCAAGTGTCTTAAGAAAAATGTTTTTCAAACTGATAAAGGCATGCACAATAGAGGTCAACAAAGCAGAAATTGGTATGCAAGACACTAGCCTCTTAATGAATCAAACAATATCCCATTCCTAAAAGGTTGTTTGAAACTCAGAAAGAAATGCAATATCTGATTGAGACACTACAGAAGGATTTGGGTCTACAAAAAACAACACAATTCCACATTAACCCAGGGGTGGAATTCACTATCGAAGTAGTAAGAACCAATGATGAACTCATTCCAATCCCTCACTGAAATAAAGGGAGGACGGTCGTACTTTGGGTTCTGGATGAGACTCTTTCTATATGAGTCCCTCACAGTCTTAAGATGTTTGCAAGCTCTTTCTAAAATTTTCTTCTCATCAAAAATATTATTACCAAACTCATGCT
This sequence comes from Chamaecyparis obtusa, assembly GCA_027943335.1. Taxonomy (NCBI): domain Eukaryota; kingdom Viridiplantae; phylum Streptophyta; class Pinopsida; order Cupressales; family Cupressaceae; genus Chamaecyparis; species Chamaecyparis obtusa. The sequence continues at coordinate 331,688 of BSBK01001471.1, read as the reverse complement.
TTAAATCTTTAATGAGCTGATCTTTTAATTTTTTTTCTTGCAAGTTCCACCTTTTAAGAAAAAACACAAAATTGTTAGATATAGCTAGTAAAAGAAAAGACCTGAATGAAAGGAAAAATACTGTACCAATTAATGATACGAAAAAAAAATAGTGGGATAAAGTTAGTTCACTTATGATGTTCCACCTTGTACATATGGTGGGCCCGAATATATGCAGTGTGAGGTCATAAAACTTCTTATAAAATGAATTGTTTCCTAAAAAAAATGTCATGGGATAATCAATCCAAAACTTGTTATGAATAGGTAAATGCATATTACAATATTAAAAATAATTATTTAAAGTACCTGGAAGCCTAGGACATTTTAAAGGCAACGATTGATTATTGTCAATCAACAATGACGTCTGCATAACTCCCGTGCTAGAAACACGGGTAGATCTAGGAAATGATGGTGAATTATCACCAATACATGTACTCTAATCTGTATCTGGCATACCAGAAGGTGCTGCCGGTGTATCTCCTACTCCAAAAAAATAATCCACTATGTGACGCACCCAAGATTAAAGTACAAATTATCAAATCATAATTAACACAAAACCAAATATAGCAAAACAAGGATTTACCAACTGACATAGACTGTGAATGCATCGATGTTTGCATGCCCCTTGTTGCCGACATTGCGGTCGGCAATCTCGAATGGACGTCCATCGACCTCCTAGGAGGAGTCTCTTGCACTTGATGACCTGAACAATACATTGTTAGCAAAGACATTCTGAAATAATAAAAGTAAGAGTTAACTTAAGAAGTTTTTGAATGTTCCAAAGAAAAAATTCTTTGTAACTTGTCAACTAAAGGATTATTTTACTTGAGGCGGCCGGAGCTCTGCTAGTACCGGCCTCACCGCATTGTCCTTGACCAGGTTCTGGATTAGTTGCCAAAAATTCTTGTAACAAGAACACATATTACATATTTTACTTCACAACATAAAAGAGTATAAAATATAAACCTTTATTAAACTTTTGTTATAACTAAAGATTCATTACTGCTTACTTCATAACGACGTGCTTGTGCTCTCAATTCAGATAGCCTCTTCATCGTCTCCTCCGTTGGAATATTTGCTTCATCCAAAATTCTCATTATTTCTAAATTGATTTTTTTAATTTTTTTCTTCAACATAATTGTTACATTAGGCGTTTCTGTGATATCATCATCAAAAGGGGTAGCTATTGCCTCTGTACTTACTGCAGGTGCTTTTCCCCTATCCCGAACATCAAATTGTGACAAGAATATCAGTAAAACTATCATAAAAACTCAAAAATTGTAAATAAAATAACATAATAATATAACATTTTTCAACTATCTAATTTGTACAATTTCAATAAGGTTTACCCTTGCTGAAGAATGGGTGGGAGGAGCATCCTTGTGGCCTCTATCATGTGCGGGATCCATATCATCCTGTGACAAAGATTAAATATAAAAACTTTTGTGAACTGAAAGTAATAGACTTAGCAAAAAAAAACTTATTAATAAAATGGTATATAGTACTTACCACCCTCATGATAGTAACTTTGTTTGTATCTATGTGATTTAAATGGTAATCCATTAGTAGTTCTTCCCTTGCACTTATTGATTTTATCGCAGATATAAAAATTTGATTCCCCTCACGCACTTCAAATATGCAATTGGGTTGCTTATTAGTTGAGGAAGGTCGCGTACTATTTATAAAACCTGCAATATTACCTGTTGTTTTTGGTCTCCCATCAATTTAAATTGCAAATCTTTTACTTTGATCATTTTCTTTTCATTGTATATAATTAGCTAATAGTGCATACCTACACATACTTTTTTTATATTGAACAATCCGCATCCAATCATTGTAATTGTAACACGAACCGACATACTTGAACTATTCAACAACTTTGTTGTAACATAACTTTATCCCATCCATGGAAAATAGGCCCAAACCATGTAATGATGATGGAGCAATGCGATATATCCTCTCATTAACACAAAAATTAGTGTTAATTGGAGGTAGCTCATTGGGTACCCATTCTTTCTCAATGTGTGTGTACCGAAAGGGCACCTTGATGTCACCTTTGGTCTCATCATCATAAAAACATGACCCTCCATTAGCAAGGAAAAATTGCATGCGTTTATCGAATTTTTTTCTAATCTTTTGACCTCTAGTTGATCTCCCTATTTTAGCCGTACTACATGTAGAACTTTCATCTAGCATTCTCTCATTTCCCTCATTTGATGTAGATAGATTTGACAAGTACCTATTTGGTGGGTCCTGCAATCCATCAAATGAGATATTGTCACGTCCCTGCTTCAAATAGAATTTTGATAATATTTAAATAATATATATAGAATAATCAAGTCGCGGCGCATACGTAAGGTTCTTCTTTGTCTATACGTGAGAGATATAAAATGTACTAAGTTGAAAGTGATTATATAATTATATTTCTATATGGTTCTTCTTTGTCTATATATACATTATATGATTATATAATATGTCTATTTATAGCATACGTGCTCAGTGATAAACAAGAAGAATATAAGAAAATAATGTCTATTTATTGACTTATACTTGTTGATCCATGTCACTATGCATGATCCACGCCAAAGGGGTTAAATTTTCTGCATATGTTAATCATTTATCTTAAGTTAGCTAAAAATTACATGATATGTATGCTACAAATAACTTAGAAGACAAGATGAACAATATGCAATATCGTAAACATGAACAAATTTACCTTATATATGGAATGCAAGATCGTCAACAGAAGGGGTGACGATGCCTTACTGTCAATTGCCTGTTTGCAAAAAGGGTGATAATCAAACACAATATATACATGTATCAATAGCAATTAATTAAGCATCGTAAGAAAAACATTGGTAATTATAAATCACATATGTTGTAATCATTAGAATTGAACACGATAAATATGTAATCATTACAATTGAAAGCAATAAATCATGTCAATCATTTCAATTATGTCATTGATCATCATCATCATCGCCATCATCACCATCATCATTGCCATCATCACCATCACCATCATCATCATCATCACCATGATCACTATCACCATCATCATCATCATCACCATGATCACCATCACCATCATCATCATCATCTTCAATATCTTCTACTTCCATAACATTATACTTTATCGGCCTTCCTCTTGGATCATGTCTAACAACAAACGACCAACCCTATTTATGTGGAACCTCTAAGTAAAACACTTGCTCACATTGGCTTGGAAGAACATATAGCTCATCTCCAACTGGCTCAAATGACCTTGTATTAATTATTGTAAATCCATTATCATGTTGAATAACAATTCTATCTGGATCATTTTGATTTAGTCGTAGCCTGTACCATTTGATGACAAATAGAACTACTTTGAAGGAGTTAAAGTCACACTCAATTATATCATCCAAGATGCCATAGTATTGATTTTGAGATTGTTGAGGATGTATGTCATTTCTAGATGATATATTGGTGACCTTGAAAATTGTAGTTATCCCAGAATCACAAGTTTTATTTGTGTCATCCAACTTTTTAATGTGAAATTTGTGGCCATGATAGTACATAGCTTTGTGGTGCTTGACCTGCAATTTTTCAAGCGTGTGTAAATTATTTGCATCGTGAGTTGATACGAAACATATGAGTCATAATCATTAATAAATTTGTACGTACCTCTCCACCTCTTAAACCGTGTGCTAGATCAATTACCATTGGCGTAACATTGAAATCTCCATTACGATGAGCTTCTCTAACCAATGAAGCAACACCTTCTCGTGTTAATGAGCAACCATTTTGTTGACATCGTTCAATCCATACCATCATCCAATCAAGATTGTTCGCAATATACAAATGTATTGCATCCCACTCTCAACCAACTGTATCCAAAAAAATACACCAATTATAAATAGCTTATATTGAAGATTTATAAGAATTAATTAACTACAATAACATCTTAAATTTACCTCTCACTTTCCTCAATCTACCTTTGCCCATCAAGTACTCCCCTTCGAATTTGTTAATGGAGTTGGGATCCCAAATACGATGTACATAGATCTTTGCTGCAAAATTAGGAAGATATTCACTAATGTACACCATGGTCTAGTATACCATATATCCCTCCACCATAGAACCCTCAGGATGTGCTCTTTATCGAACCAAGCCTTTCAAAAATTTCAAGTGCCTTTCAACCATCCACATTGACCTAGTTGATACAAGTCCACACAATTCAATCTCCTCAACTTGATGTATGAGGTAGTGTTCTTGTGCATTGAAAAAAGGTGAAGGTAGACACTTTTGCATTTCACACATAAGAAGAGGAATTTTTCTCTTCCAATATTTTATATCTTCTTTATCGATTTCTTTAGATGACAACCACCTCATGTATTTTCTAAGATCATATATAACTTGTTTGACACTTTTGGCGAAGTGGTGTGGGAGAGATAGTGGTAGAACGTATTGCAATATTTGTAAAATGATCTTGTCAATATTTTATAAAAGAATGCAATGAAAACTATATGTAGTATACAAATATATAGTGAATACAAAATAACATGAATTACCTTAATAAATGTATGCCAATCGTGTGTTTTCATCCCTAGCCCAAATTCACTTTTCTTTGATATGAGATTGTTTATGTTCGCAGCAAATCCTGTGAGAAATCGTATTTTTTTTATGACTTCTTTTATAGCATTGCTCTGCTGCTCCAACAATAACCAACTAAGGGCACTTGTATCAATCTAGTCTCCATTTTTATTTGATCGAATGACATTTTTCATTGCATGGTTGGATTCTTCAATGTCACTACAAATTTTGACAATTTGGTTTTTGTCACGCCTTCCATCCAAGATTTTCCATAATGTCTCTGTTACATTCTTTCCAATAGGCATAGGATCAAACAAATGCACGATTGAGAGTTTCTCGTAGTATGGAAACCTAGTAAATTACGTAGGATAACTTTTTAGTCCTTTTGGAAGTTGGTCATTGATGCCTTGACGACCTTCACAAGCATCAATTACATCATCAGTAAACAAAACACAATATCAAAATATAAATTTGAAATAAAAACCATCAGATGGAATGACATTACTTCGATGATTTATTTTATTGTATGTCGACTTCCATAGGCGAGGTGTCATTTTCCGTGGCTTTGATGTAGTCTCTTCTTTCCCATTGAAAATATGTTTTTCGGTAATTCGGTACTTATGATTTCTGTGGAGAAAGTGTCTATTCTCATCGAACACTTGCTTTCTTAAACTTTTTGAATGACGAGATTTCATCTTTGGACCACAAACTGGACATGCAAATTTTCCCTTTGTCTAAAGACCTACAAGATCGTGTATAATTAGATTAAATGTGTTAACTTTGTGTTAGCACTATAACATACCAAAAAAAGGTGTTAAGAAGAGAACATACCACAAAAATGTGTTAGCCCAGGGGCATCATGTATTCTCCATACAAGCATTGCATGGAATTGAAATTGTCTTTGTCTTATTGGTCTAGAGATGTCATACATAGTGACCCCATTCCATAACACCATCAACTTGTCGATAAGGGGCTCAATATATACATTGATATCTTTAACTTGGTACTTACCTAGTTGAATGAACAAAAACATTACATAATTATTATGACCATTTTGATGGATTATTAATAATAAATTAATTTAGATGACCATTAAATCAAAAAATACCTAGAACAATCAGTGCCAACATTATGTGCTCCCTCTTTATGGACAACCAAGGAGGAATGTTATTGTTGATAACAAAAATAGGCCACATCGAGTAAGTAGATCTCATATCTCCAAATAGATTGATACCATCCGCTACCAATGAAAGCTTGAGATTACGAGGTTCTTCTTTAAAGTGTGGCCATTTTTCCTCTATTTCCTTAAATGCCGAACCATCCGCAGGCATTCACATAATGTCATCTTGACTTCTATTGCGTGCATGGTAATCCATAAATTATGCCAAGCTATTGCACTTGAATAATCGTTGCAGACATGGAATAATGGGAATATGCCGAAGAACCTTGCGAGGAACCTTTTTTGTTATTCAATCTGATTGATATCTACTAATATGACAAATAGGGCATTCTGTTGCAAATTCATGCTGTTTATGATATATAATATGATCGTTCAGACATGCATGTATTGTTTAATACTCCATTCCAATATCTTTCATAATGGTAGATAATTCTCGGTACGAGCGAGGTAGAATGTTTGATGGTGGTAACAAACACTCACCTATCAACCTACGACCAAAAATATAATTTGTTAATTTAAAGAATATTAATTGCTACACAATTCACCCAATGTTAATTGTAAGGGAATTATGACTAAAATAATGAAAAAAGATGACATACCTTAACATACGTGTCATTGCTACATTGGATAAACCATTCATAACCTTCAAGTTCACCAACAACAATACAACGACAAGAAGAGTTGTTTCAGAGCCTTCATATAGGGGCTCGTGTGCCTTCTCAAGTATAGGTACATCAAGCTCTGTGTCAACATCATCATCATCATCATCATCTTGATCATCGTGATCATCTTGATCATCGTGATCTTCTTCATCATCGTGGTCTTCTTCCATGGTATCATTACCTTCTACTTCTATATTCACACCTCCATGTTCCCTCATTTGGAAATCCACATTCTCCGGATTGTCATGGTCCATAACATGAAACTCAGGGAGGTTGACCTATATGAAAATGATGACCTTATATTAACCATGACCATGATGTCATCATCAAATCATGTCTTATGTATTTTATAAATTATTAAAATACATACCAATGGACGAAATTTGTTTCCCCCTTCAATGTGACCATGTTGCCTACAATGTTCAACTGTTTTGATTAGATATCTTCGAGTCTTTAAGCCGTTACAAATTTTGCAAGGATAATAACATTTTCCATCACCTTTTGCTTTTTAAGTTAGACCATAGTCTAGCAATTGTCTCCCTATTTTTTTGTGCATTGATATCGTCAGACATGGTCTTTCTTGAATGGAATGAATCGTTGGTGGAAGAAGGATGATTTGTTTGCAACCTGCAGATACAAATCGTTACTGAACAACCATTTTCTCAACTATAATTTTCTCAATGCAAAGGGACATTTATCATACCAAAACAAAGTTTAGAAATGGACGGTTCTGATGCTTTGCGATTACAATAGCAACAGAGGGTGTATAGATAGAAAAATAGTTGTAAAGAGTAGATTTAAATAAATAAAATCAGGTAAATAACTAGGGAAACTGAATAACATTGTAGGACTCCTTACCTCCATATATAGGCTGCTCTTAAGTAATGAAAACACAAAGAAACCTCTCCTAATCATATGAATACAAGCATGGATTTTTTTATTTCATTGTTAACTTGAGCACCCTATTTCAAATAGAACATTATCATAAAATCTCGTAGGCCTTAATTTTTTGTATTTTTTTAATGACATTAACATGGTAACTTTCCAAAGTTAAGCAGCTCCAATAATACTCCCAAGACCATTCTTGTGGCTTACCATAATGACAACTCATTTCTTAGTTTCCGGAACTGTTAAATTACCTCTACAAGTCCATATTCAAGAAGAAAACTTGGCCAAGTTAAACAAACTAATGGCTGAAATGAACGTCATTGAGGAGGCAAAAGAAAACTTTGAAATAATTCTTGTCAACAACAGATAAAAGGAATTTTTCAAATGTTAAATGTTGATTAAAGGGACAGTCAAGATAAAGATAAGAAGTAATAAGACAATGAGTAGATCGAAAGGAGTAATGATAATCCTTCTTAAATCTGAATGTTTGCCAGTGATCAAGATGACCATTGCCAAATGTCGATGAAATCAAGTAATTCTTTGGATCTCATTCTTTGGTGCTCAAAGAAAGTTGTAATCAAACTCAAAGGCATAATGACGGGCTCCTCATTTGCCTTTCCAACATTACTATTGCTTTGGTTATTGTGGATGACAATAAGACTAAATAATGATTTTTAAGAGAACAATGAATTAGCACAAATAAATACAAATTTAAGAAGTGCATGTACGGTCATGTACTATAATGATGTTTGATTTAGATTATTCTACATCTTTGCATTTGAACTCAAAATTTTAAAATTCAAACCTGGCTGTCTTTTTCATATTATTCATTGAGTTGGATGAAGTGTGAGTCATTCCAAATTACATGCTTGGTGGTTGTATTTTAAGATTTAATGTTATTCTTTCTATCCTCTGTAATCATGACTACCATTCTAGGTGAGTATTGATTTCATCCACTTGAACCTTAACCTCTTATCAAGCTATCTATCGTTAAGAATTTGAATGTTCACCTTTGGCTTTGTTAAAATACTAAGATCTGATGTCCTCTTATTTGGATAGTTGAAGTCTTATGCCCATGTTCATCAGATGTTCTCTTGTTTGGACATTTATCCAAGGCAGCATTATGCAAAGGACAGTACTAAAAAATGAGAAGTTTGGTAATGATGGATGATGGAAAGGTCAATGAGGAAAGTATGAATGGATTGGATCAATGGATTGGAATGGATACAGGTAGAGTATAGAAGAGTTTAGAATGATGTTAGAGTTTCTTGTGGATGAGAAGGCAAAGCCATAGTGCTTAGGGGAATAGTGTGATGACTGTCCCAACTAGAGAGTCACAACTTGAAGAGTCACTGTCTTTAGAAATTGGTGAATAATTTAGATAATGTAGGGTACGGTGAAAGTTGTTTTTGCAAGAGGATAAATCTCATATTGTTAATAGGAAATTTTATGCTCAAGGGAATTTTCTTGAGAATGGAGGAAGAGGAAGAGGATGAGGGGCTCTTAATTTCTATAATCAATTTATATAATTCTTTAAGTACTTTTTTAAGGCTCTTTGTGATTGATCTATAAATACTCTTCACTGAGGGTGGGGATGGTTTTTAATCTTCATTATATTCCATAAATACTCTTCAATAAGGAGGAGTGTAGCTTCTAATTTCTTTCATTCTTCTATATAATAGACTCTTAATTAAATGTAAGGGTGACTTTTAATCTTCACTATTGATCTATATTATTCTTTAAGTAGTACCCTTAACTAAATGTAAGAATTCCTTTTGTCTTCACCATTGATCTCTATTTTGAGTATTCTTCACTAAGTTATATGATTTAGTTACCGGGTTGTGACTTTGGAGATCTTTATCTCTACAATGTAGAAGCTGAGAATAGGGGGTACGAGAGTGGAGAATTGGTGAAGAGAGAGATCAATGGGAATGAGATGATCAATGTAATACGTATGATGAATGAAAATAACAGTCTAGTTTTACATTTGATTCTTCTCTGTGATTGTTCAGTGTTTCCTGAATGTTTCATTTTTATTATTTACAACTCATTTTGTTTGGTTTGCTCTTTCGGTTCGACAGTCTAACACCCATATTGTCGTCACGATCGAGCACGTCTTTATTATGAATATGCTATGATGGAATTCGATAATAGAGAACAAATATTTATTTTAAATGTTTTATGTTGCGTTTGGATGTAACTCAAGTCTTAGTATCAAGTTTATTGAAGAAGTTTATCAACTTGTGGAAACCGTTTCTGTGCGACAGAGAATGCAATTTAAATCTGGTCATTAATTGAGTCAAGAACGGCTTCCAATAATCATTGCATAATTATTACGTTGGTAAGGAGTAATTTTATTTCATTTTAAATAAGTTATGGTAGTTTTATTTCCTTGGTTTGGAGTCTTATTCCTTTTGGTTTGGAGAAATTTTGAATCCAATCTTGATCTTGATGATCCAATCTTCATTTAATCATTCAAATAATTTAATAAAACTGCCATAACTTATTTAAAATGAAATAAAATTACTCCAAACCAAAAGGAATAAGGGTGGTGGTATTCAAAACACAATGAGAATTGGTAATTTCAGAGATCTAGGCACTCTAGGCTATCAACAACCTCAAATGTTTAAAAGATTTGACTTGTCAAGGCCTCCACAATACTACACAATGATGGATTAGGTTTCCTAGGCTTCAAACCACTTAGACTCAAGGAATTCTAAGACTCTATTTTAATTCCCATGCTTCCAATACACAAAGTTCTTTCAAACTGTTCCAAAGGCTTAATAGGCTGCCAATAACCTTGTAGTAGACTTAGGATGGTAATAACTTTGTGTTCCCTCAAAACACTTGACAAGATGAAAACATTTCTAGACACCCTTTTTAGAGTTCTATAACACACCAAAAGATTTTATAGGGTTACTTTGGACCAACACACCTAACCATGACTGAACCCCTATTTTCAATGCATGAAAATGACCATATTTTCAAAGCAACTACTCTCCTCACATTCCCTTATCCCAAAAAACCTTCAGAAGAGTTATAAAATGACTCAAAATGGTTAAATCCACAAGCAATTAGACTCACGAGCCTTGCAACACCAAAACCCCCAAATCTTGACTCCAAACCCTGGTTTGCTAGGGCTTCCCCAATCTCCTATTACAACTCACTCCTGCATCAAATTAGTGATCGAATCACCATTCATTCAACATGGAAAAACATTTTCAAACATAAAAACCCTTCCTTATTTGGACAGATCATCCACTGCTACACATTGCATCCAATTTCATTGTATTTTCTCACTGTTCTTTAACTGTGATCAACTTTACTCCACACAACTCTGCATATGCATGGTTAATGATCTAATAATATAGGTTAGAATTAACATTCCATGAATATTAGGCCTATATATTCATGGAAAATATATCCATGAATATTAGGCCTCAAGTTGATATAAAGATTGAATTGAACTACTTTGATCTCTTGTAGAAGAAGGATGTCCATATTTTTGTTCATATTAAGGAAAAATTTAACAACATATTTCTAGTATGGGTATTCCAACCCCCTAAAATTCCAAGAGGCACATTTTAGATTCATGGGGAGATTCTCAATGGTGTCTTTAATGTCTTATAGAATCTTGGCAAGGCGCTATGAGTGGTCTTCTTGCCAAGTCTATAAATTGTAGAGCCAATCAATGTGTGTCTTTTCTTTTTAATCTTATACTCAAAAGTTTTATCATCCCCCAAAGTGGGTTTATTTCTCTTTGTATCTTTATCCTTGTTGTTTGTACTATATATTCTTCCCTTATCCTTCTCCTTGTCTTTTCTATAAATAAGGATCCTTAGCACCTCTTCCATCACATCTTCATATTGATTTCCCTCATAAGAGACAATATCCCATCCAATATCACATCCTTTCTTTGGGTTAGAATCAAAAACCTCTTGCTTAGCATTGAAATCACTAAGGTCCCCAAATTCAAATGGAAGTACATCTCTAATGACATCATGACCTAAGTCACTAGTAGTGGAGTGGAAGGGTCTAAAGGTGGGGTGACAACATCAAGGATAAAAATGAGGGAATAGATGTTTCAATAATCCTCTAAATCATCTCTAATAGCCTCAAGAGACCCCCCCTCCCCTTCAATAGACTCAACTAGAGAAGGGGAATTGTTAAAAATGGTAATGAGATCTCCACTATAGGCCCTAGCCTTAGGCTCTAGAACTTCTCTACCATCACCATGGTTTACCCTATCATCAGTCATATCCTTTCCAATGAAGGAAGGGGTCTTACAATTTAATTCATTAGTAGGCTTATCCAAAGCTTCCATAAATTACTCTAGCTCATCCTCTTTCATGATTGATTTCTTCATTCTTTTTTTGGTCTCAAAGATGCAATTGATTTTTTTCATAACTAATTATCGGTAATTGATGAATATGTGCCTTGGAGGGCTACCTCAGGAGGCATTATCTATGTTAAGGGAGGAGCCAGAAGGTTTGGAGACCTTTGACAAGTAGTATGTTTTTGTGAGAGTTTCTTTGAGTTCATTGATCCATTTACCTATTAAATCCCCATGTCTCTCATCCATAGAGATGATCATACTAGTCTCCTTATCAATAAAGCTAGGGTTAAGTACCTTATCTAGGTAATTTGGGTTTTCCAAATGCTCATCTATAGAGGTAGTGTTATCATTGTTTATGATTTTATCATAAATTTTACCAGTAGAAGAATCAGTGAAGGCATCCTTTGGGTTCAACATTTTAATAGTTTTGGGGTCTACAACTGATTTTCGATTAGGGTTAGCACCATTATTTCTTTTCCCAAAATTTTTATTAGGGTTCACCTTGTTTACTAGTAGAGGATAGTTTCTCCTTCGGTGGCCCTCCTTTTGACATAGAAAAAAATCATTAAGACCACTGGCGTAATAATAGTTTCAATATAAAATAAGAAATGCTATTAGATAGACCACTGGCGTAACAACAGTTTCAATATAAAATGAGACTCATTCGAAAATGGCATGAATTGAACAAAGAAAAGTTGCAATTCCTTTAATGCATCAGAATAACTGAATTGAGACTTCAAGATGAATGAATTTTGCAAAAAATAGAGTATTTCTATTGCTTACGGTTTTATCATTTTCAACTTATATAAATTCTAAACAACTAATTCAACCAAGTTTTCATAAATCCTAAATCCACAGTTTATATAGCATTCGATTCTTATTGGAAATCAATTCGACATACCTTAACCCTCTAGTTCAACTCTTAACCCTGTTAGCTTCTACTGGCTCCTTCACGCGTGCTAAAATGAAGTGCTCAAATGAAGTTTCAAATGTTTTTTTTTACTTTATGTTATGCCCGTGTTAGTCAAAATTTCAACCAACATGGTGTTAGTCAAAATTGAGACCAACACGGGGCATGTATTAAAAAAAAACAAAAGTTTTCCTTCTATAATGCGACCAACCAAAATATTTTTGTTTCATGGTCAAAAAATTTGGTAGAAAAACTAGGTGAAATGTACTAGTGCCTTCAGGTTGTTCTATGTAGACCTCTTCTTCAAGTATACCATTCAAAAATGCTGACTTTACATCCATTTGATAAACCTTAAATTTCTTGTGTGCAGCATATGCAAGTAGCATTCTAACACCTTCCAATCTAGCAAAAGGTGCAAATGTCTCACCATAGTCAATGCCTTCTTCTTGTGCATATCCCTTGCATACCAATCTCACTTTATTTCTTGTCACTTCACCATTTTCATTCAGTTTGTTTTTGAATATCCATTTAGTACCGATAACATTCTTATCCTTAGGTCGGGGTACTAAGGACCAAGTTTTTTTTTTCTCTATTTGTTCTATTTCCTCTTTCATTGCATTAACCCATTCTTCATTCTCTAATGCAATTTTCACATTTTTTGGTTCAAATTCACAGACTAGACATGTACCTTGTCTTGCTTTGCTTCTTGTCTGTGTTTCCAATAATTTGTGTCTCAGGATGATGTCTTCTGACAAAACTAGCCAGTACTCGATTTCTTCTTTCTTGTTCATCCTGTTCAGGTTCATGTGCTTTCTCAGTAGCACCATCTTGTTCGTCGGTTTCCCTTTCATGTTCCTCAGGGTTATTTTCCTATTGATCGGTTATCACAGGTTCTGACTTCAGTAGATAGTCAGGAAGCTCAATGTAAGTGAATCTACCATAGTATTCTGGTTCCTCTCTTTTCTTTGTGTTCTTGTCATCAAACTCATCAACACGAACATTAGTACTTTCAATTATCTTATTGGTAATCTTATTCAGACATTTGTATGCTTTACTCTTACTAGAATATCCTAAGAATATTCCTTCATCACCTTTAGAATCAAATTTCCCATTTCTCTCATCTTTTAGAATAAAACATTTGCTTCCAAAAATCCTGAAATAACTTATAGTAGGTTTGTGTCCAAACCATAGCTCATAAGGTGTCTGGTTGGAGTCCTTCTTCAGTTGTACTCGGTTAAGCACATATACAGCTGTGCTGATAGCTTCTCTCCAATATGTCTAAGAAAAATTCTTTTGTATCATCAGTGTTCTAGCACAATCAATGATTGACTTGTTCCTTCTTTCAGCAATCCCATTCTACTGAGGTGTCCTCGGTGCAGAGACCTGTCTCTTAATATCGTGCTCATTATAGAAATTAGTAAATTCATCAGAGATAAATTCACCTCCTCTATTAAATCTTAAGCATTTTAATTCTTTTCCAGTCTCTTTTTCTACCTTTGCCTTATACCACTTAAACATCTTAAAAGCTTCAGATTTCTCTTTCAAGAACATAACAGTCATCAGTCTAGTATAGTCATCAACAAAAAGAATAAAGTATCTATCACCATAATAACTCTGAGTTCTCATAGGACCACATAGGTCGGTATGAACCAATTCAAGTATCTTCTTTGTTGAGTAGTCTTTGCTTTTAAAACTAGACTTAGTCATCTTACCTTTCTGACATTCATGGCACATAACATGATCTAGTTTTGACAAGTTAGGCAACCCTCTAACTCTTTTCTTCTTACTAATCTTGATCATGTTATCAAAATTCACATGACATAACCTTTTATGCCACAACCATGCATCTTCATCCTTCATTAATAAACAAGAAGACTGATCAATATCAAGATAAAATAGATTACCTCTGGACTGTGTACCGGTTCCGACAAGTCTTCCTCCATTATCATAGATTCTTACCTTTCTGCTCTCAAAAGCAAGTCGGTGGCTTGAGTTATTCAATTGTGCCACACTTAACAAATTATAGTTCAGTCCATCTACCCAGTATGCATTTTCACATTTTATTCTATCATTAATCATTAGTGAACCTTTACCTCTCACCATACAAGGTGCATCATTTCCCATCCTTACAGATCCTCCATCATATTCATCAAGTAGATCAAATTTCTCTATATCACCAGTCATATGATGTGTACAACCACTATCTATGATCCATGTATCATTTCTGCTTACTTTAGAGATTAGTGTTGTTTCTTCATGTTTCTCTTCTTCCTCTAAATCATCTTTCATAGCAACAAATACTACTTCTACATCATCATCAGTGTCAGATTCAGATTCAAATTCTTTGGCTATGTAACATACCTTTTTCCCGTTGTCATAGCTATCTTGGTTATCTCTATTGTTGTGTTGGTAGCCTCTGTTGAGTCTTCTCCCATAGCTTCCTTCCGATCGGTCTTTGGATCTATCATCATCTTTCTTATTCGGACATCTAACAGCAATGTGGCCAACTTCTTTATAGTTAAAACATGCTAAAGGTAACTTACCTTTATATCTTCCCTTACCTTTGGGCAATCTTCTGGCCATAAGAGCTTCAAGCTCATCAAGTTCATCATCGATATCACTATCACTATCATTATTCTTATCATTCCTACTACTAGACTTACCAATCTTCAAAGAAGACATGAAAGTGGATTCAACAGAAGGTACAACACTATTGTCAAAGTTATTTAATTCAAAAGTTGTAGGCTTACCGATCAGTGTGTCAAGAGTGAGGTTCGATGTAGCTCTTATTTCATGAATTGCAGAGATCCTGATTGCATAAACTGGTAGCAAAGTTCTGAGAATCTTACTTATCACTATTTCATCATTAATAATTCCACTGGATGCTCTAATAGTGTTTACCACCTCTTTTAGTCTGTTTGTGTATTGCACAATGTTCTTACCTTCTTTCATCTTCATATCATCAAATCTGCCTCTTAGGCTTTCAGCTCGGGCTCTCTTAACATTTGCATCTCCGCTGTATATTAGAGTCAGCTTGTCCCACATCTTCTTAGCAGTATCACAACCCTTGATGTCTTCAAATTTGGCATCGGTACAGGTAGCAACAAGTTCCATCATAGTAATATTATGTTCATGCCTGTCCTTCAGTTGATCAAGGGTTAAGGGACCAGGGGTCAATTTAATGTAGCTATTCTCCATTAGTTCTAGTGCATAATTCCCAATTCCAAATATGTGCAACTTCATCCAGCTTTTCCATACTACAAAGTTATGTTTGTTCAGCTTTGGCACTTCCCTCTTATACATCTTGAGACCTTTGTGCTAGAGTCCTTAAAACTCTATTCTAAGAAATCACAACTCTGATACCAATTATTAGAATAACTAAGAGGGGGTGAATCAGTTATCCAGTGTCCCAATTCAAAATGTATAATCCAAAACAATTCTTTTAACTTCTGCTACTCGGTAAACATAAAATACTTTCAATGTCTATGTTATTATTGATTGTCAGTCTAAAACTTATAGTAGTTACCAATCAAATCTAACATGTAATATGCAAAGTATGATAACAAACAAATATCACAATCAACACATAACACATGAGATTTAATGTGGAAACCCTGTGAAGGGAAAAATCACCTGGGATCGGCAACCCAAAGTTGTTCACTCTTCTGAAGTGAGGTCGGTGAAGACCCAACCCTGTTAAAAGTTACAAACACACTGTTAGGTGTAACCTTGTTAGAGGATTTTAGACCATAAGTTATCATCCAACCAGGAGTCACTCTAGGGTTGACAGGATAACAATGTTCACTCTATGAATGAAATATCAAAATACTTTCATAGTCCACTCGGTTAGGAGATTTGACTATGTACAATGGTTAAATATGTAATAGTAGATAATCTATCATGAAACAACTTCAATTGCAGTTTACAGATCAATGTTCAGCTCATTCAAATCTTTCTAATCAATATTCCACTTCAGATTCAATACTATATCAACTTACGATCCATCGGTAATTACTCCTTATAGCTCGGTAATTGTTCTACAGCTCGGTTCTTATTAACCAATATGATCAGAATGCATGAAAACTCCTTCACGTGATAATTCTGCAGTATCTTCTTCTTCTGGCTCTTTTCAATAATGAAACCAATGTCTCTTATATAGACGAGTAAATCATTTTCTTTTCCTCCATTAGATTTTTCCGCTTAATCATATTCATAGATTTTTCCGCTTTAGGCTTCCTCATTGATGTGTCAGTAACATGTTTCAATATGCTCCATTAGATCCTTTTGATTTATGTTAGCCATCGATCTTCATAACAAACCTTATCTGTTACCTCGATTTCATACACTTTACAGCTCATCACTTTATCGGCTAAACTGATCATTTAATTCCTTTCTATTCTACTCAGTTAACAAAGAAATGCGTCGGTGAACACAAGTTCGGTTAGCACTACGCTCAGTATACACTACATTCCGTCAGTGTATATTGAAATGCTTTATTTACTGACAACAATGCTTTGTGTCTTTCAACTCTATTCTTCATCATATATGAATGCAACATAATAAAGTCAATTTTATCAAGTCATAGACTCATAAAAAAGTTACTCAGTGTATTCCTTATCCTCATCTGACATATACATCTTCCTCATGTAGATATTTATGTTCTTCATCTCTTTATCCTTTCTTCAGATGTGTCAGTATAGTAACTTACAAGATAAGTACTATCAAGCTAGTTGACATCAATGACAACATAATACTAATTTAATCATCTTGCATATCTAATCAACAACTCCTTAGTAATCTTGAATTATAGATTCTCCATTTAGGTTCTAAATCAGTTACTCAACCGATAAGGAAGAAACAGAGAAAGTAACAAAAAGGAGAGCAGCTACACCGACAAGGAAATACATTAAGAGAAAGAACAAGGATGTAGTTGAGGTACCAAAGAAAAGGAGAAAATACATAAGAAATAAAGAAGATCTTGAGGAAATTGAGACAGAAGACGATGTCAATCAATTCAAAGTGGTCAGCCACAAGAAAAAAACAATAGATGAATATCTTTCACAATATTCCTTAAATACTCAAACCTAACAATGTTCCCTTAAATACTCAAACCTAACAATGTTCCTAAACACTAGTCATGGAGACTGAACCTAATCAACCTTAAACACTACATAATAAAAAATAATTGCTTCCTAATTTATCTTGATAATGTATTTTCATACTATCTCAAAGATGTCCATGGACTAGAGAAACCAACAGGGGAAATCATGTTTTTTCTTAGTTTTCAATGACTTATTATCAATTTATGATTGTTGTGTTCTTCGAGTAACTCACAGATGTCTAAAAATGACTAGAGAAACAAAGACTGGGGGCATACCATTTTGTTTGTCTTCTATTTGTGGTAATTAATCCAATGATCCAATCTGATCATAGGAAATCGGTGTCTATGGTAAGAGCCTCCATCATGATTGGAATGCCACATATACCTCGACCTATTTCCTATGAAAGGTTTAGTGAGGTTGGGTTCATTTCCTTGTCTATTTAATCTGAATGGAACAAACTTCCTAGTAAGGTGCGCACAATATAATACACCAATTGATATGAATAAAAAAGGGTCATTGCAGGTTACATATCAATATTTTATACATGAACAGAATAAGTTTAATCAAAAGAAAAAGGAAGTAACTAACAAGACATCCTGGCCTATATGCCTTGGTGTTTAGGTTCACTTTTGACTCGATATCCAACATAGGAGGTATTCATATTTTCATGATAGCTAAATCTATCAGTGAAAATTGTACTAACCTATCAAGTCCGAAGAAAAATCTTTATGATGATAAAAAGATCCATCTGGAATAATCAGTGATAGTCCTAGAGGTCTTAATGTAGCTGCATTCATTTGTTAAATTAGTTGCATTCATCTAGCCGCATTCATTTGTTAATATAGATGCATTCATTTAAAATTGCATAAGTATGAAAGTGTGAATGTGGTTAATCAAACACTGATATTAGTAAAATCTAAACATAAAAAGAGATGATATCAAAATCAAAAGTTTGACCAAATAAATCAAAATTGGAAGGATCAAAACAAATCAATGACTGAGTATCTCACACTGATATCTATGCACCTACATAAGCATGTCAGTATCATAACCACATAAACATCTGCATCAATGCATCCATAATCATACATGAATAAAATGAGATATTTATAAATCATATCACATTACATCTCATAAAAATATCTCATTAATGTATCACATGCATAGCTAGAAAAATAATAAAAAGAGATACATCCATATACCAACTGCATCCATACATTCATATATGCATAAAAGAGGGGAAAATACAAAAACATCCACATAGAACTGCATATCTCATGTATATATATGTGCCACGATACAATGATGTCAAGAGATTTAGATAATCATCATCAAATGATCAAGTATGTCACGATGTGATCAAAAATAAAAAATAATGAATGTATTATCACCATGTTAGCATATCCTAATCTAAAGAGTATAAGTGTATCAAAGTACCAGGATATAAAGGCTACATTAGAAGTACATCAATGTGCACAAAATTAGAGTATCATTAGTATCAGTATCGAAAAATAATTGAAGTACATCACAAAATCAATGGATCTCATCAGATATCACAAATGAAAGAATGCATCAGAGTACATGAGTATTAGTGTATCAGATCAAAAAAAGTACATCCATAGTACATTAGTGGTACAAATGTTAGAATTACATTAGATATACAAAGATAGAATCAAGCATGACTCCCTCCCTCATCAACACGAGGTGGGGTAGGAGGTCGAACATATGCCCTGGTAGGAACTGGTGGTGGGATGGCACCCTCTAATTATTGTGCAATAGATGAATATAATGGTGCTCTCTAATCTTCTAGAACAACAAAACAATATAAAGAAAAATAATATGATGTCCTCTATCCCTGATGTGTGGTAGTATGTGCATGTTTATCTCTCTCAGCTCTCATAATGTCTAACTATCTATCTCAACCAGTAAGAAGATCTCATAAAGTAGCGACCTCTAATCTCAAATCCACTCTCTCCCTCTCACACTCAGATAAGGGATCTCTGTATCCGTCTTTGTCCCTATCCCTAGGAGGATCTCGAGGTGTTTGACCATGTTACTATAACTGATGGTGATGATGATGAAGACTGACCAAGATCAGAGGAATACACCATAGTAGAAAGGTTAGATCAGTTATTGACTTGTCATTGATGTCAAGCAATTGATTTCTGGTTTATATTGTGTTGCCATATCATTCGGTTTATCAGACAATGTGAATGAGTTAAGAAGATGAAGAGGTGAGATGTTATGAAGTTGAAGAACTTAATTGGGAAACTGATACAGATTAGACAATAGTAAGGTTATGTTGATATAACTATTTTCCACCTAACATATAATTATATCAAGTCGGTAAAGTATGGTAATGAAGATTTGTCAAGTCGCTAAGTAAAAGAGTTTTGGCTACCGAGTAGGAAAATTCACTTGGTAAAGGTAAAAGGTAAAAGGAAGTATGTTTCAACAAAGATAGAGCAACTCAAGACATCGAGAAGGAAAGTTTTAAGCACTGAGCGAAGTTAACAAAAATTTAGGATGAGCCACCGAGCAAGGAACAAAGATTAAATACAAGGGCTGGAACGATATTTAATGATTAGCTATGATGAGATGGTTGATCATGATGACAAGGAAAGTTAGTTATGAGATCTACGATCGGGAAAATTCAAGGTGATGATCTATGACTTAGATCTAAATGGTTAAAATAGAAGGAACAAGTTTCAAGAAAAGTTCAAGTTTCTAGGTGAAAAGAAAACATGTTACCAAGATCTAGATTCAAGGTATAATGAATTGGACAATTAATATTGATTAAAGGACAACGTAATAGAGGAGATTAAGCGGAAAAACATGTCTATATAAAGGATGAATTTTTATGAAAAAATGGTTGACAAATTGAAGAGTTGAAGAGTCATCGACTGATGCATCGAATAAGGAAATGATAGATTTTGAGTCAGAAAGTAGGATCTGATGAAGTGTTGAAGCCAGTGGAAAGTGAAGGATTAAAGTGAAGATAGAAGAGTCCACAAAGGATCTGGTTATGCAAAATAGTTGAGAATCTACATGTCAAATTATTTACTATTGCTTATTAGCATTTGTAACAGAGAAATCTCTTAACCGAGTAGACTTAACAGTCTTATTGTAAAATCCTTCCAAAAGGTAACATTCTAAAGAGTGTTTGAAGTCCTCTAACAAGGCCACTCTTAATAGGGTAAAGATCCTAATAGATCTGAGGTAAATCCCTTGACCGGGTTACACCTAATAGTATGCATTGTAATCTTTAACTAGATTGGCTCTTAATCGTGCGTACTTCAAAAGAGTATTTTCTTAGTGGGTGACAATTCCCACAGTGGTTTTTCCCAAAGTTGGGTTTCCACATTAAATAGTGGTGTTAAATGTGAGTCCTACTGTTGTGTATAAATAAAAAAAAGGCACTAGAGGAAACCGTTCCCTCTCCTCAAAAGAATAGTAAGCCACAACACAAGGAGAAGCCTAGATTGACTATTTAAGTTGAAGATAAAGATATTATTGCTGTGAAGCAGGATATATAAGATCCAAAATATACCCCTATTGACATGGGTGGGTTTCTTTCACATATCACTGTTAAGGTTCCATTGTTGGAAATGATGAGAATAGGAGAACATAAGGAGAAAGCCCTAGATTGGGCAAATGGTGTCACTTCCACAAATGTCTAAAAATCAGATGATAGTGATGAAGTAGCATCCTTGGAAGACAAACCAGATAGTAAAAGTGAAGAAATTGTCTCTAAAATCCCACAGATCTACCTAGATACAAATGTTATTAGTACCACATTAGGGATGGTAGATCCTTTCTTTTTTCCTTTGGTAATTAATGGAAAAATGGTGAAGAATTGTATGATTGATTCTGGGGCATCAAATAATGTCATGCCTAAAGAGGTCATGAAGTCAATATAATTAAAGGTTGATACACATCATGGAATGTGTTAGGCTATGGATTCAAGAGAAGTGCCAGTCATTGGAACCATTAGAGCTCTACCTTACAAGTTAGCAACATATCCTAACAAATAATTGACTACGAGTGTCTTAGTGGTGGATATCCCTCCTCAATATGGAATGTTATTATCTAGGAAGTAGAGTGCTTCTATGGGAGGAAGTAACCAATGCGATCTATCATTTTCTACATTAGATATTGAGGGGGAAAGTGTTAAGGTGTCTAGGGAAACCATAACTCCTCATATGATTGACGAAAATGAAGACGATAATATGAATTGTTTTCTAGACACTGACATTAGTTATTTTCAAGTTCAAGAGAGGGAGGTGGAAGGAAAGGTTCAGCCTATCCTCTTAGCTAAGGACAAAGATAATTTGGTGGACCATAGTGACTTATGGACTTTGTATTTTGATGGAGCAAGTTCAAAAGAAGGAGCTAGAGTAGGAGTGTTGCTAATATCTCCTAATGGTAAAACCTTCAAATTTTCTTTTACTCTATTGTTTACTTGTACAAATAATGTTGCATAATATGAAGCCTTATTGATTGGATTGAGATTAGCATCAAAGCATGGAATAAAGAGCCTTAAAGTAATTGGTGATTCTGAGTTAGTAATTTCTCAGATTAGGTCAAGCTATGCATCAAAAAATTAAAGATTAGAACAATACCAAAATGTTGTTTGGGATGCAATTGAAAAACTTCATACATTTGGTATTGATTGGATGGATATGAGCCAAAATAGAATGGTTGAATTGTTAGCAAATATAGCCTTAAGGCCAGGAGATATTACCTTCGTAGGGATATTCAAAACTGAGGTTCAGACTAGGCCTTCTATCCCAAATAATGTTGAAAATTGGCAAGTCTTTTCTGATGATTTAGACATATTAAGGTTCTTACAATGTGAGCCTCATTTTGGAGACAAGGAAATAGATTTCAAATTTTCTATAGAGACTAATAATGGAAGAAAAATTGTTTTTGGAAAGGAAGTTTTGCAGTTGAAATCTAATAGAGTTCCTAAAGGGCTAGTTGCTCTTGAGAGAGCATTTGACAATAAAGATATGGCATATTCTGCCAAAGTTGTAAACAAGTTGGAAGATTTGGAGGAGATAAATTTGGGAACAACTATAGCACAAAAAAATGTTTATATTGGCAAGAGGTTGTCTCCCAAGGTCCGTAAGATGTTGATTGATCTTCTCAAAAAATTTAGATATGTTTTTGCATGGTCCTATGATGACTTAAAGGCCTATACAGAAGATTTGTTCCAACATGAGATTCCATTAAAGGAAGGTACCAAGCCTTTTAGACTAAAATTAAGACCCGTGAACCCCACTTTGACACCCAAAATTCAGGATGAGTTGAAAAGAATGATAGATGCTGGGATAATTAAGCCTATCAGACATTCTACTTGGGTGTCCAATTTGGTTTCAGTGAGAAAGAAAAATTCTTTAAAAGATAATTATGGATTTCCTAATATGAAAAATATGCTGCAAAGAGTCACTGGATTAGAGTTGATGTCCATGATGGATGGTTTCTTAGGGTACAATCAAGTAATGGTCAAGGAATCTGAACATTTTAAGACTGCATTTACCACCCCATGGGGAACATATGTGTATGTCATAATGCCATTTGGTTTAACTAATGTTAGTGCTAATTTCTAGAGAGTTGTGGATGTGGCTTTTGCAGACTTTATAAATAAATTTTTGGTTGTATATTAGGATGATCTCACAACATATTCAGATAAGGAGTATCAACATTGTGAGCATCTTGAGAAGATTTTTGTTAGAGCTTTGGAGTATGGGGTTTCATTAAATCCAAAAAAGTGTGCTTTTGGTGTTGTGGAAGGAAAACTCTTAGGACATATTGTGTCAAAGGATGGAGTGAGAATTGACCCTGAGAGGGTTGCAACTATAGACAGGCTTTCCCAACCTAGGAATGTTAAAGGTATTTATTCCTTTTTTGGGCAGGTGAATTTTCTAAGGAGATTCATTAAATTTTTTTTTGAAACTAGTATCCCCATCTTCCAAATGCTAAAGAAAGGAGAAAAAGTTGAGTGGAATGAAGAAGCAAGTAGGGCTTTCCATAATATTAAACAAGATATCAAGGATTCTCTTGTTTTGAGGACACCTAATTATAGTAAGCCCATGCAGATTTTCTCTTTTGCTTCTTGTCATACTGTTGTGACAGTATTGTTGCAAAAGAATGCAGAGGGATATGAACAACCCATTTCATTTTTTAGTAAGTCCTTACAAGCAGCTGAATTGAAATATGATATTATTGAAAAATAGGCATATGCTTTGGTTAGGGTTGTCAAAGATTTCAAATGTTATCTTGTGGGAGCAATTGTGGTTTCATATGTGCTAGTGATGTAGTCAAAGATGTATTGGTTCAGTAAGAGGCCTCAGGGAGGAGATGCAGATGGATCAACATGATCCAAGAGTTCAACATTGATATTTAGATTACAAAGCTGGTAAGAGGCCTAGGTCTTGCAAAGATAATAGCTCAAAGAAACTTAGATGCCAATCATATAGACATTCTAGAAGAAGAAAAAAGGCCATATATTTGTGAAATGGATTGTTGTGATTGGTATAGGGATATCATTGGTTACTTACAAAAAATGATCCTCCCCCCTAAGATGGATGGCAATAAAAAGAGGACTGTCAAGTTGCATGTTGTTAGGTATGCTATTTTAATTGGTGAGTTATGGTGGAATTTATGGTGGAATTAATTTAATTTATGGAATTAATGCTAGGTTGCCTCAAAATAATTTATTGAAAATGTATCAATTTATTCAAGCACACGATGAAGATTTAGATGATGAAAGGAGAGTAAGAATGAGATCTGATACAATTGAATAAGGTAAGGAGGGATGCACATGAAAGGAATGTTAAATTGAAAATACAGTGCATGAATCTATATGATAGAAGAACCATGCAAAGGAGTTTTGAGATTGGTGACTTAGTTTTAATGTCAAATGCCAAGTTGGAAGATAAACGAAAGCATGGAAAATTTGACCCTATCTATTTAGGTCCATATCTCATTGAAAGAAGATGGAAAACATATTCATATATCCTGAAAGATTTAATTGGAAATAATTTGGAATTTCTTGTTCATGGACAATTCCTAAAGTTTTTCTTTTCTTGAAGTATTTTCATCCATGAGCAGTAGTTTAGGGTTTCTTGTACATTCTATATATAGGTGTGTTTGCTTTCAGTCATGTTTTTTTGGGTAGTAGTGGTCAGTGTAACCATGAGATTCTAAAGTTCTTATTGTACCTACAAGAGGTACACATCCCCAACTAGAGCCCCTATTAGGACTATAATATTTTTGCTCCAGAGGTCTTAACAAAGTTTTCTCTTTCATGGTTTAAAATAGGAGGTGTCCCTGAAAATTTTTAGCCCCTCATGATCAATGTGGAAAAATCTTGAGAGATCTGTGCATTTTCATTATCCTAGGTCTTTTTCGTGCTAAAAACCATAAATCCTTGTTGCTTGTTCTAATTTCTCATTACCCTTTTCAGTCACTTAAGTCAAGAATTACGAATGTTCCTTAAAGTTGTTAAAAATCTAAACATGTTGAAAGTCAAGTGTCCCGCTAAAAACCCTAAATCCTTGTTGCTTGTTCTAATTTCCCATTACCCTTTTCAGTCACTTAAGTCAAGAATTATGAATGTTCCTTAAAGTTGTTAAAAATCTAAACATGTTGAAAGTCAAGTGTCCCTCTCACGTTCATGGTACTTTTATTTTAAAAGTCACATGTTTTGTATCATGACAGTTTGATCTTTTTTATCAAACAACAGAACAATGGTGGTGAAAATACTAAGAATGACATTTTTTATGTTATGACCATTAGATCTTTGTTGATCTAATGGTTGGCACAATCCCTTGATCCTTAACTTGCAAGTCTTTTACCAGCGCGGGGTCACATGTGAGTGCCATCTATTCAAAGTTTCAACGGGACCCGATTTTAAAGTGTTTGCTAACTGTTTGATCGAGGTTAATCCAGTGGTCAATGTCAGATGGGCCCAATTAGTAAAGATGTTAAGGTTTGATTAGATCCATGTAAGATCATGTTGGCATTAAAAAATGGTAACCGGTAAGCCTACTACCGGTACAAGTATTGTCATTGATTGGAAAAAGAGGATAGATATTTTTCATCTCTCTAAAGTCTAAAGATCCAAGGAGATATGTATGAAAAGAGGTTGGTTTGGAAAACATTGCCAAAATACAAGAAAGAAAAGACTGTAATTTAATGTAACCGATCACTATACAAAGCATCAGCAACCAGGTAATGTATATAGTCAAGGAAAGGAGGATTCAACTGTCAACTGAGGACTAGGATACAATTGATGTAGACAAGCACAGAGAAAGTAAAAGTACAAATTGATGTCAACAACACAACTAAGGAATGTGCGATCAATAAGCAAAGGAAGGGACAATGACAGGTCCAAAACTCATACCCTTCCACAACATGAGGATCTCAACTGATCTAGTAATGACTCTGGTATGAATCGAGGAAGTCATAGTCAAATATATGTTTCAACCAACTCTTTGACTGGGATTTTCTGTACTAAATCCAGAAGACTTTGAGTTAAACTAGTGATCAATTTGAGGCACGTCTGGAGGTTTTAAAGCCAAAATCTATGGCTTTAAAACAAAGCGTTATCTCTTGTGAAAGAAAGATGCTTGAGACGCATCTATTTTTTTCTTCATAAAATAGATAAAGCAAGGTCATGCATCAAATATTTCCTTAGTAAAATGATACTCCACTAAGTGATGTATTCGAAAGGGATCTAAAGTTAGGTCATGCATAAGAGGTCAAATTAGGGCAAGAACTCTATATATTCTTTTTCTTGTTGAGAATTTGAGTTGCCTTCATTATGATGGAGAAAAGAGTGAACCTAAAAACTTAAAAGAAGCTAGGGAAAATTGAGAAGAGAAGAAGAAAGAAAGAAGAGTGTGCAAAGAAGCACAACAGTAGAGGAGAACACACCTGCAATGACCGATGATGCTCCTTAGTTGAGCACAAATAGAGATCTTATCAGGCTATGCAAATCCATTTATAAAAGGTCAATCTTTCTATTATTTTCTAGCAATTACAATAGTTAAAGCCTAGTATTTGGGTGGACTCTAACAGGTCCCTTATATCAAATCCCTCAATCGGGTGACATCTTTCAAGGTGTTCTAAGTCCTCTGACCAGGTAGGCACTAATCGGCCTTATTGTAACAAATCCCTTAACTGGGTCACATCTAATAGTGCATCACAATCCTTTAACCGGGAAGGCTCCTAACATGGCGTACTCTAGAAAAGTACAAAATTTGTGAGGTCTCACTCTGTGGTTTTCACCCTAATCAGGTTTCCACATGATAAATCTGGTGTCTCTATGTAATTTTTTTCTTGCTGTTATTATATGTTTGAATCTATTTGTCATACAATTATAAGTATACTTCACCAGATTTAAAGTGAAAAGTTTTAGAGGTGTTGATTCACCCCTCTCCTCTCAGCACCAGTTGGGACTATCAATTGGTATCAGAGCCAAGTCTTATTTTCTTTACTGCTTAACTACATAAAGAAAAATTCAAGATGATGAGAAAGGAAGGACCAAAGTTTTCAAAGGAAAACTTTACTTTGTGGTGCAGCAGAATGAAGCTGTATATGAAGACCATCGGAGATCAATAATGGAATTATGTAACTACTAATTAAACTAAACCCTTTGGCATCCTAACACTTGATGAACAAAAGATCAAGTCCGAGCACACTTCTTTATGGATATGATAGCTAGGACACTACCTGATCATGTCTATGCTGATATAGAACATCTAGATTCTGCTTTCAAAATGTGGGCCAAGTTGCAAGTGGTATATGGAGACCCAAATGTTCAAAGAGACAAGGTTGAAAGCCTCAGAGGAAAGTATGATGACATGAGGATGAATGAAGGAGAAGACATTGAGCAATACAACAACCAAATCAAAGAGGTGATCAACTCCATCAAAAGTGTTGGAGGAAAGCTCAGTGAAGAGCCTTAGAGAAATACTAAGAACTCTCAGACCTCAGTATGCCATTAAGATCTTTTCTATTCAAGAGCTCAGATCGGTGACCAAAGATCAAGTCACCCTAGACTCCCTAATTGGTAAATTGGTTGCTTTTGAATTAAGTAATTTTGATAATAGCTTACCCATTCAGGAAGCATCATTTAAGTCTTCTATTAATATCTCTTCCACAAAAAAGGGAAGAGAAACCGGTAACTTCTCTACAGGTAAGATTGGTAATCTTGTTGAGAATATGCTCTCAGAATAGATGGAGTGAGATGATTTCAAAGCATTCATCACTAGGAGATTCCCCAGAGGGAAAGGGAAGTACAAAGGTAAGCTTCCTCTAAAATGCTTCTCTTGCAACAAGATAGGACACATTGCTACAAGATATCCAGATAATGATAATAAAGATAAGAGAGACCAGTTCAAGAGAAATGAAAAGAAGGAATGCTATCTTGTAGAGGAAGGAGTCACAGACAATGAATCTGAAGACTTTGAGGATCTAGAAATTGCATTTGTTGCAATAAAAGAGGAGAGCCCAGTGGTAAGTGAAATGGTACTTATATCAAGATCTCATCAGCATGGTGATTGGACCATTGACATTGGCTGCACTCACCACATGACCGGTGACAAGAACAAGTTTATCAACTTGGAGCTCAATGACAGTGGATAAGTAAACTTTGGAAATAATGCTCCCTATGTCATTAAAGGAAAAGGTTCTATTGCACTCTGCAACAGTGTTGTCTATGAAGATGTGTACTAGGTTGAAGGACTCAAGTACAATTTAATGAGTGTTACACAACTGAATAACAAAGGATTCCTGTTGGAATTCAGACAAGGTTGCTGTATAGTTAAGAATTAGTTTGAAACCCATGTTGTAACCAGTAGATAGAGAAAAGGTAATATGTTCTTCCTAGACTCAATGGAAGGAGCTTGTATCATAGCTTTAGTCAAAAGAGAATCAATAAAATCTATCTTATTTCCAAAGAAGACAATAGCTGGTAATGGCACAAGAGACTCTGCCACATAAAATTTGACAATATTGTCAAGGTGAGTAAAAAGAAGTCAGTTAGAGGACTCCCTAAGATTAAAAAACCCATCAGGGGTGTTTGTAAAGATTGTCAGTTTGGAAAACTGAGAGGAACAAGTTTCGACAGTAAATCATTCTTTGATAAAAATGTTCTAGATCTTGTGCACATAGATTTTTGTAGACCAATGAAGACAAAGATCTATTATGGAGACCAGTACTTCATGCTCTTTGTAGATAAATTTTCAAGAATGATGTGGACACTCTTTCTTAGAGAGAAATCAAAGGCCTTTCACATGTTCAAAATCTACAAGGCTAGAGTGGAAAAGGAAACTGGTAAAAGATTGAAGTGTCTGAGATCAGACAGAGGAGGTGAATACACCTCTCAAGAATTCACTCACTATTGTGAGGAACATGCAATAAAGAGATAGCTATCCGCACCAAGGAATCCTCAGTAAAATAGAGTAGAAGAAAGAAGAAATAGGACTCTAATCGACTATGCTAGAATCCTACTGATTCAGAAGGATCTTCCTCATCACTTCTGGAGAGAAGCCATCAGCACTACTGTCTACACACTAAATCGAGTTCAAGTAAAAAAGGTAACCAATAAGACTCCTTATGAACTATGGTTCAAATATACTCCTAGTGTAGGTTACTTCAAAATATTTGGTAGTAAATATTACATCAAAATAGATATGTACTCTGGGGAGTTTGATCCCAAGAGTGATGAAGGAACATTTTTGGGTTACTCTACCAAAAGTAAGGCCAACCAGTGTCTGAACAAGAGAACAGGCAAAATAATTGAAAGCATCAATATAAAAGTTGATGAATCTTTAGAACCGATTAAGACGATCTCTCATAATGATCATGACAGTTTTGAAGGTCAAATTGAAGGAGATGTCTTTGAGTTCAATGAAGCAGCAATTGAAGATGAAAGAGAACACCATATGAACATACATTTGGTGCAGGAGAGTGTATCTAAAGCACATGATGGTGAACAAGAAGATGTTCAGAATCATGATGAAAAAATTTCTCAACCAGAAGATCCTGACCGAGAACAATGACCGGTTCTCCCAAGGTATGTCACATATCACTCCACTGACAACATTATTGGTGACAAACATGCTACTATTTTGACTAGGAAAAAGGCCAAAGAGAATATCTATTTATTTTCCTGTATAGAGCCTAAATCCACCAGGGCAGCTCTAGAAGATGAAAATTGGGTCAAGGCCATGGAGGAAGAAATTGAGAAAATTGAAAAGAATGATACATGGGAGCTTGTACCAAGACCACAGGACAAGAATGTCATAGGGACCAAGTGGGTCTATAGGAACAAGTTGAATGAGGAAGGGAAAATAATAATAAATAAGGCAAAATTGGTCTACAAATGGTATGCCCAAGAAGCTAGACTGGACTATGGAGAAACTTTTGCACCAGTAGCCAGATTGGAAGGAGTGAGAATTCTTCTTGCCTTTGCATCTCACAAGAGATTTAAAGTATATCAGATGGATGTCAAGTCTACATTCCTAAATGGAATACTGGAAGAGCAAGTCTACATTGAACAACAAAAATGATTCACATCTGCACAAAATGATGGTATGGTCTGTAAACTGAAAAAGGCTCTTTATGGGCTTAAGCAAGCTCCAAGGGCTTGGTATGAGAGGTTGCATTCATACCTTCTGACCATAGGATTCATAAGAACTGGGGACAACATCAACATGTATCTCAAGATCAGAAAGGATGGAAATTTGATTGCTGAGATCTTTGTAGATGACATCATCTTTGGAGGAGATGACAAGATGAGAAAAGCCTTTACTAAAGAGATGAAGAAAGAATTTCAAATGTCTATGATAGGCACCATAAAATTATTCATTAGACTAAAGGTCCATTAGCTAAAAGAAGGTATTTTTATCTCTCAGTCCAAGTATATAAAATAAATTCTTAAGACTTTTGGACTTGAAGAATCTAAACTGGTTGGAACTCCAATGATAACTAACCTCAAGTTATCAAAGGAGGATTATGCAAAAGAAGTAAATGAAAAAATGTATCGGTCCATGATAGGAAAATTATAGTATGTTGTTCACAATAGACTGGACATTGCACATGCGGTTGGCATAGTGGCAAGATTCTTTGAAAATCCCAAAGAGACACATCTGATAGCAGTAAAGAGAATTTTTAGATACCTAAAGGGTACCAAGGAGTATGGCTTATGGTTTCCTCACAAGGGTGGCTTCAAAGTAAAAGTTTACACTGATGCAGACTGGGATGGCAACATTGATGATAGAAAGAGCACAAGTGGAGGTGCATTCTTTCTCGGTGGGAGAATTGTCTCTTGGATAAGTAAGAAATAGAACTGCATTTCACAATCTACTACAGAGGCTAAATATGTTGCTGCTACAATCAATTGTACATAGGTAATCTGGATCAAACAACTTCTGGAAGGAATCAAAGAATAGATACCTAAACTGATAGCTATCTATTGTGATAGCACTAGTGCAATTAACATATCCAAGAACCCTATTATGCACTCCAAGACAAAGCACATTGCCATCAAGTATCATTACTTGAGAGAGTTGGTACAAGACAAGGAGGTAATATTGGAGTATGTTCCTACAAAGGAACAAATTGCTGATATCTTCACAAAGCCATCACCAAAGAGTACTTTTGAGTATCTTAGAGGTAAACTAGGGGTGATACCCCTTCATGATTTTTAGTAAACCTGCAAAGGTGATCATCAGTCCATTATGCTTCAACAGAGGGTTACACCTCATCTTTTCTGAACTAATGAAAAGGATTGCTACTCGTAGGGGGAGCAAATTCGATAAAGGTGGTCTTTTAGACTAGCCTTTGGCATTATTGTCAAAAAGGGGGAGAGTTTGGCAATAATCGGTAGATAAACTGGTAGTGGTAGTAGTAGTGATACAAAGATGCAAGCACAGTAAACCGTTGATATAATAATATGATTTCCCATTAAGTTTTTTCCATCAATGCCAAAGGGGGAGATTGTTGGCATTAAGAAATGGTAACCAGTAAGCCTACTACTAGCACAAGTATTGTCATTGATTGGAAAAAGAGGATAGATATTTGTCATCTCTCTAAAGTCTAAAGATCCAAGGAGATCTATATGAAAAGAGGCTAGTTTGGAAAATGGTGCCAACATACAAGAAAGAAAAGACTGTAATCAAATGCAACCGGTCACTACATAAAGCATCAACAACTGGGTAATGGATATAGTCAAGGAAAGGAGGATTCAACCGTCAACCAAGGACCAGGATAAAACCGGTGTAGACAAGCATAGAGAAAGTAAAAGTACAAATCGGTGTCAACAACACAACCAAGGAATGTGCGACCGATAAGAAAATGAAGGGACAATGACAGGTCAAAAACTCTTACTTGTTCACAACATGAGGATCTCAACTGATCTAGTAATGACTCTGGTATGAACCGAGGAAGTCATAGTCAACTATCTATTTCAACCAACTCTTTGACCAATATTTTATGCACTAAATCTGGAAGACTTTAAGTTAAACTGGTGATAGGTTTGAGGTGCGTCTAGAGGTTTTAAAGCCAGAATCAGTGGCTTTAAAAAAAAATGTTATCTCTTGTGAAGGAAAGATTCTTGGCACACATCTATTGTTTTCTTCATAAAATAAATATAGCAAGGTCATGCATCAGATATTTCCTCAGTAAACTGATACTCCACTAAGTGATGTATCTAAAAGGGATCTGAAGTTAGGTCATGCATGAGAGGTGAAATTAGGGCAAAAACTCTAAATATTCTTTTGCCTGTTGAGAATTTGGGTTGCCTTCATTCTGTTAGAGAAAAGAGTGAACCTGAAAGCTTAAAAGAAGCTAGGAAAAATTGAGAAGAGAAGAAGAAAGAAAGAAGAGTGTGCAAAGAAGCACAATAGTAGAGGATAACACACCTGCAGTGACCGGTGATGCTTTTTAGTTGAACACAAACAAAGATCTTATTAGGCTATGAAAAGCCATTTGTAAAAGGTCAATATTTCTATTGTTTTCTAGAAATTACAATAGTTAAATCCCAATATTTGGGTGGAATCTAATAGGTCCCTTGTATCAAATCCCTCAACTGGGTGACATCTTTCAAGGTGTTCTAAGTCCTCTGACCAGACAGGCACTAACTGGCCTTATTGTAACAAATCCCTTAACCAGGTCACATCTAACAATGCGTTGTAATCCTTTAACTGGGAAGGCTCCTAAGAGGGCGTACTCCAGAAGAGTAAAGAATTTGTGAGGTCTCCTCACACTGTGGTTTTCACCCTAATTGGGTTTCCACATGATAAATCTGGTGTCTCTGTGTAATTGTTTTCCTTACTATTATTATATGCTTGAATCTGTTTGGCTTACAGCTATACGTATACTTCACTAGATTTAAAGTGAAAATTTTTAGAGGTGTTGATTCACCCCGCCCCTCTCAGCACCGGTTGGGACTGTTAGATTGATGGTAGGCATAATGCCTTAAAAGAATTGTCACCAACCTTTATTAATCATGAGATCGTGACAATCGTCCAATGAACATGTGGATGAGGGATCACTTTTAGTGGGGCCAAAAGTACATTTTAATGCAGAACATAAGATTTGTTTTAATTTGATGGTAGGTGTGAAGCCTTGCTCAAAAGTTGCAAATAGGATTATGCCTTTGCACCGTGTGTCTTTTGATGATGTCATATGTCAGGGGGATCAAAGTTTGTTAGAAGGATAAAGACATACATCTTGGCAAGGATCTAATAGTTGGTGTTATCCCGCGAAGACATGATAAAATATTTTTATCCATCATGAGATCATGCATGTCTTATGCATGTCCCAATTTACAAGTGGATCCATGAGATAACGAAGTGTTAAAAGAACATCAGATGGAAGAAGGATCGATGGTAGGCATAAATCCTTGAAGAAAAGGTGACTGAAAGATAGTCATCACGGGATCACACTTTGTTGACGCAAGTCCTGTTCGATGAAAAGTAAAAATAAACCTTGGTTTAATGCATGGTTTAAATAAAATATTATGATTGGTCAATTGTTTGACTCAGGGTAACAACTATGTCTCCGCTAGTAAATTCTATGGTAGTCATCCGATGCACTACAAAAAGTAATGATCAATGTCCCAATTTTAAAATCTGAACTAAAGGCATGAAGTGCTTAGTGAACATTGTGGCACCAGATTTCAAGATCAATGGTTTAATGGTGTATCGTGTGAAGTATATGAAAAATTCTGGTAGGGGTATAAGGCAAAAAATGTTCATTTCAAATGGCGCATTGCATTCGAGCTCTCAGACGAAAGGTGATTTTTCTCTACATTTCAGTTGCAAGCATTTTCAAAAGGTGCTAGGTGAATTCTACTATTTTATTTACCTATTTACATTTTCAATTATGGTGCCAGTAAAGTGGACTTTTTAAAGGGTAAGAGTCCCATTTGTGTTAACATTCTACATTAGATTATTTTCTCTGAACCCTAGTTGTTTAAGATGGCACCACGTAGAGAGTTCAAGGGGAAAATTGACTATAACCTATAGGGCAGTTTGTGATGACTTGTTAGAATTATTGCCTCCATCTACAAATGACTCCTCAAATATAAAGGAGATGGTCCCTAAGAACCCTAGAACAAAGGTGGGAGAAGGATTGTTTGATAAAGGAATGTGGACAAGGGACCCAAATGTTGGAATGAATGGGTTGGCCCTTTTTAAGATTGCCTATTCACAAAGAAATGTGCATACCCTGAATAGTAATGTATGGAAATTTGATGTTGGTAAGTTGGTTGTGCCTGGTGTTTTCATGGATGTTGATATTCTCTTGCAAGAGGAAAAGTATTATGACCCGGTGGCAAGAGTGGTCAGGGACATAGATGGGCATGTTATGATAAGCATAAATGTGGATGAAATAAGAGATGTGTTTCAATCGTGTGATTCTACTATGCTCCTAGACCATATAGATTTTGATCATTTTAAGAAAGTCTACAATGCATAGAGGGATTATTTCAGGATGGGACCCTTGAGAGAATTCTTTGACAAGGTTGGCATTTTGTGTGTGGTTGGCCCAAGTACTCCTGAGCCAATCGGGTTAGATCATTTTAGCTTAAGAGCTAGAACCATGTGTAAGTCATTGGCTCATATATTTGGTGAAGACAAGGAGACACAAATGTTAATACATTATATATTTTGTTACAAGTAGTGGTTGTCGTTGCACCAAAAGATTGACCTGTTAATGCCCGATACAACCACTAGACTTATAGAAGACACAAGAGGTGGTTAAGCCATGCCATGAATCTCGAGGGGAGAACTGACCATTTTGCCAACAATATCCCCCTTAGCGTTACCTGAGGGGATTCAAACCCGTGATCAAGCTCTGATACCACTTGTTACAAGTAGTGATTTTCGTTGCACCAAAAGATCAACCTGTTAATGCCTAATATAACCACTAGACTTATAGAAGACATAGGAGGTGGTTAAGCCATGTCGTGAATCCTGAGGGGAGTGCTGACCATTTTGCCAGCATGTTTATGATGGTTCAGATATTGCACCCTCATCTTGCCATCATTTTTTGTTTTTCCCCTTATGTGGCTGACTTAATTATCGTGGTTTAGTTGGTATTTAGAACGTGAAGGTTGATAGACCATTTGGATGGTATTCTATGCTTATGTACATGTTCTTAAACAAAGGTGTGGATTATTTTAGTAAAATCATGGAATTAGTGCAGATGAGAGAAGGTGAGCCATTTTCAATTTAATTGTGGAGCATTGAGTTGTCATGGGACCATGTTGATTCCAATTTTATCATTTTTGACAGGAATTTTGCTTCTAGGCTTAGATCACTATTATTTTTAGAAAACCCTAGAATTCCAAAGGGGTTGTTGTCACTGATAAGACCCAAACAATATGCAAAGGAAATCACCATAGTTCATAATTGGGGTGATATTATATTATATCCATTATCCATAGTGTTTAGATTATATAGATTCAAAGGCACACCATATGTGTTGCCATATCAGGCACTCTTGAAGGTTGGATTGGTAGAAATTTTAATGCATCTTGGT
Organism: Chamaecyparis obtusa; assembly: GCA_027943335.1. Classification (NCBI taxonomy): domain Eukaryota; kingdom Viridiplantae; phylum Streptophyta; class Pinopsida; order Cupressales; family Cupressaceae; genus Chamaecyparis; species Chamaecyparis obtusa. The sequence continues at coordinate 295,936 of BSBK01001471.1, read as the reverse complement.
GGATTGCAAGAATTAGCTTTGACAGGAAAGAATAGGGGAGCTATCTTTCCCACTATTACTATTGCCCACTAATTTGTAATTACCAAGGGTGGCGGGGTGTATTTGAATAATATTTTACAGCCTTATAGGTTAGCTACTAATGTTGCTAGATGCATAGATAATGAAGTGTTCATCAATGGAATGTTCAAAGATAGAACCAGGTGTTTCTCCATGGAACACCAATTTAATTTTCCTGAGGAAATTGTAAGGAATGAGTTCAAATTACAAGAGCAGGAGATAAAGAAAGAAAAGTGGTTAGTGTAATGCATTGGACTTTGTCCAATGTTTTGACAAGAGATATGACCCATTGAAGGATTTCTAGCCTTGGGCTAGGAAAATTGAGGCTTTGATGGAATATTTTGAGGGGGTTATGCAAGCCCTAAATGAAAAAAAGGATGTTGTGATCCAATCTGATCTAGCAAAGGCAAAAAGAATAATGAGTCTACCAGCCTATGCTAAGCTTGTTCCCCAGGGGATATACATTATACAATAGAGGTCTGGTTACAATGTGGTGTTGCTTATGCAATAAAAGAATAAAGATGTGTCATCTTCCTCTAAGAGGAATGAAGAGAAAATTTCTCATGATGTGTTGTCTACCTCTAAGGGAAAAGACCTATAGGTGATGTTCCCGATATATAGCCTTCTCCTAAGAGGAAAAGACTTGAAGAAGAAGAGACCCAAACAGGAGGAGATGTGTATTCACCATCTCAATCCCCACTATATTTTTTTGAGCAAGGAGTTGTAGAGAAGCTGATGCAGATGATTAGTGCGAGACAATTTTTTGTAACTAATGATGAGATTCAAGAGGGGATACCAGAGGCTCCCAAAAGGGAAGAGATGGACCTTACTGTGTCTGAATTTTTAGGTAAGGAGTTAGATCCAATTATCAAATAGGCCAGTGAAAGTTTCCTATCATATGACAATTTTGTCAAAGCGAGGGCATTTCTCCAATTCTTATGGAGAATGCATATATAAACCAGTATAAAGAATTGTGTGAAAAGAAAAAGGAAGAGTTCCCTGACAGGGACATGAATGAGATAGAAACTAAAATAAAGGTGGAACTAATGAAAATTTTTGAGAGGATATCCCCAGAAGAAGGAAAAGCTATGGTACAGATTATGGGAGTATTGATTCTCCCTGAGTGAGATATTGTTGATGCAGTGGTTTTTGATGCTATCAAGAAGAAAACAACTACTGTGCATTCTACCATAAATGAGGAAAAATAAGTTACCAAGGGAGTGGTCTTCAATGATGATCATGTTTCCCTTGTGATGTGGTCCCTCTTGAAAATAGAAAGAGAAATGAAGCATTCCCCAGTGAGTACTTTGGAAATTTATTGGTAAAATTATTAGGAGATAATTCTATAGTTGAGGCCTCCAGTGTAGTATTAGAGACTACAAAGTTCAACCTTAAGGTTGTAGAAAGAGAGGCACATGAAAAAGGGGAGCAAAGAATAAAATTTGAGGCCCTCTTCAAGGCCTATAATGATCTAAAAGTGGTGGCGATTGAAAAGGATAAAATAATTGCACAAATGACAGGCCACTTGATCATAGATCTCCTTAGAAGTTTCTTACTGATCAACCTTCAGCCTCCTTTTCCTCATGTCCCATAATTGAATTTACTCCATCACCATTCCCTGAGCCTGATATTGATGCATGAGTTAGTTGGGAGAAACACAAATTAGAGGAGGAGAGGAAAAGGTTGAAAGAAATTAGAGAAAGTCTAGAGGAAGAGAGGGAGCATTATAGGAAGGTCAAGGGTATAACAGATCAGAAGTATGAAGAAAAGATTAGGGACACAGTGCTTCAATTTTCTCAAATTCTTGAGCCAAGAATTCTTTATCTCTATGGAAAGAGGCTGGATACCATTCTTAATTCTTTATTTGAAGAAAAGGCTACATTAAATCCAATTTTGGATAAGTGGATAGATAAGCATGGTAGCCTAAAATTGTTTTATTCTTTGTCCAAGGATCAAGATAATCTGAACCCAACAATGAAACCTCTACATAAATTTGTGAAGGGTTTGGTGGAGTTTCAGACCAGAAGAGATAATTTAGAAAGAAAATCAAATCTTTTGAAGAAAGAATTTACTATTGCTAGTTGTGAGCTATTCCCTGGTACTTTTAAAAGGAATGGAAAATTGAAGGATATGTCAAAGTGGACAAGTGATTTGGATGATGAGATATCACTTAGAATGAATAGTATTCTAACTCTTGAGAGTACATTATTATTTGTCCAGATAATAGAGGTTTTGGAAAAGGCCTGGTCTCATTTTGAGTACCTGAAAAGTGAGATTGAGCAGATAAAGGAGGAATGGAAAAGGTTATCTAGAAAGAAGGCTAAGATTATTTATTTTGCATTCCCAAGTGAAGAAAAATTTAATGCTCTGAGGTACCAGTATATTCCTCATGTTGATAAAGATAGCCCTCCACCAGCTTCTTGAAGAAAGCAAGGGCTCGAGGTTTGACATTTTGGTTGGTGAAAGTAAAGATGCATTAGTGCAGAAGGATTCTAAATGGTGAGAAGATTAGATCAGTTGAATGACTCGAGGTATTAAATGAAGACTCAAAGAAGCAGATGATTTGTCAGGACATCTACAAATGTTCCCTAAATCAGATTTTGTTCATTTATTATAAACCCTGAATGGTTGTTGTAAACCCTTTGGGGTAGTTTTGTTTTTCCCTAAATGATTGGATGCTTTCTGCAATCCTTGTCTCTATAAAAGGATTTCTCATGATCATTTAGAAGGGGTTGGAGAGTTAGGTGCTAAAAGAGCATAGTTTATAAAAAAACCATAATTTTAGTTGGGATTGTAATATTTTGTATTAGTTTTTATTAATAGAAAGTATAAGGTTGCAGGTATTTTCTATTATTGAAGAGGCTTGCGTTCTAAGTGTAAATTGTATACGAAGACAAGGTTTATCATACTTAATACAAAAAATCGGGTCCTTATCTCTCCTTTGTGTCAAATCTTATGAGTTTTGAATTCTCTAATTCATTGCATAATTGTTTATGTATATGTATTCATTCTTGAGCTTTGATTGAGGATCAGATTAAATATTGCTCTGGGTGGGATATAGGTTCATCTTGATCCGCATAAGGATTTTCAGCAAGTAGTGAGGGTTTGGATGGATGTATTTATGGCTATGAATCTATGATTCTTTAAGTCTTAGTATCCTATTTGATTTAGGGGTATTTCCCAATGGATAAGGCACTGGTTTGAGCAAGTATATTTCCTTTTGATACATATTGATCAAAATTGTTATAATCTACAAATTTGAAGTAAAAAACTAGTTGAAATCTTTAAGTATTGAGCTTGAGCGGTTAGATGTTTCATGAAAATGGAGAGTCAATGAATGTTTGGTTATCATTTAGTAGTTTCTTGTTATCTATCTATTATATTGAATCCAGTATTGGTGTTGTAGAAGTATTATATTCATTGGAGTAGGTGCACCTACCTTGGTTTTGCAAAGCCATAAGTGCAGAGGGCAGTCTTGTCCCTATAATTGGTTCAGTTACCTTAAGATCCTATTATATTTGGAACTAACCCCTCATTATCATCAATCCAAAGGTATATTGGTAGTCTTAGAGTGTAAATCATTTTGAAACACCAACAGAAATGTTAAGAGTCATTGAGAAGAAGGGTCGTCAATTTGTAGAAGAATAACAACAAAAAAAATATGGAAGTTATGATGTAGAGAAAAAGGACAACATATAGAGCACTGGTGACATGTGGGAAAAGAGTTCAAGCCATAAATAAATTGCAAGCATAGGAACAAATGTCTATAAGAAGACAAAAAAAACAAACAAACATGTTTTTATTCGTAGAGAAATGGTCGTCGAACCAAAGAAAATAAACATGAAAGTTAAGAAAACACAAAATCATGTTTTGTTTTCAAGGTCAAGATTTTGAATCATTTGGAATTTAAATAAAAAACATTCATCCTTAAAAAATGGTAGCCAAAAAACCCTAGACACCCATAAATTAATTTTGAAAAATTTAAAAACTATTTTTTTAAAAATTACATATTATCACTAGTCTCATATTATGAATGTAATTTGTAAAAAAATGAATGCATTGAATGAATGATCAAGCGATCATTTATAGATTACAAATATGACGTTTCTATTAAGAAACAATCATAAAAATGGAAACTATCTAATATTTACACAATTTACAGTGTTGACCATTAACTAAGGAAAAATAAAGATATCATAAAGATATTTTATAATATTTTTGACTTTAAATTTTTCCACATTTATATGTAACAATAACATTAAGTATCCATCAATATATTTTGATATCTAGTCATAACTTTTAAGGTTCACAAAGTTAATATGAGTTCAAAAAGTAGCGTCACAAGTATTATAAAAAAGGCAAGTGTAGGAGAGACCCTAAATCCTTGTCTCCCACCACCTCCTATGTCTATCTTACATGAGATATTTATGTAAGTGCCTTGATTTATTAGAAATTAACCCTTATTTGAGTTATAAAATGTCCTTAAGTTTCATGAAATATTTTATCCCAAAATTATTTTCCCTCATTTGAGAACTTATTACCAAAATTTGGGAACATGGGAGTCACAAATGTCCATCGCAAATTTAGAATGTTGGCATCAATTATGAGAGAGTTAGAAACTCTGAGAGTCTTTAATATAGACATAGTGTTCAATAGGTCTTCTCTTGGACCCAAGTCTAACTTATTCTCTACACTCACTTTTAATCATCTTTAGCTTTCCTTGAGATTATTGTGTTTTTTCCAAATTTCAATACACGTGATATTTTCTTCTATTAAACAGTTTCTCAATTTGTTGTTTCAACATTTTTCATGTTGTGAAATTTGAGGTGACTTTTTCTTTTATCACATATGTTTACCTCTGATTAAATGCATTTATAGTGGATCTGATCCTCTTTTTCATATTTTGGAAGTTTTTATTTGTGCTCTACTTAGTCTTCTTCTCTAGCTAGGCAAACACCATATTTTATTAAAGTATTCTCAACTTGTTTGTTGCCACTCTTTCTTGTCAATTTCTTATTGATTCACATTATGTCTTTTGATTGGCCTATCATAAATGAGTTAATGTTGAATTAGTGATACTATATCCATCTAGAGAGTTTCCTCTCTGGTTATCTGTTTGAGTTCTTTTAGTTTCTTCTTATGTTTTGAGCCAAATATTCATTCTTCAAATTTTTCTTTCATTCTATTTTAACCACATAAGGCTAAACTTGTTTTTCATCAGGTTTGTATTGGAGATTTTGTATTAAATCTATAGCCTATTACGTTAGTGATAAATAAAATTGATGTTAGCAATAATAATTAAATAAATAATGATAATAGTTTTAAGTTGTAAGTTGTGGTAGATGGATGAAATACATCCCCATAATATTTGTAGGTTACTTTAAGGGAAAGAAAAGGCAATAATGCCTAAGTAAACAAATGCAAAAATTACCCTGAATAGGTAAAGATATCCCAAAGAAATCAACATATCAATTGTTAATATTAGATGCACTCATGGAGTAATATGTGTAGTTTCTCTACCAAATTCACTTTGGTATAAGAGAAATATAAGATTCGATCCAAGAGAAAAAGATGCAACAACAATTAAGAATTGAAGTCCATTAATAGAGAAATCATAGTTGTCCATATGACATGCCTAGCAGCCAGAGAGATTGTGGATGATAACACAAGTATTTTCATATTCAATGCTGCTTTAAAGCTCATAGAGAAGAGAATAGCTTGGATTATTTCATTTGGAAGCCAATACAAATATATTTGAATTGATACAGTGGGGGAAGCAAAGCACAAGCTCTATAACGAATCTTAGTTCGATTCAAACTAACATAGCTCCAATTTATAGAGGTATTTTTAGATTGAACTTTGTGATTAAGTAACAATGTTTATGTATTTTGGTATAATAATTAAAGTATCGAGTCATACTTGTAGAGTTGAATAAAGTGTTGAAATTGTAATTGAAAGGTCCTAAAATCTAATTTTTGTGTTGATACATTTTGTTCATTCATTAACAAGATGTAAATAAGACTAAGTGGCATGTAAACATTTGTAGCACAAGTGACTTGACTTAAGAGTCATTTCTCACATTGAGGATGGTCACGGGTTCAAAATTCACAACGATTTACAATGAATTTTATGAATTTTTTGACATGGTACAATCATTGTGTTGAAAAATTTGATGAAAGATTAAACTCAAGTTTTGTTGACTAGCTCTAAAGGATTGGTGACTTTTGTATGATTAATAATCATTAGATAAGTGGTTTGGTGTAATATCTCATTTTAAAATAGGATTTAATAATAAACAATAATAATAACTTTAAAATATAAGAAAATAAAAATATAAAAGAATAAAGTTAAAATATAACATCATCAAAATTAAGTTAATGAAGGGTCAAAAGGCGTGAACTGGAAGGCTATGACTCCCTCAAACATGACATACGAAAAAGGAGATCACTTCATTCGAATGGGGAGTGAAGGAGGAAGAAAAAAGAAAAGGTGTGATTTAAGAAAAAAATAATGGAAAAGAAAAAGGTATAAAAAGAAAAATAAGAAAGTAACTCCTTCAAAAAGAAAGTTATGAAAGGTTGTGACACTCACAAATGACATAAATGGTGAAGATTTATGACTCTTTCAAAGGATGGAAATTGTGAAATGTTGTAACAATTGCAAAGGGAAGACATGATGAAAAGGTGTGACTCTCCCCCACATTGGAAAATATAAAAGGAGAATATTTCATTTTAAGAGGACATTTAAATAAAATCAATGTGGTGTATAATACATTGCTCACAAAGGAAACAATGAAAAGAGGTGAATCATTTTTTTTGTTAACTCAAAGGTATCTCATGACTCAATTCAATGTCCAACCTCCCTTTCCTTGGTCTTACATATTGTCATGTTAGGGTTTAAGAAGGGGTGAGCTGAGGCAAGACTAGCCCTATAAGAATTAATAAAAGGGTAAAAAGAATATAAAAAATAAATAAGGAAGTAACTCCTTCAAAAGGAAACATTAAGAAAAGTTATGACACTAACAAATGATAGAAATGATGAAAGGTTGTGAATCTATGGAAGGGTGGAAATTGTAAAAGGTTGAGACAATTGTAAAGGGTAAAAATGATGAAGAGATGTGACTCTCCACCACATTAGAAGATATAAAGGGGAGAAGGTTTCATTTTAAAAAGATATTCAAATGAAATCAATGTGGGACCTATAATATATTATTCACAAATGAAACAATAAAAAATGGTGACTCAATTATTATTTTTTGTTAACTCAAAGGTATCCCCGTGAGCCATCTTAATACCCAACCCGTCTTACCTTGGTCTTACATATTACCAAGTTAGGGTTCAAGAAGGGTTGAATTGAGATAGGACTAGCCCTCTAAAAATTAAAGGAAGATAAAATAGAATAAAAAAAAAATAAGGAAGTGACTCATTCAAATTTTTTTTTTATAAATGGTCGTGACACTCACAAAGGTCAAAAATAGTGAAGGGTTGTGACTCTTTCAAAAAGTGGCAATTGTGAATGGTTTCGATGATTGCAAAGAGAAGAGATGATGAAGAGGTGTGACTCCCCACAAAATTAGAAGATATAAAGGTGAGAAGGTTTCATTTTAAGAGGACATTCAAGTAAAATCAATGTGGGTATAATATACTATTCACAAAGGCAACAATAAAAAGTGGTGACACAATTTTTTTTATTAACTCAAATGTATCCTTACGACTCAACCCATCACCCAACATGTCTTTCCTTAGTCTTACATATTTAAAATTTGGGGTTCATTAAGGGGTGAGTTGATGCAAGACTAGCCCTCTACGAATTAATGGAAGTGAAAAATAAAATAAGAAAAAAATGACGCATTCAAAACACAAAATTATGAAAGGTTGTGACACTCACAAATGAAAAAGATGGTGAAGGGTTGTGATTCTTTTGAAAGGTGACAATTATAAAAGGTTGTGATGATTGCAAAGGGAAAACATTAGAATATACAAAGGTGAGAAAGTTTCATTTTAAGAAAACATTAAAGTGAAATCAATGTGTGGTGTAATATATTGTTAAAAAGGAAATAATAAAAAGTGGTGAGTCAATTCTTTTATTTTTTATTTCAGAGGTATCTTTGACTCAACTCAATGTCCATCCTACCTTACCTTGGTCTTACATCTTTCCAAGTTGGGGTTCTGCAAGAGGTGAGTTGAGGAGAGACTAGCCCTCTAAGGATTAATGAAAGAGAAAAAATGAATAAGAAATAAATAAGAAAGTGACTCTTTGAAAAAAAAAAGTTATGAAAGGTTATGCCACTCATAAAAGACAATAATGGTGAAGGGTTGTGACTCTTTCAAAAAGTGACAATTGTGAAAATATGTCACTCTTTCTAAGACAAGATATGGTGAAGAGATATAACTCTTTCCCATATTGGAAGATACAAAAATGAGATTGTTTCATTTTAATTGGACATTCAAACAAAATCAATGTGGGGTATAATATATTATTCACAAAGGAAATAATGAAAAGTGGTGACTCAATTATTTTTTTGTTAACTCACAGGTATCCTTATGACTCGGCTCAATACCCAACCTACCTTACATATTGTCAAGTTGGGGTTCAAGAATGGGTGAGATGAGGCAAGAATCGCCCTCTAAGAATTAATGGAAGAGAAAAATGAATAATAAAAAAAAGAAAGAAAGTGACTCCTTCAAAAGACAAAGTTATGAAAGGTGATGACACCGGAAAATGATAAAAATGATGAAGGATTATGACTCTTTTGAAGGGTGACAATTGTGAAAGCTTGTGACGATTGCAAATGGTAGACATGATGAAGAGATGTGACTCTCCCCCACATTGGAAGATACCAACAGGACAATGTTTCAATTTAGGAGGACATTCAAGTGAAATCAACGTGACATATAATATATTATTCAAAAAGACAAAAATGAAAAGTGGTGATTCAATTCTTTTTTTAAAAACTTTGGGTATTTTCGTGACTCAATCAAATGCCCAACCTACATGAAAAGGTATGATTTAAGAAAAAATATAAAAAAGAAAAAAATTAATAAAAAGAAAAATAAGGAAGTAACTCATTCAGAAGGAAAAGTTATGAAAGGTTGTGACACTCACAAATGACATAAATGGTGAAGGGTTGTGACTCTTTTGAAGGGTGGCAATTGTGAAAGGTCGTGGCGATTGCAAAAGGTAGACATGATGAAGAGATGAGAATCTCCCCCACATTGGTAAATATAAAAGGAGAATGTTTCATTTTAAGAGGACATTCAAATGAAATCTATGTGGCGTATAATACATTACTCATAAAAGAAACAATGAAAAGTGGTGAATCAATTTTTTTTGGTTAACTCAAAGGTATCTTGCGACTCATCCTATTAAGATATAGCTACAATCAGATATGGTAATACACACACACACACATATTAAGATCATTTGATAATTGTATATGTTACAATGCAGTTAATATTAACAATCGGTTGTGAAGGGTCATGACCCTACATAGCATAAGCCATGTATGGTCATGGCTCTTCAAGACATGACTATTCAAAGGATATAAATGCATATTGATGGCTGGTGAAAAGATCAATCACAATGGTAATCTATTTCAGTACAACACTCATACATATTCTCTATAGGACGATCTTGATTTTACAACTTGGTATAATCAGAGCCTAACCTATAAGAGAGAAATATATTCACAAGCAATCAGTGATAAATTGACAATGATATCTTTGACATTTATGCACCCTTTTCACAGTATCTATTGATTTCGAGAGAATAAATATTCGTGAATCAAAAATTTTGTTTTAATAAAATCATCGCATATATTCTACCAGAGATGCCCCTGAGGGAAGCTGGGAGAAATGGATATAAAAATTAAAAAAAAAGGGGTCACCGGGAGTTTCAGCGGTGTGTTAATCAACTCATGAAGTTAGCGGTTCAAGGATATATTATTGATATGATGGTAGAGCACAGGTTGACTAAAGTTTAATAACACATCCACCAAAGAACATAAATTATGGATACTTTATGTTTTATGGGGCATAATTAAGGAATAGAAATGGCATAATGTCGATAATGGGATTCTCACCAAATAATGCTACAGTGGGACTGGTGGTGTATGAATATTGCATGATAAAGATACATATGGAGGCATGATAAATATCATAGCTTTAACACGACACAGTAAGAGATATTGATCGGGTGTAGGAATTATGGCTCACCGACACTGCAGAATTATCCGTGGCCCAGTGACAGTGATAAGGCTGTTTGATTATATATTAGTCAAAGTAAGAAGAGATTTGTCATCAATATACAACAAGCATAATTGATATCATTAGTTAACAATTACTAAATAACTTAGTATCTAACCCAATAATAAGGAATTAATGAGCATAATTTGAATTTGGAGAGCAATGATTAAGTCAATTATCGTTGTGAGGAAGGACTGTCAAGGAATAATTATAAAAGGAACAATGATAATTATTAATGAACTCATTGAGTAATATTCATAAAAAAAAAAGTATGAACTAAACTTGTAACAATCATTATAGACTAGTTCAATAGTGAAAGGAAGTGTCCCATCATTAAGGGATGTCATCCATTGAGCTTTGGAGATACAAAAATAAGATCTTTCCCGCTTCATTGAGAATCATCAAAGAGTTCTTATATAGAAATACAAGTATTGAGCCAGCTCTTTGAGCAGTCAACTTATTGACATATAATTGAGATAAGGAAGCAACAGATGGCAACATATGTCCCAGTCAAAACAACAAATCAAATATGCATAAAAGGAATACGCCAGGGCGGCTAGGATTACAAACATGACCTAAGTTGGCAGATGAGAAGTGATAAGAACAACTATGTATACGCTGATAGACACCAAAACACCAAGTTACTATATTAAGCATTTCCTATGGGTAGAATTGACGATGACTACTTTGGTATGGTCAAACACAATATATCAAACCTTATTTCAGGGAAATAGAAAACAAAGATTGGATATTTAGTACAGTGGACAGTATTGGCAGCGAATAAGGTCAGACATAGACTATTATATACATATATTGCTATATCACGGGATGTTACACTTGTCTCCAGAGGTAATTTGAGTTCATATTTACCAAATGACTATACAAGAAGAAGATAGTTTCTCTTTCTCTTTTGTTCAAATGAAATGTAATTATTTAGATGGTTGAACATTGATAAAAAGTCAGTGAAAGAATGATAAAATGTATGGTTTGAAGAGCAGCAATTTGTATCACTGGTAGCACCTTTCTCAAGGCAAAAATAGTCAAACAAGTAATACGATTTGTATTATTAGAAAGTGACTTAATATCTCTATGGGAAGTTTAATAAAAATGGTGACTAAAGAGAAAGTCTAATCCATTTAAAATAAAGTGATCAATAATGAAGTACGATCATAATTAAAGACTTCTGCCAACGGTGTGTTAGGGAAGTGATTTAAAAATATCAAAATAATTTCAAGTCTATGGTTGATCAGACTAAAGGTAGTGCTTTGTTAAGAAAAGCAACAATTAGTATTTGCAAAGCAAAGGGTACGTTTAAGAAGAAAGAATATAAGACAAGTTATTTTTGTCTTATTCATTAAAGAACTGTTAGCATATAATCAGCAATGCCACGTCACTTAATAGAAAGCAATTATCATAACTTTTTAAGGCAGCCAGCATTAAGAAATTGATATATAGGCTACAAGTGCTAGAAGTAGTGGAAAGTTAGAGTAAAAGAATCACTAAGGAAAGTTAGAAAGGGTAAGGATTAGTCATCGATGAATCATCAAGATGACTAACCACTATAACCTCTAACGTTGGCATATTGCCTTGTTTGGAGGTTATAGGAAGATGTGGAACATCAAGGGAACTGATTCCCTTAATCATCAAATTTGAGAGAGTATTATTATTGTCAAATTATTCCATTAAATATATAGAAATATATTGTTCTTGAAAATACTATCATACTTTGATTATAAGGGGATCATATAATGTGAATTATAGCAAGTAGAGAGAATTTCAAGGTAATTGTCCCAAATTTACAAAGTAATCGAAAAAGGGATAGTAACCAATGATTAATATGATCAGATACCGATAATGTATGAAGTCGACATCTAATCAGTAGTTATCATAATGAGATATGATTTGTAAAGAAGAAAATTTATATACAGATCAGAATGAAACCAATATGTTATGAAGAAGGATGATGGGTACGAGTATCATATTAATGGGCTCACCTTACGAAAGGAAATACTTGAAAATATTTGAAAAGATAAGTATCTCATGTTTTATTAATCCATATGAATTTGTAGTTTTTAATTCATTAAATAATAAATTTTGTATGCTTCTATCATTTTTATGTTCAGGATAGTTTAGCTTTATGAACTATTTGTAATCTATCTCTGACATCTTCAGACAGGTCAAGAAGTTGGCAAAATTTATCCTCTAAGGAAACAGATGATTCAATCAACGTGAACAAACTTGATCATATTGATTGAGAGGGAGTTCACTCTTGAAGGTAAAAAAATTCTAAGATTATAGTAGTGGGAACTAGTGGATAGAATTGCCCATGAGATGCATGTGGATAGAATCCCTGATTAAGGCATTCCTTACATCATGAGACTACAACTCATTGAGATAAACATCATACTAGAGGTCTTTATTATCTTCCCTCAAGTCCAAGAGGGATTTAATGTTGTGGCCTTGGAAATATCATAATGCATCTTATGCTAGCCGATGTAACCTTATGACTATTCAGATTATTCGTATTGGTTCTCTCAGGAAGGAAGGTATGAAGTGACATCCTGCAGTGACACTGAGTTGAGTATATAAACAGTGTATGCCTTTGTAATAGAGGGAGAAGCTAAAGGATCTGCATTAGTAGACATTCGAGGATCTTGATTCAGAGAGAGTAGACCATCTTTTTTTGGTTCTCTAGTAATCAAGAAATTGTAGCAGAGAATTATGATTATTACCATGTGAGAAGACTATATGTTAGAGGGAGAAGCTAGAAGATCAAATTAAGTTGGCACCCCAGGATCTTGGTCATACAAATTCAAAGGGAGTGTACCATGTCAAGATGGTGTATACTTTGTAAGCTCAGAATTCACCAAGACTATGAGACAGGACAGATAAATACAATTCAATGGAGAACAAATGACTGATATTCTCACCAAACCCCTTGCTAGAAAGGAGATTGTGTACTTTCAGATAACCTTGGTATGTTGAGGAGTAAAGCCTTAGTTGAAAAGAAGGTTTCAGCTTCTATGATCCATCATTTTATATCTTAAATGATTCTTGTCTTTAATAGACAAGTCTAAGGTGGAAGTCTTGGTTTCCACTCTCTGGGATGAGCCATGGTGGATCCACCCTCTGAGAAGAGTCAAGGTGGATGTCATATGTGTGACTTTATGGACCCATTATTTTTGTGTTATATTATGAAAGGTGATGATCTTTCATATGTGTTGGGTTACTATTGCTAGGTGAAGAATTAGACAATAGCTTAACCTAGTGTTAGGTATGACTATGTATTGTAGTCACTATTCTTGACACTGAATTTTGGAGTTGTTAAATCCAGTTCCAAATTGGTCAGGGATTATAACATGTGAATCAAGATATAAATGCATATCGATTATTGGTGAAAAGATCAATCACAATGGTAATCTATTTCAGTACAACACTCATATATATTCTCTATAGGACAATCTTGATTTTACAACACATCCCAATGTCCAACCTACCTTTCCTTAGAATTACATATTGCCAAGTTGGGGCTTAAGAATGGGCGAGCTGAAGTAAGACTAGCCCTGCAAGAATTAATGAAAGAGTAATAATAATAAGAAAAATAAATAAGGAAGTGACTCCTTCAAAAGGAAATATTAAGAAAATTTATGACACTAACAAATGATAGAAATGATGAAAGGTTATGACTCTTTTTAAGGGTGGAAATAATAAAAGGTTGTGACAATTGAAAAGGGTAAACATGATGAAGAGATGTGACTCTCCACCATATTGGAACATATAAAGTGGAGAAGGTTTCATTTTAGAAGGAAATTTAAATAAAATCAATGTGGGGTATAATATATTATTTACAAATGAAATAATGAAGAGGGGTGACTCAAATTTTTTTTGTTAACTCAAACGTATTTTTATGACTCATCTCAATACCCAACTTACCTTACCTTGGTCTTACATATTGCAAAGTTGGGGTTCAAGAAGGAGCGAATTGAGACAAAACTAGCCCTCTAAGAATTAATGAAAAAGAAAATGGAATAAGAAAAAAAAGAGTGACCCATTAAAAAAAAAGGTTATAAAAAGTCCTCACACTCATAAAAGATAAAAATAGTGAAGGGTTGTGACTCTTTAAAAAAGTGACAATTTTGAATGGTTGTGATGATTGCAAAGGGAAGATGTGATGAAGAGATGTGACTCCCTACCACATTAGAAGATATAATGGGGAGAATATTTTATTTTAGGAGGACATTCAAGTGAAATCATTGTGGGGTATAATATATTATTCACAAATGCATCAATGAAAAGTGGTGACACAATTTTTTTTTTGTTAACTCAAATGTATCCCTGCAACTCAACCCATCACCCAACCTATCTTTTCTTAGTCGTACATATTTCAAAGTTGGGGTTCATGAAGGGGTGAGTTGATTCAAGACTAGCCCTCTAAGAATTATTGGAAGTTAAAAATAGAATTAAAAAAAATAAGTGACTCATTCAAAAGACATAATTATGAAAGGTTGTGACACTCATAAATGATAGAGATGGTGAAGGGTTGTGACTCTTTTGAAAGGTGACAATTATAAAAGGTTATTACGATTGCAAAGGGAAAATATAATAAAGACATGTGAGTCTTCCCCACATTCAAAGATACAAAGGGAGAAGGTTTCAATTTAGGAGTACACTAAAATTAAATCAATGTGTGGTATAATATATTATTAAAAAAGGAAACAATGAAAAGTGGTGAGTCAATTCTTATTTTTTTAATTTAGAGGTATTTCTATACATCAACTTAGTGCCAACCTACCTTACCTGGTCTTACATCTTGCCAAGTTGGGGTTTGGGAAGAGGTGAGTTGAGGAGAGACTAGCCCTATAAGGATTAATGAAAGAGAAAAAAAGAATAAGAAAAAAATAAGAAAGTGACTCTTTCAAAAGAAAAAGTTATGAAATTTCATGACACTTATAAATGACAATAATAGTGAAGGGTTGTGACTCTTTCGAAAAGTGGCAATTGTGAAAAGTTTTCACTCTTTTTAAAAGAAGATAAGGTGAAGAGATGTAACTCTTTCCCACATTGGAAGATACAAAGAGGAAAATGTTTCATTTTATGAAGACATTCAAATGAAATCAATATGGGGTATAATATATTATTCACAAATGAAATAATGAAAAGTGACAACTCAATTCTTTTTTTTGTTAACTCACAGGTATCCCTATGACTCATCTCAATGTCCAACCTACCTTACCTTGGTCTTACATATTGTCAAGTTGGGGTTAAAAAATAGGTGAGCTGAGACAAAGACTAGCCCTCTAAGAATTAATGGAAGAGAAAAATGAATAAAAAAAATTAAAGAAGTGACTCCTATAAAAGAAAAAGTTATGAAAGGTTGTAACACCGAAAAATGATAGTTTCAGTGAAGGGTTGTGACTCTTTTGAAGGGTACCAATTGTAAAAATTTTGTACAATTGCAAATGGTAGACATGATGAAAAGATGTGACTCTCCCTCACATTGAAAGATACAATGGGGAGAAGGTTTCAATTTAGGAGAACATTTAAGTAAAATCAATGTGGGATATAATATATTATTCAGAAGGATAAAAATGAAAAGTGGTGATTCAATTCTTTTTATTAAATCTGATGTATCTTCATGACTCTATACAATGCCCAACCCACATGAAAAGGTGTGGTTTAAGAAAAAAATAATGGAAAAGAAAAAGGAATAAAAATAAAAATAAAGAAATAACTCTTTCAAAAGAAAAAGTTATGAAAGGTTGTGACACTCACAAATGACATAAATGGTGAGGGGTTGTGACTCTTTCGAATACTGACAATTGTGAAAGGTCATGGCGATTGCAAATGGAAAACATGATGAAGAGGTGTGACTCTCCTTGACACTAAAAAATATAAAGGAATAATGTTTTATTTTAAGAGGGCATTCAAATGAAATCAATGTTGTGTATAATACATTACTCACAAAGGCAACAATGAAAAGTAGTGAATCAATTTTTTTTGGTTTACTCAAAGATATTTCATGACTTGGCTCAATGTCCAACCTACCTTTCCCTAGAACTACATATTACCAATTTAAAGTTTAAGAAGGGGTGAGCTAAGGCAAAATTAGGCTTACAAGAATTAATGAAAAAGTAAAAAATAATAAGAAAAATAAATAAGGAAGTGACTATTTTTAAATGAAACATTAAGAAAAGTCATGACACTAACAAATGATAGAAATGATGAAAGGTTATGACTCTTTCGAAAGCTGGAAATTGTAAAAGGTTGTGACAATTGAAAAGGGTAAACATGATGAAGAGATGTGACTCTCCACCACATTAGAAGATATAAATGAGAGAAGGTTTCATTTTAGGACATTCAAATAAAATCAATGTGAGGTATAATATATTATTCACAAATGAAATAATTAAAAAGGGTGACTTAGTTCTTTTTTATGTGAACTCAAAGGTATTTTTGTGACTCATCTTAATACCCAACCTATCTTACCTTCATCTTACATATTGCCAAGTTGGGGTTTAAGAAGGGGGTGAATTGAGACAAGATTAGTCTTTTAAGAATTAATAGAAGAGAAAATGAAATAAGAAAGAAAAAAAGGAAGTGACTTATTCAAAAGAAAAAAAGTTATAATAAGTCTTGACACTCACAAAGGACAAAAATAGTGAAGGGTTGTCACTCTTTCGAAAAGTGACAATTGTGAATGGTTGTGATGATTGCAAATGGAAGATATGATGAAGAGGTGTGACTCCCCACTACATTAGAAGATATAAAAGGGAGAATGTTTCATTTTTGAATGACATTCAAGTGACATCAATGTGGGGTGTAATATATTATTCAGAAAGTCAACAATGAAAAGTGGAGACAGAATTTTTTTTTTGTTAACTCAAATGTATCTTTACGACTCAACCCATCGCCCTACCTTTCCTTAGTCTTACATATTTCAAAGTTGGGGTTCATGAAGGGGTGAGTTGATTCAAGACTAGCTCTTTAAAAATTAATGAAAGTGAAAAAAAAAAAAGAAAAAGAAAAATAAAAGTGACTCATTCAAAAGACAATTATGAAAGGTTGTCACACTCGCAAATGACAAAAATGGTAAAAGGTTGTGACTCTTTTGAAATGTGACAATTATAAAAGGTTGTGATGATTGCAAAGGAAAAACATGATGAAGAGATGTGACTTTTCCCCACATTCAAAGATACAAAGAGGAGAAGGTTTCAATTTAAGAAGACATTAAAGTGAAATCAATGTGTGGTATAATATATTATTAAAAAAGACAAAAATGAAAAATGGTGAGTCAATTCTTCTTTTTAATTTAGAGGTATCTCTATGACTCAACTGAGTGTCCAACCTACCTTACCTTGGTCTTACATCTTGTCAAGTTGGGGTTCAAGAAGGGGTCAGTTGAGGAGAGATTATCCCTCTAAGGACTAATGATAAAGAAAAAATGAATAACAAAAAAAAAAGAAAGTGACTCTTTTAGAAGGAAAAGTTATGAAAGGTTATGACCCTCGTAAATGACAATAATGGTAAAGGGTTATGAATCTTTCAAAAATGGCAATTGTGAAAAGTTGTCACTTTTTTTAAGAGAAGATATGGTGAAGAGATATAACTCTTTCTCATATTGGAAGATACAAAGACAAGACTGTTTCATTTTAGAAGGACATTTAAATGAAATCAATGTGAGTATAATATATTATTCACAAAGGAAACAATGAAAAGTGGTGACTCAATTCTTTTTTTGTTAACTCACATGTATCCCTATGACTTAGCTCAATGTCCAACCTACCTTACCTTGGTCTTACATATTTCCAAGTTGGGGTTAAAGAAGGGGTGAGCTGAGGAAAGACTAACCTTTTAAGAATTAATGGAGGAGTAAAAATAATAAGAAAAAATTAAGAAAGTAACTCTTTTAAAAAATAAAATTATGAAAGGTTGTGACACCGAAAAATGATAGAAATGATGAAGGGTTGTGACTCTTTTGAAGGGTGGCAATTGTGAAAGTTTATAATGATTGAAAATGGTAAATATGATGAAGAGATGTGACTCTAAAGATTAATGATAAAGAAAAAAAGAATAAGAAAAAAATAAGAAAGTGACTCTTTCAAAAGGAAAAGTTATGATACTTGTAAAGAACAATAATGGTGAAGGGTTCTGAATCTTGCGAAAAGGGCAATTGTGAAAAATTATCACTCATTTAAGAGAAGATATGGTGAAGAGATATAATTCTTTCTCACATTGGAAGATACAAATACAAGAATGTTTCATTTTAAGACATTCAAATGAAATCAATGTGGGAATAATATATTAGTCACAAAGGAAATAATGAAAAGTGGTGACTCAATTCTTTTTTTTGTTAACTCATAGGTATCCCTATGACTCAGCTCAATGTCCAACCTACCTTACCTTGGTCTTACATATTTCCAAGTTGGGGTTAAAGAATGGGTGAGATGAGGAAAGACTAATCCTTTGAGAATTAATGAAATAGTAAAAATAATAAGTAAAAATTAAAAAAGTAACTCCTTCAAAAAATAAAGTTACAAAAGGTTGTGACATCGAAAAATGATAGAAATGGTAAAAGGTTGTGACTCTTTTGAAGGGTGAAAATTGTGAAAGTTTATAACGATTGCAAATGGTAAACATGGTGAAGAGATGTGACTTTCCCCCACATTGGACGATTTAAAGGGGATAAATTTTCAATTTACGAGAACATTCAAGTGAAATCAATGTAGGATATAATATATTATTCAAAAAGACAAAATTAAAAAGTGGTGATTCAATTCTTTTTTTGTTAACTCTGAGGTATCTTCGTCACTCAGTCCAATTTCTAACCTACATGAAAATGTGTGATTTAAGAAAATGAATAAAAATAAAAATAAGTAGCTCTTTCAAAAGGAAAATTTATGAGGTTGTGTCACTCACAAATGACATAAATGATGAAGAGTTGTAACTCTTTCGAAAGGTGGCAATTGTGAAAGGTTGTGACGATTGCAAATATTAGACATGATGAAGAAATGTGACTCTCCACAACATTGAAATATATAAAGTGGAGAAAGTTTCATTTTAGAAGAACATTCAAATAAAATTAATGTGAATTATAATATATTATTCACAAATGAAACAATGAAAATGGGTGACTCAATTATTTTTTTTGTTAATTGAAAGAAATTTTTGTGACTCGTCTCAATACCCAACCTGCCTTACCTTGGTCTTACATATTGCCAAGTTGGGGTTCAAAAAGGGGTGAATTGAGATAGGACTAGCCTTTTAAGAATTAATGAAAAAAAAAGTGACTCATTCAAAATAAAAAGTTATAAAAGGTCCTGACACTCATGAAGGACAAAAATAGTGAAGGGTTGTGAATCTTTCAAAAAATGGCAATTGTGAATAGTTGTGATGATGGAAAATGGCAGATATGATGAAGACGTGTGACTCCCTACCACATTAGAAGATATAATGGGGAGGTTTTATTTTAAGACATTTAATTAAAATCAATGTGAGGTATAATATATTATTAAAAAACACAATGAAAAGTGGTGACAATTTTTTTTATTTAGTCAAATGTATCATTGCAACTCAACTCATCGCCCAACTTGTCATTCTTTAGTCTTACATATTTCAAAGTTAAGGTTCGTGAATGGTGAGTTGATGCAAGACTAGCCCTCTAAGAATTAATAGAAGTGAAAAAATAGAACAAGAAAAAAATAAGTGAATCATTCAAAAGAAAAAATTATGAAAGGTTGTGACACTCGCAAATGACAGAGATGGTGAAGGGTTGTGACTCTTTTGAAAAATGACAATTATAAAAAGTTGTTACGATTGCAAAGGGAAAACATGATGAAGAGATTTGACTCTTTCCCACATTAGAAGACACAAAGGGAGAAGGTTTCAATTTAGGAGGACATTAAAATGAAACCAATGTGTGGTATAACATATTATTAAAATATGCAACAATAAAAAGTGGCGAGTTAATTTTTTTTAATTCAAAGATATCTCTATGATTCAACTCAGTGTCAACCTACCTTACCTTGGTTTTACATCTTGCCAAGTTGGGGTTCGAGAAGGGTGAGTTGAAGAGAGACTAGCCCTCTAAGGATTAATAAAAGAGAAAAAATAAGAATAAAAAAAATATAAGAAAGTGACTCTTTCGAAAGGAAAAGTTATGAAAAGTTATGACACTTGTAAAGGACAATAATGGTGAGGGGTTGTTACTCTTTCAAAAAGTGACAATTGTGAAAAATTTGCACTCTTTTTAAAAGAAGATAAGGTGAAGAGATGTAACTCTTTCCCGCATTGGAAGATACAAAGAGGAAAATATTTCATTTTATGAGGACATTCAAATGAAATTAATGTGGGGTATAATATATTATTCACAAATGAAATAATGAAAAGTGACAACTTAATTTATTTTTTTGTTAACTCACAGGTATCCCTATGACTCATCTCAATGTCCAACCTACCTTACCTTGGTCTTACATATTGTCAAGTTGGGGTTAAAAAATGGGTGAGCTGAGGTAAAGACTAGCCCTCTAAAAATTAATGGAAGAGAAAAATAAATTAAAAAAATCAAAGAACTGACTCGTTCAAAAGATAAAAGTTATGAAATGTTATAACACCAAAAAATGATAAAAATGGTGAAGGGTGGTGACTCTTTTAAAAGATGACAATTGTGAAAACTTGTTACGATTGTAAATGGTAGATATGATCAAAAGATGTGACTCTCCCCCACATTGAAAAATACCAAGGGGAGAAGGTTTCAATTTAGAAGGACATTCAATTGAAATAAATGTGGGATATAATATATTATTCAAAAATACAAAAATGAAAAGTGGTAATTCAATTTTTTTTGTTAACTCTTAAGTATCTCATGACTTGGTACAATACCCAACCTACATGAAAATGTGTGATTAAAGAAAAAATGGAAAAGAAAATAAATACAAATAAAAATAAAGAAATAACTCTTTCAAAAGAAAAAAGTTATGAAAGGTTGTGACACTCACAAATGATATAAATGGTAAAGGGTTATGACTCTTTCAAAGGGTGGCAATTGTGAAAGGTCGGAATGATTGCAAAGGGTAGACATGATGAAGAGGTGTGACTTTCCCCACATTGAAAAATATAAAGGAAGAATATCTCATTTTAAGAGGACATTCAAATGAAATCAATGTGACATATAATACATTAATCACAAAGGCGACAATGAAAAATGGTGAATCAATTTATCTTGGTTAACATGTAAAGGTATTTTGTGACTCAGCTCAATGTCCAACCTACCTTTCTTTAGACTTACATATTACCAAGTTGGGGTTTAAGAAGTGGTGAGTTAAGGCAAGACTAACCCTACAAGAATTAATGAAAGAGTAAAAATAATAAGAAAAAAAAAAGGAACTCTTTTTAAATGAAATATTAAGAAAAGTTATGACATTAACAAATGATAGAAATGATAAAGGGTTATGACTCTTTCAAACGGTGGACATTGTAAAAGGTTGTGATAATCGCAAAGGGTAAACATGATGAAGAGATGTGACTCTCAACCATATTGGAAGATATAAAGGGGAGAAGGTTTCATTTTATGACATTCAAATGAAATCAGTGTGAGGTATAATATATTATTAACAAATGAAACAATGAAAATGGGTGATTTAATTCTTTTTTGTTAACTCAAAGGTATTTTTGTGACTCGTCTCAATACCTAATTTGCCTTACCTTGGTCTTACATATTTCCAAGTTGGGGTTCAAGAAGGGATGAATTGAGATAGGACTAGCCCTCTAAGAATTAACGGAGGAGAAAATAAAATAAGAAAAAAAAAAGGAAGTGACTTATTCAAAAGAAAAAAAGTTATAAAAGGTCCCGACACTCACAAAGGACAAAAATAGTGAAGGGTTGTGAATTTTTTGAAAAGTGGCAATTGTGAATGGCTGTGATGATTGCAAAGGGCATATATGATGAAGAGGTGTGACTTCACACTGCATTAGAAGATATAAATGGAAGAAAGTTTCATTTTAAAATATTCAAGTGAAATCAATGTGAGGTGTAATATATTATTCACAAAGGTAACAATAAAATGTGGAGACACAATTTTTTTTTTGTTAACTCAATTATATCTTTGCGACTCAACCCATCGCCCAACTTACCTTTCCTTAGTCTTACATATTTCAAAGTTTAGGTTCATGAAGGGGTGAGTAGAGTCAAGACTAGCTCTCTAAGAATTAATGAAAGTTAAAAATAGAATAAGAAAAAAATAAATGACTCATTCAAAAAATATAATTATGAAAAGTTGTGACACTCTCAAATGACAAGGATGGTGAAGGGTTGTGAATCTTTTGAAATGTGACAATTATAAAAAGTTGTGATGATTGCAAAGGGAAAACATGATGAAGAGACATGACTCTTCCCCACATTGGAAGATACAAAGGGGGGAAGGTTTCAATTTAAGAAAACATTAAAGTGAAATCAATGTGTGGTATAATATATTATTAAAAAAAAAAAATTGAAAAGTGGTGAGTCAATTCTTCTTCTTTTTAATTCAGAGGTATATTTATGACTCAACTTAGTGTCCAACCTACCTTACCTTGGTCTTAGATCTTGCCAAGTTGGAGTTCAGAAAGGGGTGAGTTAAGAAGAAACTAACCATCTAAATATTAATGAAAAAAGAAAAAGAAAAAGTGAATCTTTCAAAAAGAAAAATTATGAAAGGTTATGACACTCTTAAAGGACAATAATGGTGAAGGGTTGTGACTGTTTCGAAAAAGACAATTGCGAAAAGTTATCACTCTTTTTAAGAGAAAATATGGTGAATAGATGTAACTTTCCCACATTGGAAGATACAAATACAAGAATATTTCATTTTAGAAGGACATTCAAATGAAATCAATGTGGGGTATAATATATTATTCACAAAGGAAACAATGAAAAGTGGTTACTCAATTCTTTTTTTTGTTAACTCACAGGTATTCATATGACTCAGCTCAATGTCCAACCTACCTTACATTAGTTTTACATATTGTCAAGTTGGGGTTCAAGAAGTGGTGAGCTGAGACAAGACTAGCCTTCTAAGAATTAATGGAAGAGAAAAAAAATAAGAAAAAATTAAGAAAGTAACTTTTTTAAAAAACAAAGTTATGAAAGGTTGTGACACCGAAAAATGATAGAAACAGTGAAGGTTATGACTCTTTTGAAGGGTAGCAATTGTGAAACTTTGTAATGATTGCAAATAGTAAATACGATGAAGAGATATGACTCTCCCCCACATTGGAAGATACAAATGGGAGAAGGTTTCAATTTAGGAGGACATTCAAGTGAAATCAATGTGAGATATAATATATTATTTAAAAAAGCAAAAATGAAAAGTGGTGATTCAATTATCTTTTTTGTGTTAACTCTGAGGTATTTTCATCACTCAATACAATGCCCAACCTACATGGACAGGTGTGATTTAAGAAAAAAAATAATAGAAATAAAAATGAATAAAAAGAAAAATAAATAACTCATTCAAAAGGAAAATTTATTTAAGGTTGTGACACTCACAAATGATATAAATGGTGAAGGGTTGTAACTCTTTCAAAAGGTGGCAATTATGAAACGTTGTGATGATTACAAACGTTAGACATGATGAAGAGAGGTGATTCTCCACAACATTGGAAGATATAAAGCGGAGAAGACTTCATTTTAGAAGGACATTCAAATGAAATCAATGTGAGGTATAATATATTATTCACAAATGAAACAATGAAAAAGGTGTCTCAATTCTTTTTTTTTTGTTAACTAAAAGGTGTTTTTGTGACTCATCTCAATACCCAACATGCCTTACCTTGGTCTTACATATTGTCAAGTTGGGGTTCAAGAAGGGGCGAATTGAGATAGGACTAGCCCTCTACAAATTAATAGAATAAGAAAAATAAATTAGTGACTCATTCAAAAGAAAAAGTTATAAAAGGTCATGATACTCACAAAGGACAAAAATAGTGAAGGGTTGTAACTTTTTCAAAAAAAGGCAATTGTGAATGGTTGTGATGATTCCAAAGGGCAGATATGATGAAGAGGTGTGATTCCCCACCACACTAGAAGATATAATGGGGAAGTTTTATTTTAGAAGGACATTTAAGTGAAATCAATGTGGGATATAATATATTATTTACAAATGCAACAATGAAAAGTAGTAACACAATTTTTTTTTTTAACTCAAATGTATTCCTACAACTCAACTTATCTCTCAACCTGTCTTTCCTTAGTCTTACATATTTCAAAGTTGGGGTTCATGAAGGGGTGAGTTGATGCAAGACTAGCCCTTTAAGAATTAATAAAAGTGAAAAATAGATTAAGAAAAAAAGAAAGTGACTCTTTCAAAAGGAAAAATTATGAAAGGTTGTGACACTCACAAATGACAAAGATGGTGAAGGGTTGTGACTCTTTTGAAAAGTGACAATTATAAAAGATTGTGATGATTGCAAAGGGAAAACATGATAAAGAGATGTGACTCTTCTCCACATAGGAAGATACAAAGGCGACAATGTTTCAATTTAAGAGGACATTAAAGTGAAATCAATTTTTGGTATAATATATTATTAAAAAAGACAACAATGAAAAGTGGTGAGTCAATTATTTTTTTTAAAAAATTTGGAGGTATTTCTAAAACTCAACTCAGTGCCAACCTACCTTACCTTGGTCTTACATCTTGCCAAGTTGGGGTTCAAGAAGGGGTGAGTTGAAGAGAGACTAGCCCTCTAAGGATTAATGATAGTGAAAAAAAGAATAAGAAAGTGACTCTTTCAAATGAAAAGTTATGGAAGGTTATGACACTTGTAAATGACAATAATGGTGAAGGGTTGCGACTCTTTCAAAAAGTGGTAATTGTGAAAAGTTGTTACTCTTTTTAAGAGAAGATATAGTGAAGAGATGTAACTCTTTCTCACATTGGAAAATACATAGGAAAAAATGTTTCATTTTAGGAGGATATTCAAACGAAATCAATGTAGGGTATAATATATTATTCACAAAAGAAATAATGAAAAGTGGTGACTCAATTTTTTTTTGTTAACTCACATGTATCCCTATGACTCAGCTCAATGTCTAACCTACTTTACCTTGGTCTTACATATTACCAAGTTGGGGTTCAAGAAGAATTGAACTGAGGCAAGACTAGCCATCTAAGAATTAATGAAGAGAAAAATGAATAAGAAAAAATTAAGTGACTCTTTCAAAAGAAAAAGTTATGAAAGGTTGTGACACCGAAAAATGATAGAAACGGTGAAGGGTTTTGATTATTTTGAAGGGTAGAAATTGTGAAAGTTTGTGATGATTGCAAATGACGGACATGGTGAAGAGATGTGAGTCTCCCCCACTTTGGAAGATACCAAGGGAAGAAGGTTTCAATTTAGGACATTCAAGTGAAATAAATGTGGGATATAATATATTATTAAAAAAGGCAAAAATGAAAAGTGGTGATTCAATTTTTTTTTGTTAACTCTGAAGTATCCTCGTGACTCAATCCAATACCCTACCTACCTTACCTTGGTCTTATATATTGCCAAGTTGGTGAGTTGAGGCAGTACTAGCCCTCTAAGAATTAATGTAATAGAAAAATGAATAAGAAGAAAATAAGGAAGTGAGTCATTCAAAATGAAAAGTTATGAAAGGTTGTTACACTCACAAAGGAAAAAAATGGTGAAGATTTGTGACACTTTTGAAGAGTAGCAATTGTGAAAGGTTGTGACTCTTTCTAAGAGAAGATATGATGAAGAGATGTGACTCTCCCCCACATTGAAAGATACAAAGGGGAGAAGGTTTCATATTAGGACATTGATATGAAATGTGAGGTATAATATATTATTCAGAAATGCAACAATGAGGTATCTCTGACTCAGCCTAATGCCTAACCTGCCTTACCTTGGTCTTACATATTGCCAAGTTGGGGTTCAGAAAGGGGAGAATGAGGCAAAATTAGCTCTCTAAGAAATAATGGAAGAGAAAAAGGAATAATTTTGAAGAAAATAAAAAAGTGACTTTTTAAAAAAGAAAAAATTATGAAATATCATGATGCTCGCAAAAGAAAAAACTGGTGAAGGGTTGTGACTTTTGGGGTGGCAATTGTGAAATGTTGTAATGATTGCAAAAGACAAAAATGATGAAGATGTGTGACTCTCCCCACATTAGAAGATATAAAGGTGAGAAGGTTTTAATTTATGAGAATATTTAAGTGAAATCAATGTGGGGTATAATATATTATTCACAAATTCAACAATGAAAAATTGTGACTCAATTCTTTTTTTTGTTAACTTACAGGTATTCTCGTGACTCATATCCCAGCGCCCAAACTACCTTACCTTGGTCTTACATATTTTCAGGCTGGGGTTTAAGAAGGGGTGAGGTTAGGCAAAACTATATCTCTAAGAATTAATGGAAGAAAAGAAAGAAATAAGGAGAAAATAAGGAAGTGTCGTTCAAAAGAAAAAGTTATGAAAGATTGTGATGCTCGTAAAGGAAAACAAAAATTAAAGGGTTGTGACTCTTTCAAAGATGGTAATTGTGAAAGGTTATAATGAGTGAAAAAGGCAAACGTGATAAAGATGTGTGACTCTCCCCCATACTGGAAGATACAAATGGGAGAAGGTTTCTACTTAGGAGGACTTTCAAGTGAAATCAATGTTGGATATAATATATTAATCATAAAGGCAACAATGAAAAGTGGTGACTCAATTTATTTTTTTGTTAACTTAGAGGTATACCTATGACTCATCCCAATGCCCAACTTGTCTTATCTTGGTCTTACATATTTCCAAGTTGGGGTTCAGGAAGGGGTGAGTTAAGGCAAGACTAGCCCTCTAAGGATGCACACAATAGCCTATAAGACATGTGCATTGGGTAAGATCAGGCCTCAAAGTCAAACCTGATACAAATGGGGAGCAAACCCATGGCCCAAGCCAACTCTACTACCCATGTAGGTTGTTGCGACTCAATTATTATGAATGGTGGTGACCCTTTCACCAATAAAGTATAGGAGATTTCATTCCAAATATTTAAAGAGGACTTATCAATCATTATCCTTCTTCCATCGTCCCCCAAGAAATCAAGAAATTAATCAATTAAAAAGATCAAGCAAACAATAATCAATTTCACATAAATCATCACTTTAACATGGATCAAGAATACATAGAATTCAATAATCAAGCATCACTCTATCAAATTAACATTCATTCCAATCACCATCCGTCAACATGTAAAAATAGCATTTATTATATCGTCGCTTCTGAATCATCTAATCGATAATTACTTATTCATAACTCACAAATACCTCAAATCATCAAACTAGTTAAATCTGTCTTACAATGATATGTCTTATAGTATAGAGAATTTGAATATTATTATAAATTGGTATGAGGTTGTTGGACTTGTTACACATAATTGCATTAAGTTTTGTCATTAGTGTCACACATACAGTCGGTAAAGGAAAACAAACAGACAAGTCAGTCAAGTATAAGTATAGTAACCGAGCATAATATAAGAAGAAAGACAAGTTAACCGAGCACAAACTTGACCGAGCATCAACACCGAGCCACATGATTATCAAGGACACCAAGTATAGTTATAACCAAGTATACATGTTTACCGAACATCAATATTTTACCGAGGCAAAGATACAATATTTACTGAGCAATACATGATCGACATAAAAGTTTGGAATAACACTGAAAACAAGGCAAACGATTTTTACTGAGCTAGAAAATGGTTTACATAAATCAAGGTAAAGATTTCTTGAAGATATCATATTGATTGGTGATGACTCCTATGCAGTTTTGAATTAGGTTATTCATATGGATCATTGATCAAATATTTTTTAGATGATTCCATAACCCTAATTAGATCTAAATCGTTATGATTTAAGTATTATCAAGATGTCAGATTATATTAACAAGATTGAGAAGTAGCCGCTAGGAGGAGACATTTGAAGATCAGACAGGGTTATGATGCTAAGTTTTTTTATAGAGTATTCAAGATTATATTAGAAGTAGACCAGAGCCGACCGAGCAATATTTGAAGGAGATATCTATCATAGAAAGGTGATTACATATAAGGGCTAAGTAGATCTAATATTCAACAAAGTAAGTTGCAACATCTAGATCATTTACATTGTTACTTTTTAACAATTGTAGTAGAAAATATCTTAACATATTAGACTTAACTATCTTGTTGTAAATATCTTAACCGAGTGCACACTTAAAGGATGTTGCTAAAATCATCTAACAAGGTAGATCTTAACAGGTCTTAAATGTTACTCCTAACAGGGTAAGATCATCAAAAGTGGTAAAAAATTGTATTCCCTGATAGAAAAACTTTATTATTGCAGTAGTAAAGCTTCGTGGGTTTCATCTCCAATCTAATTTTTACCTTCTAACAAAGGTTTCTGCAATACCAAAATCTTTGTGTCAAGTGTATAAAGTTTTATGAATTCTTATTTGTTACATTAGAAGTATTTTACTTTTCAGTTATCTTCATGAATGAATGGTAATGATGAATATGACAACTGGTTAATGATGGACATTATCTTGTGGATTGAGGACAAAAGTTTTTAGGTTACTAATTCACCCCTCCCCTCTCATTAAATCACCTTTCCATAATCCTAACAATTAGTATCAGAGCATGTTATCTTGTTAAAGAAGTTTAATCACTAAAGAGGAAAGATCCATAGAGATGGAAAGGTATAAGCATGACAAGATAATTGAAAATAAAAAATTGGAGTTGCAGATTACCTTGGAACAACTTAATGATATCAAGGAAAATTTGAGAGAGTTGTTGAGAAAAAAAAATGAATTATCATTTCGACAAAATAATACTCAGTTTCAAGAAGAAGAGGTTGAGGAATTATCAGAAGGATTTGGAAGCGTGTCTGATGCATCTAAAAGCACTACAAATTGGACAAGAAACACAAATGGTGAGAATGATTGAAGTTATGAATAATACAAGACAAGTTGAACAAGAGAGAAACATGGCTATTGAAGATAAAAGACAAATGACTGAAAAATTGGAAGAAAAAAAATATGAAATATTAAGGCTGACCAAGCATCACTTTGAAATTGCAAATTAGATGGTTATCATAAGTCAAGAAGTTAACCAAGTGAATAGTGAGCTTGCTAGGAAATTGGAAGACATTGGTGAATTAATGGAAGAAAATGAAAAATTGAAAAATGAATTGAAGATGCAACAACATAATGAAATGATGAAGAAAACTAAAGAAAGCACCAAAATAATGGATGAATTCTTAATGAGTTAGAGGAGACTAGAAAATACCACTAGATTAGGGTATACCGAGCAAGGAGAATCATCAAAACAAGAAGAGAAAAGGAATGTATATGAAAATCCAAGAAAAAAGAAGCTTGCATGCTATCATTGTGGGAAACCAAGTCATACAACAAATGTTTGCAAGAGAAAAGTAAGCAAAGCTAAAGGTACTCCTAACACTATTCCTAAATTTGATGGTTATTGCTATAATTGAAATAGATATGGACATCAAGCATATGAATGTAGATCAAAGAACATCAAGTCACCTAAGAGGCACTACATGGAAAAGTATTGTAGTATTTGCAAAAAGCACGGTTGTATATCACAAGAATGAAGGACATAGGTGAAGTTAGTTTGGAAATTGAAGAGATAAAATAATACATATCAACTGAGAAGACAAGGTAAATCTTACACTTGGGATTACAACACATGGGTTAATTATACAGCTTACAGAAGGTATGGTCATACTGCTGCAAATTCTATGAGACTATACTAGAGATGAAGATCTAGAAATTGGACAAATTGTAGAATGACATGTCTAAACTATCATATGGTTGGTCGCTTAAGAAAAGACTATAGAAATTGAGCACCAAAACTAAATGAAGACATGAATGAGAATACCATTGATGGAATCAGAAGGCTGAGGAACCAAATGTGAAGAAGATCAATAGAAGATAATGGAGGAATAAGTACAACAATCATTGACACCTCATCCTTTGGATTAGGTGATTTCACCACTTCTACTTAAGTTAATCAAGTAAGTATGGGAACTAAATTTTAATCTATTATATCTTATACCAGTTCCTTATATCTATTGCATGAATACCAAATCAACATGAATTAAGATGCATTAAGTTGTTATATGTTATTTTCTTGAAGTGAGCATAGTCTGTAAAGCTAGATCGAGTAAGAATTATCAGTCGGTGAAAGTGAAAAAGGTAACTAAGTTGTGTAGTAAAGATGGTATCAACTGAACACTGGTAGTGTTAATTGAGCTGAAGCATCTAATATGAATAGAATGGAGAAAATTGAGTGATTGTTCATTGATTGAGTAGTGGTTGGTAAAGCATTTAATACACCCTACTTAAGCCAAAAATTATTTTGGGTATAAATACACGATGAATCAGTTCATTATTTGTATTGCATTTGAAGAGAGAACCAAAGCAAAATAGAGAGAAGCTTGAGCAACCAGATTCTGAGATAATACAGTGATTTGTGAGTTTCATGAAGTGATTGAAGGTTATTCAAGAAGGTTTAAAGTGTAACCGATCGACTTGAATGAAGATTTCTCAAAGCCCTAATTTATCGACAACAATGGCTTCCTCATCAAAATATATTCAATCTAAGGGTGGAAAGGAAAAGGTCACATTGATCAAGAGTACATCATATGAAGAACACAACTATAAGTTACATCCAGAAGTTGCAACACAGATTGATGAAAAAGGCACATTTTTGTTTATACCACCAAGGGTTTTACTGGTTAAATACATTAGGTCTTACATTTACTTCAAGATTAGTGAGATAGGTGATTTCAAGCTCCAATCTACCTATCAGGAATTATAAACAGATGGAAAATTGAAGGATGAACACAAGCATCTAGAGGTAGAAGGTTTGCCAAATGCACTTCATTTCCTGAAGGAGTTTAAGATCGAATGGGTCAGAATTGTACTTAGTCGAGTTCATGATGGAAAAATGTGGTTAGATGAGCCAATAAAAATCACCAAGGATATGATTCATATGGTCATAGGGTATCTAGTATGTGACAAAGAAAAATCCATAAGGCACCAACTAAAAAATGAAATCAAGAAATTGACTAGAGCAGAATGGGATGGTAGAGGAATGAAGATTAATATCATTAGTGACCTAAAGACCAAATTTGGAGCTTATATAATTGCTTATAAAATATTTCAATCAAGTAGACTGAACAACATTCCATGCACAACGCTATAGATATTACATACAAGTTTGTGAAGAAGGGTCTTCAACTTAACCTAACTAAACTTATGTTGAGGAAACTGGAGGAGAACATGAGAACTATCCAAGTTGCAAAGTCTAATACATGCAAGTTTGGATTGTTATTGGTATGTATATTTTTCTACTTGCAGAACTCATTTCCCTTGACCGGTAATGTAGAATGAGGTGTGGACAAGCCCATTATTATTCAAATCGGTAAATTCATAAATAGTTTGGACAAGAATTTTGAGCTTGTAATGGATGATTACTTTAGTAAGTTTAAGGAAAAAATTAATAAGAGAAGCAAAATCCTAGCTCAACTTGTTGAGAAATACAAAAATGATGTATGTATTTTAGTGGAGACTGACACTACATTGATTAATTGAGTTGAATCGAGAACTACATGGATTCCACTAATAGACTATGAATTTGATATTGACTAAGCCATTAGGTCAATAGATGCACTATTAGCAAAACTGAAGGACAAAGGAGATACTAGGTTTGGAACATATGAAGAAGCTAAGACAAGAATAAAAATGGACTTAATTGGAGAAAAGATAGGAAGAAAATCAAAGAAAATGATCAGAAATTTAGAAAAATGACTTGGTGATGTTGTAGAAGAAGCAGAGAAGTCAGTTGCAGAAGAAACCAAGGAGCATAAATCGGTTGGTGAAGAAGAAGAAGAAGAAACCGAGTTAGATGAAGTACATGCAAAGTCACTAAAGGTAGTAAGAGGTAAAAGAAAAAAAATTGATACAGTAACACGAGCAAGGACAAGGTCTACCACTAGTATGACTACACCTATAAGAAGAGGAGTTTTAATATTATAAGGTTTGTATCGACTAAGACATATCAGAAGAAAAGAGGTACACAAGCTTCCACCGAGGTACCTGAACCTAAGAAGAGGAGAATATTAATTATAAATAAGGATGATGTTGATTCAAAGGAAGAATAAAATAGTCAATTTAGAGTTGTAGTTAATAAAGCACCACAAATAATAGATGAAATTGTAAATGGCATAAGAGAAAGAGGAGGATTAAGTCACCCTAAAATTAAGAGATATCCAAACATGAGAAAATATGATCAAGATAAATTGGAAGAGGCTATCATTGACATGATGATTAAATTCAAGTGAGTGCTAGTTGAATTTTCACAAAGTATTCCACAAGAGTTGTATGCTAAAATTTCAGCAAGATGGACCTATGCCCTAAATATAGAGAAAAAAATGAGAGAAGGGTCCTTAATACTAGGAATGCCAAATATACCAATTCCCAAGA
The DNA here is from genome assembly GCA_027943335.1 of Chamaecyparis obtusa. Lineage (NCBI taxonomy): Eukaryota > Viridiplantae > Streptophyta > Pinopsida > Cupressales > Cupressaceae > Chamaecyparis > Chamaecyparis obtusa. The sequence continues at coordinate 263,135 of BSBK01001471.1, read as the reverse complement.
TTGAAGCTACAATGAAAAAATATGCAAATAAATTTTTGATGAAAGAAAGGGCACTTAATATACTTCAAGGTAAATTGCAGGAAGTTGATGAACATAGTACATAGATTTGGACTAGCATTCTTAGTTTAAAGGATCAAACCGAGCACACTGCATTTGTAGTTAATACTGAGCAATCTATACCGGTTAGAGGAAAAGGTGTACAAATAGATGTTGATATTGACACAACACATGAGCCTATTCACATCTCTGATACTGAGCAACCAGAAGACCAAACATATGTTGAAGATTTCTTATTTGCTACACAAATTGCAATGAAATATATTCCAAAGATGTTGAAGGAGATAGGGGAAGAAGTACTAATAGAAGGCATTATAGAAGGAAACCCTGATGGTGAAGCAAAGGATGATGAAAACATAACTTCTTCTATCGAGATCAAAGAAGAAGCCCAACCTACCGAGGTATCTAGAGCACTTATACCAGGTGACTTACCTATTCTAGTACAAGCAATTTATATAGTTGACAAGAAATAAACAAAGAATATACCACCCAAGAAAGTAGAGACTATAGTTGAAGAAATGGGTGATGAAGTAGGAAAAGACACCAAGTATTGTGGTGATTCTACAAGAGATGGAGAGAACATTGATTCCACTAATGCTGAGGTAAATAATCAAGAAGATGAAATGAAGATAAAGTAGATGATTCTACTAGAGGCACAAGGCCACAAGCCGTAGGACCTCAGACTGAGGGAATTCATATGGGGCAGCACAAGAAGGAAGAAAGCGTGTCTATCGAGAAATCAAAGATAAATCTGGAGAAAAAGGCTCTAGTTCCATATAATCAATTGGCTACATCAAGCAAGAAGGAGAAGAAGAAAAGAAAGAAACACGGAGGTAAAGGTTCGGTCACACTAGATGAAATCATAGAAATACCTACTTGTGACCCAATGACATTAGACCTTGAAGCTCTTTGAAAGTATGGAGAGCTATGCACCAAAAAAGAAACTCAGGTGAAGTTGAGGCAAGAAAGTAAGAACAAATAGGTGCTAGAAGATGTTAAAGCAATTTTGATGCAAGTTGTCCCCGGTGTCAATGTTGATGAGAATACACCTATCATTGACCAACTTGTTGTATTAACTGAGAATATCAATGCATAGACAACTGATGTAGAGAAGAAAATAGATGAAAGAGATGAGAAGAAGATATAGTACAAGGTCACCGAGAAGATCAGCCAAGTTGTGGCAATACACAAGGTAAAAAAATTTTAAACAATAACCAAAATAGAAGGTATAATTCAGAAGATCCTTACTGTTTTGTAGAAATTGTGCACTTTAGATTCATTTACTGCAGAAATAATGAAAAATTGAAGAAATTGGATGAAGGTTTAAAGAAAAGTGCACAAAGTCTAATAACCAAAACACATGCATTTAAAGTGCATTATTCAAAGGTAAAACATATTCAGAGGTTGAGACTTGATTTAAGAAAAGAAGAAGACCAAATAAGAGAACAGATGATTGAGCTACAGGTTGAGTTATTACCCTACATTGAGATGATGTAGCGGCATGTGAAGAAGGAAAAAATGTTAATTGGTACCCCTAAGTTGTCAGTTATTGATCACATTTTTAACATGTATGCATAGGTAGGCCTAGAACAAATTACATTAGAAAGTCTCAAAGAATAATGGGAAAACCTCATGGCCAACCTTCAGAAAACCCATAAGAAATTTTTTATCAGCTACAAGTACATATTTTTGGCATTATTATAAAAAAAGGGGGAAAAATATGTATATTATGTATTTTAATGAGAGAGTATATTGACAGGGGGAGTCTACAAGTTTTGGAGTTTATAAGTTTTTGAAAAGATTTTGAAGATTTTGAAAAGTGACATACATATGTTTTTTTGTCACTAATGCCAAAGGGGGAGAATGTTACACATAATTTCATTAAGTGTTATCATTAGTGTCACACATATAATTGGCAAAGGAAATAAAATAGACAAGTCGGTCAAAGTATAAGTATAGTAATCAAACAAAGCATAAGATGAAAGACAAGTTAACCGAGCATCGACACCAAGCCACATGATTACTGAGGACACGAAGTACAATTATAACCGAGTATACATGTTTATCAAACATCAATATTTTACCAAGGTAGAGATACAGTATTTACCGAGCAATACAGGATCGACATAAAAGTTTGGAATGACACTGAAAACAAGGCAAACAATTTTTACCAAGCTAGAAAATGGTTTACATAAATCGAGGTAAAGATTTCTTGGAGATATCATATTGATTGGTGATGATCCCTATGCAATTTTGAATTGGGTTATTCATATGGATTGTTGATCAAATATTTTCTAGATGATTCCATAACCCTAATTAGGTTTAAATCTTTATGATTTAAGTATTGTCAAGATGTCAGATTACATTAACAAGGATGAGAAGTAGCTGCTAGGAGGAGACATCTGAAGATCAGACGGGGTTATGATGCTAAATTTTTGATAGAGTATTCATGATTATATCAAAAGTAGACCAGAGGCTAGCAAGCAATATTTAAAGGAGATATCTATCATAGAAAGGTGATTACATATAAGGGCTAAGCAGATCTGATATTCAGCAAAGTGAGTTGCAACATCTAGATCATTTGCATTGTTACTTTCTGACAATTGTAGTAGAAAATCTCTTAATGGAGTAGACTTAACCGTCTTGTTGTAAAGCTCTTAACCGAGTGCACACTTAAATAGTGTTTCTAAAATCCTCTAACAAGGTAGATCTTAACAGGTCTTAAATGTTACTCCTAACAGGATAAGATCATCAGAAGTGATAAAAAATTGTATGCCCTAATAGACAAACTTTATTATTATAGTAGTGAAGCTTTGTGGGTTTTATCCCCACTATAGTTTTTACCTTCTAACAAGGGTTTCTGCGATAGTAAAATCTTTGTTTCAAGTCTATGAAGTTTCATGAATGCTTATTTGCTATATTAGAAGTATTTTAATTTTTCAGTTCTATTCATGAATGAATGATAATGATGAATATGACAATTAGTTAATGAAGGACATTATCTTGTGGATTGAGGAAATTTTTTTTTAGGGTTACCGATTCACCCATCCCCTCTCAGTAACTCACATTTCCATAATCCCAATAGGACTAACTTCCAACATCCCCCTACAAGATTCGTGACATGGTTTAATAGCCTCTTATGTCTTCTTTAAGTCTATTGGTTATATTGGGCATTAATAGGTCAACCTTTTTGGTGCAACAACAAATGCTAGTTGTAACAAGTGGTATAAGAGATTGGTCATAAGTTCAAATCCCCTCAGGTGATGTTGACGGGGTATTGTTTGACTAACCTCCAACATCCCCCTTTGGGATTCGTCACATGGTTTAACATCCTCCTATATCTTCTATAAGTCTAGTGGTTGTATCATGCATTAACAAGTCAATCTTTTGGTGCAACGACAACTGCTAGTTATAACATAAGTATTAGTTCTTATAATAAATAGCATAGTGGGCCTTATTTATGATTTCTTGCTTATGAATAATGGTCATATTTATGATTTATTTCTTATAAAAATGTGTATGAATATGATATTATTATGTCAACCTTTATTCAGAGAAAACATGCAATAATGTGTGACTCTTACCATAGTCAATCATTGTAGGGGCAATAAGGGAATACAAGGAGGGAGAAATTTTTGTGAGGCCTTCTTCTACGCATGAGGCCAATGGGGTGCAAGGATGTCCTACCCCTGGGATTAGAAAGGAAGGATGCTCTGAACACCCTATTGTAGTTTCCTCAAACTCTTACATTGGTTGTCCATTATGGTAAGGAGCTCTAATCATAGGAGGGAGGATAGGCGTGATGTTTAGGGAACCCTAGCAATGCCATTGACATGTCTGGTTCATTACTTTAGTGGGATCATGATGAGTTACTTCTCAACTCTGGACATAATATTTTTATATTAGAGTGGAGCAACAAAATCTTGATGGAGATTTGCACAACGTTGGAAACTTATCCAGCTACATTCAAAGACTCTATCACCTTGCATCCAAGAGAGTTAAGGAGATAGTAGAGGTAGTACTTACAGTCATGGTGAAACATAGAGCTTTCAACAAGTGTTCATTTTGGTCTCCATAATTGGCTTGCAATCTTGGTACCTTCTTTCAAAGAACAACCAATTTTGATGTACGATTGCTTGAGGGGAACCAATCTTTGGGTCAGGAGGATTGTAATGTCCCCAAGTTTTCAAAAGTGACTTAATTAAATTAATTAATTAAGTTGCCCAAAAATTAATTTTATATCCTAAGGATGACTTCAATTAATTAATTTAGTTGTAAAACACAGTGGAAATAATAAATTAATAAAGTAAGTCACTTTATTTATTCAACCTAACCTTCTAGATGTTTCTTGGATCTCTTTGTAGGGCGGTTGGCTAGGTGAAGTAAATCATCATCAAATATTTGGAATTTCATTGTTACTTTTGCTGAAGGCATGCAAGTTGAAGGAGTGTGCAATTTCAGTGGTAAGACTCACCCTAGTCTCTGATTGGAAATATCATTTCAGATATTCCACTTTGTACCTATTGGAGATTATACAAATTTGTGAAGTATTCATTCGAAGACAAATTTGTGAAAATAATATATTCACAGGTCTGTGGTCATTTATATCTTGAGATTCCTGACTTGGGAAAATATAAGTTTATTTTGAAAAGTAATATTATTGTAGCTGGCCTTTGTAGTTCATGTGATCTTTGGATATTTTGATATATATCTTATGCTTTATATGTTGTGATTTATGAGATATTATTTCTAATATTATTATTGAGAGTTTAAGTGCAAAGACAAGAAAATATTGTGCAACAGCTCAATATATCATAATGGGCTAGATTAATATTTATATAGCTGGAAGATAAATATTTTGATGGTACGATATTACCTAATGGATTTAATATGACTGGGCAGTATATTAAGTCAATGGTTAATTGAGAATGTTGGGCATAGTATTTTGTGTTGGACCCAACATCTACAAATCAAAGGTTATAACAGGATTAAGGGATGACATCAAATATTCATGTTTCTAACATTAGAAAGAAAAAATTCAAAGATAAATATTTGCATCAGCTTTAATTAAGTATGGGGAAGATAAAATTGTGATTTCTTTATCAATACAACAGTAGTATTGGGTGACGATGTTTGTTGGTCGTATCTCAATATTGGCATGGACATTCATGTGTCATGAGCTCCTATTGAGGGGTCCACTTACATATTTTCTGGTCACCAAGATAATAGTGTATGCGTAGTGTAGATTCAACAATATTGACATTTTGGTTTTTCCTATGATGGTTATTCCCATCGTGTGTAATTTTCTACCTTAGGGCCTTGAAGAAATCCTTGCCAAGGCATAAAGAGTCCCTTTGTTGTGCAAAATATTAGGCATTTTCTTGGTGTCTACTACCATATTGTGACTTCATTCTTGTCATTAATAGGAGGAGGTTGATTATTCTATCACTCTAATGTTTGGAGGTAAATATTTATAATGTTTGTGGAAAATTTGTATTGGCAATTTGATATTGGTAGCATTGAATCTCATCTCAGCAAGTATAAAAGAACAAAATATGGTTGTGGATTTCTTTGATATCAACGGGTAACTTATTGCCACAAGATACTCAGAATTGGCATGAATGGTGGGTGGACTTTGCTTGTGTTGTTGGATGTGGCAGCCAAGGGCCTTTATAGATTGTTTTTAAACCAAACAAAACTATATGTAGAGATTCTTCATGGCCAACTAAGTGTATCTCCTTATGCAATTGCTTCTATAGTCAGATTGTAGCACAGGTGATCGAAGAGTCAATATTTTGTAATTCTTTGGTGTTGAGTGAACTCATATACTAAGGAACAAACATCTGCACTCATATGACCTATAGCAAGGGATTCATAAGCATATAAGTTCTAATTGTGAACAACACTTTTCAAGTAGTCTGAGAAGAACTACGACCAACAACTCTTATTTGGTAAAGGGAAGAGTTAGAGGAGATTGTGGTTGCTACCATACCTTTCCAAGTGTTGTTATGATTTCAAAGAGATAGATAAATACTTGCTCTTGTTATTCTATTAACTAATTAAGGAGTGCTTTTAGTCTCAGTATGAATGTGTGGTAGGATATAGTTATTATCATTTAGTCAATGTTTGTTTTTTAAACATCAAGTCAATCTATTTCCCCTGCATCCCTGAAATGAAACATTTTAAACTATCAAGTAAGCCACTTTGAAAACATTACTCATGGAAAATATTAGAAAATTATTGGTTCAAATCAGTCAAGGATATCTCAAACTTTTAGAATAAAATAAGTCATGACATACTCAAATTTATTTCAAAACCTGATACTCACAAATATAATAAAATTAAGAGCATACCGCCCCCTATATAGGTTAAGTCATTTTATATTCTTTAGTAATGCCTTAACAACAATACACCAATACAAAAGTCAAGTTATACACTCCTATGATATCTCTCTCTTGTCTAAGACCTTGATACAACATCAAATCCAAAGTTTTATTTGAAGTGTATTGCTTCCAACATTGGTAAACATATCCAGGACATTCCACCTTAGATTGCCTCCACAAAAAGGTCAACAAGAAACCACAAAAAAAGGATATAATTTGATAAGTTAAACAGTTTGCATTGCTATGCTCAATTTTATAGAATCTATCAAACAAGAGAATGATTTAGTAATAATACTAACTACAATGATTCCTAGCATTAATCCATAAATATATTCCACTGTAAGGAATTTATGCCAACTACTAATGTAATAACTCCCTAATATATGCCAACTAATAATGTAATAACTCCCTAATATCAATGCCCATAAACAAAATCAGATATCATGAAGCTCGCCATATGATATTTGTCCATCATAAATGTTAATAAAACTATACGAACTCTAATGCACACTAATAACAAGGTGCAAGATGGAGATTTTAAAATAATCTTCAGTGGTTATCAACTATCTCTAACGAGTTGATTGTATCTAAAAGTGCAAGAAAGACTACCTTGATAATATCCTCCCTTAGAATATGGAGAAACTGCATTCCGAAAAATGAAGAGAAAGTCATTTTAATTGCAATAGTATAGCATTTAATTGTGAGTCTGTAAGCTCATTATGATAAGTAATCCCTAAAGAAATGTATGGGTTGTCAATGATAACACTCTGTATTTAAAAGAGAGCTTATTTACATATATTAAAAGAGCATCTATTTATGTAACATTCATCACTTTTATTAAAAAGGAGAAACATGTTCCTATGACATTTTCCTTTTGAAACTTTTGATGCCTTGTAGCCACAAAAAAACTTGTTGCTCTTCTAAATGCAGTTGTTGTAATGAAAAAAGGAATGAGGAGAAAAAATTGCTTTGTGGGGAACTCATCATATTCCCACACCAATGTGGGATACATATTTCTCAAGTAGAAGGTAAATATAAAGGAAGGAGATAGTTGGCTATAGCTATGCAGGTAGATGTTCAAGTAAATGATCATAAGTTCAAAAACATTGAATATAAACCATAGATGATCGTGCAAGCTATTGAACAAGGTTTCGTACACATCCAACTGCCAAGTAATTTTGGGCATCCAAAGGCATAAGCAATTATCTAGTCAACGAAAAATAGAAAATTGTCTTAAATGGAAAGTGGGTGGGTCTCCAACCTACTTACTTTTAAGCAATTTTTTTCTACAACATAAATTTGAAATAAATTCAGATGCTACTATCATGAAGAAATGGAAAGAACATTTTATTCTAACATCACAGTTATAAAATATTCTTTGTCCTTGTCATGTATTGCAAACATTGAACGTTTGACTGTCACTTATGTAACTCCCAAGCATATTCTCCTTCTAGAGAATAAGAAATTGAATAAGTAAATAAATCACAAGCGAGGTTAATCTATTGTTAAAGATCTACTTCTAAGCTCTCTTAACCTACTTTGGCCTCTCCAAGGACCTTCCTATAATTCCCTTCTCTACTTTTATGTTTTTTATTTTGATTAATGATGAAATAGGTTTTGAAGGGACCTGAAACCCTTTACAAAAAGGTCACAAAATATATTCCATGAAATCCCACAACAAGGAATGGATCAAGACAAAGACTAGGGTTTTACCAGAAGGCTGCCACAACCTGAGACAAATGTAACATGAAAAACCAACATGCAACCCAAAAATAAAAGAACTAGAGAAAACTCTAGCCTCAACACCCACAACCAGAAACCTTTAAGATTTACCTTTATCCCTTCCCTTGTAAGAATGCAGGGTCATATCAAAAGAGGGTGAAGATATCTTAGATTTTTGTTCTTTCACTGTATTCCAACCCTCTTCCACCATAATAGCATCAAGTTGCAAAGCCAATGAATATAGCGCTAGATTCCCAACACCCAGAGAGGGAAGACTAGCAACACCCACAAAAGGATAAGAGATAGGGCCAACAACATCCTGAGAGACATGGATAGAAAGAATAAGAGAAATAGCTCCAAAAAATCTCTCAATAGTTAAAGTATAATCCCTAGCAAGAGCCCTATCATGGGAAACCAAATTCTAAGACACAAAAAGTGCAAAACCAACAACACCAACCATCCCAATACCAACCTAAGATACAATGGGAGGGGGAAAAGAATGAGGACCAACCTCCACCATTACACCAATAAAATTAGGAGAGACAACAAGAGGAGAAACCTCCTCAACAACCCCCCAACCAAAACTAGAGTAGCCAACGAAGAATCCACAAGATGATGAGAATCCATCGCAACCACCAGTGAGAAAATCCTTTGAGTTTCAGATTACTTCACAACCTTGTAATATTGTACAAAAGCACCTTTCCACCATGAGGCAGATAATTTTTTTTTTCTCTAGACCACATTGTGTAGAAGCATGACTAGACTTGAAACATCTTCTACACCTAAAAGGAATCCCTTAATAGTCCAAAAGTTGAACCCAATGACCCTTCAAAGATTTGATTAAGATTTTAGTTGGTAAACCCTTAGACACGTCCATATTGACCAGGATAAGGGAAAAGTAGAATGATTAATATCCTATGATTCAACATCAACCATCAGGAAATCCCCAAGAGCATCTCCCTCTATCTCCAAAAGAGAGTCCACCCAAAAATGGAGGGGGGGATAAGGAAGACAAACCCATATAAGAATCTTATTGAACATTTTAGAGGACAAATTAAAATCAACATGCCAAGGTTTCATCTAATAAGAAAGAATCTATCTCCCAACTAAAGAATTTATGTCCTTAGCATTGTCGAATTTAGCAATAAAAAAACCCCTTGCCATAGGGAAAATATGTATCATACCATAGATGAGAGGCTCCCAATGTTGAGAGATCTAATCATGCAATTGAGGGAGACTAGGCCATAATCCCCTAAACCAATAGATCACAACATGAGAGGAGAAAAAAAAACATTATGGTCTATTTCTCCCTTTTTCTTTGCATCCAAATCAATAGCAATACCCTTAGAAACAGGGAAAACCCTAACATTAATTGAATGACTGATCCCTTCATGAACTTTCTTTGTACCTAGAGAAGCACCAAAAGAAACCTTGGTTGCAACACGCTCATCCAAAAGCCCAGAAAGAGGGGAAGATGTCTCACATTGGGTATTCTTCACACTCAAAACCAAAGATGGAACAATAGAATTAGAATAATTTATGTATTCCAACACAAGAGATCGTGAGTCTTACACAGAAGGAGGAATAGAAGCATCAAGTCCCACACCATGAGCACTATTACTACCACTAAAATCTATGGATGAGAATCCACCACTAGTAGGTAGAGAACCATAGGCCCTAGACCCACATCAGAAGTAGGAGCCTTGGTAGTAGAAGAATCTCTAGCCACGTCAGAAGTAGGAGTAGATAAATCCCTAGCCGCATTGGGAGCAAGAGGTTTAGAAGAAACAACCATAGAGATTGGAGGATCCTTTGAGTTTGAATTCATGATTTGAGTAGGAGAGGGAGCCATTGGAAAAATGCATTTTTGTTACTGATCATATTCTCTTCTTTTATGTTATATGCAAGGTATAATATATATTATTCCTTTCTTCTAGGAATTTCTTGAATTTATTCACCTGTAATTACAAGTTTCCAGCTCCTTATATTACCTTTCAATATATCATGGCCTTAATTGGAAATTAAAGATGGTGTAAGGTTAACCCTCTTTCATTTTATGCTTTCCATATTTGAACTTTTGACTTACATTCTTACATTCTAGGTTCATGCAAAAAGATTCTCTTAGACATCAATTTTTTTGGTTTTGTGCTCATAGAAAATCTTTAAGTGTGATATTTTAAGGAAGACTAATATATGAAATTCAGTTTAAGAAGTTATACTCTACAATTCTTGTCTTGAAGTAATCATATTGTGTTCACATTTCTTAGTATTAAAATGTATTTATTTGTATATGACCATGTAAAATATATAGATATATACATGTGGAAACTAACACTTCTATGTGTAATATAATTAATATGCTAGAAAAATTATTGTATCTTAATTCTTGAGTTAATTTCAAGGCCCTTTGGGCACTATTAGAACTTAATCTATGTTAATCCACAAACATAACATGCAAAACTAGTGAAAAATGTACTTGGGATCAGGTGGTTGGCTTAATAACCTTGTTAATTTGAATGCCATGATGTTGGTTTTATATCTATTATGGTGCCTTCTAGTAATGTTCTATGAAGATCACCTACATAGACACCTCCCCCTTTGCCTTAAATTCATTCAAATTAAGAATCTTAAAGAATTTTAATCAATGTTATAATTGATCCACGATTAGTGATTTCAACATACACTAAGTATAAGAACTACACATTTTCAATTGGAAATAAACCTTATACATTTGTAAGTACAAATAACTTCTAGAACATCAAAGATGAATAAGTTTAAATTCCAATTAGTCCACAAGTAAAAAATAACCAATTCAATATTTAAGACGATAATAGATCCGAAAAAATGCAACATGATAAATTAAAGCTACTTTATTCTCCTTACCCATTCTGAGACATGAGTATGAACAATTAAAAGTGGCTAGTCTCTAAGAGTTTTAGAACCAAATCATAACCCAATTTGAATCAGAAGACCATAATACAATATCGAATATAAGACTTGAATAAGTTATGCTTTTAAATTTTAAACCCATATTTTTTTGCTCTAGTAAACCATAAAACATGAAAAATAAAATAATATCCTCTCATTCCCTACAAACACAAAGAGCAACATTTCTAGTAATATATGCAACAAACCATCAACCAAATTTATGCTTAAGAAAAAAAGTCAGAAAAAATACCTTCATCAAATTCTCAATAATCAACATGTTGTTCACAACAATCAAGAGCACAACACAAAGATTGAATAATCTTGCATGGCTCTGCAATATCAAGAAAATAACAACAATAAGGTGGAGGAAACAAAAAATATAGAATTTCATAAATATAACTGCTAAATAACCATTATATTGGGGACAAGAATGTTATATCAGATCATACATATAAGTCCACAAAACAGATTATAGAACATAGTAAATACTATATTATTACTTACAATACTATGTCATATACTGCTTAAGCCTTGAAACAACCATCTCTAACACAATTTACCATAGTTCAATAATTGAAGCGAAAAGAACAGGATTGAGTCCAATGGCAGAAAATCAGTCTAATGTCATCACCAATGGTAGACATGAAATAAAAGGACAACTGTAATCCCAATATTAATATAAAATTACAAATACAAATATAGAATTCAATGAAGTTAAATCAAGATAAAAATATTAGACCATATGCCACATTTGGATGAACTTGCATGCACCTTGTCATTAGACACTAATAGGAACACCATAAAACTAAATCTATGGTCCCGAAGTTATGTTCTCATCATGCACCCACAACCTAATCCATAAGTTAGTGTTTTAGAAGTTAAATGAAATTGTCTAACCAAAATATCAGTTTCAACATCGTAGAGATTAAAAAAATAGGTGTCTAATTAATGTAGAAGGAATATCACAACATGGAGTTGAAAGCATGGAAAACTACAAATTATATGTGCATGTAGTTTTGGTGTTATGATCTTAGGATCATAATGGCTAGAGATAGTACAACATTTCACTGAGAATCTAAAATAAATGTTCAAGAGCACTCTAAATAGGGTGAATGAACAAAATTCTCAAAATTCAAACCACTTCAAGTTGTGGTGATATCCAATCATCAAGAACTATAGGCGATTGACTATAAATGATGATTAATGGAGTAACAAAACATTTTGATAAACTTGTCATATTTAACTTTTTAAGAGGTGGAAATTGATCAGGGAATCAAATATTTGTAGCATTTATTATACAAGATTCTCAAAAGGGTAGGATCCATTTGGATATGTTAAACCAAACTTCCATTAATCTCTTTTGTTTAGATACAATATCTCACATATGACACGTAGTTAAATGTTATATTCTTCATTATCTTTTACTCTTATCAACTGAAGGATGAATTTCTTCCCCAACAGTTCACCCTTGCTACTCATATCGACGCAATAAACTGTAATGTCCCAAACTTGGGAAACCCTAATTTGTACCCTATTTTCTTAGATTGCAAGGGACTTTTTTCTATCGACTCCTTTAATTTGCTACTATCCTTTGTATTAATGATTACTGAACTAGTTTCCAATCCAATTTAATTTCTTGAGGGTCAACAAATGGTTATGCCAAATGTTTGGTAAATCAACCACTAAGTTTTATGATAAATTTAATTGATTAATTACTCCTTAAGAGAGAGATGATGATGTTACCGATTTTTTTTTTTTTTAAAAAGAGAGATGATGGTGTCTTATAAAATGAATACTTCAAGTAATGGATGTAAATGGATATATATAAAACTATTTATTCTATATCTCCAAATTTATAATATTCTGGGAATGACACTTTGGATTGTTGAGCTAATAACCTCTATAGAAGTTTTATTATAGTTGTGATTCTATATATGAATCTTATTATAAATATAGTTTGCAAGATGTAATAATTGTTCCATTTGATCCCTATAAATCTTATTCTTGTAATGATCCAATAATTTTTCCCTTTCTTAATGCTAGTCCTGGATCATTGTATGATCTTCTTCTAATCAGTGATGATTGCTATTACTGGTCTTATTTACTTATGTTGCTAATATCTCTACTAAATGTATGTTTTCTTTGTTGTGGTGCTCTAATGTTTTCTATCTTTCTCTTTCTTTTCTCCTATTTGATGATTGATAATTCTCCCTTCATCACAGTCAATGCCTTTTTCAGACTGCCCCCCTCTCAAGGAAAGTTATTTGTTTATTATACGTGGGAGCTTGAAACAACATCTCTACTTTCCAACGCTCACCCCTCCATTATGATCACATCTCTCAAGTTGTGTCCATATTCACATTTTCTTACCCTTAGTCTATGCTTTATAATAAACTTTAGTTTACTTAATCGCTCTTCCTACAGAATGAGTGGCATCAACAACTCATCTTGATTTAAGAGGCATCATACATTATGCAAAATCATTAATTTAGTTTTAATCTTTCATTATTATTAATAATATTGATTGATATATAGATTAATGAAATTACTTATATTAATAATTGATTAACACATTTATTTATTTAGTAAGGTTATTATTTTTATTTTATTTAATTATTTAATTATTATATCTATTATTTATTTATATTATTTATTTATTTGTTTCAATATTATTATCTATTTATAGTATAGTTATATTATATTATTTATCTATTTTTATATGTTAATATTATTATTTATTAATTTTAAGTTCTCTTTCATTATTATTCTTTATTTAATAAAATTTAATTATTTAACTATTATTTATTATTAAATCCTATTTCAAAATGGCGACATCACAATTAGGGTCTTAAATGGGGGAGATAACATCATTGTCGCTCTATCATATTACTATCTAGTCTTTGCTACTCATATCGTTGAAAAATAACCCTATCGTATGGCTATCTAGCATAACATAATTTGCTACCCATAATGGCATACCATTAGTTATTACTATCTTATAATTATATCTTTCATCTAGCATGGTTGTTTGCAACTTGCATGTTGGTTGTGATCTTGCAAATATCATTTCTTTTCCCTAGGAACTATGCAATTCAGGAACAATGCAAAGTGTTGGGTGCATTAAGGCCTTATTACATGTTGACCCAAATTTTTATTTTTCTTTGTCTTCATGTGCTCTTTTTCAAATGTGAAGACCTCAATCCTAATGAAATACTGCTATGTAGTCATATATCAAAAGCCTTTCAACGCTTATGGGTTTTGACACTAAACAATCAAATCTCCTCATCTCTACTTGCTTGTCTTGATGTTGTGGATATCATGTATCACCTGTTGTGGGGTGACATTCCATGGAGACATTTAGCTATGTTGACATGCCACAATACCTCTTTTCTCCTTATAATGCATCATTTTCCCCTCTATGAAATACATTCCATTCTCAGGGGGGCTATTATATCTTGTCATCTATATCATAGGTTTTTTTGAAAATTTAAGAAATTTTAATCTATTGTATCTACCTTCATGGGGGCCAATTGAGATATTTATAATCTTTCACCCTATCATATGGTCATCTAGTTTTACTACCTATACATGCATACCATCTAGCATTATTGCCCATACTAGCGCTATCAAAATCTCTCTCCCTATCATACGACTACTTAGCTTTTCCTACTCGTACCAACATGATCAAATTTGGCTTGTCATATGACCATCTAGCCTTGCTACTCATATTGGTGCAATCAAAGTTGCACTATCATACGACTATCTAGCCTTTGGTACTCATATCAGCACAATCAAAGTCACCCTATCATACGAGTATCTAGCCTTTGCTACTCATATCATCGAAATCAATATCGCCCTATCCTATGGCTATCTAGCATAACCCAATTTTCTACCCATACCAATGTACTATTAGTGATCACTATCTTATCATCATATCTTTCATCTAGCATGCTCATCTAAAAATTACATGCTAGATGTGATCTTGTGAATATCATGTATTTTCCCTAGGGGAAACTCCATGTGGAGAAAATCTAAAATACACCTAGTGTAATTATTCATTGCATAAAACGTCTAACTTAGATGAAAATCTAAATTTCACGCAAGCCTCCGCATCATTCCATCTCCCTTGCCACTTTCCCTATTAGAATTCTTGACCACATGGATTGTTTGGCTCATGTCGTGTGTGCGCTACAAATATGTCTGCATAACGTGCACTTATCCCACAAATCTGCAAACATGAAAGTGTTGTTTCTATAGTGTAACACCTCTTTCCACAACCCACTAACATCAGAAATCATTCAACCTCCTTAAAAATTCAAGAATTGGCTTCATTAGTCTCTTCTTTTATTTTGATCTCTCTTCTTGGTGATTCAAACTTCTTCTTGGCTCTTGGAAATCGTCTCCATCATTTTTGGATGCCTTTCATAGCTCTTGAGCACTCTCACATTGGAATTCCACCACCTTCATCACTCTCCAGCTCAACCTTACCTTCATCCCGTCAAACATTGGATTTGTGGCTTCAAAGAGGAGTTCTCTCACACTCACCTAATCTCATTTTGTTTAGCATATCATAATATCTTGATCATTTCCTATTTATCTATTGTCAACTATCATTTGTTGATTATCCATAAATTATTTGTCTATCTTGGCTATATGTGGATGTGGAAACACCAAAGCAGGGGTATAACTATGGAAGACCTCTTAATCAGGCACCCCTAACATTTTTCATTTTTCTCATATGTAGGTTTCAAGGGAGGAAGGAGCAAGAGATCTGTGGATTCTTCTACCTCTAGGCTGTAAGCTTTCTCTCTCACTCTTCTATTATTTTGTGTCTAGAATAGTTTCTCATAGTTCATTCATACTTTCTCTTTCTCGTAGTTAGTCTAGATTTAATTTATGTTGGGTTATTTATTAGTCTTGCACCTTTCTGTCTTGGTCTCTATGCCTTGTCTATGCAAGATGTGTCCAGTTGAGCAGGTGTCCTGCACTATAGTCCTAGACTCCCACAAGCATCTGGGACAGTGAGCTCATGAAGCCAACCAATTGGCTTTAACAATATGCTTTCTTGATTTTAGTTGTCAGATTATAAATATCTATTAGTATCATAATGTTATTTCAGTTTCTTTAATTTACCTTAAGTTTCAAGTTCTAGTAAATCAATTGATCCTCTTGATCACCCTAGCTCACTAGAGCACTAGCTCAGTGAGGTGGTGCAAGAGCCGATTCATCCCTTGAGATTTTATCAATCTCAAGGAAGGCAAATTCCCTTGTCCACACTATTGTACGAGCAAGTAGGTGGGTTCTATTGGCCTCTAACCTGGTAGTTGACTACCCTAATTTGAGGGACGATTTTGTTAGTTAATTTCTTAGTTACTACCAACATTTGAGGGATATATTGCCTCTAATTGAGGTGTCTTGGGAAAGGACCACTTGAATGATATTGTGAGCTAGGAAGAGATGGGATACACTTGAAATATGAGAAAAAGAAACATTTCCTATTCATGGACTAGACACCATGTTTTAATTATTATTTTTTAAAATTAGTTGAATAGAGTAATTTTAGGTTTATTTATACAAAATATAATTGTATAAAATATATGTATATGATTTAATTGAGCCGATAAGGCTATTCCATCGGGAAGATGGACATAGAGCAGCTGTCAGAGTGGCACTGCCCGTGGCAGATTACTGTGGCTCCCAAGACAGCCAAGAAGACGTTGCTCCCTTGTTTTGTTTGCAAAATAATGAGGTTATAGCGGAGCATTATATTATCGAGGCTGCATTAAATTCTTGATGGTTTCTGGATGACGAATCAGGTTTATTAGCACATAGGTTTATTAACACATAGGTTTATTAGAGACAATATTAACTGCACTTCTTTCTAATATAAATTCTCATATAGCCTTGTAAAAAATTCTAATTTTGGTAACCAAATCATGGAGTCTAATATGGGAAATGGCTTCTCTGGTATAGGTAATGGCTGATACAACCCTGTATTCTGCTTCACTCCTTTCGCCATCTGACATACTCTGCAACTCTGTACAAACTTCTTCACATCTTGCTGCAACTGTGGCCAATAATAATTCTCGCTAACCAAACCAACGGTTTTGTCACGACCAAAATGTCCAGCCAATCCTCCACTATGCTTCTCCTTGATGAGATTCTCCCTCATAGAACTTCGTGGAATGCACAACTGACTCCCTCTGAATAGCATATCATCCTGGATGATGAAATCCAACCAATTCGTCCTGTCTAGAGTAACAGGTTCTATACAAGCTTTCCAAGCTTCACCAAAATCAGGATCCTTTGGATATAAATTCTTGAGTTCCTTGAACCCAACCACTTCAATCTGCATTTCTGTCAGCAATAGTTGCCTTCTGCTAAGAGCATCTGCAACTCTATTAGACTTTCCACTCCTGTGTTTCAAAACAAATGTATAACTCTGCAAAAACTCAACCCATTTCAAATGCCTTTGATTCAATTTTCCTTGACTATTCAAATATTGCAAAGCTTGATGATCAGTATACAAAACAAACTCCTTAGGAAGCAGATAATGTCTCCACTTCTTTAATCCCTGAACTATAGCATAAAATTCCTGATCATAAACAGAATATTTCCTCTTGGCATCATTTAACTTCTCACTGAAATAAGCAATAGGCTTACCTTCTTGGCTCATAACAGCTCCTATTGCAGTACCACTAGCATCACAATCTACTTGAAACACCTTATTAAAATCTGGAAGTGCTAAAATAGGTTGTTCTGTAACTTTTTGTTTCAACAATTGAAAACTCTTTTCTGCCCCATTAGTCCACTTAAACACTTTTCTATCCCCTCTCATTGTTTCAGTCAAGGGTCCACAAATACTGTTAAAATTTTTGATAAACTTTCTATAAAAGCTAGCTAGACCGTGAAAAGATCTTACCTCAGTAGCACTCCTTGGAGTAGGCCATTCAAGGATAGCCTGTACCTTCTCTGGGTCCATTTTTAGACCTTCTCCTGAAACTACAAACCCCAAATACACCAACTCTTTCTTCACAAAACTGCACTTCTTCAAATTAATCAACAATTTCTCTTCTCTCAGCTTCTCAAATACCATACGAATATGCATCATATGCTCATCCAATGTCTTACTAAAGATCAAAATATCATCTAGGTAAACAATGACAAACTTACCCAGAAATTCTTTCAGAACCTCGTTCATGAGCCGCATGAAAGTGCTCGACGCATTGGTTAGCCCAAAAGGCATGACTAACCACTCATATAGTCCTTTCTTTGTCTTGAAGGTAGTCTTCCATTCATCTCCTTCTCTGATCCGAATCTGATGATATCCACTCTTCAGATCTATCTTTGAGAAATACACAGCTCCACTCAAACAGTCCATAATATCATCCATTCGTGGCAATGGAAATCTATACTTGATTGTGATCTTGTTTATTGCCCTAAAATCTGTACACATCCTCCATTCTCTATTCTTCTTTGGTGCTAATACCGCTGGTACAGCACAGGGACTCAGACTCTCACGGATCAATCCTTTCTGTAACAGTTCATGTACTTGTCTGTTCAACTCCTCACTTTCTGCAGGTGTCATTCTGTGTGCTGCCTTATTCGGCAAACTCGCTCCTGGGATCAAGTCCATCTGATGACTGATCTTCTTGACTGGTGGTAATCCATCAGGCACGTTATCGGATACAATATCCTGAAACTCATTCAACAAATCTGCAACTTCTACAGGAACATCTTCTACTTCCTCTTTACCAGATTTTGGAATTAAAGCAAAACATACATGCTCATGCCTCATACCATCTAGGAAATTTCTTCCATCAACAAAAGTTATCCTTGCATTACCACATACCTTTTCTTCAGTCTCCTTCAATGGTTTTAGCTTATGTCGCACTCCATCCTTTGTCAGGGAATAGATATTCGCACGACTATCATGTACAGCACATCTGTCAAACTGCCATGGTCTACCCAACAACATATGACATGCATCTATAGATATGATATCACACAATACCTCATCTTGGTATCTGCCAATCTTGAACTTCACCGGGCATTGTTCATTGACCATGACCTTGTGGTCATCCTGTACCCAGGCAATCCGATATGGATGTGGGTGTTTCTGTCTCTTGAGCTTCAACTTTGTCACCATCTCTTCTGACACCAAATTGTCAGTGCTTCCACTATCAATAATCACATCACAACATTTACCTTCACACTTGCACCTGGTGCGAAACAAGCTCCTCCTTTGCTCAGGTTCATTCTCACCACTCAACAGGACTCTTCTGTTAATCAATGTTTCTCCTCTTTCAGCATCTTCAGAATTTGATGATCTGGCATCTTCATCTACATGTGCAACTCTGGCCTGGCCTTCATTTCTCCTGTCTATTCTGTCTTGGTGCTGAGGACATTCAAATGCCCTATGACCTTCTTCTCCAGAGTGAAAACATGTTCCACGGAAGCCACCTCTTCCAGATCCTTGTCCTCTTCCTCTTCCTCTCTGATCTCTATTATTCTGATCCTGAAAGCGATTGGAATTATTTTCTCGCTGATTTTGACTGCTACTCGCCTCATCCTTTTTTTTCGGATCTTCATTTCGGTCACCATATGACCGTCAACTAGATCATCCACTGCGACCTCTTCCATTTTGTCTGCTCTCGAACTTCTTGTTCAGCTTTTCCTCTACTTTTAGGGCAAATTGGTATGCCTCCTCAATACTGTTCATTCGAACCAGATTCAACTCCTCCTGAATGCTTGGCCTTAACCCATTAAGGTATCGGGCAACTTTCTCCTTATCAGCTTCTGCATGGCCTGTTCTGATGAGAAGTCGGTAGAACTCCTCTGTATACTCCTGAACAGATCTTCCTGCTTGCTTCAAACTCTGCATTTTCTTCAGTAGGTCAAGCTCATAATCAACAAAAATAAACTGTCGCTTTAATTTATCCATCATCCGATCCCATCTCGTGATTTTCTCCTTTCCCCTTCTATTTCGCTCCAACTGAATCTCTTGCCACCATATCTTCGCATGGCCTTTCAGTCTGGCCTTCGCAAATTTGACCCTATCAGGATCCTCAACATCTTCATACTCAAAATATTCTTCACATTCATTGATCCAGTCGATCAATTCCTCTGTGTTAAGATTTCCAGAAAATGTAGGAACCTCAATCTTAGGTCTTTTCCCAATCTTGGAAATCGCCCGAAAAAGTCTTTCTTCCTCCTGGTTCACAATTTCAATTTCTCCTTCTTGATATTCTTCTTCGGCTTCATCCTCGCTTTCATCTCTGACATTAAGATTCATTCCTCTGCGAATCTCTTCTTGCAATGCTCGCACTTGTCTCTGCAGCTCTCTAACCTCAGGTGTCACAGCACCAAGTCTTCCGCCACGTTCTCTTCGTGGAGGCATTTTCGCGATGCGCGCTGAAACCCTAACCACGGTCCTGGTGCAAACTGCCTCACAGTCGGCGATCTGTTTATACACTCAAGAACTCTTGCTCTGATACCACTTAATGAAGGGTGCTCGCCTTAATACCACAAACACATAACAGAAATAGAGAAACAACAACAATATGCAAGAACAGAAAATTGGCTTCTTATTATCTCCACAAATGTGGAATTACAAACTTTCAGAATTACAATATGCAAAGCCACATGGGCATTCCCTTACAATATTCTGTAGGACAAAGCCTCGAATCAATACCCATATCTACTACCCAGAACTATTCTGAACTGCCTAAGACAATAATACAGCCTTCCCTATATAGGCAATTTTCACCGCCCGAGAAGGTTCCAGAAATTTAGCCCTAAGGGCCGACCAAACTTAGAATTATTTTATTTTTCAATTTATTACATCAAAGTCGGCTCAAAATAACTTTTGAAACCCGAACAGAAATTTTGAAGGAAAATTATTTTCTGCCATTTCAGGTGACCCGACTTCCGAAGATCATAATTCATCACCAGTTGACCCGATTGACTATTATAACCCCATTTCGAAAATACCACGAAGCGCTCTACAGGCTTGACCGGCGCAAGCGCCTGTCACCCAAATTTTCGACCTCATCCGGGGCCTCTAAAGCCTTCAAAACTGAGTTCAAAGTTTCTGTACCCTGCTGCCAATACCAAAAATCTTCAATATCTTCCAATATACACTTGATCTGGCAATGAAACTTTGCTGGCAGACTTATATGACCAAAATCAACCTCCAAGAAAGAAATCAGATCATTCTGAGCACAGATGAAAATTATCAAAAATAGTAACTTTCCATAAATAGCAGCTCTGCACAAAATAGCCCTTATTGAAAATAAAAGAAACAGAAATATTTTTTGGGTGATGCAAGATTGCTCTTACACCCAGGATGCTCCTGCATCAGACACTCGGGGTAATTTGAGAAGTGACCCTGTCACGACTCAGGTGTGTAGAGGAAAACCAAGACGGTTAACCTCCTCCTTTGTTAGCCATGATGAATCTTCAACAGGTCGTCCTTTCCACTTGACCAGATATTCTTCATATGTCCTATTCCTTGTGCTTCTGCCAACACGACTGTCCAGTATATCTTCGATCTCCTTAGTGTCTGAACTAGTTGCTGGAATACTCCACTGTGCTGCTGTGATCTCATCTTCAACACCTCCTTCATGATACTCTGTCAGATCTGAAATGTTAAACACTGGTGAAATATTTAGCTCAGTAGGTAATTCTACCTCATATGCGTTTCCTGAATCATGTTTCTTCAATATCCTGCATGGTCCAAACTTCTTCATTTTCAGCTTGTTATATGTACCAACTAGAAACCGCTCCTTCCGCAAATGAACCATAACTTCATCACCAACCTGAAATTCCTTATACCTCATTTTCTCATCTGCCTTAGCATTATACTGTGTGTTCATCTTGGTAATATGCTTCCTCACCTCCCCATGGATGTTCTTCAAGTGTTCTGCAAAATCTTCAGCTTCAGCACTACTTATTTCTCCTTTATCTATCTTCCTCAATTCAGATGCATTTCTTGGACTACTTCCATATACACTCTGGAATGGTGAGTTACCAGTGCTCCTGTTGACAGAATTATTGTATGCAAATTCTGCCTGTGGTAAAATCAAATCCCATCCTGTTGGCTTATCTCCAACCAAACATCTCAGCAAATTTCCCAAACTCCTATTCACCACCTCTGTTTGTCCATCAGTCTGTGGATGATGTGATGAACTGAACTTCAAATCTATCTTTAACTTCTTCCACAATGTACGCCAGAAATATCCAACAAACTTAGTGTCCCGATCTGAAACTATGGTCTTTGGCAAACCATGAAGTCTCACTACTTCTCTGAAAAACAATTCTGCTACATGAACACCATCATTAGTCTTCTTGCAGGGAATGAAATGTGCCATCTTTGAAAATCTGTCAACTACCACAAAAATTGAATCGTGTCCCCGCTGTGTCCTCGGTAAACCAAGAACAAAGTCCATACTGATATCCTCCCAATGCTTCTCTGGTATAGGTAATGGCTGATACAACCCTGTATTCTGCTTCACTCCTTTCGCCATCTGACATACTCTGCAACTCTGTACAAACTTCTTCACATCTTGCTGCAACTGTGGCCAATAATAATTCTCGCTAACCAAACCAACGGTTTTGTCACGACCAAAATGTCCAGCCAATCCTCCACTATGCTTCTCTTTGATGAGATTCTCCCTCATAGAACTTCGTGGAATGCACAACTGACTCCCTCTGAATAGCATATCATCCTGGATGATGAAATCCAACCATTTCGTCCTGTCTAGAGTAACAGGTTCTATACAAGCTTTCCAAGCTTCACCAAAATCAGGATCCTCTGGACATAAATTCTTGAGTTCCTTGAACCCAACCACTTCAATCTGCATTTCTGTCAGCAATAGTTGCCTTCTGCTAAGAGCATCTGCAACTCTATTAGACTTTCCACTCCTGTGTTTCAAAATAAATGTATAACTCTGCAAAAACTCAACCCATTTCAAATTTCTTTGATTAAATTTTCCTTGACTATTCAAATATTGCAAAGCTTGATGATCAGTATACAAAACAAACTCCTTAGGAAGCAGATAATGTCTCCACTTCTTTAATGCCTGAACTATAGTATAAAATTCCTGATCATAAATAAAATATTTCCTCTTGGCATCATTTAACTTCTCACTGAAATAAGCAATAGGCTTACCTTCTTGGCTCATAACAGCTCCTATTGCAGTACCACTAGCATCACAATCTACTTGAAACACCTTATTAAAATCTGGAAGTGCTAAAATAAGTTGTTCTGTAACTTTTTGTTTCAACAATTGAAAACTCTTTTCTGCCCCATTAGTCCACTTAAACTCTTTTCTATCCCCTCTCATTGTTTCAGTCAAGGGTCCACAAATACTGTTAAAATTCTTGATAAACTTTCTGTAAAAGCTAGCTAGACCGTGAAAAGATCTTACCTCAGTAGCACTCCTTGGAGTAGGCCATTCAAGGATAGCCTGTACCTTCTCTGGGTCCATTTTTAGACCTTCTCCTGAAACTACAAACCCCAAATACACCAACCCTTTCTTCACAAAACTGCACTTCTTCAAATTAATCAACAATTTCTCTTCTCTTAGCTTCTCAAATACCATACGAATATGCATCATATGCTCATCCAATGTCTTACTAAAGATCAAAATATCATCTAGGTAAACAATGACAAACTTACCCAAAAATTCTTTCAGAATCTCGTTTATGAGCCGCATGAAAGTGCTCGGCGCATTGGTTAGCCCAAAAGGCATGACTAACCACTCATATAGTCCTTCCTTTGTCTTGAAGGCAGTCTTCCATTCATCTCCTTCTCTGATCCGAATCTAATGATATCTACTCTTCAGATCTATCTTTGAGAAATACACAGCTCCACTCAAACAGTCCATAATATCATCCATTCGTGGAAATGGAAACCTATACTTGATTGTGATCTTGTTTATTTCCCTAGAATCTGTACACATCCTCCATTCTCCATTCTTCTTTGGTGCTAATACCGCTGATACAGCACAGGGACTCAGACTCTCACGGATCAATCCTTTCTGTAACAGTTCATGTACTTGTCTGTTCAACTCCTCACTTTCTGCAGGTGTCATTCTGTGTGCTGCCTTATTCGGCAGAATCGCTCCTGGGATCAAGTCCATCTGATGACTGATCTTCCTGACTGGTGGTAATCCATCAGGCACGTTATCGGATACAATATCCTGAAACTCATTCAACAAATCTGCAACTTCTACAGGAACATCTTCTACTTCCTCTTTACTTGATTTTGGAATTAAAGCAAAACATACATGCTCATGCCTCATACCATCTAGGAAATTTCTTCCATCAACAAA
The DNA here is from genome assembly GCA_027943335.1 of Chamaecyparis obtusa. Taxonomy (NCBI): domain Eukaryota; kingdom Viridiplantae; phylum Streptophyta; class Pinopsida; order Cupressales; family Cupressaceae; genus Chamaecyparis; species Chamaecyparis obtusa. The sequence goes on along the minus strand of BSBK01001471.1, from coordinate 238,708 downwards.
AGTTATCCTTGCATTACCACATACCTTTTCTTCAGTCTCCTTCAATGGTTTTAGCTTATGTCGCACTCCATCCTTTGTCAGGGAATAGGTATTCGCACGACCATCATGTACAGCACATCTGTCAAACTGCCATGGTCTACACAACAACATATGACATGCATCTATAGATATGATATCACACAATACCTCATCTTGGTATCCGCCAATCTTGAACTTCACCAGGCATTGTTCATTGACCATGACCTTGTGGTCATCCTGTACCCAGGCAATCCGATATGGATGTGGGTGTTTCTATCTCTTGAGCTTCAACTTTGTCACCATCTCTTCTGACACCAAATTGTCAGTGCTTCCACTATCAATAATCACATCACAACATTTACCTTCACACTTGCACCTGGTGCGAAACAAGCTCCTCCTTTGCTCAGGTTCATTCTCACCACTCAACAGGACTCTTCTGTTAATCAACGTTTCTCCTCTTTCAGCATCTTTAGAATTTGATGATCTGGCATCTTCATCTACATGTGCAACTCTGGCCTGGCCTTCATTTCTCCTATCCGTTCTGCCTTGGTGCTGAGGACATTCAAATGCCCTATGACCTTCTTCTCCACAGTGAAAACATGTTCCAGGGAAGCCACCTCTTCCAGATCCTTGTCCTCTTCCTCTTCCTCTCTGATCTCTATTATTCTGATCCTGAAAGCGATTGGAATTATTTCCTTGCTGATTTTGACTGCTACTGGCCTCATCCTTTTTTTTCGGATCTTCATTTCGGCCACCATATGACCGTCCACTAGATCGTCCACCGCGACCTCTTCCATTTTGTCTGCTCTCGAACTTCTTGTTCAGCTTTTCCTCTACTTTTAGGGCAAATTGGTATGCCTCCTTAATACTGTTCATTCGAACCAGATTCAACTCCTCCTGAATGCTTGGCCTTAACCCATTAAGGTATCGGGCAACTTTCTCCTTATCAGCTTCTGCATGGCCTGTTCTGATGAGAAGTCGGTAGAACTCCTCTGTATACTCCTGAACAAATCTTCCTGCTTGCTTCAAACTCTGCATTTTCTTCAGTAGGTCAAGCTCATAATCAACAGGAATGAACTGTCGCTTTAATTTATCCATCATCCGATCCCATCTCGTGATTTTTTCCTTTCCCCTTCTATTTCGCTCCAACTGAATCTCTTGCCACCATATCTTCGCATGGCCTTTCAGTCTGGCCTTCGCAAATTTGACCCTATCAGGATCCTCAACATCTTCATACTCAAAATATTCTTCACATTCATTGATCCAGTCGATCAATTCCTCTGGGTTAAGATTTCCAGAAAATGTAGGAACCTCAATCTTAGGTCTTTTCCCAATCTTGGAAATCGCCCGAAAAAGTCTTTCTTCCTCCTGGTTCACAATTTCAATTTCTCCTTTTTGATATTCTTCTTCGGCTTCATCCTAGCTTTCGTCTCTGACATTAAGATTCATTCCTCTGCGAATCTCTTCTTGCAATGCTCGCACTTGTCTCTGCAGCTCTCTAACCTCAGGTGTCACAGCACCAAGTCTTCTGCCACGTTCTCTTCGTGGAGGCATTTTCGCGATGCGCGCTGAAACCCTAACCACGGTCCTAGTGCAAACTGCCTCACAGTCGGCGATCTGTTTACATACTCAAGAACTCCTGCTCTGATACCACTTGATGAAGGGTGCTCCCCTTAATACCACAAACACATAACAGAAATAGAGAAACAACAACAATATGCAAGAACAAAAAATTGGCTTCTTATTATCTCCACAAATGTGGAATTACAAACTTTCAGAATTACAATATGCAAAGCCACATGGGCATTCCCTTACAATATTCTGTAGGACAAAGCCTCGAATCAATACCCAGATCTACTACCCAGAACTATTCTGAACTGCCTAAGACAATAATACAGCCTTCCCTATATAGGCAATTTTCACCGCCCGAGAAGGTTCCAGAAATTTAGCCCTAAGGGCCGACCAAACTTAGAATTATTTTATTTTTCAATTTATTACATCAAAGTCGGCTCAAAATAACTTTTGAAACCCGAACAAAAATTTTGAAGGAAAATTATTTTCCGCCATTTCAGGTGACCCGACTTCCGAAGATCATAAGTCATCACCAGTTGACCCGATTGACTATTATAACCCCATTTCGAAAATGCCACGAAGCGCTCTACAGGCTTGATCGGCGCAAGCGCCCGTCACCCAAATTTTCGACCTCATCCGGGGCCTCTAAAGCCTTCAAAACTGAGTTCAAAGTTTCTGTACCCTGCTGCCAATACCGAAAATCTTCAATATCTTCCAATATACACTTGATCTGGCAATGAAACTTTGCTGGCAGACTTATATGACCAAAATCAACCTCCAATAAAGAAATCAGATCATTCTCAGCACAGATGAAAATTACCAAAAATAGTAACTTTTCATAAATAGCAGCTCTGCACAAAATAGCCCTTATTGAAAATAAAAGAAACAGAAATATTTTTTGGGTGATGCAAGATTGCTCTTACACCCAGGATGCTCCTGCATCAGACACCCGGGGTAATTTGAGAAGTGACCCTGTCACGACTCAGGTGTGTAGAGGAAAACCAAGACGGTTAACCTCCTCCTTTGTTAGCCATGATGAATCTTCAACAGGTCATCCTTTCCACTTGACCAGATATTCTTCATATGTCCTGTTCCTTGTGCTTCTGCCAACACGACTGTCCAGTATATCTTCGATCTCCTTAGTGTCTGAACTAGTTGCTGGAATACTCCACTGTGCTGCTGTGATCTCATCTTCAACACCTCCTTCATGATACTCTGTCAGATCTGAAATGTTAAACACTGGTGAAATATTTAGCTCAGTAGGTAATTCTACCTCATATGCGTTTCCTGAATCATGTTTCTTCAATATCCTGCATGGTCCAAACTTCTTCATTTTCAGCTTGTTATATGTACCAACTGGAAACCGCTCCTTCCGCAAATGAACCATGACTTCATCACCCACCTGAAATTCCTTATACCTCCTTTTCTCATCTGCCTTAGCCTTATACTGTGTGTTCATCTTGGTAATATGCTTCCTCACCTCCCCATGGATGTTCTTCAAGTGTTCTGCAAAATCTTCAGCTTCAGCACTACTTATTTCTCCTTTATCTATCTTCCTCAATTCAGATGCATTTCTTGGACTACTTCCATATACAATCTGGAATGGTGAGTTACGAGTGCTCCTGTTGACAGAATTATTGTATGCAAATTCTGCCTGTGGTAAAATCAAATCCCATCCTGTTGGCTTATTTCCAACCAAACATCTCAGCAAATTTCCCAAACTCCTATTCACCACCTCTGTTTGTCCATCAGTCTGTGGATGATGTGATGAACTGAACTTCAAATCTGTCTTTAACTTCTTCCACAATGTACGCCAAAAATATCCAACAAACTTAGTGTCCCGATCTGAAACTATGGTCTTTGGCAAACCATGAAGTCTCACTACTTCTCTGAAAAACAATTCTGCTACATGAACACCATCATTAGTCTTCTTGCAGGGAATGAAATGTGCCATCTTTGAAAATCTGTCAACTACCACAAAAATTGAATCGTGTCCCCGCTGTGTCCTCGGTAAACCAAGAACAAAGTCCATACTGATATCCTCCCAATGCTTCTCTGGTATAGGTAATGGCTGATACAACCCTGTATTCTGCTTCACTCCTTTCGCCATCTGAGATACTCTGCAACTCTGTACAAACTTCTTCACATCTTGCTGCAACTGTGGCCAATAATAATTTTCACTAACAAAACCAACGGTTTTGTCACGACCAAAATGTCTAGCCAATCCTCCACTATGCTTCTCCTTGATGAGATTCTCCCTCATAGAACTTCGTGGAATGCACAACTGACTCCCTCTGAATAGCATATCATCCTGGATGATGAAATCCAACCATTTCGTCCTGTCTAGAGTAACAGGTTCTATACAAGCTTTCCAAGCTTCACCAAAATCAGGATCCTCTGGATATAAATTCTTGAGTTCCTTGAACCCAACCACTTCAATCTGCATTTCTGTCAGCAATAGTTGCCTTCTGCTAAGAGCATCTGCAACTCTATTAGACTTTCCACTCCTGTGTTTCAAAATAAATGTATAACTCTGCAAAAACTCAACCCATTTCAAATGTCTTTGATTCAATTTTCCTTGACTATTCAAATATTGCAAAGCTTGATGATCAGTATACAAAACAAACTCCTTAGGAAGCAGATAATATCTCCACTTCTTTAATGCCTGAACTATAGTATAAAATTCCTGATCATAAATAAAATATTTCCTCTTGGCATCATTTAACTTCTCACTGAAATAAGTAATAGGCTTACCTTCTTGGCTCATAACAGCTCCTATTGCAGTACCACTAGCATCACAATCTACTTGAAACACCTTATTAAAATCTGGAAGTGCTAAAACAGGTTGTTCTGTAACTTTTTGTTTCAACAATTGAAAACTCTTTTCTGCCCCATTAGTCCACTTAAACTCTTTTCTATCCCCTCTCATTGTTTCAGTCAAGGGTCCACAAATACTGTTAAAATTTTTGATAAACTTTCTGTAAAAGCTAGCTAGACCGTGAAAAGATCTTACCTCAGTAGCACTCCTTGGAGTAGGCCATTCAAGGATAGCCTGTACCTTCTCTGGGTCCATTTTTAGACCTTCTCCTGAAACTACAAACCCCAAATACACCAACTCTTTCTTCACAAAACTGCACTTTTTCAAATTAATCAACAATTTCTCTTCTCTCAGCTTCTCAAATACCATACGAATATGCATCATATGCTCATCCAATGTCTTACTAAAGATCAAAATATCATCTAGGTAAATAATGACAAACTTACCCAGAAATTCTTTCAGAACCTCGTTCATGAGCCGCATGAAAGTGCTCGGCGCATTGGTTAGCCCAAAAGGCATGACTAACCACTCATATAGTCCTTCCTTTGTCTTGAAGGCAGTCTTCCATTCATCTCCTTCTCTGATCCGAATCTGATGATATCCACTCTTCAGATCTATCTTTGAGAAATACACAGCTCCACTCAAACAGTCCATAATATCATCCATTCGTGGCAATGGAAACCTATACTTGATTGTGATCTTGTTTATTGCCCTAGAATCTGTACACATCCTCCATTCTCCATTCTTCTTTGGTGCTAATACCGCTGGTACAGCACAGGGACTCAGACTCTCACGGATCAATCCTTTCTGTAACAGTTCATGTACTTGTCTGTTCAACTCCTCACTTTCTGCAGGTGTCATTCTGTGTGCTGCCTTATTCGGCAAAATCGCTCCTGGGATCAAGTCCATCTGATGACTGATCTTTCTGACTGGTGGTAATCCATCAGGCACGTTATCGGATACAATATCCTGAAACTCATTCAACAAATCTGCAACTTCTACAGGAACATCTTCTACTTCCTCTTTACCAGATTTTGAAATTAAAGCAAAACATACATGCTCATGCCTCATACCATCTAGGAAATTTCTTCCATCAACAAAAGTTATCCTTGCATTACCACATACCTTTTCTTCAGTCTCCTTCAATGGTTTTAGCTTATGTCGCACTCCATCCTTTGTCAGGGAATAGGTATTCACACGACCATCATGTACAGCACATCTGTCAAATTGCCATGGTCTACCCAACAACATATGACATGCATCCATAGATATGATATCACACAATACCTCATCTTGGTATCTGCCAATCTTGAACTTCACCAGGCATTGTTCATTGACCATGACCTTGTGGTCATCCTGTACCCAGGCAATCCGATATGGATGTGGGTGTTTCTGTCTCTTGAGCTTCAACTTTGTCACCATCTCTTCTGACACCAAATTGTCAGTGCTTCCACTATCAATAATCACATCACAACATTTACCTTCACACTTGCACCTGGTGCGAAATAAGCTCCTCCTTTGCTCAGGTTCATTCTCACCACTCAACAGGACTCTTCTGTTAATCAACGTTTCTCCTCTTTCAGCATCTTTAGAATTTGATGATCTGACATCTTCATCTACATGTGCAACTCTGGCCTGGCCTTCATTTCTCCTGTCCGTTCTGCCTTGGTGCTGAGGACATTCAAATGCCTTATGACCTTCTTCTCCACAGTGAAAACATGTTCCACGGAAGCCACCTCTTCCAGATCCTTGTCCTCTTCCTCTTCCTCTCTGATCTCTATTATTCTGATCCTGAAAGCGATTGGAATTATTTCCTCACTGATTTTGACTGCTACTGGCCTCATCCTTTTTTTTCGGATCTTCATTTCGGCCACCATATGACCGTCCACTAGATCGTCCACCGCGACCTCTTCCATTTTGTCTGCTCTCGAACTTCTTGTTCAGCTTTTCCTCTACTTTTAGGGCAAATTGGTATGCCTCCTCAATACTGTTCATTCGAACCAGATTCAACTCCTCCTGAATGCTTGGCCTTAACCCATTAAGGTATCGGGCAACTTTCTCCTTATCAGCTTCTGCATGGCCTGTTCTGATGAGAAGTCGGTAGAACTCCTCTGTATACTCCTGAACAGATCTTCCTGCTTGCTTCAAACTCTGCATTTTCTTCAGTAGGTCAAGCTCATAATCAACAGGAATGAACTGTCGCTTTAATTTATCCATCATCCGATCCCATCTTGTGATTTTCTCCTTTCCCCTTCTATTTCGCTCCAACTGAATCTCTTGCCACCATATCTTCGCATGGCCTTTCAGTCTGGCCTTCGCAAATTTGACCCTATTAGGATCCTCAACATCTTCATACTCAAAATATTCTTCACATTCATTGATCCAGTCGATCAATTCCTCTGGGTTAAGATTTCCAGAAAATGTAGGAACTTCAATCTTAGGTCTTTTCCCAATCTTGGAAATCGCCCGAAAAAGTCTTTCTTCCTCCTGGTTCACAATTTCAATTTCTCCTTCTTGATATTCTTCTTCGGCTTCATCCTCGCTTTCGTCTCTGACATTAAGATTCATTCCTCTGCGAATCTCTTCTTGCAATGCTCGCACTTGTCTCTGCAGCTCTCTAACCTCAGGTGTCACAGCACCAAGTCTTCTGCCACGTTCTCTTCGTGGAGGCATTTTCGCGATGCGCGCTGAAACCCTAACCACGGTCCTGGTGCAAACTGCCTCACAGTCAGCGATCTGTTTACACACTCAAGAACTCCTACTCTGATACCACTTGATGAAGGGTGCTCCCCTTAATACCACAAACACATAACAGAAATAGAGAAACAACAACAATATGCAAGAACAAAAAATTGGCTTCTTATTATCTCCACAAATGTGGAATTACAAACTTTCAGAATTACAATATGCAAAGCCACATGGGCATTCCCTTACAATATTCTGTAGGACAAAGTCTCGAATCAATACCCAGATCTACTACCCAGAACTATTCTGAACTGCCTAAGACAATAATACAGCCTTCCCTATATAGGCAATTTTCACCGCCCGAGAAGGTTCCAGAAATTTAGCCCTAAGGGCCGACCAAACTTAGAATTATTTTATTTTTCAATTTATTACATCAAAGTCGGCTCAAAATAACTTTTGAAACCCGAACAGAAATTTTGAAGGAAAATTATTTTCCGCCATTTCAGGTGACCCGACTTCCGAAGATCATAAGTCATCACCAGTTGACCCGATTGACTATTATAACCCCATTTCGAAAATACCACGAAGCGCTCTCTAGGCTTGACTGGCGCAAGCGCTCGTCACCCAAATTTTCGACCTCATCCGGGGCCTCTAAAGCCTTCAAAACTGAGTTCAAAGTTTCTGTACCCTGCTGCCAATACCGAAAATCTTCAATATCTTCCAATATACACTTGATCTGGCAATGAAACTTTGCTGGCAGACTTATATGACCAAAATCAACCTCCAATAAAGAAATCAGATCATTCTCAGCACAGATGAAAATTACCAAAAATAGTAACTTTCCATAAATAGCAGCTCTGCACAAAATAGCCCTTATTGAAAATAAAAGAAACAGAAATATTTTTTGGGTGATGCAAGATTGCTCTTACACCCAGGATGCTCCTGCATCAGACACCCGGGGTAATTTGAGAAGTGACCCTGTCACGACTCAGGTGTGTAGAGGAAAACCAAGACGGTTAACCTCCTCTTTTGTTAGCCATGATGAATCTTCAACAGGTCGTCCTTTCCACTTGACCAGATATTCTTCATATGTCCTGTTCTTTGTGCTTCTGCCAACACGACTGTCCAGTATATCTTCGATCTCCTTAGTGTCTGAACTAGTTGCTGGAATACTCCACTGTGCTGCTGTGATCTCATCTTCAACACCTCCTTCATGATACTCTGTCAGATCTGAAATGTTAAACACTGGTGAAATATTTAGCTCAGTAGGTAATTCTACCTCATATGCGTTTCCTGAATCATGTTTCTTCAATATCCTGCATGGTCCAAACTTCTTCATTTTCAGCTTGTTATATGTACCAACTAGAAACCGCTCCTTCCGCAAATGAACCATGACTTCATCACCAACCTGAAATTCCTTATACCTCCTTTTCTCATCTGCCTTAGCCTTATACTGTGTGTTCATCTTGGTAATATGCTTCCTCACCTCCCCATGGATGTTCTTCAAGTGTTCTGCAAAATCTTCAGCTTCAGCACTACTTATTTCTCCTTTATCTATCTTCCTCAATTCAGATGCATTTCTTGGACTACTTCCATATACAATCTGGAATGGTGAGTTACCAATGCTCCTGTTGACAGAATTATTGTATGCAAATTCTGCCTGTGGTAAAATCAAATCCCATCCTGTTGGCTTATCTCCAACCAAACATCTCAGCAAATTTTCCAAACTCCTATTCACCACCTCTGTTTGTCCATCAGTCTGTGGATGATGTGATGAACTGAACTTCAAATCTGTCTTTAACTTCTTCCATAATGTACGCCAGAAATATCCAACAAACTTAGTGTCCCGATCTGAAACTATGGTCTTTGGCAAACCATGAAGTCTCACTACTTCTCTGAAAAACAATTCTGCTACATGAACACCATCATTAGTCTTCTTGCAGGGAATGAAATGTGCCATCTTTGAAAATCTGTCAACTACCACAAAAATTGAATCGTGTCCCCGCTGTGTCCTCGGTAAACCAAGAACAAAGTCCATACTGATATCCTCCCAATGCTTCTCTGGTATAGGTAATGGCTGATACAACCCTGTATTCTGCTTCACTCCTTTCGCCATCTGACATACTCTGCAACTCTGTACAAACTTCTTCACATCTTGCTGCAACTGTGGCCAATAATAATTGTCGCTAACCAAACCAACGGTTTTGTCACGACCAAAATGTCCAGCCAATCTTCCACTATGCTTCTCCTTGATGAGATTCTCCCTCATAGAACTTCGTGGAATGCACAACTGACTCCCTCTGAATAGCATATCATCCTGGATGATGAAATCCAACCATTTCGTCCTGTCTAGAGTAACAGGTTTTATACAAGCTTTCCAAGCTTCACCAAAATTAGGATCCTCTGGATATAAATTCTTGAGTTCCTTGAACCCAACCACTTCAATCTGCATTTCTGTCAGCAATAGTTGCCTTCTGCTAAGAGCATCTGCAACTCTATTAGACTTTCCACTCCTGTGTTTCAAAATAAATGTATAACTCTGCAAAAACTGAACCCATTTCAAATGCCTTTGATTCAATTTTCCTTGACTATTCAAATATTGCAAAGCTTGATGATCAGTATACAAAACAAACTCCTTAGGAAGCAGATAATGTCTCCACTTCTTTAATGCCTGAACTATAGCATAAAATTTCTGATCATAAACAGAATATTTCCTCTTGGCATCATTTAACTTCTCACTGAAATAAGCAATAGGCTTACCTTCTTGGCTCATAACAGCTCCTATTGCAGTACCACTAGCATCACAATCTACTTGAAACACCTTATTAAAATCTGGAAGTGCTAAAACAGGTTGTTCTGTAACTTTTTGTTTCAACAATTGAAAACTCTTTTCTGCCCCATTAGTCCACTTAAACTCTTTTCTATCCCCTCTCATTGTTTCAGTCAAGGGTCCACAAATACTGCTAAATTTTTTGATAAACTTTCTGTAAAAGCTAGCTAGACCGTGAAAAGATCTTACCTCAGTAGCACTCCTTGGAGTAGGCCATTCAAGGATAGCCTGTACCTTCTCTGGGTCTATTTTTAGACCTTCTCTTGAAACTACAAACTCCAAATACACCAACTCTTTCTTCACAAAACTGCACTTCTTCAAATTAATCAACAATTTTTCTTCTCTCAGCTTCTCAAATACCATACGAATATGCATCATATGCTCATCTAATGTCTTACTAAAGATTAAAATATCATCTAGGTAAACAATGACAAACTTACCCAGAAATTCTTTCAGAACCTCGTTCATGAGCCGCATGAAAGTACTCGGCGCATTGGTTAGCCCAAAAGGCATGACTTACCACTCATATAGTCCTTCCTTTGTCTTGAAGGCAGTCTTCCATTCATCTCCTTCTCTGATCCGAATCTGATGATATCCACTCTTCAGATCTATCTTTGAGAAATACACAGCTCCACTCAAACAGTCCATAATATCATCCATTCGTGACAATGGAAACCTATACTTGATTGTGATCTTGTTTATTGCCCTAGAATCTGTACACATCCTCCATTCTCCATTCTTCTTTGGTGCTAATACCGCTGGTACAGCACAGGGACTCAGACTCTCACGGATCAATCCTTTCTGCAACAGTTCATGTACTTGTCTGTTCAACTCCTCACTTTCTGCAGGTGTCATTCTGTGTGCTTCCTTATTCGGCAAAATCGCTCCTGGGATCAAGTCCATCTGATGACTGATCTTCCTGACTGGTGGTAATCCATCAGGCACGTTATCGGATACAATATCCTGAAACTCATTCAACAAATCTGCAACTTCTACAGGAACATCTTCTACTTCCTCTTTACCAGATTTTGGAATTAAAGCAAAATATACATGCTCATGCCTCATACCATCTAGGAAATTTTTTCCATCAACAAAAGTTATCCTTGCATTACCACATACCTTTTCTTCAGTCTCCTTCAATGGTTTTAGCTTATGTCGCACTCTATCCTTTGTCAGGGAATAGGTATTCGCACGACCATCATGTACAGCACATCTGTCAAACTGTCATGGTCTACCCAACAACATATGACATGCATCCATAGATATGATATCACACAATACCTCATCTTGGTATCCGCCAATCTTGAACTTCACCAGGCATTGTTCATTGACCATGACCTTGTGGTCATCCTGTACCCAGGCAATCCGATATGGATGTGGGTGTTTCTGTCTCTTGAGCTTCAACTTTGTCACCATCTCTTCTGACACCAAATTGTCAGTGCTTCCACTATCAATAATCACATCACAACATTTACCTTCACACTTGCACCTGGTGCGAAACAAGCTCCTCCTTTGCTCAGGTTCATTCTCACCACTCAACAGGACTCTTCTGTTAATCAACGTTTCTCCTCTTTCAGCATCTTCAGAATTTGATGATCTGGCATTTTCATCTACATGTGCAACTCTGGCCTGGCTTTCATTTCTCCTGTCCGTTCTGCCTTGGTGCTGAGGACATTCAAATGCCCTATGACCTTCTTCTCCACAGTGAAAACATGTTCCACGGAAGCCACCTCTTCCAGATCCTTGTCCTCTTCCTCTTCCTCTCTGATCTCTATTATTCTGATCCTGAAAGCGATTGGAATTATTTCCTCGCTGATTTTGACTACTACTGGCCTCATCCTTTTTTTTCGGATCTTCATTTCGGCCACCATATGACCGTCCACTAGATCGTCCACCGCGACCTCTTCCATTTTGTCTGCTCTCGAACTTCTTGTTCAGCTTTTCCTCTACTTTTAGGGCAAATTGGTATGCCTCCTCAATACTGTTCATTCGAACCAGATTCAACTCCTCCTGAATGCTTGGCCTTAACCCATTAAGGTATCGGGCAACTTTCTCCTTATCAGCTTCTGCATGGCCTGTTCTGATGAGAAGTCGGTAGAACTCCTCTGTATACTCCTGAACAGATCTTCCTGCTTGCTTCAAACTTTGCATTTTCTTCAGTAGGTCAAGCTCATAATCAACATGAATGAACTGTCGCTTTAATTTATCCATCATCCGATCCCATCTCGTGATTTTCTCCTTTCCCCTTCTATTTCGCTCAAACTGAATCTCTTGCCACCATATCTTCGCATGGCCTTTCAGTCTGGCCTTCGCAAATTTGACCCTATCAGGATCCTCAACATCTTCATACTCAAAATATTCTTCACATTCATTGATCCAGTCGATCAATTCCTCTGGGTTAAGATTTCCAGAAAATGTAGGAACCTCAATCTTAGGTCTTTTCCCAATCTTGGAAATCGCCCGAAAAAGTCTTTCTTCCTCCTGGTTCACAATTTCAATTTCTCCTTCTTGATATTCTTCTTCGGCTTCATCCTCGCTTTCGTCTCTGACATTAAGATTCATTCCTCTGCGAATCTCTTCTTGCAATGCTCGCACTTGTCTCTGCAGCTCTCTAACCTCAGGTGTCACAGCACCAAGTCTTCCGCCACGTTCTCTTCGTGGAGGCATTTTCGTGATGCGCGCTGAAACCCTAACCACGGTCCTGGTGCAAACTGCCTCACAGTCGGCGATCTGTTTACACACTCAAGAACTCCTGCTCTGATACCACTTGATGAAGGGTGCTCCCCTTAATACCACAAACACATAACAGAAATAGAGAAACAACAACAATATGCAAGAACAGAAAATTGGCTTCTTATTATCTCCACAAATGTGGAATTACAAACTTTCAGAATTACAATATGCAAAGCCACATGGGCATTCCCTTACAATATTCTGTAGGACAAAGCCTCGAATCAATATCCAGATCTACTACCCAGAACTATTCTGAACTGCCTAAGACAATAATACAGCCTTCCCTATATAGGCAATTTTCACCGCCCGAGAAGGTTCCAGAAATTTAGCCCTAAGGGCCGACCAAACTTAGAATTATTTTATTTTTCAATTTATTACATCAAAGTCGGCTCAAAATAACTTTTGAAACCCGAACAGAAATTTTGAAGGAAAATTATTTTCTGCCATTTCAGGTGACCCGACTTCCGAAGATCATAAGTCATCACCAGTTGACCCGATTGACTATTATAACCCCATTTCGAAAATGCCACAAAGCGCTCTACAGGCTTGACCGACGCAAGCACTTGTCACCCAAATTTTTGACCTCATCCGGGGCCTCTAAAGCCTTCAAAACTGAGTTTAAAGTTTCTGTACCCTGCTGCCAATACCGAAAATCTTCAATATCTTCCAATATACACTTGATCTGGCAATGAAACTTTGCTGGAAGACTTATATGACCAAAATCAACCTCCAAGAAGGAAATCAGATCATTCTGAGCACAGATGAAAATTATCAAAAATAGTAACTTTCCATAAATAGCAGCTCTGCACAAAATAGCCCTTATTGAAAATAAAAGAAATAGAAATATTTTTTGGGTGATGCAAGATTGCTCTTACACCCAGGATGCTCCTGCATCAAAAACTAATTGGAATAATGGGCCTATTGAATTTGATAAAAGACAAAACCCCAATTGAGAAAAATCAAAACTATAAAAAAATCTGATAAAATCTATGTTGACCAATTTTAGGATATTCATATTATGGGACATTGAGAGGTCTTACAATTCAGGTGTTGTGACATTAGTTAGAAAAACAATTTATGACTGTTGGAAGTTGCTGATTGAAAAGTCTGCCACTAAATGAATTTAGGATCCTCACTCCCGAGTCATTATTTTGTGTTAACAAAAGTTATCGCAATTTATGTTGATAAATTATTTGAAGCTCTTGTAAATAAGAGATTAGTGTAGGTAACAATTGTTTGAAAGATCGGCCAAGATAATATTGGACATTTGTAAAGAAGACTCTGCCTTAAGGTGAGGATTCAAGTAAGAGAATTAATAGCATGATGAGGAGAGTGATAATTGTTGTTGTTGCTATGAAAGAATTTCATGCTAAAATTTTATAGGTTTATTAAAGTAAATTGGAGAAGTAAACCAGACCAGCGACTATTGAAATGAGACAGTCAAAAGTTAAATATCAATCTCATGTTTTGAGACATAGATAAGGTGTGAGGAAAAGAATTTATGTTTCAGATTGCAGTAGCAGTTGAAACAATTTAATCTACCAATTCCTCGCATCGATAATCTACCAATAATTAATCTTCTCTAACTTGCATTTGCACTTAAAATCTGAAGTGAACTGATTTGCTCTTCTACAACCCTACTAATTTTCCTTAAGAACTGATTTGTCTATTCTATAACCCTACTAATTTTCCTTAAGCCCGACTAACTATAAACACCCTTATTATAGGATTGAACTAATTTTGTTGGCCATGTGAGCGTCTAAATTGGGAGAAATTATGGCACAACCATACTTGACGTACTTAAAGCAATAATATTTAAGTCCCTGCCAACATACACATGCAATTTTCATATTATTAATATATTTTATAGGAAGAAACAGAATTCACAAGGGAGCGGACAAAACTTAATAAATCCAATATAAAACTTAATATTTAAATCCAGGAAACAAATTTGAAAGGAAAAGGGAACTAATTTTAAAATATAAAATACAAACTTAAAATTAAATGGCAGAGATCTAAGTGCTGTAGATATCAAGACTTTCATGACAGTGCCCAATTTCCAAAACCCCGAGGAAAAAGCATCTGAAAACTTCAGTGCCCAATTTTGAAAACTTCAATGCCCAATTTTGAAAACTTCAATGCCCAATTTCCAAAACCCCAGGGAAATGCATCTGAATCCTTGTATGATACGGCATATGACTAACTCTCTGTGGTTTGTCCTAGATAGTTAAAGCAACATGCAGTAAAAAACATATGGCAATACAAATTGCGACTTTTGGTGTGCCCTAGTTGATGAAGCAAATTTGGGTAAAATAGAGAATCAAATTCTCCAATGCATTGAGTGTGATCTATGTAAAAAACAAAACCAAATGTTGTCAAGGGCAGAAATTCGACTACCCAAGTACTGTACAATAGCTCTTTCAAGAAGAGAGTAAAATTGGGTAAAATAACTCATGGAAAAACAGAGCAAAGTTGGAAAACAGTACCGTCTAAGTCATTGGGCAACAAAAGAGTGCAGATCCAACAGTAAAGATATTTCTACAGGAGATCGTAGTATCCTTTAAAGGTTACTTATGCTGATATGTTTCATGGCACTGATGCTGCTCGTGGTCAAGCTCAACTGCCACAGCACATGGATTGTTGCAGCTTTCAAGAGAACATGGCATCTTGCATTTATGTTGTGGGGAGTTGCATTTGTGCTGGCTGCCAAGATGTTCAAGTTCAAGAGAACACAACTTGGTACAATTTGGTGATCTTCCAAACAAGTCACAGGTCTGTCCACTTGTATGATTTTTTTCTCTGCACTTGTGATCACCTTCATGCCCAGCCAGATCCCTGCACGGGCTTAAGGTCTCAGCTTCTTCTTGATCTCCCCGTTCTTTAACACAATAACTGCAGGGCTCAGTACAGGAGTGACTACCCATGCAGGAGTGATCATCATCATGGCCTTTCTCAAGCACACATCTCCAAAAACAATGAGAACATTTGCATCCGCAAACAGAGAGACCTTGTTTTACTTTTCCAAGAATTACATCTGCCTCTAACACTAACCTCTCCACCTCATCATTACCACAGAAGTCCATTGTGTTGGAGCTTACCCACTGTTGAATTCTAGCACGCCTTCTCTCCGCCACTGCACTAAGGAATCTCTCCAAAATGGAATGCCAGGAATCAATATTGCTTCCTTTCCTAGGTACAACGCCCTCTAGTTTTAGCCTCAACTGAGCTAACAAATCTCTAATAGAAATAGATGTTGATAATTCCTTGCAAGGTTCTAAACTTAACCCTGAATCTCGAATGTTAGTGACCACCGACTCGCCAACAACAATAGGCATATCAGGAATTTCTTCCTGTGTATCAAAGTTCATGAGCTCCTGCACTTCTTCATCTGAATTAGTGGGAGAAAGACAACCCATATTGATAGCACACGAGAGATTTCTCCTTAAAATGTGAACTATGATAGCCACACGCTTACTGTCAACAGAAGACCAATCCTTAACTGCAATCTGAGCAATTATAAGCTTAAGGGCTTTCAAGAAAATCGAACCATTATCATAACATGCACCGTCTGTGCCAATTCCCTCAAGCTCTCATGATAATATTCAGCCCGGTTATAAGGAGCCATGGTAGCAATCTCGAACTTCCCATCATACATTTTTAATATAAAGTTTTCCTGAGACTTGCTGCATATTTGGGATATCTTATCATGGAATTCTTGGATAAGGTCATCTACATCAGATTCATCGACATCCTTGATTGCAATGTAGAATAAGCCCTTGAATAGTTTTTTTGTCCTGCTCCAGTAGGTTTATCCCACTCTGGAAGCGGCTGAAAGAAGACTCTGTATCCTTTTCAAGGTGAAAATCCTGTTATACTAGGATTAAAGTAAATGTTGGGCTACCGAAGCAGGGATTGGATTAATATCAACTTTAAAATAGAATTTAGCTAATATATTTTCTTAAAAACAAATTAGAGTCTCAGAGTGTGCAGGCTTACATACCTTTTTGTTGAATATTGTAAGGTTGCTGAGGGCAGCGTCGAGAACAGAGAGGAGCATATCCTCCTGTTCGCTTCGCTCAAAACTGCCAAGACCCTCAAAGTCCAAGAGCACGTAGAGGCAGCCATCTCCTCCTGTAGTCATCCACACACCATCAGAGCATCTTCCGCCTGAAACATCCAGGAGAGAGCCTGACAAATGGTTTAGCAAATACGACTTCCCACTGCTCTGCTTTCCCATGGAAGATATAACCCTAATTTTACCCCTCCAGCTATTGAGAACAGAATCATAGAACCCAAAGCGCATCAAATTGGCAAGTGATACGCTATCCACAAAGCTAACATGTGAAGGGATTTGAAGTCCATCCGTCAAAGCAACCATTCCATTTGTTTTCTGCGCGAGCAATTTAAAGATATTTCTACAGGAGATCGTGGTATCCTTGACCACGGACCACCTATTTCTGTTTCACCCTGTTCCCCAATAGTAAAGATATTTCTACAGGAGATCGTAGTATCCTTTAAAGATTTTTCTGTTCCCCATCAGGAAAATTGTCTCAACAAAGTTAAACAACAGTTTAGGGCAAACCCTCAACGCACAAAATTTAAGCATACATTTTCGCCAAAATGGTAAGTTCTTACCTGCATTAGCGTCATCCATGGCCACTTCAACTGAACCAAGCTGTGCATTCAGCTCCAACTCATGGGTCAAGGTCGTGAAATTGCCGAAAACTTTCCATTTTCAACGATGCCAGCACCAAGAAAATGCTAAGAAAATTCAACGATGCCAGGTCATGAAAGTGCTAAGAGCACGCAGCGCTCCTGGATCCAATATGTCACAATGACACAGCCCCAAAGAATTCTTTAACTGCCATTACAATCCAAGCACAACGAGGATTTGAAATAGCTGATAAAAAAAATCTAAACCAAAAAGGCCCAAAATTGAACAAATTACTTATAAGCCACAAAAAATTTAAGGATTTAGATGAGCAATTGCAATACCTTGTCCATCTTGTACTCCCTGTTGATGTCTTCATCCTCCTCCATTTCTATTAATTCTGAATTATGCCTGTGATTGGGCGGGCATGGTTTGGAGAGAGTTGTCTTTTTGAATTGGTATGAAGCAAACAACTGAGCAAACCACGAATGTTTATTTAAATATCATAAACTACGGAGAAAGCTCATTTAAACACGTTAACGGTTATATAATTTTTAAATTTCGAACGGTCAGAATTTTAAACAGTCTAAACAGCAAACACAGCAAACTACAACGCTTGCTGGACAAGGGGGACACTTAGTTTTTTAAAAAAAAACTTTTCCTATATATTTTACGGTTTAGCTTGCTGGATTAATAGTTCAACTAATTATTCAGAAAGATATATGATTTAATAAAAATTGGATCAGATATTTCTTTAAAAAAACTGATTCAAAATTGTGAAATTGAATTACAATAAATTATTACATTATTTTATAAATTATGCAAAATATTTTTTATATGATCAAAATTTAAACTGAGAAAGTCACAATAGAAAGGAAGATTGGCCCATTTATATTGGTCTATTTATTTATGTTAGTATAGTCTATGTGTATTGAAATTAAAGAAATGGGGTTTTATGGTCTTCAAGATGTGTTCTATTTATTTTATTGGTGTCAATATATATAAATGTATAATAATTAATGTATGAGACATTCATTATAATAAAGTTGATTCAAAATTAAATTATTGAATTCATAAAGTATTATATTATTCGATAAATCATGAAAAATATTGTTTATGTAATAAATATTCAAATTAAGGTTGTAGCAATCAAAAAAGAAAATTGGTCCATTCACTTGTGTTTCCATAACTATTGTCAATCCACCGTCAACAAGGTTTTTTTTTGCTTGGATTGCATTATAGAATAAAATATTAATTTGGATACATTAAAGAAATGGGATATATGACCCCTCAAGATGTGCTATATGCAAAGGAGAGGAAGAGTTGGTGGATCACCTTCTTCTTAGATGTAGTTTTGTGAAGAGATGCTAGCAAAGGATTTAAAAAAAATTGAATTGGTATTGACCACACTCCCAAAATAGTGTTTTCCTCTTTCATGCCTAGCCTACCAAACATAAATTTAAAAAATCACTATTCTCTAAAAGGTGGTCAAATAGGAAAAATCTTAAGGAATGGAATATAACTTACAAGTATAAGATGTTGGTAATCCTAAAACTTAGTACAAAAAGCTTCTCATGTAAGAAATAAATATTTAATGACATAATGATTGTGTGCTAAATTAAATCGTTCAGTTAGATTCATGTTGAAAAGTGAAGATGGAATAATGCATTCCTTTCTCATTCAATAGTTGTGTATTGTCCTACTCTATGAATGACCTCAACATAAGAATGGTCAAGAGATTAAATGCCCTTCCATGATAGAGGTTTCTCTCCCATACTAGGCAGTCACATGGGGGGCTTTGAGATCTATTTTTAAGGAGTAGAGAGTCCCATAAAGCAAAAAAAAATGCTAAAAATAGATTTTTTCCTCAACAATAGCAACTCCTAGTTTTTAGTTTGGAAATTTTAGGAGGTGCAACTAGGGTGAGGCTAGAAATTGCCCAACCAAATTAAGATCTACTCTACCACTTCTCAATCAGATGGAGTTTACAAATTCTCATGAATTCATTTTTTATAATTATATTTATTTATATTATTAAAATTCATGGTTTTGCCATAAGGGCGGATGACGTGGGAGGATAGAGCTGGGGATGACGTAGGAAATCTATGATGTGATGAGGTGGATCTTTCAAAGAGTATGTTTTTATGATCGACGACGTTGTGGGTGAAGTTGATGATGTTTTGCAGTGTACTGGTGTTTTTGGAGTGTGTGTAGATTTTTAAAAGGAACGATGCAGGGCTCGGCTCTGTCAGTTTGTGTGTATGCAACGGGTAAGGTAATGGAGCCTACCTTTACCTTTAAAATAGGTCTACAACAAAAGGTGCTCTATGGGCCAGTCGCGGACTTGAGACTGAAGCATTTGCTTCAATGCCCGTCAAATGGAGTGATAAAGGCGGTTTAGAGCACTTTGGGGCCGCTCTTTCAGGAAGCTACGCACCACTAGAAAATAGACATGGACATAAAGGCAATGATCCTGGCATGGGGGCTAGAGTTGGATGATGAGGAAGATTCGGTGAAATGGGTGGTTTCATCCTTATTTCCAAAGGAGTTGATTGCAGGTTTGGACTCTCTGCTTGAATGGGCATTTATTGGGTTTGGTTTTAATTACAGCGAATGCTTTGAGGATCCAGTGGAGGGGTGGGTGAAAGGGGTTTTCTCTTTCCTATGGTGGCCCTCAAATGTGGATAAAGATGATTACAAGCGGAAGATTGCAGTGGAATGGTCACATTTAAAGGAGGAGATCAGGGCTTTTGAACAATCGGGCCAATGCAAAGTGCTTGGGTTTCTAGTGGGGCATCCTCGCAAGTGTCGCTCTGCTATCCCACGTCGCAGAGGCTGAGTGGTGTGTCTGGTCAAGGCTTAGTGGGCTCCTTTTCTCTGCAATTTTGGCTGGGTTTTGTTGTTAATGTTTGGATATAAATAGATATCAATGGTTTGTAATTACCGTGCTCCTTTTTGATAGCATCGGGGGTCTGTAGATGGTGTTGATTTAGTAGATATTAGAACACTGAAATGGTCTATAATTATCGATCAATTTACTGATTATAGTATATGATCTGAAGGTTTGAACTGGAAGGGCTTTATGCTATTTTGTAAATTTCCTATCTTATTAATAAAATATCATTATTACTAAGTATATATATATATATATATATATATATATATAAAATTAAAATTCATGGTGGTCCCATCTTTCGCAAATTTAGGAGCTTAAACTATTTTGCAAAATTTATGGGACTGCCCACTTTACAATAATCCTAAAAATTCTCAATAATGTCCAATAAAAAAAATTAGGAAGCCCCTATCTATGGGACAATACCTATATAATACCCTTCTTCACTCTTGCCAATAAAATTTGTATCCCTACAAATACTTTATGTAAACTTTGAGAAATTTCTTTAAATGGGGGATCTATTATTCGAAAACTTTTAGGAAAAATAGCCAAATAGTAGAAAATGGATTAGAAAACACCTTGCAACCTAAACCCCTTTTAACTAAAAAAATAACAAGTTAATAAGATTTAGAACTTAAAAATAAATTTCATGTCAACAAGAAGAAGTTCTTGCATGAATTAACCCTGATGTTTCAAACAAAACTTCTAATTGGAGCAAGCATTTTGTCAACCCTATTTGAGTTTGTCTTAACTTTAGGATATTTCTTTCCTGAGTAGGCATTTGGTGAAGATCTTCTACACAATTAACCACATTCTATCATATAATTAATTCAAATTAGACAAAGATTAGGTTGAAAAGTTTATGTATCTTATGTAGACCTATACATTTGAATGCTATGATCCTCCTATGGTAACCACTAAACCCTTGAATCAAACCAAGTCTCTTCTACCCTTCGAAGAACGTGAAAATGAGAGTTAACAAACATGAGAGCATCAAAGTAACAAGCATGTCCTCATCCAAAGATTCAACATGATAGCCTTTATATCCTAAGCATGATAAATAGGGACAAATGAGCATAACAACAATAAAACCATGAGCATGAAATCATCAACTACGTAAACATCAATAAAAAACTCCCCTAAAGATCTTCATATTCCTCAACTCTTCTTCAAACTTTGATAATGTGGCCCTCAAAAATATGCAAGCACAAAAATTAGCTAAGAGAAGAGTTCAACTAATAGTGTTTAAAGAAGAGATAAAGGAGAGGATTCAAATTTATAGATTTAGAGAGGATAAAATGGATAGCCGAGATTGAATTCAACCCAGAAGGGATGAACAAATGGGATTGCATAGGAAATTTTGCCAAAGATATGGTGATAGTGGAGTAAAGGTTAGAAGGAATCAGATGAAAAGTGGCTATGACTATTAGAAAGTAGGAATGTGACTAGGAAAATGGGAATAAATAACTGAGATCATTTTTTTCATGAGCAAACACGGAGTAAATAACTATTTATTCATTATTTTGACCAGAGGATGAATAATTAGAAGAATATAAAATAATAAAATTATTTGTTTTTCTTACAAATGCATGAATAAGTAAAAATTTATTTATTTTACATGAATATGGGAAGAAATCAAAATGATTTATCCGACCGTAGTAGAATAATTAGATGGTTAAATAATTAAAATTATTTAATTATAAGAGACAAAAGAATGTTAGCTAATTAATTAAAATTAATTAGTACATTAGGCAATGACCAATTAAGTAAATAAAAGAATTATTTAATTAACGTTACTAAGGGAAAATAAATGGTTAGGGTTGATGAGGATCGATTAGGAAAGAAGTAGAGAAGATTAGAGATGATTAGGGACTATGATTGTTTAAAAAATAAAAGAAATTGGTGATAGAAGAAAACTCAATTTTTTTATGTCTACACCTTGTTCTTCATGAGATGTGTCATTTCCTTTGTAGTGATGAAATAGGGCCTCCAAAAATGTGATTCCCTTTCTCAGAGAATGCAAGAATACAATAGAAGCATATTGTCCCTCATAACAACAAAATAATGAGCATTGTTGATAGACCCAATATGGCACCCTTCCTTGTCATCCCATTCTTCTCATGCCTAAATACCCTTATAACCTTACACATGACCAATATATTTATAGTCCTAATCTTTTTAGGACCCTCTCCATGAGATGTACCATTTGTCGTACTTCAAAATTAGTGTCATTCATTTCATTTATTGTTTAATTTATCATCTTGTGCCACAAAGATTTAACTATTTAAGCTAGCTAGGGACTGAATTTTCCATAAATCCTCAAATAGCTCTATTGATTTTTTGGCCCTCCGTTCAGATTTCAAGGTTGACTTATTTCATTTTGTTTGTTGAGTTTAAGGTAATCACTGTATGATCAAAGTGTGACATGCTTCTATAAACCATTACACTTGAGGGAATCCAAGAATAAGGAATTCTCAAGAGGTGGCTTATAGCTTCCTAGTTGAAGCGAGTTTAATCCTTGTTTGAATGCTCATCAGATTGGCATAAGGATTAGTGACTTGACTACTCCAAAATGGAAGATTCAAGTGAAAATGCAAGTTAAAGATGAAACTAGAATGAAAGAAGCTAAGAATGAGAGATTAAGCTAGAATGGATGCAAGCAACTAGTATTCTAGAATAAGAATGCAAGAAAGAAACTAGATTAACCATGCAAGGTTAGTTCTAAGAAATGAAGTTAAGCTAAGAAATGAGAGAAACTAGAAGATAAGAATTCAAATTAGTAAGATTATGCTAAGAATGCAAGAAAGTTAGAATGCAAGATTAAGATTAGGCCATTGAATCAAGGAAGAGCTTCCTTTTAAAGGAATTGCCTCAAGAATGGAGGGTAGAGATTACGAGGCAAAATGAGAGTGATGGAGATGAAAGGTTAGGTAGAGATAAGTGGTGAGGATTAAGAGGCGAAAGATATGTTAGGTAAGATAAGACAAAATAGCAATTTTGAAAGCACAAATACCTTTTAATTGCTAATTAATCAAGATTAAGTATGTGCACACATGTGAATGCATTTTTTTAATAAAAGTGTAGAAACTTTATATTAAAAACAATGTTATAGCAATTAAATAAATATGCAAGCTCTAGAAATTAGACCATGTTATAAGTTTGATATAAGATTTTTGATTTAATTATGCAAAGGGGATTTTCAGGGTTACTTTGCACAATTATGTCTAGTAAATATGCCTTTGAGATTTATGATTTATTTTGAGGCAATTTGATCAAGAAAAGGGGCTTAGGTTTTACTAGACCAATTTTAGGTGATTACATTTTGTCTCTCTTTGACTAATGTGTGACTGATCTGGGAACACATCGAGTCAAAGATTAGATTTCAGACAAAGCATCAACTCTGAATTGGATCGTATGAAGACCGATAAGAGATAAAGGGTATCAGTTTCATACCAGATCAAGTGAAGGCTGATGAGCAAGACAAGAGTATCTAGCCTAATATGAAGCGTTGTGACTGGATATCTATCTAAAGAGATTGAGATAACCAAATTTGACAAGAACTAAAGAAGCTAATCACCAAATTGAGAGGCAAAACCATAACGTTAAATGCCCAAGAGAGTTTGAGATAATTGACTTCGACAAGGACTAAAGGAGCTAATCATCAAATTGAGAGACAATACCAAAATGATATGCCCCAAGAGATCAAATAGATGTCAATCTGAGTGAATTGATATAAATCGATGAGAACAATCTTTCAAAAAGAGATACAGAGAATCTCAAGTTGAGATGCCCCAAGTGATGATATTTTAGTTACTGATTGAATTGATCAATAAATATTTGGTTCAATTGCTAGATTTACAGATTAGGAGATTTGATTTAGAAAATTTATCTATATTGTCATGCTCCCTCGGGATCGAAATGGAAATAAGGAAGAAAGAAGGTGAAAGCAAGTAGGAAGTGATAGCGTCAACGGTCAACTACGTTTGATAATTTGAATTTTGATTTCAATCCCGAAAAGAAAACCTAGATCAAGGATGATGATTCACAGTTGGCAGCCTCAGATAAGAATACGAGCTTATCGAATAAGATATACGAAACACACATAAGAATCAAGGCACAAGAGCTGAGATTACCCGAACATGGTTTCTAGTTAATGTTGTAAGATAACATATGTATCAAGGCACAAGCTTCCAAGATAATTGGGGGGTATGTGCAAGATCATGAGGGGCCAAAAAGTGGCGATGTCAGTTCAAAACTTTGACAATGTAGCTGACGACTTTTTTTTCACCCGAATTTGATAAAATGAAAAGGGTATCTTAAGGAGATTATCAGCTTTCTATCGATATAATTGTTGTCAAATTTTGAATTCGGTAAGTAATTATTAGTTATTTTCTAATTGAGCTACCTCTAAAGTGTTGATTTATATATTGATTGAAAAATGACTATAACTTTCAGATGGTATAACATTTTTGAAATCTGAAAAATGTGTCACATTCTATGCTTCGCCTACTATAAGGAAAAAAAATAAAATTTTGAATTTTGTAAAGTTTTGAATGAGTTAAAGTGGTCAGACACGGGAGTTTTTTTATTCTAAAAATGTTGTAGCAAAAAATTCATAATTAATTATTTTTTTGGAATAAAATTACAAAAAAAATATGTGTCACATCTGTGCATGATTCTATTACTTATATGTAAAATCTTATAATAAAATATTATCATTTGATTATGATTAAGGTGGTCAGACATACACCTACTTCTTATTTTTTTCCTAAAATTTTTGTACTACTACATTGAAATATATACTTTTCACCAATCATACTAAATTTTTCTCAAAAAAGGCCTAGTATTTTAGAAACTCCATTCAATTTTCTATAGATTCTATTCTTACAACTTTTTGATATTAGGTTCATAGCTAGTTGAAATTTTCACGTCAAGTTGACTAACCCTAATTTGCTGATTTTTCATTGCCACTTAAGGGCATAGTTTGGCCCCTCATGATCTTGCACATACCCTGGGAGTGTTTTTGTATGTGCTACACACAAGCAAAAAATAAGGAGATAATTCCAACCTCACCTAAGAGTCCAAATAAAGAAGGTTGAGGTATGTGCGATGTTCCAATCATGATGGAGGCTCTTACCACAAAATACCCAGTATATTATACTACTTAGGATCATTGAAATCACACCACAAGAAGATATTTAAAAAAATATGTTATGCCCTAGTCGTGAATCTCTAGTCAAATAGACATCATCGAGGGACCTTAGAAGACATAGCAAGCTAAAATCGATGGTAACAGACAATACATAAGAAAATAGTTCAGCATATCTCAAACAGTTTTAGTTTTCTAGGATGTACCTTTGTGCTTGTGTCAGAGTGCAAGTGTGCAGTGAATAGTGCAAGATCTGATATGTGTTGAGAAACACGCTGATGTCTAGATTGGTAGTGTTAAGAAATGTTGGAGGTTGGGGTATTGAGAAACCCCAAGAAGTGTCAGTTGCAAGTGTCCATCAGGAAGGACTGATAACTGAATCTAGTTACGTCTAAGAGGTTGATCAAGTGGTAAAGCATTGATAGCTCAAATACACGTACGATTGCCCCCAAGTGACTGATAAGAACCGAGGACAAGATTGAGACTAATTCCAGCCCATGATGGTAAAAGGAGACAAAGAGCGAGATGGAAAAGAGATCAGGTCGATGAAAGCACGAGAGCTCAGCCACACATTGATAGATGGAGCACTAGTTACAAGTGATGCCTATTTGTCAAGTTTTTACCACTTCGGATTATTTTATTTTTGCTACCAAGGCGTCTGTTTCTAGGTATTCACCAAGGCACAATTTTTTATTTTTTGAATATTTGAATATTTTTTTTAGATACATCAAGGTGCCAATTTCCAGGTTTTCACTAGGATGATCATTTTTCAAGACTTTTACAATTTTTAGGATTTTTCCAAGATTTTTTACAATTTTTAGGATTTTTTAGGAGCATAAGTTGTTGCACAGGAAGTAGAATGCATATTTGTAGAGTATCTTTAAGTGAAGAGCATTGAGAGTCTCTTTAAGAATATCACCTTTTGGAGAAAAGAATTGATAAGCTCCAGAAACATATGTTGCAGTGATGATAAATGGACGTAGCCAATTGGGTTCAAAGTTTCCTTGTAGAAACACCCTGAGTGAAGGTATCTTAACCAAAGGTAGGCCATTCTAGTAAGATCCATGAATACCCTCATGAACCTCTCATAACACTTTTTCAGATTTCTCGCGTTCTAGACACCTATGGAAGGTATCATCTAAACTTCTTGTGAACAAGTCATTAGTGATAAGGAGATACTGAGATGCACTTTGGATTTTATGGTTAGAGAGGCTTGAAGGGGTAGTTTTATTGTGAGGGTAGTGAGTAGTAGAGTCAATAAGGATGCAGAGAATGTTAGGTGTGCCATAGGCAGGAGATGGGAATTCTTCCACCAGGAAGTCATAGCGGTATTGATGCCCTTTAAGTTGCAGTATTGAGGCTAAGGGAACCATGACATCTGGTGTTGTGCTCTTTGTTTGTGACAACCACTTGAAAGTGATAAAGTATTTATTTACATCATTAAACAATTATTTGTATGATAGCATTTTTTAAAACTTTGGTTTGATATCCATTAGTAATTTTGTTGATCACCAGCCGAAAGTCACCATAAACATGAAGCTCTTTAATTTTCCATTTAATAGCTAGTTTGAGACTATTAGCTAGCCCTTCAAATTTAGTTGTATTGTTCATGTAGGAAAAGATCATTTTGAATGCTTTAGGAATGTTGTATCTTTGTAGAGAGATGAGCAATATATCAACATTAGCACCTTGTTATGTGAAAGATCCATCAAATATATATAGATTTATTAGGAGACTCGGTAGTGATAATAAGTGCTGACAATCTTTCTTGAAAATGTACATAGAGAATATCAAGCATCCCATCCTTAGGCGTTTCATAGAAGTTTTCACCATTGGATATGCCATTTATTTTTACTCTTTTAGAATCTGACACTGCCACAAAGTGGTTTTCACCATCAGACCATTTGTTCTTTTTTTTTTATATGTGACCAAGGTACTTGATATCCTCCACGATTTTTCTTCTGCTCATTGCACTAGTGGAAGAGGGAGAAGGTTCAATATTATTTGGGTTGTATACTAGTGCATGGGTAGGGTCTGAGGATATGAGTTGGATGGATTTAGAAAGGTTCTAGTCAGGAGGGATGAAGGATAAAGGTTCAACAGGTTCAAGTGCAAAGACACTGACATCATCCTCATCATTCATGAATGTCTCAAATAGGTCCAGAAAGTTATCCTAATAAAGCATTGTTGACCACGAGTCATCCTAGAAGAGTTAGAGGAGTTTATAGAAGTATTTTGTGAATCTAACTAAGATGACCTAGCCCTAGAAGTATGTCCATCTTCTTGTTCTCGAGTAGCCATTTTTTCCAAAAATGTACAGACATGAACCATCTCAATCTGAGACCTTCCTAAATTCCATGTAGCTGTCATAAGATGAGGGCTAATGTACCCATGGTTTTCTTGATCAGTAGGAGTAGAATTAGATGGCCTAGAAACCATAGGGATGATCTCCATAGGAGGATTAGAAGGATCTACATCATATCATTGTCCTTGAGAATTAGAACTTTCTCCTCTTTCAAAATTTGTGATAGTAGCATATTTATAGACAACATCAACCTGAATCTCCATTGTAACATTTGATAGTGAGTCCCATTCATACTCATGTGAGTTTGTGTCACTATTATGGTATTGTCTAATATAATCAGTTAGAGTGATTGCAAGAGGGAGATTTTCATCATCACCTTTGTCTATCTCAAGAGGTGAGCCTTCAATAGGGCTTTATAGTTGTGCAACAACAATAGCTTGTGTAGTAGAAGCAATAGTAGTACAAGCTATAGTAGTAGGAGTATAATCCATGATAGGCATGAACCTAGGCATGTCAACAGGTTGCCCCCAGTTTTGATTTATATGAGTAGAGTCAACAATGTGTTCAACAACAAGAGTGATAGCAATACTAGTGGTAGCAACATGAGTTTTCTATGCTTGTTTAAGATTGTTGCATGTGGAAACAGAGTCAATAGGAATAATGACCTTAATTCCATCTTGAGGAAACTTGATACATCAATGATATGTAGAGGGGACTGCTTGCATTTCATGGATCCATGGGTGACCCAAAAGTATGTTATATGCTAAAGGATGATCCAAGATTTGACAAATGACATCATGCTAAACAAGATCCACTTGGATG
Organism: Chamaecyparis obtusa; assembly: GCA_027943335.1. Taxonomy (NCBI): domain Eukaryota; kingdom Viridiplantae; phylum Streptophyta; class Pinopsida; order Cupressales; family Cupressaceae; genus Chamaecyparis; species Chamaecyparis obtusa. Next base: position 210,232 of record BSBK01001471.1, on the reverse strand, counting down.
TGAAAGACTACCATGCCTTTAGAAGAACGTTCCTCTTCATCATATGCCTTAATTGTTATCTTTCATCAAGGATCGATAGCATGATCACATAAACCAAGATATCTAACCAAATTATAAGTGCAAATACTCAAACCCGAGCCTCCATCTATCAACATGTGTTTTAATCTATAATTTTGGATAGTGAATTCGATGTGGAGAGGTTAACTATGGGGATGACTAATAGATTTGTCATCATTTTCAAAAAAAGTCAGGTAATGAGGGGAAGTGATATGACCAACCATGGACTGTAACTTTCCTATGTATAGGTCTTTAGGTACGTTATCCATGAGAAGGGCTTGATCAAGAATTTATCTATGAGTAGGAGAGATTTTTAGTAGTTCAAGAATTGAAATCTGAGCTGATGTGCGGTGGAGTTGGTCAACTAGATCGTAGTCATGTGGTGCTGATAAGGTAGAAAGTTTAGAAACTTCAGTCGTTAGCTTGGTAGCAGAGGAGGAAGATGATCTTGTCTCTTGTAGAGGGACTTTTCTTTGAGAACGGGTTATTGCGTTAGATGACTCATCTTGAATCTCATCTTTGGATTTGATAACATTAATAGCATGCTCAGAGGACTCAAGCATGTTGATCATATTGTCATTATTAATGTAGGTGTAATCAACCTTGTTATCTTTTTCCTTAGAAGATTCCCCTTTCTCATACTTAGGTAAATGCTCTTTGAAAGCCTTATGATCATTTTTTGTTTGGGGAGAATCAACCACAATTATCCCGTTATCAATAAGATCTTGGATGAGATTCTTAAGCTTCACATAGTTGGTAGTCATGTGACCTCTATTGCAATGATAATCACAGTAGTGGTTGTCATTACACTAATTATGTTTTACATTAGGATTGAATATGGCTTAGAGCTATCAGCAAAGTAATGATCTTGTTGGTTAAAAGTGTCTTCAAAGAACTCTCAAGTGATTCTCTAAGAGGAGTAAAGTCTCTCTTAGGCCAGGAGATCCAGGGGCTATCATGATTGGTTTCAATTTTAGATCTTGTTTGAGTTCTCTTTCTAGTAGTAGTCAAGTTGAAAGCTATCTCTTTAGGTTTACTAAAAAAATATACCAAGGTTGTCCCTACAATTCCATCATTGACAACATATTTGGTTTAGTTCCAAAACTTGTCCTTGTCCTTAGAAGAGGATTTGTGTTTTTTATACTAAAGATTAATTTTTCCCTTACGAACAAGGACATCTTCTATGCATAGAGATGATTCATCCAATTTATAAAAGGAAGCATGTTTTTGCATTTGTAATGCATAGTTCATTTCAGGAACCAAAGAGTTAATGAATATGTCGATATTCTCAGTCTTAGGAATATGTCGAGGATAGCGTGAATAAATATTCCTCCATCATTGAAGAAATGTCACAAAGGGTTCACCTTGATGTTGTAGAGATCCAACATGGTAATAACATGTTGAATATTGTAAGAGTATTGCTAAATGAATCTATGCACTAGTTGGTCAAATGAATTAAGTGGAGGAGATAGTTTAGTGAATCACTCCATATAAGCTTTCCCACTAAGACTCCTAGGAAAGAATCTCATAAGATAGGTGGGTTCATGCAAGAATTCCATACTCAGTGTACAACTCTCTAATGTGATCATGAGGATCTCCACTACCATCATACTTGTCATATTTAAGAAATTCAACTTTTAGAGGAAAAGGAGGCATGTATAGATCCTTGTCAAAAGGAAATGAGCGTATAGCCTCAAGTGAAAAAGGTGTTGTAGGTTGTTCTTTTTCCTCTTTCAAGCATAACACTTGTTTCATCATCTCTTCCAACTATTTCTTCACAATCTCCATTTCAGATGGTTCTTCTTTCTTGATCAAATTGTCAACATCAAAGTTGTGAGGTAACCTAACCCTTGTGAGGCTAAGTGCATGAAGTTTTTGTCCTTGTCTTGATTCAAGGTCAACTTCATAATTATTTGCAAACATTTATCTTGTTGAAATTGTAAGATTTCTTCCTCAGTTAGCTCAATGTTTGAATCACCACTTTTTGAACCATGTGAAACATGTTGAGTGTATTGAGAGGCATGTTGTGAGCCATGTATAAAGTTGTGATGATCAAACTATGCTTGATTCTCTTGTCCAAAATGTTTATCTCCCAACTATTTTAAGAATTCTTCAATTCTCTTATTTTGATCTTCCATAGTTGGAGTATAAGAAATACTATCTTTGAACTTAGGTGAGGACAATGTAGAGTTACTTAAAGTATTAGAAAAGGGCTTAAAACCCCAAGGTTCAAATTTTCCTCTAGGTGAGTTTTCAGAATTCATTTCGAATTTATTTCCTTGGCAGATCTAAGATCTAGTTGTAACCGACATGAAAAGAGTAAATCAAGAGCCAAATAGGATGACTTAGAATGACTTGATGTTCAAACTAGGTAAGAAAAGTGTTCACTTGTCTAAAGTGAGATAGCATAAAAGAGAGAAAAAGCTAAATTGCCACAAGATGTCCAAGTTGCAGATAGAGCACCCTATGTACGATACTTGTGAACCAAAAAAGATAAGATAAAAGCATCCAAGAGAGATAACATAAAGAGGGTGGAAAAGTGAACAATCTACTAGCCAAGAGTGTAGTCAAGAGAGCCAAGTAGTCTTTTATAACTAAAGGCAATTCCTAGCATGCTGGAGTATACCAAATATCAAGAAGAGAAAAGGATAGCAATAGTTGACCAACAAGTTTTAGACAAGGTTTGAAAGAAAATAGTGTGAACAAGCAATAGTATTCAAACAATCCAACAAGGGACAAAGAAACCTTGCGGATACAAGAATCTATGAAGTCTAACAAGGTATAACAATGTATCAAGTGTATGTTTACAAATGTTTCCATAGGTCTTGAAGTTATGTAAGAATGGTGAGTGTGAGCGGGGGTAGCTGAGAGGATGGAAAAATTTTGAATAGGAATTCGAGTGGGAAACATGCAATGAAGGAACAGGTTGATCAGGATTCAAGTCTGAATTAAGGTAAGGACAATGGTAAGGAGGATGCGACAAACGATGGGGACCCACTAGCTTTGTAGCTAGATCTAGGTGAAAAAATGGGTGATGCTCCTAAACAAAGTCTTTCTGGAGAAGACCGAGGCCCGTTGGGGTGTTGGACCAACCTGTTTGGTGTTAAACCCTCGGGTAAGTCCTCCTTCCCCAAGATAAAAAACATCTCCAACAAAGAGAAGGGAATTTTTTCCTTAGAAGTGTCTTCTGAGCTTATAGATCACAACATTCTGAGTATGGCTACTATGCTTGTTGGCAAGTTCATAGGCCCTAGGCCGAATATAGATTTGGTCAGAATATTTTCTAGGAAAAAATGGGACTTAAAAGGGCAGGTTGAGGTCACGGCTATGGCAAAAGGATTTATGTCTTTCGAGTTCTCCTGCTCTAAAGACTACTCTAAGATTCTCTATGCAGGAAATTGGTCGATGGGGAGATCCACTCGTATTCTTCAGAAATGGACCTCCAACCCGGATCTTAATAATGATTTTGTGACCCATGCCCCAGTCTGGATCAGGCTTCTAGAGCTTCCTCTGGAATACTGGCATGAAGATATTTTTGATGGCATCGCCAGCTCTTTTGGAGAGCTGCTATCAATTGATCCAGTTACAGCAGCCAAGAAAAGACTAACGTATGCTAGAATATGCGTGGGTGTTGTTGAAGGACAGGATATTCCTGAAGTGATAGAGTTCCAATCTAGATTGGGAAGGCGTGTGCAGCAAATAGACTATGAAAATGTGCCTTTCATCTATTTTCACTGTAAAAAGGTGGGTCGCAAGGCCAAAATGTGCCCAATCTTCCTAGAGAAGGAAAGAAACCGCAAGGCCCAAATCAAGCAAGGGAAGAGAAAAGAGACCCAGAAGTAGCAAAAAGGTTTGAATCAAGTTGAAGGACCCAAGAAGGTGTGGAAGGAGAAAGCCCATGATGGACAAATCCCTGAGGGGGCTCCTCAAGGGGAGAGGCCCAAGGACATAACTGGGATCCCTCCTATTCACCGGTATTTGGAAGGAGAGAAAAGCCTTGAGAACGGGGCACAGCTTGAGTCCCAGAATGATAGTGGTAATGGAGAAAAGGAAGTTGGTGTTTTCTGCCCTATTGTGCAAGACTCTACTTTCGGGGAGGGAGATAAAGGAAGCAGGACTCTCCCTGAGGACAGGGAGTTCATCTTGGAGGAAATCAAAGAGGATTCCTTTGTGCTAGATACCCAGGAGATTGAGGGTACAGTGGAGGTCCGGGGTCCCTCTCTTTCACAAGAATCAAACTTAAGTAGAAGCTCACTTTTATCCCAAAGAAAGATCAATAGAATCATCAAATTGTCGCCACATCCTCCCCAAGACAAATCTCTAGAATGGAGGCTCTGTTTGAGAGCTACAAAGATGAAAATGCGGGTCCCTGGATTTCTATTAAGAAAAAGAAGAATAGTAGAGATCCATCCCCGGTGTCTCTGGCTGTGAAAAGAAGCAGAGCCAAAGCTGACACAGGAAGCAAATCAAGCACCCCAGGCAAGTTGAGAAGGCACCAAATCAAAAGGGAAGAAACATGAAGAAACATAGCGGATGGAACCCAAAAAACCATCCAGGAAACATACCCCCAAAAGAAAATATGAAGGTCATATCTTGGAATATTTGTGGACTCAATGGAATCCACAAACAAGAGGTAGTTAGAAATATGATTAGGGACCATAGGCTGGATATATTTTTGATTTAGGAAATGAAAATGAAGAAGGAGAAGACTGAGAGCATTTGTTTCAACAAAGGTATGAAGTCTGCGGTTTCTGACTCTTCGGGGGCTTCTAGAGGATTGTTAGTGATATGGAAGGAAAACTTAACGGTGGATATCATCTTTGATGAAGGTAATATTTTTCTTATTCAATTCAAGAATTCAAAGGATCAAGAAAGCTAGTTTGTTATGAACATCTACGCCCCTAACACTAAGATAGGTAGAAAGCATTTTTGGAATAAAATTAGTAACTTGGTGCCCTTGTTGGGAGGGTCTAAGGGCATTATTATCGGAGATTTCAACACCCCCCCTGTTGGCCACTGAGAAGTTAGGTGGACTTCCTCTAGACTTGGAAAGTAGACAACATTTGGCAGACCTTATTAGTGATTTGGCTCTCCTTGATGTTGAGTTAGAGGGTGGCAAGTTCACTTGGTCTAACAAATGAGTTGGGATTGACTGCATCCAGGTTAGGCTGGATAGAGCTCTGATCACTATGGATTGGTTGAACTCTTATCACTAAAAACTTTATTCGATGGTTAGACTTGGCTCGGACCACTCCCCTATTGCTCTTACCATTGAGCTTTGCAATAGGAAAAAGGCTTTCCCTTTTAGATTTGAGAAGATGTGGTCTGCTCATCCTGGCCTTTTTGACAAAATTAGAGACTGGTGGAGCATAGATGGAGAAGGCATAGCTATGTACAAAATGGCTAAGAAACTCAAAAACATTAAAATGGAGATCAAAAAGTGGAACAAGAAGGATTTTGGGGATATTTTTCTGGTGAAAGAAAGGATTATGGAGGACCTTGCAGGGGTGCAGGAGGAGATCTAGAACATGGGCTATGATGAGGATAGGCTGAATGCGGAAAATATTATTTTGGCTGATCTTCACAACATTGTGGGCAAAGAGGAAATGTTCTAGAGGTAGAGATCTAGGTCGGTGTGGTTAAAGGAAGGGGACAAAAACTCTAGATTCTTCCACCTCTCTACCATGAAGCATAGGGTTGCAAATAGAATTAGTGTTGTAAAAAAGGGGGATGTTTCTCTTAAGAAAGATAAGGAGATTGCCTAAGAAGCTATCAGGTATTTCTCCGCCATCCTCACTAAAGAGGCCAACATGGGTGAAGAGGATCAGGTGGATATTCTGAAAACCATCCTCAGGGTGATCAATGCTAGTCAGGATAGGGCCCTTGTGGCTATCCCTGATATGAAGGAAATCAAGGAGGTTGTCTTCTCCTTTCTTGCTAAGAAAGCCCTAGGCCCTGATGGGTTCCCTACTTTTTTCTTCCAGTTGTATTGGGAAGTTTTAAAAGATGATATGGTTAAAGCGGTTCAGGAATTCTTTGGTGGCAAGTGCTTGCTCAAAAAAATCAATGCTACCTTCCTGGTTCTGATTCTTAAAGTCTCAGGTGTGGACTCTTTTGATTCTTTCAGGCCTATCAACCTTTGTAACTCTCTTTACAAGATTTTTTCTAAAGTTATAACCATTAGAATAATTAAAGTCCTTCCCGGGATTATTGCTCCGCAACAAATAGGATTTGTCCCAGGTAGACAAATCCTAGATTCCATCATAGTTGTTCACGAAGTCATACATTCTTTAGAAGATGGTAAAAAGGATGGCTTTCTACTCAAGTTTGATCTATCTAAATCCTATGATAGGTTCGACTGTTTGTTCCTGGATAAGGTTCTTGAAGCTTTTGGCTTTAAGGACAATACTAGAAAGATTATATCTCAATTGATCTCCACCCCCACCTTTGCAGTGATGGTTAATGATTCTCCCATGGACTTCTTCAAATCTTCTAGAGGGCTCAGGCAAGGGATCCCCTCTCCCCCACCTCTTCATTATTCTTGTGGAGTGTTTGGGTAGACTTATACATGATAAAAGAAGCAGAGGAGTTTTTGTCGGGTTAAAACCTTCTTCCAGTCCCCTGATCTTCACCCATCAGCAATTTGTGGATGACACCATTCTTGGGGGAGAAGTGTTAGTGAAGGAAGCCAAAAATGTGAAGGACATCCTCAATACTTATTCCAATGCCATGGGTCAACTCATCAATTGGAGTAAGAGCTCGGTCTTTTTTGTCAACACCCCTGAAGGTAGACAAAGGAAAATTGCTGGTATCTTGGGCTGTAGTATTGGGACCCTCCCCTCTACCTACTTGGGGCTCCCTATGAGGGCTAAACCTCTTGACCTCTTTTGGGACAAGCTCATTGACAGGTTCAATAGAAAGTTGGCTGGTTGGAAGGGTATCATTCTGAGTCAAGTTGGCAAGGTTCTTTTGATCAAATCTACTTTACAGAACTTGCCTACTTATGCGCTCAGCCTATTCTCTATTCCTTCAAAAGTGGCTGATACTTTGGAATCTATTTAGAAGAATTTTCTATGGGCTGGATCATAAGGCATTAAGAAGTACCTGCTTGTGTCTTGGGAAAATATCTACAGACCCAAAAAGCAGGGGGGCCTAGGGATTAGGAATCTGAAGCAGTTCAACAGGGCTTTGCAAACTAAACAGATATGGATGATTTTTAACTCCAAGGGAGAATGGAGGGATATCCTGAAGGATAAGTATATGGCCAAAATCAATTTCAAGTAGTTCATCAGTAGGGATGATGACCCTAAGGGTTCCAATATTTGGAATGGTATTATAAAGACTAAAGGGTTAGCCATTGAGAAGGTGAAATGGAAACTGGGAAACGGTGAAGATATCAATTTTTGGCTTGATGACTAGCTTAGCATGGGACCATTATGGAACATTGAACAGTACAATAGATGGGCAATGATTTGCATGGAAAGATTTGGCTGCAGGGTGAGAGACTACAAGATGAATGAGGAGTGGGTGAACTTGACTGAGATATCATTGGAGCTCAAGCCATTGATGGACACGATCAAGTTCACTTCCTTGTCCCTCAATAAGGATGCTATTGTTTGGGGGTCAACTAAGGATGGAAACTACACTGTGGCCTCAGGCTATGAAACCATGCAGACCAGCATTCTGTCCCTATTTGGGCCAAAGCTTGGTTTCCTGGCCTCACCCCCAAAATCAACATTTTTTTCTGGATTATGCTCCAAAATTGTATTTTGACGGTGGACAACCTTATCAAGAGAGGGCATCAGATGCCTAGTTGATGTATCCTTTGTAAAAAGCAAATGGACAGTGTTGATCACCTCTTCATTCATTGCCACTTCACCAGAAACATATGGTCTTCCTTCTTGGCTTTCTTCAAACAGTCCTAGGTTTTTCCCAATAATATGATTGAGCTCTTTCGATAGTGGCAAAGTGGGGTGGCTAGAGATGTGAGCCAGGGCTTATGGATTTGGTCTCTACCCCATCTCTGCTGGGGGGTGTGGAAGGAGTAGAACAACTAAATTTTTAGGGAAAAAGAAGCCAATTCCAAGGTGGTTTTTCACAAAAGCCTTAATGCTCTGGTTGAAAACTATACTATCATCAAGGGCTACAACTCTCCTCTCAATACTAAGGAGGAAGTCCGTAGCAGGAGGGAGGACTGTAGATGGACTCTTCTGCCTAAGGGCTGGTGCAAAGCCAACTTTGACGAGGCTACGAAAGGCAACCCTGGGTAGGCTGGGATTGGGGGAATCATCAGAAATGATCATGGGAAAGGCATTGCTGCCACTTTGGCTCCTCTTGGGACACAAAGTAACCACTTTGTGGAGGTGACTGTGGCCCATCAAACTATAAAGCTTGCTAAGGATATAGGAGTCAGAAAACTATGGTTGGAAGGAGACTCAAAGAACATAATTGACTGCCTCAATGAGAAAAATTTGCCAACCTGGATGATTGCAAATATTATCAATGAGAGCATCTAGTTTCTTAAGTCCTTTGAAAGAGTCTACATGGCTCATGAGTATAGGGAGGCTAATCAAGTGGCTGACAGGCTGGCCAATTGGGCTGTCAGGAAGGATGAGGTGAAAATATGGAAGGACGGACATATTATTCCACTTGAAATTAAGGATTTAATTGAAAGCGAGAGAATCCCGGGTAGATTGGGAAACATTAAAGTTTAATCATGATAGTTTATGTGTTAGGGGAAATGTGTCATCTTGAGGTGTAAGTACTTGAGCCAAAGTATGAATCACCTGGGTAATTGCCATTATTGCACTTTCAGGCCCATTTTCGGGTTTATTTTTCATAATTTCATTAGAAGGATCGATAATACTTCTCATTCTTTCTACTGGTTTCAAAGTTCGCAAAGCATTGTGAGTAGAGGAATTGTTCGCAGAGAGAGAGGTAAAATGGTGGGGGAAAGACATAGGAGGGAACCTGAGGATGAAGCTGAGAAGTGGTAGAGGTGTTCAAAGGTGTGGGGCATTTTGAGAAAAGGAAAGGTGACTTCTTTTATTAAAAGATTGCATGGATGGAAACCATCTGTTACCAAAACCATGGTTAAGAACTGGAATGAGGGGAGTGTCAAAATTGATGGGGTTGAGTTCACAGTGATGGAGGAGGTTATTTTTGTGGTTATGAGCATCCCCATTGTTGGGAAGAAGTTCTATAGAGACAGGAAAATTTCGGGTCAAGCGATGACGGAATTCACCAAAGGAAAGGAGGAAAAGAAGGCTCTCGTGAAGAAGGGCACTTACTACCTACCGAGGTCCATTAAACCATTGTGGAGGTTCATGCTGAGGGAGATAATCAAATATATTTCCTTGGACACGAGGTTCAATCGCATCTACTCTTACCACTTCATGCTTCTCAACCACTTTAGGTCTGGAGCCAAAATCTCTATTCCTTTTTACCTTTACTCATCTATCAATGAGAATATCAATGATTATAGGGAGAAGCCTATCAGCAATCCTACTTTCCATGAGGGGTTGTTTTTGTTGATTTATGAATTTTTTAAAGCTAGAACTATCGATAAATAAATTAAGCAGGGGAGAGGGGGGAAGGATGGCTCAGATGAGGAGCTTGACTCAGGTGAAGAAGAGTACATCCCTTCTGCTACTAAGGAGAGCCAAGATATGCATTTGAACATGGATGCAGAAGCTTCCCCTCACTCTAAAATGGGGAAAAAGAAGATTAAGAAGGAAAAAATGGAGAAAAAGGAGAAACCTGACCCAAAGTAGAGCATTGAGATCTCTTTTGATAGATACTATGATGAGGAGGTGGAGGGCATGGAAATGGAGGGAGATAGTATTAAAGAGGAGGAAGATATGATTGGGGAGGAGGAGGAAACTAAGGAGAATAAGAAGGGAAGGAGAAAAATCACTATTAAGATGCATGTGGATAGAGATGAGGATACTGATGTCAATCCTGGTAGGAAGCAGAGGAAAAGGAAGAAGTTTGAAGAAGGCAATAAGGAGGAAGGGAAAGAGGAGGGGAAGGATAGAGAAGAGGAAGAGGAGAATCAGGGGAGAGAGGATGATCACGAGCAGGATTGTGAGGATCAAGGGATTGACCAGTATACCTGCAAGATCTTAGACAAAGAGAAGAGTGTGGTTTGGAGAGATTTGCATAATGTTTCTGTCAAGATGGGCTTAAAGAGGGAGATGATGAAGACTTTGGTTAAGGAGAATAAGGTGGGTAAAATTCAAATGGAGGACCTTATCAACCCTACCCTGGTTATTTTGAGTGACATCAGTAAAGAAAATCCCCAGATGGATGTGCTCAATAATGCCAAAAATAGTGTCATAGATAGCTATAGAACCACTAAATGGACCTACCACAAAATACATGAGCTAAAATTTAGGGTGGGTAGGTTGGAGAGGGAGGATAACAGCAGCAAGATTAGGCTTACTGAGGAGAAGAATGAAATGGAGAACAAAATGGAGGATGTGAAGAAAAGAATTCAGAGAGTGGAGGGAACTCTATAGAAAATTGTTGAATAGAGCTACAACATCCTCAAAGCTTCAAATGACAACATTAAGGTTCTGATCAGTAAAATAGAGGAACACAGGGGCAGCAAGGAGGAGTCTCCCAATAGAAGTAAAGATATTTCTCCGAAGGATGGCCTAAGGAAGAGAATTAGATCTAGCACTTTTAAGAAGGATACCTAGGAACCAGATAAGGATCTGGCTGACCTAAAGGAGGTGGTGGAAAAGACATCTGAGCTAGAGATACATGCAGCCGAGATCCTCAGAGAGTTTGCTTGAGCAGTTCTCCTGGTTTTGTTTGGCCTGGTTTTTTGTTTCTGCCCTTGGTTCTATTTTCTGGGCTTTTTGTTTGTTTGCTGGTAGACTGTGTCTAGATTTCCTTTCTTGCTATGGCTATCTTGTTTATGTTAAATTTCATCGCTTTATCTTTGATATACTTTAACATTGTAAGGGTTTCAGGGCCCCATTAAAACCTATTTTCCTTAATAAAAAATGTTTCCACAAGTCTTAGTGTTAGATAACTGAGAAGGGGGGTGAATCAGTTAATTCAATTATCCTACAGTCGCAAAACATTCAGATGTATATATTCTAATCTTTCCAATCAAATAACCAACTTGGTAAGATAGCAATACTAATCTTTCTGTTCATTTACCGAATACCAATAAATTCAATAGTGTGTCTACCAATTAATCTAGATATGAAATGTTTAAAGGAAACAATCAATACAATCACATAAAATAACACATAACACAAGGATTTTAACGTGGAAACCCTACTAAGGGGAAAACCACCTGGGACCGGTAACCTAAAATATTTCACTCTTCTGAAGTGAGCTCAGTTAGGAGCCAACCCTATTAAAGGTTACAATGCACAGTATAAGGTGTGACCTGGTTAAAGGATTTATCACTATCAGTTAACTCATGACCAACATTCCCTATGGGGTCAAAAAGAAAACCATCAACATTCATGGAATGTCATATTAAAATACAAATAAGACTGTTAAGTCCACTCGGTTAAGAGACTTAGCTGTAATAATTATTAAATTGATACAATAGCAATATGATTCAAGTACAATTAATATTTGTAGATTTTCATATCTATGCTAAGCTCAAAATACCTCTCCTGATCAATAAACACTTCAATCCTTCATATCCTTCATCTTATTTAGCTCAGTCAATAACACTCTGACACTCAGTTATGTCTATAGTTCTGCTTGGTTTTGTTTATAACCAGTTTGATCAGTAGTACATGAAAAATTTCCTTTCACGTGAATTCTCCCGCAGATGCAATTAGCCCAGACTCAACAATTAAGCTCATGTCTTTTTAAATAGACATCATAAACTATTTTCATCTCCTCCATTAGATTTGTTGAAGGGTGCTCCCCTTAATACCACAAAAACATAATAGAAACAGAGAAACAACAACAATATGCAAGAATAGAAAATGGGCTTCTTATTATCTCCACAAAGGTGGAATTACAAACTTTCAGAATTACAATATGAAAATCCACATGGGCATTCCCTTACAATATTCTATAGGACAAAGCCTTGAATTATTACCCAGATCTACTACCCAAAACTATCCCGAACTACCTAAGACAACACTACAACCTTCCTTATATAGGCAATTTTCACCGCCTAGGAAGGTTCCAAAATTTTTAGCCAACAAGGCCGACCAAACTTAGAATTATTTTATTTTACAATTTATTACATCAAAGTTAGCTCAAAATAACTTTTGAAACCCAAACATAAATTTTGAAGGAAAAATCATTTTCTGCCATTTCAGGTGACCCAACTTCTGAAGACCATAAGTCATCGCCAGTTGACCCGATTGACTATTATAACCTCATTCTGAAAAGGCCACAAAGCACTCTATAGGCTTGATTGGCGCAAGTTCCTATCACCCAAATTTTTGACCTCATCCGGGGCCTCTAAAGCCTTCAAAACTGAGTTCAAAGTTTTCGTACCATGTTGCCAATACTGAAAATCTTCAATATCTACAAAGCTAGACTTGATATGTCGATGAAATTTTACTGGCAGGCTAATATGACCAAAATGAACCTCCAGGGAAGAAATCAGAACATTCTGAGATCAGATGACCAACTTACTAAAAATAGCAAGTTTCCATAAATAGTAACTCTACACAAGATAGCCCTTATTGAATACAAAAATAGAAATAGTTTTGGGTGATGCAAGATTGCTCTTACACCCAGGATGCTCCTGCATCAAGATTTTGCCTCTTAATCTCCATCGTTCATTTTTTCGCTTCATGTTTCTTGGTAGATGTGTCTCTACCATGTTTCAATATCTTCCATTCGATCATCACTGAATTTTGTCACCCATTTGATCCTCATAATAAACTTTATCTTCTACCTCAAAATCATACACAATTTGCCAGCTCATCAATTTAGTCAGTTGTTATAATATTTAATGTTTTCATCCTTACTCGTTTAATATAGAATGTGTCGGTGAATACTAATTTATTTATTACTGTCACTCAGTATACACTACACTGGCTCGGTGTATACAAAAATCCTCAATTACCGACCACATTAACTTGTCCATTTCTGATCTTCAATACATAACAAATTCATGTAATACAATCAAGTCAACAACATAATGCCATAGACTCATCAATAAGTTACCCAATGTATACCTTAGCCATATCTCCATATCCATCTTTCTCCATGTAGATATCTCTTTCCTTCATAATTTGTCTTCTTCAGATGTTGTAACTATCATGATAAGTATAGTCAAAATTAGCTGACATCAATGACAATATATTGGCTGATTTAATCATCTTACATTTCACTTTAGTAGCTCGGTGACTTTCAATTACTGTCTCTCATTTCTCCATTCAATTCATCAAGTTATTCAATCAATTGTAGACTATCAATGTCTCCCTTTGGCATTAATGACAACACAACTATGAAATATGCCATAGAATACCAAACATATGTACTACAACTTTGTCAATAAATGTTGTAGCTCGATAAGCTCTCCCTAGCTTGAATATTTAATATGTTTAATCACTACATATCATTTAAACAGACTCTCCTTGGGGATTTTATCTTCTTCTTCCTTTGATGTGTTCTTTCTAACTGATTTTACTAATATTTCATTGATTCTTCTCTCCCTTTGACAACAATGCCAAAAATAAATAAACAACTCTATCATAGCCAAAAATATCTCTATTGTTTGGTTCAGATCATGTACCTTAATGTACAAATATATAATTTTCTTTTACCATTTTTCACAACCTTAGAAAACCTAAAGTGTGAACAATTTTGCATCAACATTATTTGATTTTCTGATAAAGTATAGGTTGATGCAACCTCATGATCACCTTAGTGACCAATATTAGACAGGGGCTAGACCACTAGTCTAGTCCTCAAGTACTCAAATGTATCCTTCAGCAAAGGTTTAGTGAATATGTCTCCAAGTTATTCTTTAGATTTTACAAACTCCAGTTTCACTTGATTTTCTTGTACTTGTTCACTCAAATAGTGATACTTAATAGATATGTTCTTTGTCTTTGAATGAATCACCAGATTCTTGGAAATGTTTATAGCACTTGTGTTGTCACAATATATAATCACTAGATCTGTGATCACCTTATTCATACCTTTTAACAATTATTTTATCCATGTAATATTTGAACAATTAGCAACAACAACAACACATTCTGCTTTAGTAGTAGACTAAGAAATACATGCCTATTTCTTACTTATCTAGGTAATTAACCTTTCTCCCAAGAAGATTGCTCCATTGTTTGTGCTCTTCCGGTCATCTATATTTCCAGCCCAATCTATGTCAGTGTAAGCTTGTAGTTTGAAATTGTCTTGTTTCTTGTACCATAAATCATAATCCTCTATTTTCTTCAAGTATCTCATAATCCTTTTAACAATAGTCATATGTGATTCCTTAGGATTAGTAGAAAAGCTTGCTACAATCCCAACAACATGTGCAATATCCGGTCTACTATGCACAACATACATCAGTTTTCAAATCATTGGTCTATATAATGTTTGATTTACCTGGGTTGATGATCAGCCTTTGTCAATTTGCATCATGTGACCATTGGTGTACCTACTGGTTTTGAATCTTCCATACCAAAAGTCTTCAACACTTCTTTGATATACTTTGATTATGTTATGAATATCCCATCATCTTTTTGGAGAATTTGTAATCCTAGAAAGAATTTAATCTCCCCAAACATTGACATCTCAAATTCCTTTCTCATTTCATCAAAAAATGATTTACAAATATCATAATTTCCTCCAAATATAATACCATCAATAAAAATTTCAGCAATCAAAATATTTTTATCAGTCTCACCTTTCAAATATAAATTTCTATTGTCACTTTCCTCACAAATCCAATACTAATCAGATAAGCATGTAGTCTTTCATACCAAGCTCTTGGTACTTGTTTCAGTCCATACAATGCTTTGTGCAATTTGCATACCATATTCTACTTATTTGGATCAACAAATCCTTCAAGTTGTTCTATGTAAACCTCTTCCTCAAGTATTCCCTTAAAAAATGCAGATTTAACATCCATTTGATATACTTTAAATCCTTTGTGTGTAACATATGCAATTAGTATTCTAACTCCTTCAATTCTAGCAACCGGTGCAAAAGTTTTACCATAATCAATACCTTCTTCTTGTGCACAGCCTTTGCATACAAGTCTTTCATTGTTCCTAGTGACTTCACCATTTTCATTCAACTTGTTTCTGAATATCCATTTGGTTCCAATTACATTTTTATCACACAGTCTTAGTAGCAATGTCCATGTTTTTTTTTTCTCTATCTACTAAATTTCTTCATTCATGGCTTTAATACATTCCTCATTCTCAAGTACATCTCTAATATTTTTAGGTTCAAATTTACAAACTAAACATGTGTTTTGTCTCAACTTACTTCTTGTCATCATGCCAGCTTGCTTGTCTCCAATGATTTGGTTCTATGGATAGTGTCTTCTTACAAATTTAGCTAACAATTGTTCTCTTCTTTGTTCCTCAGTTGGCACAGGTTCAATTTCTTCCTCGGTATCCATTTCTTGATTCCTGGTGTTTATAGGCTGATGCTCGGTGTCTTTATTCTGTTGCTTAGTGTTCTCGACCGGTTTCTCAGTAGCTTCAATATGTCACTCGAGTAGAGATTTAGGTAACTCAATGAATGTATATCTATCATAGTCATCTAGTTCTTTCCTACTTTCTTTATCATTTTTCTCAGCAAACTCATCAACTTTCACATTAGCACTTTCAATCATTTTGTTAGAAACCTTATTCAAACATTTGTAAGCTTTTCTCTTAGTAGAATATCCCAAGAATATTCCTTCATCACCTTTTGCATCAAATTTCCCATTTCTATCATTTTTTAGAATATAACATCTACTTCCAAAAATTCTAAAATAACTTAAATTAGGTGTGTACCCAAACCATAATTCATAAGGTTTCTTGTTTGAATCTTTCTTTAGTTGTATTTGGTTCAATGTGTATAAAGATGGTTTATGTGATTGATTTACTAGTTGTTAAAGTTTATTTACTGTTGTTAGTAAATAGTGAATTGTGTTTAACCAAGTTAATCAGAGAAAAGTTTTTAAAAGTACAAAGAATCAAGGATTGTTGATTCACCCCCCTCTCCATAATCCAACAATTGTTATTAGAGATAAGTACTTTGAAGAGATAAGTTTGAAAGACTTGAGTAAAATATCCGAAGATGTATAAGAGAGAAGTACCTAAGTCGAACAAGGAAAGTTTCTCAACATGGAAAAGTAGGATGAGATTGTATCTATCTAGGATTGGAGAATCTTCACTGAATCTTTTGGACAATGACTACACTCCACCACCTCCCAGACACATGACAATTGATCAAATGAGAGAAAAATAGAAACACAACTTGGTAATGATTGAGATTGATTCTTCCCTAATCGATGCTGAATTCAATGATGTTAAGGACTGTGTTAACTCAAGAGAGATGTGGGATAGATTTACACTTATATATGGAGGAGATCAACATGTACACAAATCAAAGGTTGATAGTCTCAGAGGAAAGTATGATGAAATGAGGATGAAGGATGAAGAGAACATTACACAATATAGTTTCAGAATCAAGGAAGTTGTTAGTGCCATTAGAGGTGCTAGTGGAACATTGTCTAATGAACAAGTGGTAAGTAAAATTTTGAGAACTCTTTCTTCTAAGTATGTTATTAGAGTATCTTCTATTCAAGAACTGAGATCTATACCGAATAATTTTTTTACTCTTGAAGCCCTAGTCAGTAAAATGACTGAATTTGAGCTAAGTAATTATGATAATAATCAACTGACCATTAAGAGTACATTCAAATTATCTTTGAATATTGGAACTTCACAAAAAGAAAGAGAGATTCATAGTAGTTCATGTGCAAGTGAATATGACAGTATCCTAACTAAAGAGAAATAAAAAGAAGAATTAGAGACACTACTGGCTAAGAGACTACTGAGAGGTAAAGGAAAGTACAAAGGTAAATTACCCTTGAAATATTTTAATTGTAACAAGATTGGCCATATTTCATCTAGATGTCCTGAAAATGATAGGAATGATAAAGTGATAAGAAGGAGAACCGATACCGAAGGTTTAGAGATTACAAGGACAAAGGTAAGAAGTCTTTCTACCTAGCTGAGGAAGGGGTAACTGATGATGAATCAGATGATACTGAAGAAGGATATAAAGTTGTCTATGTTGTTGTAAAGGAAGACTCAGATGAAGAAGAGCATGAAGATGAATAAACACTTGTTTCTCATGTAAGTAAAGATGACCCATGGATAATAGATAGTGGATTTATACATCATATGACTAGTAATATTGATAAATTTGAGAACCTAGAAGAGTATGATGGAGGATTTTTTAGATTTTTCAATGATGCTCCATGTCCTGTGAAAGGTGAATGATCCATTATATTGAATGAAATGATGAAATTTAATGATGCATATGTGGTTAAAGGACTAGAATATAATATATTGAGTGTTGCACAACTGAACAATATTGGCCACCGACTGGAATTTTAGAATAGAAAGGTGAAGATTTATGGTACTGATGGAGATCAAATTGGAACTGGTGAAAAATCAAAAGGTAATTTATTTTATCTTGATACTACTATAAAGAGTTTCTTATTTGTTAAATTTGTAGATGTATGGATATGGCATAAAAGACCGTGTCATGTAAATTTTGATAACATGATTAAGGTGAGCAAAAAGAATAGAGTCATAGGTCTACTGAAATTAAGCAAACCTAATAAAGTGATGTGTAAATAATGTCAGATTGGTAAGATGACCAAATTAGGCTTCTCAAGAAAATCTTACTCTACCAATGGTATTTTGGAATTAGTTCATACTGACCTTTGTAGTCCTATGAAGATTCAAATCTATTATGGAGATCAATATTTCATTTTGTTTGTTGATGACTATTCAAGAATGATGTATGTTATGTTTCTAAAAGAAAAGTTTGATGCATTTCAAATGTTCAAGTGGTATAAAGCTAGAGTTGAAAAGGAAACAGGAAAAAAATTGAAATGTTTAAGATCAGATAGAGGAGGTGAATTTATCTTTGATGAATTCACTGTCTTCTGTAATGAAAATGGAATCAAAAGGAATGTTTCTGTACCAAGGACTCCACAAAAAAATGGTATTGTTGAAAGAAGGAATAGATCTATAGTTGATTGTGCTAGAATAGTGTTGATTGATAAAGAAGTTGCACAAACATTTTGGAGAGAAGCCATAAGTAATAATTTCTATACACTCAACTGAGTACAGTTGAAGAAAGGAACCAACAAGACCCCTTATGAAATTTAGCACGGGCATACACCGAATGTGAGTTACTTTAAAATATTTGGAAATAGGTGTTAAATACTGAAATATGCTAGAAATGGAAAGTTTGACTCTAAAGGAGATTAAGGTATACTCCTAGGTTATTCATCAAAGAGAAAAGCATATAAATGTTTGATCAAGGCTACTAACAAAATTGTTGAAAGTGAAAATATGAGGATTGATGAATTTGCAGAAAGGAATGAAAAAGATACCAAAAAGGAACCTAATGAATATAAAAGATTTTTTTATGTACATGAAGGTAATTTGGTTGATGCAACTAAGCTGCAACAAGAAGGAACAAAGGAACAAGATGAGCCTCCACTGAGAGATAAAATACTGATGATAAGTCTACCGAGCCTGTATTAGAAAAATATGTGAGAAGACATCACTCACCGAGAAAGATCATTGGAGACAAGAACATAGGAGTCATGACAAGAAGTAAGTTGAAGGATAGCACAAGTTTGATTTATGAGTTTGAGCCAAGATTAGTAAAGGATGCACTTGGAAATGAAGACTATATTAATGCAATGAAAGAAGAAATAGATTAGATTAAAAATAACAACACATGGTCACTAGTACTTACACCTAAGGATAAGAATGTGATTGGAACAAAGTGGATTTTCAGGAATAAAATTAATGAGAAAGGAGATGTGATTAGAAACAAAGAAAGATTAGTTTTCAAAGGGCATGCACAAGAAGATTAGTCTCATACATAAATCGAACACCCCATTATGATTCCTCATCCTATACTTGTGCATACATTGCTAAGTCCTAAATAATTCCTTGTATACAACCATACTATCTCAAAACTCGAGTAACAAGCTGGAACCACTCAACAATGTATTGAGTACAGACAATGAGATGATTGCTCTGAAAGTAGGGAATTTGATGCGCATCTATATTCCACTCCTCACAATCTAGGAAAGGATGCCACATGACATGAGTAATATCATCCAAAACTCTCCTCCAGTACTCTACCTTCCCCAAGTGAGGCAGCTGAATAAAATCAATATATATATATATATATATATATATATATATATATATATATATATATATATATATATATAGAGAGAGAGAGAGAGAGAGAGAGAGAGAGAGAGAGAGAGAGAGAGAGGGAAACTCTAGATCTCTTTGCCTATTCACTATCATTTGAATCACTAGGATGTGCTTCCAGGCCCAAATCTATAAGATCAATATACCCATAATCATATTGTGTGAATGTTGATATACTATCTCATGCAACTCATGGTATATGTGAGAAGAATACATTTCCCCTAAGAAAAATGATGAGGTTCTCATGGCATGTCCTCAATCAATCTAGACCAGCCACACATAAATCCATATTGACCTCTATCTAGCATCAGAACCATACTCAACCCGAGCACCCATCAAAGATATTCACTGCTCTAGAATCATACTCAACCCGAGCACCCATCAAAGGAATACATAGAATACACCACACATCCTTAGGAGTGACCATCATCTCCCCAAGTGGAAGGTGGAAGGTGTTGTGCTCTGAGTTCCATCTCTCAACAAGAGAAGTCAACAACCCTCGATTTACCCTAATATTGGGTAAATCTACCAAATGCCTTAAGTCGCACCGCACAACAACACACTGCTCAACATTAATCAATTGATCTGCAAGATCCAAAACCCGCGTAGGCCTCAGACTCTGAAAAGAGACAAAACTGAAATGAGTCTACAAACAAAAAATTGACATCAAGTCAGGGATTGACAGACAAATAAGAAGATAGTAAATCTATGAACCTATAGAGGTAGTTGATGCATCAAAAGTAGATAATCTAAATAGACTGGAGGACCAAGTATACCAAAAATTATCTTGAAATAAAAAATGACTCAAAATTTCTCAAATGTGATCCCTAAACAGGATGTGATCTTGTTTTTACGGGATGCGACTCTAAAATTATTGGATGTGATCCCTAAAGGAGATGCAATTCTATTATAATAGGATACAAGACACTGCTAAAAATATCCTAAATCCTATCAATTTTGGATTAGATGTGATCTTGCAAGGTGTGATCTGGAATTGACAGGGTGCGAACCAAGACTTTTGGTAAGCCCAGATGCACCGCAATATTGACAGGATGCGACCCAACATACTGGGTGCGATCCAAAATTACAAGGGCTATAACTATCATAATAAAATGCAAAAATTCAAAAGGAAAATATGAAAAGGTAGGTTATCGAGTACTTACCAGAGTAGGATAATGCATGGAGCAGTGATATCGATGACCAAGATCAAAATGATGCCTCTCCATCGGGACCACCATCTTCTCTCTCAGAGATTAGAATTTACCAAAGATAAAAGTGAAAATGAATAGTAAAATTACCTTGTTGGACCTATTTTAACCCTCCAGGGACCTTAATGACCTAGGATAGTTTGACATAACAATGGAAGATAGGTGCAATAGGAGCTCCATATAGTGACCAAAATTGAAATAGGTGCTAGATGACACTTCAAAGTAGTAAAAATAGAATTATTGACATAGGTCAAGCTTGCAGAAAAATAGTCAACTATTGTCAAAATATAGTTGAGCAGGGGCATGATGAGCTAGAATTAAAGAATACATATGATAGAAACATTCAAATAAGTTTATTGCTATATGGAAAGTCAAAAAAAGTCAACACATAAGAAAAAATGTAGTCAAACAAGGGTCAAATGTATTTAAAATTTCTTAAATGAGATACAAAATCTTACCAAAATCCACACAAAGTTATTTTTCATCTAACACATCACATTAGCATATCAAAATCTTGGTCAACCATCACTGAAAATTAGTTAAATATCATCTTTTTAATGGTCAAACTTGGTCAAACAATTTTTTATCAACACTAAATTGACTCTAATCATATTCTAATAGATTCTAGGAATCTTCTACTTGATACAAATCACATTTTTATCAGTTGCACACCTTAATCAATGCTTGAAGTCGGGATTTCATCTATTTTTATTTCTACTTTGCTTCTGAGGGGGCACAAGCATACCTAAATCAACTATTTCTCTTAGAAAATTTGATCAGGGATTCAGATCAAAACTTTTATAATCAAATTTTAATACCAGAGGCATGTTAGTTCTCTTCACTCAAGTTGAGACTATTGGATAATTGACTTCATCAGGAACCATATTAAGATGGTTATATGTGCCTAAATCAAAGCACCTTATAGTGGATCAGTTTCATCACACCAAATCAAATTGATTATTATGTTGTATCAAATAGTATTACTTTTGGATATCTTTCTGACATTGATCAATTTCATCGTTTCAAGACAAATTGATTATTTGTCATCGTCATGATCTTTCAGATGTTCAGTTTCATCAATTCAAATCAAACTGAATATTCTAATTAGCTCTTATCAATCTTCGTCCCATCAAGCTCGAAATCGGTATGGTTGGTTCTTGTCTAATCCAGTTCAGAATTGATGGCTTAATTTTTTTTACCATATTGAATTTTGTTTGATCAAGCTCAAAATTCTCGAATCTAGAATGGTTTTTATCACTCCATATCAAAATGCTCTCTAAATTAACATCATTTATACTTTGAATCAACGCATTGCTTGCACATCGATTCAAAGAGGGGAAAATTTAATCACCCTAAAATAGGTTAATAGAACCAAAAACCCTATTTTCCCTAATTCAGGACCAAGTCCCTAATTATGCTAGTTCGATTATCTGATTAATGATATTATTCATCAAAATCATTAGGATCTTTAATCAAACATCAAATCATCATTCATTGATCAAATATCCTATTGATTATCTTTGGCATGAATTAATTAAATCAATCCCACTTAAATACATGGATAAAGTAATTAATTAAAATCAAGTAATAAAAGACTCTAAAAATATATGTCATCCCTCAAGGGATAAAAAGACAAATGCAACCAATCAAGTGTTAATCACATAGATCACTCACATGGACGAAGTAAGAGTGAATGATTAGCCTTCATCTCAATTCAATCTCAACCGTCAGATTCATCATATTTTCTATAAAAGAGAAATTTACAAAGCTCATGATATAGATTAATTGCATTCATACTTATATGTTGTAGATTTTAATTCTTAATTGTAAAGCTTAAATTCACTTTCAAATGAATAATGGAATTCAATAGTTTAGATTAAATTCTCATGTTTTAGTTAATTCTGTGCATTCAAATCTCTCATTCTAGCATTGTAATATCACTAATTAGGATCTAATTTTGAGGCAAATTCATTGATCTTAATTAGAATCTTTCTTGTTAGAGAGAAATAGGATGCTCTTGTTAGTCAATTTTCTTTTTATTTGCATTATTTGATCATTATGGCTAACAATATAATGTTCTATTTAAGTGTTGTGTTGTATCTTGTAGGTACAATAGTCACACACACACACACACACAAGTACTAGTGTTTTTGGTTCTTCTGGCTTTGGTGAGGCTTAGGTTGATGGTTGTGCTACTGGTATTTTTTTTGTTGGCTCTCTGGTGTCTTCTAGATTACATGGTCCTTTTTCTAATCGGTTGCTAGCTGAAGGTTTCTCCCCCTTGACTGCTACTGGTCCCACACCTTAGGTAATTTCTACTGGACCTATTAAGGGTCCTTCTAATACTTGGGTTTTTATTGATCCCAATCATCATGCTTTTACTGGCCCTCCCTTGGTTCCTTCTATTGGTCTTCCCTCCCAGGGTGGGGTATCTTTCGTGCTTGATTTGATCTCTTGACAAAATGTTGTTGCTAGGGTGGAAGAGGGTTGGATCACAATTAAAATAAAAAAATCTAAATCTCCCTAATCATCTTTTGATATGACCCTTCATTCCCATAAGGGAAAGAATAAAGGAAAACCATAATTGGTTTTAATTTGATAGGGCTATTGGTTGAATTTTCTTGGTTTTGTTTCTTCTTGCCATGCAACATTTTGTTTTGGTGGCAAAGGTTTTTATGACTCTTCCCTTTCTTGTCTTTATTCTGTTTCACCTTGAGATGTCTTGAATATCTTTTGATATGGGTTTTAGGTCCTTCCAAACTCTGCCTTGTGTAGGAATTTAGGTCCTTTCAAAACCGTTTTCACTTGATCAAAAATATATTTATAGATGTCTAAGCCATTTTTTGTAAGCTAAAGTTAGCATGAAAGAAGAGGAAGTGAAAAGTTTTAAAAATTGAATATTTGGACTTGCACAAGTGAACATAAATAAAAAGCCACTTCAAATATATAGATAAATTTACATAATTTCTAACTTGATCTTTCATTTGTTGTGATGATGAAACCATTGTAGTTTTGGATCATTCCTTATGGTATATGAAAAAGTCACTTGGACTATTGCATTTTTGTTCCCATCACAAATTGACAGTTTTGCAAGATGAGCGAAATACCATGTTCTAAATATTTTCATTCACATTGAAGCCTACACGTGGATGTCACATATTGCCTTGAACACTTCCTATTTTTTGTCCTCTCATTCCAAAACACACCAAAGAGAACAAAGTTGATCCAATTTTGAATCTCACCTCCCTAATTAAGTAGTTTTTGGTTCTGAAAATATTAGAGTCAACACAGTAGGGTAGAAGTATCCCTCAACAAGTGAGATGTTGCTACATCAAGTTATACTACAATATTAAAGTAATCCATAACTCATCACAACTCTTTCTCCATGAGTCCAAATGATATAATCAAAGAATGCTTGAACTAGGAGTTATATTATTAACACTATCTTTCTTTATTGGAAAGATATTAATGTTACTACCTATCTTCCTACAAAGATTAAGGAATTTAGATAAATACTTACAACCATGTACAATTAGGGGTTTCCATAAGAAACTCCATAAATTCCTATAGGAGTTTCATTTACATTAATCACATTAAAAAGCTTACCAACATCAAATATTTAGGGTGTTGAAATATCTTCAAGCCAATTGTTATTGTCGAAAACTACGTAAGCAAGTTAGTATGTGAACATGAGCCGAATAATGCATCAATCTTAACATCATTAATAAAAATATTTATCCTAAAAAATCATTCTCTATATTTCATTGAATTTACCTCCTCGGTATTGGAAGTAGTATTTGAATTCCTTATAAATGTGTTAACTTTTTGAATCGAGATATTATCATATTTTTCACTATTCAATTAGTATGATTTTTTAATTTAGGATGTAATATTTCCAAGACAAGAAGTCTACTAACTACCTCTATTACAATGATCAAAATATGTAGATTTCTTGGTGCTTGTGGAATTAATTACCTTCTTGTCCTTTTATTTGTCTTAACTTCATAATACTTCAAAGGTGGCAAATAATCATCTTTGTCAAGATAATTTCATGTAAGCCAACAAAGGGAACAAAATAGTTTCTAAATATACAATCTTATCACTTGGAGATCTAGGAAGCTTTGAAGGTGCTTTTCAAAAGAGAACTATTATGATGTAGGAGGTGAACTTGAATTGGATGGACTAGTTCCCCAAATCCAACCATTATTTATGTTGCTTCATAAGATAACCTCTTAGCATAATCCTTTTATAAGAATTTAATTATAGTAAAGATGAAAGCATCATTAACTCTATGCTATCTCCTTTGTCTTTCTTTTAATTTCATATGGACAATGATCACAAACTTTAGTTTCACCCAACTATAGAGTGTCCACTTGATTTAGACTTAGAGAGATGACTTGGAAGGGAAAAAATGTTTTCCAAGCAAGAGGACATGTAATATTTATTGGTTTCCAACACCACTTATAACTTTTCATGTAGTGTACTAGTGATGTGAGAAGCCCATCTATCATTTTATCATTGTAAATATTAAGGATAGAATAACACATGTTAAGGTAGATGTCCTCAAAATTATGAAATACAAACACTTAAAGTGATGAAAGTACTTAGATCCTCTTAAAATTCATTCCTATGGAGGATTTTGACCATCTTCATGGTTAACTTTATCTTGTACAATATGGGGATATAATTCACAAAATTAAATGATTACATGGTATTATGTCATAAAGTCTAAGGGAATCATTCATACCATTATTATAATATTTGGCATAGATAGTAATTTAAAACATTATCTTAATTACTTTAGAATTAACATCCAATATTGTATGGCCTATTAGGCCAAACACCTTTCTTTGTCATTGTTTTTATACATTTGCATGGGTTAAGAAAAACTTTGTTGATTATAAGGAAATAAAGAAGGTAGTAGTCTACACGAATATTAACTTAGAACTATATATTGGGCCTTGAAATTTCTCTCTTTATATTTACTCTGTGTAATATCTCCTTGGCATTAACATGCCCTAAATCCATGTCAGCATTTTTATTCCATGGGGAGGATATTTCAAAGGCCATTTGATAGCCTTTGAACTTGTACTTAATCTCCTTTTGAGGTCCTTGGCCTTTCTATAATTGTATAATCAAGAAAAATTGAAACCAATAGTATATTCATTTATGTAAAATTTCTTTATATTTCATGCTATTGACCCATTTGATTAGTCCATCAAAATAAAATGGTTTGATTATCATGAAGAGAACATAGTAAACCTAAAATATAGAATTTTCCTTGAAAATAACCATTGTAGAAAAACAAAACCTATTATAGAACATAGGGAAATAAGACTTTAAGGAACCTTGGGGTTCAAGGATTGGGGATTCCAAAAAAAATGTACTTTCTAGAGGAGGGTAGTCTGACTAGTAAGGTATAAATCATTATATACTAGTTGGATTGAACTTTAGGCTAACCACTCACATGGTAATCCAATAAAGAAGTCTTGAAAGTATGGATATATAAATATATAACTAAAATTTATTTTGGGATCAAAATTTAGACAAAAACTTAACAAAGCACCACAATAAGGGATCCTCAAACACCCTCTTTGAAAAGAAAATATCATTAAATCTATTAAGGTTGGACTTAAGAGAAACCCTTAATGAAGTGCTCAAGTAAAGAAATCTTAAAAATTTGAAATCTGAAAAATATTTAAATTAGAAGTATGAGAGTTAGTTAGAGCTCTTTGGAATGACATCATCATGATGTTAGCTAATAAAGGTTATATGGAGTCTACATGGATGACATCAAAGATATTCATAGTGAGGAACTTTGATAGACGAGACATAACACATATAATTGACATTGGGGGTTTTAGGGAAATTTAAACCATACTAATGTTAGAATAACTGAGAGGGGGGGTGAATCAATTATCCATTGTCCCAATCAAAATGTATAATTCAAAACTATTTCTTCAATTTCTGCTCATCGGTAAACAATGAATACTTTCACTATCTATGCTTTTACCGATTACTAGTCTAATACTATAACAGTTTACTGATCAAATCTAACATGTAACATGTAAAGAATGATAACAAACAAATATCACAATCAACACATAACATAAGAGATTTAACATGGAAACCCTGTAAAGGGAAAAACCACCTGGCACTGGCAACCCAAAATTATTCACTTTTTGAAGTGAGGTCGGTTAAGACCCAACCCTGTTAAACGTTACAAACACACTGTCAGGTTTGACCTTGTTAGAGGATTTTAGACTATAAGTTATTGTCCAACCAACATTCACTATGGGGTTGATAGGATAACAATGTTCATTCTATGAATGATACATCATAAGACTTTCATAGTCCACTTGGTTAAGAGATTTTGACTATATACAATGGTTAAATATGTAACAGTAAATGACCTGCCTTAATACAGCTTATATTGCAGATTATAGATCAATATTTAGTCCATACAAATCCTTCTAATCAATATTTCACTTCAGATTCAATATTGTATCAACTTATTGTCCATTGGTAATTTATCTCTGTAGCTCGGTAATTGTTCTGCAGCTTGGTTCTTGCTTAACCAGTATGATTAGAATGCATGAAAACCTTGTTCATGCGATATTCCTGCAGCTTCTTCTTCTTCCAACATTCTTTCATAAAGAAATTATGTTCTCTTATATAGACGAGTAAATCATTTTCTTCTCCACCATCAGATTTTACCGCTTAACCACATTCATAGATTTTTTTGCTTCAAACTTTCTCAGTACTTGTGTCAATAACACGTTTCAATCTTCTCCGTTAGATCTTCCTTGAATTTTGTTAACTGTCGATCTGTGTAAAAAACATTATCTATTACCTCGATGTTATACTCTTGCCAGCTCATTAATCTTATCGGCTAAACTAATCATTTAATTCATTCTATTCCGCTCGGTTAACAAAGAAATGCATCGGTGAATACTGCTCAGTTAATACTGCGATCAGTATACACTGCACTTCATCGGTGTATACTAGAAATGCTTCATTTACCGACAACACTGCTTTGTTTCTTTCAACTCTATACTTCATCATAGATGAATGCAACATAATAAATTCAATATCATCAAGTCATAGACTCATCAACAAGTTACTCAATGTGTTCCTTATCCTCATCTATCATGTACATCTTTCTCTTGTAATACCCCAAAATTGGCACCTATTTAATTTCATCAATTTTGGTGCATTATCTCGATTTTACATCACCAAAGTCCTAGTTCCCTAGGCAATTTTCTCTCTCATATCTGACTTAATTTGACTTGATGTCAATTGCAAAGACCATAAATTGCAATAATCAAATGCTAAAATAATTCCTAAGTCCTAGACTTTATTTGGCTAAATAATCTCTATGATAAGTTAATTTAATTATGAAGTCCTAAGTACTTTTAATTAAATTAAACTCCACCCCCTTTAGCTAAATACCCTTGAAAGGAATTAATAAATATTTAGTTAAATTGAATGGACATCTCTTTATTTGAATTTAATAATTCAAATTACTCGAAAGGTCACTCCCCACATGTGGCAAATTTCATTCTTTTAATTAAACTTCATACCTTTTTGTCTCAAAGGGGAATGAAGAGTCAGGAGTTTCAAATCAAGAAACTCTTCATTCCTCTCCCGAGCTTTTCTATTTAATGAGCCTCTTCTTCTCATTAAAAAAAAAAGACAATTTTGAGAGTAAAGGCACTATAGTGAATTTTTGATTGAATTTCAAGCTTTCATTTGCAACTAATTTAATTTCTCATTTTATGTGTAATTGCATTTCTCATTTAGATTAAATTTGTTTAATTATTCTTAGATTAAGATCATTTTTATTCCAAAATCAACTAAAAATCTGCATTTCATATTTCCTTTCAAGCACTTTAGATTAATTGCATATTTCTCTCAAAGTATTCTTAGATTAATTGCATTCATCTTAGTTTGATTCTAAGTTTTGCATATCATCTTTATGGCTTTCTTGGAAAATCCTCCGTTGTAGTAGCGGTCTGATGGTTGTTGGTTCTCCAATTTGAGAGCGATTATACACCCCGCCTGCATAGGAGGCAACAGGTCACTTCCTCACGAATTTCGGATTGAATAATTCATATTCTCTTCGTAATTTGACCATAGGAGTAATGACTATGTTGCGTATGTGGTTGATTTAGAGGTCACATTCAAGCACACACATTTTGGCGCCCATCGTGGGGCAAAAAATTTGATTTCTGGCCTCATTATCATTTTTTTTTCTGACAAAAATTTAAGCTCTTTCATGCATCCGTACTGTGTGTACGGATCTTCATGCGAGAATCCAGAGCATCCCTCGCAAAGTTTTGCTTCTGTAGCACTCTTTCGCGTGATATTTTACTGTCTCACCCCAGAGTTTGCACTTTCTCGCGCGCACTGGAGTACTTCCTCGTGCGAGATTTTAGTTATCTCGCGCCAGATACTGCACTTTCTCGCGCATATTTGTACTTTCTCGCGTGAAGTTATATTACAGTTTTTTCTAGTTTCCAGTTTTCTTGTTCTTTCTGCTCTTAATTTCTGATAACTTCTGCTAACTGTTGATTTTTATCTCTCTGATATTTTACAGCATTAACAGTTTCTGCAGGACGCTTGTCAAAGAATTTGAAAACATACTAATGGTTTGATTGCAGGACGAATAGTTGAAGATTGCTAAAACGTTGTGTTTTTTTTCCTGCTTTTATTCACATAGTATAAATAGGGCTCCGTTAAAATTTCTTGAGAATTTCGATAGTGAGTAGGAATTTTGGCTCTTCATTACATGGAGGTGATGACCATGAATGAATCTAGAATTCTAATGATCTTACTAATATGAAAAATTCTTGGGGAAGCAGAGAAAGTTAGTGAATCTTTAACATTTCTATTCGTCAGGGAATTATGCTCTTCTCTCCTTGAGAGAGAATCAGAAACCCAAAAGCGTATAGATTTTGTGAGGTGAAACTAACTCGGTGATGAACTTTCTTGATGTGTTTGGGTGAGGAAACGGGATAGAGAAGTATGCTCTTCTCCCTTTGGGAGAATCAGAAAATCAGACTCCCAAATCTAAACCAAGTCTAGTGTCACCTTTAGAGGGCCTGCCGGTATTGAACCTCCGGGAACGACCCAAGTGAGTACACACCTATTGCCGGTGATTCCACCTCACTATAATAAAGAAAGTTTTGTTGAGTCTAAAGACTCCAAAACCATGGTAAATTCCTTTTCATGACTTTGATGATCATCATGGAAAGGCCCTGTCTATTACACTGAGTGGCGCCGCTCCAAGCCCTGCTTGTGGGGGTGTGTGATTTTCAGGTGTTGGTGTGGCTGCGAGGCCTCAACCCTGTATCAGGGGCACTGAAGGTTATTGTGAATGGAAGCCTAGTAAAAAACCTTCTTAGCTAGTGGCCTACCCGGTTCATCTCCGAAAGGAGTCATTATCTTTGCGCAAGGAGGGGGAAGAATCTCTCCGTATGTTTATCATACACAGATTCCCATCATAGGCATACACTTGGACGTTTGGAGGTGGTTGCGACACTGGCCCCTGCTACAAGGGTAACCTTTGAACGTACACTGTTGAGTCCTTGGAAACACCAAAAACATGGGCGCCCTCTAGGGGGTGACATGGCTGTGTGAGGTGCACGTATGCATTCAAGCAATGGGGCAAAGGTTTTGGCTTCTCACCATTTTTTTTTGTAGGACTAGGCTATGTGCTTGTTATTGAGTCTTAAACATTGTCCATACATTATCAAACAAAGACTCCCCTGATGCTATCAAGTTGCTTTGTCCTTGATAGGTCTGTTAATGACTACTTCTTGCTTCACAAGTGCTTGATCTAAACCATTGTGTCTTTAAATGAATGCTTGGAATCCTAAAACGAGTGTGTTGATTAAAAAATTCTATCAACCTGTCAGGAAATTGGATTTTCTATCAGACATCAGTTCAGACTGTACCTCAAAATTCAACTCAAACTTAGAAAATTGCATCAAAACTGTCAGATTTTGCCTGTTTCCCGCGTGAGCTTTTAGCTTCAGAGCACTTCCTTGCGTGAGATTGTATTTTCTCGTGCGAAGTTCTATGTTCTCTCATGCGAGCTATCATTTCTTCGCACGGTCAGACATTTTCTCGCACAAACCTATAGCGCAATTTTCCAAAATAGAGACCTATTTGCAGTTCACTGTTTGACTTTTTATCTGGTCTGCTTTTTGTCTGGGGTCTATTTTTCTGCTTCCCTGTTGTTTACTGTCAGAAACTGGTTGTGTTGAGTTAGGAATCGATTGACCTTTGCTTTGGTTCATGTTGTCTCTCATCTATTCATCTTATCTCTTTATGCCTTTTGTACCTCACATTGTGATTGTCTTATCTCGGTTGTTCTAGCCATCTCTTTTTGACAATTCGTACCAGGTCCATCTTGCATCTTGGCTGTTCTAGCCATTTATCTCTTTTTCATTATCTTAGAGACAGAGCCTAGCTTTATCCTGAATCTTTTCTCATTACATCTTTGTCTATGACTATCACGACTTGAAGTGGTAAGACTTATCCTATCCAGAACGCTGATCAAGATCAAAGTAAATCTCATAATCAAAACATAGGTCATTTCCAATTTGTTGAGAAGTCTGAACTTTGTAAGAGTTCTTCAAATTCGTCATTAAGCACTCCACAAGATAATTTGTCTCAGACATCTCCTTCGGTTTTCCAAGAGTGCTTTAATCCTTTATTTTTGCAATCTAGTTCGTCACGCCAAGAACAAGACAACTCTTATTTTCAAAACAATTCATTGTTTTGTGGCTTTGGGAGATCATTTCCTCGGACGGAACCTATTATTGAAACTATTGATCCCACTGAAGATAGTGATTCATCTGAAGCTATTCACACACCAAAAGTTACATTGGCTACACCTTTTTGACATCGTTCTCATCACTTTACTGAAGCTTCAATTGCAGCACAAATTCATCTTGACAAGATGGGAACCAAGAACCCATTTGACTTTCAATCAGGCCAATACGGTCAAACTTATAATCAATACCATGGTCAATCTTCTCATGACCAAAATCAGACTCATCACAATCAGTCTCATAATGACGATCAATCTCGCAACAAAACTCAAGCTGATCAACAAGCAGCATATAACTATCGCCCTCCTCCTTATGATCAAAATCAAGATGATCAACAAGATCACACACAAAGCATATATGAGACTCTTGGTAACGAGGATGATGTAATTACTCAGAATGATATAAATGCTGCGAAAGCTAACAAGAATCTCATTAAAATGATGGAAATTATTCTTTTGGAAGATAAGGAAAAGTATTTTCTTGAGTTGGCTAAGCAAGGAGCCAAACTACCTCCGAATTTCCAAGTGGAAACTATTGTAGCTAAAGAAGAAGAAACTGAAACCGCTAAGCTACAAAAGATGATTCAAAGTATGCAAGATCAAATTACTCAACTGACAAAAGAAAAGGATAAGCCCACACAACAATTTACATTGGAGAATAGATTTCCTTTTCCTTTTGATAAGAATGTTTACATTCCTCCTTTTCCAAGAGGAGTAGAGTTACCCAAATATGACAAGTACATGGGTACAACTGATCCTCAAGATCATCTAAGAGAGTTTCGCATGTTGTCCATGGAATTCATGCACTATCAAATGTATCTTATGAGACTCTTCCCCCGTAGCTTGGGTGGGCCAGCTATGGAATGGTTTTGCCGATTACATCCTGGTATTCAAACTTTTGACGAGATTGCCAATCTTTTTCTTCAGCATTATTCTCACAACATCCAACACCCTGTCAATATTCGTGACTTGTGTAATTTGAAACAATGACAAGGAGAACCTTTCTTGTCTTTTCTCCAGAGGTGGAGACAACTTTGTACAAAGTATCCTCATAAATTGTCTAAATCTAAGAAACTTGATATCTTTTTAGACAACCTTCTTCCAGACTTTGGATATCAAGTACAATTACAAGGTCCTTTGACATTTGACAGCATGATCAAACAAGCTGTGAGGATAGAAGCCTTTATGGTCAAAAAAGGAGAATTAATTCTGAATAAAGATAATAAACAAGGATTCTCAATGAACAAGGATAAAGGGAAGTCTGTAAACAAGAATAGAGAGGTGGTAAATGATGGAGTGGTCGATAATGTCACCGCAAAGCCTTCAAAGCCTATCTTTAATCTTACTTCTAGCATATAGGTGGCTAAGGCTGTCGAAAAGAATACAACAGATAATCAGCACAGTTCAAGATTTTCTAGAAACAAACCATGGGCTCCTCGACCTAAGCATAATTTCACTTCTTTGGGAGAGCCTCTTGATGTAGTCTTTAAAACTCTCATAAAAAATCAGATTCTCACTCCTTTGGACAAGTGAACTTATGACCCACAACCAAGACCTCATTGGTGGAATGACAATGATTATTGTGACTATCATCAAAATATTGGTCATAAGACATCCACTTGTCTTTAGTTGAGACATAAAGTTCAAGATTTGATTGACAGCGGTGATATTGTTGTGGATGGTCATAATAAGAATTCTGATCATCAGGTGTTTAAAGATCCTTTTCCTCCTCATGAGAAATGAGAGTCTTCTACAACTAAGAACAACAATGCTAAGGTGAATTACACTTACCCTTCTACCGATAATGTTATTAACATGATTGAACCTATGGGAGTTGAATATTGTGATGTGATCACTTTTAAGGGGAGTGGTGATGCTCCCAAGCCTAGAGTTCCTTTCATCTTACAAAATTCCACATCTTGTTCATCTGAATCTAAACAAACTCAAGATTGTGCAACTGTTGTCACTTGATCACGTGGAAGAGTTGTTTTGAAAGGTCCCGATCCTCCGAAGCAAACTGTAGACAAGGATACTTCGAGACAAAGCACAGACAAGGTTGCTCTGAAACAAACGATGGATAAGATTACCACTGGCCCTACCAACAAAGCTTCTAAATTGACTCCCACATCTAGTGTTACTAGTTATAGTATCTTAGATCAACTCCAACGAACCAATGCTCAGATTACTATTTTTGAGTTGTTAAAAATCTCGCCTGCTCATAGGCAAATTTTGGATAAAGCCCTCGCTGAAGAAAATGTCCCCAAGGATCTTGATCTAAACTGGTTCCAATCTATGGTGGGTCACTTGACCTCACCGCATTATTTGTCCTTCTTAGAGGAAGATGATCATTCTTTGAACCACCCGCATAATGCTCCCTTACACATAGAGGTTATGATAGGTCCCAAACGTGTCTGTCATGTGCTTATTGATAATGGCACTGGTCTTAACATGTGTTCTGCTACATTGCTCACTCAGCTAGGTTATGATGAGGACTGCATAGACTCCCGTAAGAAGATTACCATAAAAGCTTATGGTGAAGAAGAATGCAAGTCCCAAGGTTTAGTTGTGCTACCTATCCACGTAGGTCCTGTTGAGAGAGATGTTACTTTCCAAGTGCTCGACGTTCCTTTAGCATACAACATTTTGTTGGGTAGGCCTAGGATTCATGAGATGCAGGTTGTTCCATCCACATATCATCAATGCATCAAGTTCCCATTTCACGGGGCGGAAGTCACTGTACCCGCAAACACCAATCTCTCTTGTAATACTCTCATGCAAACTACAGATAGCTTTGTTCCTGCCAATAGGGACTCCACTGAGTTCTATGACACTAAGCTTAGAGAAATGGAGCAAACTTTGAAAATTAAAGATACGGGCATGGGAGAATATCAAATGGAACCTGTGCTATCTCTAGCAGCTTTACCTCCCTCTCCACACTTCTATGGGAGACCTTCGGAAACTCATGGACCTTCTGATAATCCTCCTCAAACAATCTATGATGGTTCCTTTGTGCGAGCCTCTATACCTTTAGAAGATGAAGATGAGGAAAGAGCTATCAAAGCTTGGATCTATAAAGGAAAGGAGATATCTAAAACAACTACTCCTCCAGAGTTAGAACAAGAACCTTATAGTGAAGGTTTCAAAATCATGAAGCGCTTTGGATACAAGGGAAGTGGTCCTATAGGGGTAAATGATAATGGATTTTTGAAGCCTATTGAAGTTGTAGGTCATAGCCCAAAGGACACTACTGGCTTAGGCTTTAAAAAGACTCCCTTTCATTTGGGGACCAAGACATTTATGTCGGCTCCTATGTTTGATTCCAAGCTTGAACCTGAGCATGAACAAGAAATTGAAGATACCACTCCAAAGATGAATCCAGAAAATAGCTCTGATGAAGATACATTTCCATATCCTATCCCTTTGGATATTGCGAAACTCCTTGCTGAACTTGATGAGCCTATCATACCTGTTCATCTGGTAGAGACTGATACTGATACATGCTCTGAGGCTGATTCTGAGAAAACTTCTTCAGTATATCAAGTTACATATGAGGAATGGAAAGTAGCATTAAATGATGATCCCAATTTTACAGGTGAGTAATATAGGCCACCATATTTTCAAAAATACTATGAACAAGAACAACTTCAGCAAGCCGTCAATGACAGAAGGAATAATAATGAGACTAATGATACTGCTAATGAAATTCCTACATCAAGTATGGACTCACATGAATATGAGTTCGACTCTACATCCAATGCCACTTATGATGTAGACATAGATACTGTTCATGAGTATGAAAGACTCCTCGAAGTAGGTGAAGGGTCTGGCGTTAGAACACAAGAATTTGATGTTGTAGATGTCGACTTGTCTTCCGCTTCTGACGTAGGATCTCATAGGGATTCGAACACTCCTATGGATGAGACTGCTCTAGCTCTTGACTTTCTTGTTAATGCTTTTGAGGGTTATACCGTGAACACAGTTGAACTAGCCACTACTTCCCTTTCACTCCACCGTCCTGATCTAATAAACTGGAACTCCCCTCTCACATCCAATGAAGTCCTTATGTTCTACAATGATTATGAACTAGCCTGTTACCTCCATGCTCTCGAACCTGTAATGTCTTCCACCAGTGAATACAGCATCAGCATGACAGAAGGGGATATCAAGTATCTTAGTCAAAAAATAAAAAAATAGAAAAAATAAGAGCTTTGATGGTGAAAACCACTTTGTGGCAGTATCAGAGCCAAAAATAGTAAAAATAAAAGACGTATCTGAGGGTGAAAACCTCTCTGAGGCACCCAAGGATGAGATACTTGATACTCTACCAAGCCATTTTCAAGAAAGATCATCAGTTCTGATTGAACCGACACAGCCAGTGAACTTGGGCACTGAGGCTACTCCACAGATTATACATTTAGCACAGTCATTATCTGCTGAAGAAAAAGAAGAGTTCACTAGATTCTTCCAACGCAAGAAAATAAACTTTGCATGGGGTTATTCTGATATGCTTGGATTGGATCCCAATCTAATCATGCATCATTTGTCCATTGCACCAAATGTCAAACCTGTTAAGCAGAAGCTTCGAAAGATGCACCCTCATGTGGCACTGTTGGTTAAAACTAAACTAGAAAAGCTCCTTAAAGCTGGTTTCATAAGAGCAATTGATTATGCTGAATGGATTTCAAACATTGTTCCAGTTACTAAACATGATAAGTCCATTTGTGTGTGTACGGATTTCAGAGATCTCAATAAGGCATGTCCAAAAGATGATTTCCCACTGCCTAATATTGATATACTAGTAGACATGACAGTAGGATATGAGATGTACTCCTTGATGGATGGCTTCTCTGGCTATAATCAAATTAAAATTGCGCCAGAAGACCAAGAAAAAACTGCCTTCACATGTGCTTGGGGCACTTTCTGCTGGAATGTTATGCCTTTTGGGCTTAAGAATGCCGGAGCAACATATCAGAGAGCTGTTACTACTATCTTACATGATATGATGCACAAAACTATGGAGGACTATGTAGATGATACTTTAGCCAAGAGTATGCAGCGAAGAACTCACCTTGAAGATCTAGGTCCCATCCTTGACCGCATGGAGAAGTTTAGCCTTAGACTTAATCCCAAGAAATGTGCATTTGGAGTCACTTCTAGAAAACTCTTGGGTTACATTATCTCAGCCAAAGGCATAGAAGTTGATCTAGAAAAATTTCAAGCTATTATGGACATGCCTCCTCCTAAGAACATAAGTCAGATGAGAGGTCTACAAGGAAGGTTGCAATCCATTTGGCGGTTCATCTCACAGCTAGCTGATAAGTCACAGCCGTTCACTAAAACTCTGCATAAAGGTGTCACCTATGAATGGAATGAGGAATGTGACAAGGGACTCAATCAAATAAAACAATATCTTGCCAATCCACCCATTTTGATGCCTCCTATCCATGGGAAGCCACTTATACTATATATTTCAGCCACAAGTACATCTTTGGGTGCTCTCTTAGCTCAAGAAGATCAGAACAATAAAGAAAGAGCTATTTATTACATCAGCAGAACATTAGTGTCCTATGAAATGAACTACTCTGTTATTGAAAAAGCTTGTCTAGCTATAGTGTTTGCCTCACAGAAACTGCGACATTATATGTTGGCTCACACTACAAAGCTTATTGCAAAAATTGACCTGCTAAAATACTTATTAAGCAAGGCTTCTCTCACGGGTAGGTTGGCTAAATGGGTCATGATCCTCAGTGAGTTTGATATTGAATATGTGGAAAGGAAAGCTATTAAGGGACAAGCAATTACTGATCAGTTGGCAGAGGCTCCTCTACATGATCACCAACCTTTGAACATTGAATTTCTAGATGACTCCATTCTGCATCTCACACATCAGTCTTGGAGTATGTTTTTTGATGGCTCATTCACTCAACAAGGATCAGGTGTGAGTATTCTGTTTATAACACCTCAACACTATTCTTTGCCTAAGGCCTACAAAGTGATGTTTCCTTGCACCAACAACATAGCTGAATATGAGGCTCTTATCAATGGTATGAAATTAGCCCTTGAATGGCGTATAGATGAGCTCCAAGTCTTTGGTGATTCTCAGTTGATCATTAATCAAGTTAATAATGTATATCAAACAAAGGATGACAAGCTAATACCCTACAAAAGAATCGTGGATGATCTTAAGTTATACTTTGCACATATTTCCTTCCAGCAGATTCCAAGAATAGATAATAAGGCGGCTGATGCTATGGCTACTTTGGCCTCAATATTACAAATGCCAGAAAATGACTTCAGGCATGAATTCCTGGTGGAAACATTATGCTACCCTGCCTATGACAATCCTGAATCCAAGATGATCTGTTCAGTCATTGGACATGACTCATCCTGCTACCACCATATTTACTCTTATCTTCGGGACCAAATTATCCCCGATACCTATACCTGGAATGAGAAACGTCACCTCATTCATACTGCTTCATGGTATGTTCATAGCAAATGACTTGTATAGACGGGGCCTAGACGGTACTCTACTTAGGTGTCTAGAACCCAATGAGTCCAAACGTGCGTTAGTTGAGGTACATGAAGGTATTTGCGGCTCTCATTCAAGTGGTCTGACGTTAGCTCGTAAACTTATTAGAGCTAGATACTACTGGTCGGATATGGAAAAAGAAGCTGTCCAATATGTCAAGACTTGCAAGCAGTGTCAATATCATGGGAATCTGATCCACACTCCTGCTAGGGAGCTCAGTCCTCTCATTAGTTTTTGGCCATTTCAACAATGGGCTTTTGACTTGGTTGGTCAGATACACCCTTCTTCTTCAAGAGGACATAAATTCATAATCACTGCTATAGATTGCTTTACCAAATGGGTCGAGGCAGTGCCTCTGACTATAGCTGATGGAAGGACTATTCCTAAGTTCATTTTGAACTATATTATTTGCAGATATGGCATACCTTCATCTATTATCACTGATAATGGAGGACAGTTTAAGAACAAAGATTTGATAGACTTATGCACTAAATTCAGGATCATTCAGCATTGGTCATCTATTTATTATCCTCAGGGTAATGGACAAGCAGAAGCTTCTAATAAGACAATCCTGAAAATTTTGCACAGAACAGTTCATAAATCTGGTAGAGATTGGCATCTCCAGATTAATCCAGCTTTGTGGGCTTACAGAACAAGTATCCGAACACCAACGGGAGCCACTCCTTTTTCCTTAGTCTATGGGGTAGAAGCAGTATTGCCAATTGAGGTCGAGATTCCGACATTGCGAATCTCTCTGAAGGGCCTCATCACTGATGAAGATACCAGAATATCTAGGTTGCAAGAGCTTGAACTATTAGATGAACGTCGGAGGGTGGCGTTCGATCATCTTCGAGCATATCAAAAGAGAATGTCAAAAACATATAACAAGAAAGTCAGACAAAGGGAATTCCAAGTGGGTGACCTCGTCTTGAGGGAGAACCCCAAGAATTAGTAGCAGAGAACCCAAAAAGGAAAATTTGAACCAAATTGGCTTGGTCCATACATTATTACTGCAGCATTTGGATCTGGTGCTTACCGCCTCTCCACCACTGAAGGAGAGCAACTCAAAGAGCCTATCAACGCTCTTCATTTGAAAAAGTTCTACAGTTGACATTCTCAGTATGCTCATGTACATACTTATTGATCCTGAAAAAATCCTAAAAATTGATATATTGCAAAAAATCCTAAAAATTGAAAAATGTCCTGAAAAAATGATCATCTTAGTGAAAACCTGGCAAACAGGTGCTTTGATGTATCTATTATCCTGGTGAAAACCTGGTAAACAGGTGCCTTGATAATACCAAAAAAAATATAGAAAATTTCAAAAATACAAAAAAAATGAAATATTAAAAAAAAATACAAAAAAAATAAAAAAAAAAGAGAAAAGTACAAAAAAATTGAAAAAGAGAAAAAAGTGCCATTGATGAAAACCTGGTAAACAGGCGTCATGATAGCAAAAATAGAATCTCTGCCAAGATGGTGAAAACCTGGTAAACAGGCGCCTCTTGTTTTCCTGAAGTAACATCTCATCTCAGGGTCGCTTGGCTCTTAGTTTCCTGCTTTAGTTTCCTTCCTTTGCTGCTTTAGTTTGTTTTCCTACTTTCCTGCTTTAGTTTGTTTCCTGCTTTGGTTTGCTAGCTCATGCACTTGTCTTTGAGTTTTCCTCGACTCTTCATTGATTGGAACTAGTTCACACTTGGGGGCACCTGCCTGGTCTAGGGGGCATTGTCCTATCGCTTTCGAAAACTCTTTTGAGCATTGGTCGCCAGTGGTTCTCACTATGCCTGCCTGCGGATACCTAGCTTTCGTTCGATCTCTCTTCTTTGGGATTTCTCCCTTTAATCAATCACCAGTGATTCTCATTACATCTTCCTACTATCATTATCTCATTGAGACTTTGAATGTTATCTTTCTGAATCGACTTCAATCCGCTTGAACATGAACTTGAACTGAAACTTAAACTAAATGTGTGTTCCTTTGAGGCTTGCTGAGCTTTGTTTTCTTTGAGTGTTTGTTTGTTTTCTTTCTTTGCTTTCTGCTTGTTGGTTTAGTTCCAACGATTCAAAGAATTCATTTAAGAGGGGTGTCCATCTGTAAGAGCCTCTATCTCGTATTGGATGGCCATGCGTACCTTGACTCCTTTTATATGGATGCTTTGGTGAGGTTGGTTCTTCTCCTTGTCTTTTGAGTGACTTCTTTCTGCTACTAATGAAATTGTAAATGCTCGTCTTGTTAAGTGAACGTAAGGGTCACTGCGAGCAATCTTTGGAAAAAGAAGGAACTCCTGCGTGCTTGGTGTGTTTGTTCGCAAGAGACATTCAGGTCATTCTAGCATTTATGCTCTAATGCTTATGTTAACTTGCTAGATTAAAAGGAATAGGTGTTCAGGTCATTCTGACTTCTTGTGCCTTAATGCTTACACCTTATTCCGACAAATTTAAAACTCATGTCATATTCATATTCTCATGATAGCGATATTAGTAAGGATTATATGACATCTTGCGATTGTCCGAACTTGAAAGGCTCTATGATGATAAATACGGTGAGTCCAACAACCAAGTCCTAGGGTTTGCATTTTCATTTTAAGCTTGCATCTTTAGCTTAGGCTTTGAACTTAAGATGATGCCTTATTTACTCTCTTAATAGTCTTCATCAAAGGCTCTCATCTATTGCCTCGGGTTCTTCTTGGTTGCACAAGTATCCAGTCTTCATTGTCGATCCTTGAACATATCTATCCTTTGATTAGTACCTATTAAATATTGCTACAATCCTACATGAGATGATTAGTACCATATCCATTGCATTTTATTTCCATCCATAAACTCGTTGCATCTGCATCAACATGTGTATCTGCTATAAGCATAAACC
The DNA here is from genome assembly GCA_027943335.1 of Chamaecyparis obtusa. Classification (NCBI taxonomy): domain Eukaryota; kingdom Viridiplantae; phylum Streptophyta; class Pinopsida; order Cupressales; family Cupressaceae; genus Chamaecyparis; species Chamaecyparis obtusa. The sequence continues at coordinate 169,300 of BSBK01001471.1, read as the reverse complement.
ATTTATCTATCACTACATTGCATACATTTATATTCATACATCTAAAGCATATAAGAGCACATCTCTTAAACATCATACATTCAAGCAATTTGCAACAAGTACAATGATATCAATAGAATCATTGATCTCATATATATATATATATATATATATCTCAATCCAAATGTCATATACAAAGAGGTGCTACTCGAGCACAGTACCAAAACAACAAAAATGAGCTATGATACAATCAAGATCCACTCCCACTGGGAGGGGGTGGAGGTGGAGGAGCCTCCTGTCCTAATGTCTGCGGTGGTGGCATCGGTCTCTGTGGAGGAGCCTGTGAAGGATCCTGTGGAGGAACCTATGGAGGTACTAGGGGAGGAGCCTGGGGAGCCCCAGCATACTCAAAAAATGGTGGCACCTGCTCTGATAGATCTGGAAGAGCCCCGCAGTATGCTGCATAGTAATAAGCTGCCTAGGCGGCCTCATATCTCATCTCTAATCTCGAATGCGCTAACTCCACCCGTAGCTGTCTAATCTCTGCATCCCTATCTGCTACTTGAGTCTCCTCTTAGATAAGACACGTGTGAAAATCATCACGCTCACGTTGCACCTACCGTACTCTCTCTCAGCTCTTCCTGAGAGCCTCCTTCACCTGCTCCAGCTGCCATGTCTGGCATGTCAGTATCCTCCCCCTGTGGTACCTGCTGGGATATGTCAGCTGTATGTGGTCTCGTGGACCTCTGCTGTGTACTACTACTCCCTACTCCAGGATCTGAGCCCATGGTCCTAGCAGGGATGCTCACCTATCCTAATCGGGGCCTCAAAACTCTCTGCCCAGGTCTTTGCTGTGGTGCCTGCTGCTGTACAGCCTGCTACTATATAGGCTGCTCGGCCTGCACCTGCTGATCCTGTGCTGCCTGCTAATCCTGTGCTACCTGCTACTGCTGTGGTGCCTGCTGCTATGCCCCTATGCCAACTGGATCTGTGAACCTCAGATGAGGTCATGCAATCAATTGGTCCCTGTATGCAGGTGTCACCCCTGCATTGGTGACATCCACCATGTAATCCCATCATGCTGGTGGGATGTGTGACTCTATCGCGCATCACCCTGGATCCAATCATGCACGCCACCCCTTCTTCTCCTCATCAGAGAAGTGAGCGTAGGGGTAGTACTCCTGTGAAATATCCTGCTGTCTACCAAACTAGCGCAGGACATGTGTAACCAAGAATCTCTCAATCGTCTGAATAGTTCATCCAATCAGTGGACGTGATACAAACATGGTAGCAAGCTCTCTCCGAGCATCATCCTAGGGCTTAGTAGCTATCCAAGGTCTCCAAACTACAGTGACCATGTCATCCAACTATGCTCTCCACTGCTCTGTCTTACCCAGCAGGGGCTGGGTCATCACACCTGAATATCTGTAAATATAAGGCTCCAGCGCCTATCGCGTATCATGGAATAGGGGTCTACAAATGGGGAGGTGCTCCCAGGCCCAGACCTGTAAGACGAAAACTCCTGCTGCCATCAATCTCGCACCTCTGTACACAATCTCATGCATCTCGTGATACATGTGTGCCAGCATACACTCCCCCCATCCAAATCTCACGACTGGTCTGTCCAGCATCCTTTGCAGCATAGTACCCCAACTACACTCTAATCCATGCTGACCTCGATCAGGTACGAGGTAACAACTCAAAAATATAGCCAACACGACCTGGAATGGATGCGCTTCACCATATCTGTGCACCAGATCCTCCCAAGAGATGGCCCGACCCATCACAAGATCATCCCTAAAGATAGTCCTCAAGGCCACTGTACCCTACCGTGGCTGTGCATTGTACTCAACATGAGTATCATGAATGGGTATCTGCAGGATCCTATATATGTCCTCGGTGGTCACTGTCATCTCCCCCATCAAAAAATGAAATGTGTTCATCTCCGAATGGAAACGCTCTACCAATGCAGTAAGAAGACCGTGATTCACCTGAATGTCGGGTAACTCACGCAAATATCCCAAGCCCAGAGCATCAATGTGAGCACTCTCAGCATCTGTCAGTCTCTAAACTAATGTAGTAATAACAGGGTGATGTGCTTGAAATGCAATATCTGAAAAGTCAACCTACAAAGCAAATGATGACACTGGGTCAGTAACTCAATCATGTTGGCTTTCACTACTACAACAGCAACTACAACAGAGTATCTATCCTATGACAAGGCTCTACAAGACTTTATTTGGCTGATTTCATGCAAATCTGATAAAATTTGGCCACTTGCAACAGTCTTTCGTGCGAGAAAAGTGTTCTTTCGCGCGAGAAAACTACCACTTCGCGCGAGAAAATAGAATTCTCGTGCGGAATAGCCCTCTAGCTCACACGAAGTTCTATCCTTGGAGCTTGTTAGTTCACACGAGAAAACTACTTTATTGCGCGAAATGAAACCTGCCCTCGCGCGAGAGAACTACTTTCTCGCGCGAGATTTCACACTTTTTTAATTATGCCAATTTTTATTTTTAAAAAATAAAAATAAAAAAAATCTAACCTATCACGCTGTACGAATTGAAATGCAAAGTAGTTTATCAACTACTTACAGGTGTGTCATACTCTGGTGGCCGGGCATGTCATCAAGAACGCTCAAATCTATGTGTATGTAGTGGCAGACCCTCCATTTCTCTATCTTAGAGCTCAGAATCACTAAAAGACAATGCTCAATAATGATTTGAAAATGACTCCTCCGGGCCTTATATAGCTTTTGACCTAATTTTTGAAAGTGCTCTGTTTTGCGTGAAAATTGCACCCTTTGCTAAATCGACTATTCTGAATCCATTTTCGGGATCAAAATTGAAATCTGACATCTCTAAGTGGCTCAAAATCATGTTTTAAATATTGGACTCCTTCTGGATTGGACGCTTGTGCAGTCAGCCTTCTGGTGTCATCTTCCTGCCAGATCCTCATCTTTGCATCATGTTCTCAAATCTTTGCTTCTTTTCATCAAGTCAACCCTAGTCAAAATTTAGTCAACTATGGTCAAACTTGATCAACAGGACCTCTGCTTTGCTTCGTTTCACTTATATAGCTTCGCGAATCTAGTCTAATTACTTTTGCTTTGCAATCTCTTGTTGTTTATCATCTTTCTGACATGTCATCTTTCAATTTCGCTCCTGAGGGGGCAGGATGATTACATCATTTGAATCTTGTCAGATCTATTCTTGAATCAGTCTGATTTGAATCATCAGTCCTCATTGCTAGGGGCATCTTCACGCCTCGCATCTTGTTATCTGGAAATCTATCTCTTAGGTATCTAAGCAATCTAACTCAGATCCTCGAGGATCATTCTTCGTTCTGGAGATGGTTCTTGAAATCTATTGGGTATTGGGGCAATCTAACCCTAATTCCTGGGAGTCAATCTTTGTTCTAGAGATGACTCTCAAAATCTCTTTTAGACCGTTATCTGGGCAATCTAACCTGGGTCTCGAAGGACTAAGCTTCGTATTAGGGCAATCTAACCCTGATTCAGAGATAGTCCTAAATTTGCATCTTCATCAATTGGTATTGGGGCAATCTAACCCTGATTCCAATTCTCTTTTAAAGATCATTGTCTTCGCAATCTAACTTAGACTTCAAAAAATTCATGCTTTGATCTGCTTTCATCTGTCACTTCAGACTATTCTTTGAATCAACGCGCTGTTCGCACATCAATTCAAAGAGGGGCAAATGTAATACCCCAAAATTGACACCTATTTAATTTCATCAATTTTGGTGCATTATCTCGATTTTACATCACCAAAGTCCTAGTTCCCTAGGCAATTTTCTCTCTCATATCTGACTTAATTTGACTTGATGTCAATTGCAAAGACCATAAATTGCAATAATCAAACGCTAAAATAATTCCTAAGTCCTAGACTTTATTTGGCTAAATAATCTCTATGATAAGTTAATTTAATTATGAAGTCCTAAGTACTTTTAATTAAATTAAACTCCACCCCCTTTAGCTAAATACCCTTGAAAGGAATTAATAAATATTTAGTTAAATTGAATGGACATCTCTTTATTTGAATTTAATAATTCAAATTACTCGAAAGGTCACTCCCCACATGTGGCAAATTTCATTCTTTTAATTAAATAATTCATACCTTTTTGTCTCAAAGGGGAATGAAGAGTCAGGAGTTTCAAATCAAGAAACTCTTCATTCCTCTCCCGAGCTTTTCTATTTAATGAGCCTCTTCTTCTCATTAAAAAAAAAAGACAATTTTGAGAGTAAAGGCACTATAGTGAATTTTTGATTGAATTTCAAGCTTTCATTTGAAACTAGTTTAATTTCTCATTTTATGTGTAATTGCATTTCTCATTTAGATTAAATTTGTTTAATTATTCTTAGATTAAGATCATTTTTATTCCAAAATCAACTAAAAATCTGCATTTCATATTTCCTTTCAAGTACTTTAGATTAATTGCATATTTCTCTCAAAGTATTCTTAGATTAATTGCATTCATCTTAGTTTGATTGTAAGCTTTGCATATCATCTTTATGGCTTTCTTGGAAAATCCTCCATTGTAGTAGCAGTCTGATGGTTGTTGGTTCTCCAATCTGAGAGCGATTATACACCCCGCTTGCATAGGAGGCAACAGGTCGCTTCCTCATGAATTTCGGATTGAATAATTCATATTCTCTTCGTAATTTGACCATAGGAGTAATGACTATGTTGTGTATGTGGTTGATTTAGAGGTCACATTCAAGCACACACATCTCTATGTAGATGTCTCTGTTCTTCATCTCTTTTTTCACCTTTCTACAGATGTGTCAGTATAGTAACTTACAAGATAAGTGATGTCAAACTAGTTGACATCAATGATAATATAATACTGATTTAATCATATTACATATCTAATCAACAACTCCTTAATGATCTTTAATCATAGATTCTTCAATCAGATTCCAAATCAGTTGTAGTTCAACAATCTCTCCCTGTGGCATTGATGGCAACTCAAGTAATATGAAATGTACCATACACATACCAAACATATATTCTACAACTTAGTGAACAAAATTTTGTAAGTTGAATAGACTTAATATGTTTAATCACTATGTTACTAAGCAGCATTAAATAGTATAGCTTTACCATTCTGCAGTTGTGATCTTTTTAGTTCTCCTGTTCCTGCTTCTGTTCTCTGTAACTGATCTTCAATACTCTGTCTCATTTAGATTGTCTCTCCCTTAGATAATTCTCATTGGTGCTTGTTCCTTTTCATATCTTTTTTATCTCTCCCCTTTTTATTTCATATTGTTTATCTCTCCCTTTGACAGCAATGCCAAAGAAACAAATAAACAAACAATTTTGTCTTCCTCTATATCTTTGAATACTGATATTCCAATCGGTTCAAGTTCTAAAACTTAATCACAACCTTGAACATGATTCAAAGTGTGAACTATGCTGCATCAACATGAATAATCTTCTGATATAAGTAGGCTGATGCAACAACCAGATCACCTTAGTGACCAATAGACAGGGGACGGACCCCAAGTCTAGTCCTGAAGTATTCAAATGTGTCCTTCAGTAGGGGTTTTGTAAAAATATCTTCAAGTTGTTCTTTATATGTGACAAATTCTAACTTCACTTGTTCTCTTAAGTAATGATACTTAATAGATATATGCTTTGTCTTAGAGTGCATCACAAGATTCTTTGAAATATTAATAGCACTAGTGTTGTCACAATATATAATCACTGGTTCATTGATTACCTCATTCATTCCTTCCAACACTTGTTTGATATATGCAATATTTGAACAGTTAGTAGTAGCAGTGACATATTCTGCTTCAACTGTAGACTGATAAATACAAGCCTGCTTTTTACTTGTCCATGTTACAAGTCTTTCACCAAAGAAAAATGCTCCTCCGGTGGTGCTTTTTCTATCATCCACATTTCCAGCCCAATCAGCATTAGTGTAAAATTTTAGTTCAAACTTCCCTTCCTTAGGATACCATAATCCAAAACTCTCTATTTTCTTCAAGTATCTTAAGATTCTTTTTGTAGCTATCATGTGTGATTCTCTAGGATTAGCAAAAAATCTTGCAACAATTCCCATAGCATGTGCTATATTTGGTCTACTATGAACTACATACATTAACTTACCAATCATGGATTGGTAGAGTGTCTGGTTTACCTCTATAGTTTCATCCTCCTTTTTCAATTTGTATCTAGTAGCAATTGGTGTTCCCACAGGTTTAGCATCTTCCATGCCAAATGTCTTCGGTACTTCCTTTATGTATTTAGATTGTGTGATGAATATTCCATCACTCTGCTGAATCACTTGTAGTCCAAGAAAGAACTTAATCTCTCCGAACATAGACATTTCAAATTCCTTTTGCATTTCATCAGCAAATGCCTTGCAGACAAGATCTGAGCCTCTGAAGATGATATCATCAACAAAAATTCTAGCAATGATAATAGTATCATCAGTATCACCTTTCACATACAGATTGATGTTTTCACTTGTTCTAACAAATCCAATACTTAACAAGTAAGTATGCAGTCTTTCATACCATGCTCTCAGTGCTTGCTTCAAACCATATAAAGCTTTATGTAATCTACATACCATGTCTTTATTGTCGGGATCAACAAATCCTTTAGGTTGTTCAATGTACACCTCTTCTTCAAGTATACCATTTAAAAATGTTGACTTCACATCCATTTGATATGCTTTGAATTTTTTGTGTGCAGCATATGCAAGTAGCTTTCTAACTCCTTCTAATCTAGCAACAGGTGCAAATGTTTCACCATAGTCAATGCCTTCTTCCTATGCATATCCCTTGCATACCAATCTATCTTTATTTCTTGTGACTTCACCATTTTCATTCAATTTATTCTTGTATATCCACTTAGTACCGATAACATTTTTATCTTTTGGTCGGGGTACTAGGGACCAGGTTTTGTTCTTCTCTATTTTCTCTATTTCTTCCTTCATTGCATTAACCCATTCTTCATTCTCTAATGCAAATTTCACAGTTTTAGGTTCAAATTCACAAATTAAACATGTACCTTGTCTTGTTTTGCTTCTAGTTTGCATTCCAGCATGTCTGTCTCCAATGATTTGTGTTTCAGGATGATGTCTTCTGACAAAGCTAGCCAGAACTTGATTTCTCCTTTCTTACTCATCCTGCTCAGGGTCATTTTCTTTCTCGGTAGCTCCATTTTGTTCCTCAATTTGTGTTGTATGTTGTCCTACATTGTTTCCTTGCTGACCGGTTGTCACAGTTTGTGGTGTCGGTAGATACTCTAGATGTTTAATGTAAGTGAATCTACCATAGTCTTCTAATTCTTTTGTACTTTCCTCTATGTACTTGTCGTCAAACTCATCAACATGAACATTATTACTTTCAACTATCTTATTTGTAACCTTATTCAGACATTTATATGCTTTACTTGTAGTGGAATATCCCAGAAATATTCCTTCATCTCCTTTAGAATCAAATTTTCCATTTCTCTCATCTTTCAAAATAAAGCATTTACTTCCAAAAATTTTGAAATAACTTACAGTAGGTTTGTGTCCAAACCATAGTTCATAAGGTGTTCAGTTGGATTCCTTCTTCAGTTGTACTCAGTTAAGAACATACACAACTGTACTAACAGCTTCCCTCCAATATGTCTGAACAACATTCTTCTGTATCATCAATGTTCTAGCACAGTCAATTATTGACCTGTTCCTCCTTTCAGCAATGCCATTTTGCTGAGGTGTCCTCGGTGCAGATACCTTTCTTTTGATTCCATGCTCATTAAAAAAGTTAGTAAATTCATCAGAGATAAATTCACCTCCTCTATCATATCTTAAACATTTTATTTCCTTTCTAGTTTCTTTCTCTACCTTAGCTTTATACCACTTAAACATTTTGAAAGCTTCAGATTTCTCTTTTAGGAACATAATAGTCATTAGTCTAGTATAATCATCAACAAAAAGAATAAAATATCTATCACCAGAATAGCTCTGAGTTCTCATAGGACCACATAGGTCGATATGAACCAACTCAAGTATCTTCTTTGTTGAGTAGTCTTTTCTTTTAAAACTGGACTTAGTCATCTTACCTTTCTGACATTCATGGCACATGGCATGGTCAGGTTTTGTCAAGTTAGGAAATCCTCTAACTTTTTTCTTTTTACTAATCTTGATCATGTTGTCAAAGTTCACATGGCATAACCTTATGTGCCACAGCCAAGCATCTTCATCCTTTATTAACAAACAAGAAGACTGATCCATATCAAGATATAATAGATTACCTTTGGATTGTGTACTAGTTCTAACAAGTTTTCCTTCATCATCATAGATCTTCACCTTTTTGCTATCAAAATCTAGTCAGTGGCCTAAATTATTCAGCTGAGTGACACTTAACAAATTATAGTTTAGTCCATCTACCCAGTATGCATTTTCACATTGTAGTCTGTCATTGATCAATAGTGATCCTTTACCTCTTACCATACAAGGTGCATCATTTCCCATTCTCATAGATCCTCCATTATATTCAACAAGATGATCAAACTTCTCTACATCACTGGTCATATGATGTGTACAACCACTGTCTATGATCCGTGTATCATTTCTGCTTACTTTAGAGATTAGTGTTGTCTCTTCATATTTCTCTTCTTCTTCTGAGTCATCTTTCATAGCAACAAATAAAACTTCTATATCATCATTAGAATCAGATTCAGTTTAAATATCTTCGGCTATGTAACATACCTTTTTTCCTTTTTCATCTTGGTTGTCTCTGTTGTAGTGTCGGTAGCCTCTGTTGACTCTTCTCCCATAGCTTCCTTCAGATTAGTCTTTGGATATGTCATCATCTTTTTTTTGTGGGCATCTAGCAGTGATGTGACCGACTTCTTTATAGTTAAAGCATGCTAAAGGTAGCTTACCTCTATACCTTTCTTTTCCTTTGGGCAATCTTTTGGCCATAAGTGCTTCAAGCTCATCAAGTTCATCATCGGTATTGTCATCACTATCACAATTCTTATTATTCCTACTAGACTTTCCAATCTTCAAAGAAGACATGAAAGCGAATTCAATAGAAGGAACAACACTATTATCAAAGTTGTTTAATTCAAAGGTTGTAAGTTTACCAATCAGAGTGTCAAGAGTAAGGTTGGATGTAGCTCTTATTTCATGAATTACAGAAATCCTGATTGCATAAACTGGTAGCAAAGTTCTGAGAATCTTGGTTATCATTATTTCATCATCAATTACTCCATCAGATGCTCTAATAGCATGTACCACCTCTTTAAGTCTATTTGAATATTGGACAATGTTCTCACCTTCTTTCATTCTCATATCATCAAATCTGCCTCTCAGACTTTCAGCTTGGGCTCTTTTGACATTCTGATCTCCACTGTATATTTGTGCTAATTTATCCCACATTCCTTTGGCAGTCATGCATGTCTTGATATCTTCAAATTCAGCATTAGTATAGGCAGCAGCAAGTTCCATCATAGTAACATTGTGTTCATGTTTGTCCTTCAATTGATCAAGAGTTAAGGGACCAGTGGGCGGTTGCATGTAACCATTCTCCATCAGCTCTAGTGCAGAGTTCCCAATTCCAGATATGTGCAGCTTCATTCTGCTTTGCCATACTGTGAAGTTCTCTTTGTTCAGTTTTGGTACTTCCCTCTTATACATCTTGAGACCTTTATGCTTAAGTCCTTAAAACTTTGTTCCAATCAACCGAAGCTCTGATACCAATTGTTATATTAACTAAGAGGGGGGGGTGAATCAGCTATCCAGTGTCCCAATCAAAATGTATAATTCAAAACTATTTCTTCAATTTCTACTCGTTGGTAAACAATGAATACTTTCACTGTCTGTGCTTTTACCAATTACCAGTCTAATACTATAACAATTTACTGATCAAATATAACATGTAACATGTAAAGAATGATAACAGAAAAATATTACAATCAACACATAACACAAGAGATTTAATGTGGAAACCCTGTAAAGGGAAAAACCACCTAGGACAGGCAACCCAAAATTGTTCACTCTTCTGAAGTGAGGTCGGTTAAGACCCAACCCTGTTAAAGGTTACAAACACACTATCAGGTGTGACCTTGTTAGAGGACTTTAGACTAGAAGTTATCGTCCAACCAACATTCACTATGGGGTTGATAGGATAACAATGTTCATTCTATGAATGATACATCATAAGACTTTCAGAGTCCACTCGATTAAGAGATGTTGACTATATACAATGGTTAAATATGTAACAGTAAATGACCTGCCTTAATACAACTTCAATTGTAGATTACAGATCAATATTTAGTCCATACAAATCCTTTTGATCAATATTTCACTTCAGATTCAATACTATATCAACTTACTATCCATTGGTAATTGCTCTCTGTAGCTCGATAATTATTCTGCAGCTTGGTTCTTGCTTAACCAGTATGATCAGAATGCATGAAAACCTTGTTCATGCGATATTCCTGCAGCTTCTTCTTTCGACATTCTTTCATAAAGAAATTATGTTCTCTTATATAGACGAGTAAATCATTTTCTTCTCCACCATCAAATTTTTCCACTTAACCACATTCATAGATTTTTCCACTTCAAACTTTCTCAGTACTTATGTCAATAACACATTTCAATCTTCTCTGTTAGATCTTCCTTGAATTTCGTCAACCGTCGATCAGTGTAACAAACATTATCTATTACCTCGATGTTATACTCTTGCCATCTCATCAATCTTATTAGCTAAACTAATCATTTAATTCATTCTATTCCGCTCGGTTAACAAAGAAATATGTCGGTGAATACTGCTCGGTTAATACTATGATCGGTATACACTACACTTCATCGGTGTATACTAGAAATGCTTCATTTACCGTCAACACTGCTTTGTGTCTTTCAGCTCTATACTTCATCATAGATGAATGCAACATAATAAAGTCAATATCATCAAGTCATAGACTCATCAACAAGTTACTCAATGTGTTCCTTATCCTCATTTGTCATGTACATCTTTCTCCATGTAGATTTCTATGTTCTTCATCTCTTTTTTCACCTTTCTACAGATGTGTCGGTATAGTAACTTACAAGATAAGTGTTGTCGAACTAGTTGACATCAATGAAAACATAATACTGATTTAATCATATTACATATCTAATCAGCAACTCATTAATGATCTTTAATCACATATTCTTCAATCAGATTCCAAATCAGTTGTTTCAACAACTAAGCGACAAACTTTGATAGGAGTTGACATCAACATGACATTAACATAAAAAAAAGTGTCAAAGGGGAAGAACACACACACACAACCCTTATTGAAAAAATAACTAAGAAAAACCCCAACAAAAGTAAAAGTATAAAATATACAAGAAATGAAGAATCACCATTCACAAATCAAGTTTAGAAAATGTACTTGGTAAAATCATCATGATGATATAACAAAGAATGACGAGACACTTATACAACCACCCTCTAGAAAAATAGGACAAGTAACATAATGAACCATGAAGCTTGATAAAACTTGGCCAATTATGATGATGAAATTGTGATAGACAAAGATAGAGATCACGAAGAGAAGAAACAAATGCAAAAAAAATAAACAAGAACAAATTGAAACGAAATATTAAAAAGGGAAAATCTCCAATGATAAATCTATAATTAAGGTTAGATTGAGATGATGTTATTTCATTTGTATCAAATTTTTAGAAACACCTTTATAGTCATAATAGGGCAACCAACCTAGAAAGTTTGACAATATAATATGTTGAGCATATAAGTCTAATATACAAAAAGAAAGTTAGGTTTTTATCTATTTTCATTCCATTATGACTACAACAGTTTGAAAATCATAGAACACCCCAAAAAGAACTAAGGGAAAAGGAAACAAACAAGACATGCAAAAATGGACAAAGAGAAACAAAAAAAATGAAGTAAAAGAATGAAATGAAAAAAGGGGAGGTTCCTATTGTGTAGAACCAAAATGGGGCATTTGTGCAAGACACAACAATTAGGTGACTATTTAGTTGGTTACAATATAAAAGGGAAATAAAATTACCCAAAATAAATTAAACTAGAGAAGAGTACAATAAATAAGTAGATCTCTAGTTCTAAAAAATAAGTATGGCATGTTGGTACTCTCAAGTTCCTAAGATTACCTCTATTAAATTTTGGGGAGCCCTATTGAAATTTTTGAGTAGGTGCCTTGTTTTGGCCTTCATGCACTCAATTGCATTATTCTTTCCATGAAAAACCATCTGAGGAGGTATGTTCTTCACCTTGCATTCGTCCAGTGTGATTTTTTCTCACCCTTCCTCTTTGTTAGGGTTTAGGGCATTGGATCAATTAAAATCTTTTCATTAAACCTTGCGCTATTCTTTTATGTCGTTACCTTTTTCTTCATAAGGCCAAGGGGTTAGTCATCATTATAGGGGACCTATTTGTCAAGACCTAGCACTGTAATTGATTAAGTGTGGGTATTTTTTAATCTTTCACATCTCAAGTTTTTTTCCTTAAGTCTTGCCTTATGGCCTTTTCATTTTATTTCACCGAGCTAGGGATTATATGTTCATGTTTGGCAAGACCCTTTACCCTTTCACATGGTGGGCTACATGTTTTTTTCCCATTTTCCATGTGATCTCATGATGATGCCATGAGATGGACTTGACTGATTGTAGGAGGATGAGGCTTTGCTATTTGTCAAGTGCTTGACAAATATTCTTCCCCATTGGAGCTTAGGGATTAAAATGTTGCACAAATCAATGGTCCTCATGATCAAACTTTCTCAAGGATCATTCAGTGCAGGATCACGAGATGGTGTTGCATGTCTTGGTTCATTTGTAACTGAAAATGTGGGAGCGGGTCGCATGACAATTGGTGATAGATGGATGCGGCTAATTGGTCACATCTAATTGTAGAGTTTTAAATATTAAGGTTACCAATTATACTATAGTTAAAATAATTGCAACTTGTAAGCTAATCTTTTAGCACATGGGAAAAATCAAAGAAGATGTTTTAACCTAGTCAAAAAGGTGATCAAATTTTTTTGCACGAGGATGAGTTTATGCTGTGAGTGATGATTAAACAAAGGACAAGATCAATAGTTCTTATGATCCCGTTATCTGATTTACATGATCTTTATCCAGCATGGGATCATGAGATCTCTTCATGTGTTTGTAGTTGGCCAATATTAATAAATATGATGTTGGGCGATGAGATGATGACTTGGGTGTTTCCATTTGTTGACCTGCCGGTCAATATTCCACATCACAAGTCAACATTCAAATGGACTAGTGGTTTTCATTTGACTTTCCAATGGGGAAGGGATCGATGGTCTTTCATGTGCAGTATAAGGGTCAATGCACAATGGCTGAAATTTAAATAGTGGTAGGCCGTCATACTATTATAAGATTTTTGCAAGGTGGTAAGGAGGAGTTTCATAAGAAGATATGGAGACATGTAGGACTTTCCATAAATGGAGGTGCTTGATGCGGCATGCACATGAATCAAAGACTCACTATGTCCAACAAATCCTAAAGATTCTCAAATTTACAGTGGGATGACAACAAGATTTGATATTGTAAAAGAGGAGATATGTAGAACATTACATGTGAACACCTTTTCAACTATTCAAGAAGTATAGTCGCAAGATTCTCCTAGTTGTATGATTTTAGAAGTTATATATTTTTCTTCCCACAAGACTTCATTTATTTAGATAATAATAGAAATGGATGTTCTAACAAAGGCATGTGACTTATAGAACATGGCCAAATTTTTGAAGATACAACTGCAAGAAGTATACTAGGATAGGAGGAAGGAGTCATGCATATCATAGCCAGAGGGGTATTTAAATGGAGAGTGATAGACAAAGGGATATTTAAAGAAAATTGGTGTTGTAAAATATGTATCTATTTGGCTAACACTCTCATACGTATTGGTGACAACATTGTTGAGGAATGTGAAGCAATGAAGAGGTTCATGAGACCTCAAAATTATGTGATAACCTCTAGAAAGAGGGATTGGGATTTCCCAAAATCTTGCATCCTTGCCCACACCACAACAATTCCAGTCAGTCATGAGCTTGCAAATATTCCTAAAAATATTTGATGTATATCAACTCTACAAATTTGATGGTCCATTTGGGGATTGATATTGGCATGAATCATAACTTTTTTGTTTCATCAATTGGTGGTTTGATCACATTTGAAGGTTAAGAGATAGCATAATATGCTAGTGTAATGATTTTTATGTATCAAAGCTTGTTAGGTCATTTTAAGGTTATGACCCAAATCTTGTTGCATTCCAATTAATTTTGGAATCCCATGATCATTAGTGTAGGAGGGAGAAGATATCTGGACAATTTAGATTGGAGAGAGATAGGTGGCAACACTAGATCAAATCTGATCTCCTTCTTCTATCTATATATTCTTTCCTTCTCTTCTCAAGGGGTTCTGACTTAGAAGCTTGGGGTTTCCAACTTTTAGGTTTTTGGTTCCAGTAGCAATTTTTTTGATGATGAGTAGTCTTGTAAATCTTTCATAGAGCAATATTATGATTCTACGTTGTGTTCTTTTGGTAGTTTTTTTAGTTGTAAGTTGTATCTATGTTATATGATAGAAATAGCACATGGATTTTTAATGAAATATAATTATGGTTTATTCCTCTCCATTGTGCACACCAATTAAGTTTTAAGAGAAATAAAACAAATAATTAGTCTCTCTTAGTGTCGTGTTGTGAGATATGTGGCTTTTCTTTCATACTTTGGTCTAATGAATCAATTAAATGCTTGTAGAAGTTACAAATTTACTGGATATGTGCAAGGATTTGATAAGTAGGTTGGGTTAGGATTATTGTTAAAGGGTGTTGTAATGCAACATTTCTTAGAGAATTTTCTATTGACAAATTCTATTGTATAATATTTTGCTTCTCTTGAGTCCATGATCCATTAGGATAATGCACTATTCTAAGGTGGTTGTGAATTTTTTAGATGTGTTGTCTACTCATTTTCCTTATGTTTTCTTGCTGCAAACATTGATTAAATCACAAAATATCACTTAATTTCATGAAAGATTGGTGTCCTACCCCATCTCATGCTCTATATAGGTTGATGTTCAATGGGTGATTAGCCATCATCTAGTATCTTCCTATCATGTTTGATGCCTCATATGTGATATATTTGTTTATGCAATACCATGTTGTAAGTTTATAAAGTATGCATTGGAGGGCATTGAGGTCTACCCGCCTTGGGTTTGGAGAGCCTAAAGTGCATAAGGATTTGTAATCCTTATCAATTAGTCCATTCCTCTTAGGAATTTTCTAGTTAGATTTGGCTTCTCCTTAGAATTTGTTGAAGAGTGCTGGTAGCTAGTTTGTAGTGTAAACCATGTCAAACAAGGAACCAACAAAATGGAAACTTTTTTGGGGAGGAAATGTAAAGTAACTTGTCATTTGCTTCAATGCTTAATAGTGAGTTTGTCCTATCCTTGCTAAAAATTACTTCCCAATTATATTATCCCATCCATGTTACCAACAACTCAAGAGATTTATTGAAAACTTGAGCAAAATTTTTTATAGTGAGCTACTCTTTTCTTTGATGAATTTACCCTAAGTTGTTGTATAGATTCATTTTTTAAATGTTCTTCCCCTTTGTCGAGTATGCTTCTTCAAGGGTGGCTAAATAATCTATTGATTTCATTAAGTTTAAAGTTGAGCCAAATTTGTCCATGTCATGTAAAAGTTTAATATTATCTAACCAAGTGTGAGTAGTGACTCCAAGATCTTTGTTTGTACCCGTTGCATTGTTAAAGTGAAAAAACTGAAGGATTTTTAGCTTTTTTGAAGCAGATTTGAAGCTCTTTTAATGTGGTTCTTGACCAAGGAAGGAAATCTTAAGAGATTATGTTGTTGATGGTGAACATTGTTGTGTAGATGTTAGTTTTTGAGAAGCTATGAGTAGAAAGGAACTTTTAGTTGTAGCATACTTGTCCTCTATTAAGAGGTGGTGACTCTACCAAAGGATTCAGTGAAGGTGTGAAGTAAGTTTCAGATCTGTCAAATTTTCAGCCAACAAGCTGATTTTCTGCCACAACACCTCTAGGTATTTCAATTTTCATGTACAAAATGTTTTTCATGAAAATTTGTTGTAAAATTTGTTTCCCTATTAAGTGATTTCAGTGCTAAGTGAGGGAATGATAGTTGTTACATACTTTTGAGATTCTCAACTTATGCATTCTAGTGTTAAAGTATGTTTTAGTTGCATTTGGTGATAGAGAAATAGGTTTTATGCTACAAGTTGTAAAACAATATTATATAAATGGGTGTCATTTAATGTATATGCGAGAAACACCAAGTATGTTTTCACATAGTATGACACCCATGTTAGGTTCTTGTAGTTTTTTCTCTATGAAAAGGTACATGCCACTTCATTTTGATGGCATTAGAGGCTTCCCCAATGTTATTCCTTTTGAGATTAGGAAATGTTTACTAGAGTTTAGTGGGAAGAAGAGCTCGAATCTATAATTAAGCACTTGCAAAGGTTTTCAGATTTGATGAGTGACTTAGAGATGTGCCATGATGATGTTTTCATGAGGTTGTTTGTGCAAAATTTGTAGGAAGATTCTAGAGATTGGTTTTCCTTTTTACCAATGCATTCTACTTCTTCTTGGGAAGAATTAGTTGTAGTTTTTATGGATTAGTTTGGTGAAAGGGTTAACCTACATGTATTGATTCAAAGACTCATGAAGATTCATATTAAAGAAGGTGAGTTAGTCCCTTCTTTCAACATCAGATTTGCAAGAACATTGGGTGAAATCCCAATTAGTTATAGGCCTAATGATGAAGTGTGATTAGTAATTTATTTGGGGGATTTTGATGAAGAGTTGAGTTTCTTGTTGAGAGATAAAAATCATAGCACCTTGCATCTGGCATTTATGACAGCAATGGATATTGAAAATAATTTAAAATATAGAATCATGAAGGGTTTCTTTTCAGCCAGTGTCCACTATCATAAATAATCAAATGATGGGTGTGAGTTGAAGAGTGAATATAAACATCAGAATATATATATCCCTACTAATCATTCTAACCATGTATGTAGTTTAAATTGTGTGAGAGAAGATAATTGTTTGTGAATGGTTATTTCTCATGTTATAGATGAAAAATTTAGTGAAGAAATGTATACAGTTGAGGCAGTGATAGACTTATTTTTTGAGTTCACACCATGTGATGGAATGATTTATTGTTCCATGTCAGAAGCTACATGTGATACAGAACAATAGTCATATGTTTTTGATAGGTCATGTAGCTTATATCAACAAAATGAAGAAGGTTGTGCATCAGATAATGACGACGCATGTTTGCAAAGTGTTGATGATATTGATTTATGTTTGTATGCATCACTTTCATGTAGCTAATCTTCTTGTGAATAAGATCAGAGGTATGAAAATGAGCCTTCATGTCATCAGGACTACAATGATGAATATTGTTCTTGTTCATATTCAGTTTTATCTTCTTTGGATGAAGAGGGTTGTGGTAGTGATGAGGACAACAGTCTTAATAAAGAATATAATAAAATATTTGATGAAGATGATGATATAGATCACCTTATCCTTTGAAAAATTATTTTTGAAAGAGGTTTGTACTTGGTTTCTAACCCATTATATGAAGATATCATTGAGGAACCAAATGTCTTGATGGCCGAACCATTGTGTGAAGTTGAAGGTATGCATGAAGATAAATTAGTGTTTTTGACTTCTTGTTAGCGAGATGAATGTGGGGTAATGCATGATAATCATTGCATAATGTATGTTAATGAATTACATGATGAATTTTTCATTTCTGGTCCACCTAAAGATGAAACAAATGATGCTCCATACTTGTTGGGGTATGACCATATTTTGGGGTGTGACTGGAAGAACATTGGAAATTGCAAATATGGAATCATTTTTAATCCAATGAATGCTTAAATATGTGGAAAAGGGGTGTGTGATGAAATTTTCAGTTTTATGCTCACATATGTGGATGAAAATCAGATTTGGGACAAAGGAAAGAATTTGTGTTTTGTGTTTGGTTGCATTTGGTGGCCCAGGGCCACCAAACAAAATCTAAGTATGAATTCATTTTTCTTTGGATAATAAGTTATGTGGAAGGCATGTGGTCTACTCTAACTATAAATATGTGATCTTTCTATGCCTAAAAGAGGCCTACATCCTCAGATGGAGACACTATTGATACTCTCAAGTTCCTGAGATTACCACTTTTAAATTTTGGGGAGCCCTTTTGAAATTTTTGAGTAGGTGCCTTGTTTTGGCCTTCATGCACTCAATTTCCTTGTGATTTCCATGAAAAACCATCTGAGGAGGTATGTTCTTCACCTTTCTTTCGTTCCATGTGATTTTTTCTAACCCTTCCTCTTTGTTATGGTTTAGGGCTCTTGATCAATTAAAATATTTTCATTAAACCCTACGCTATTCTTTTATGTTGTTACCTTTTTCTCATAAGGCCAAGGGGTTAGTTGTCATTAAAGGGGACATATTTTTCAAGATCTAGCATTATAATTGATTAAGTATGGGTCCTTTTTAATCTTCCATGCATCAAGTGTTTTTTCCTAAAGTCTCACCTTATAGCCTTTTTCTTTTATTTCACTGAGCTAGGGATTAACTATTCATGTTTGGCAGGGCCCTTTACCTTTTTAAACAGTGGGCTACATGTTGTTTTCCCATTTTCCTCATGATCCTATGATGATGTCACAAGAAGGACTTGAATGATTGTAGGAGGATGAGGCTTTTCCATCTGTTAGGTGCTAAAAAAATATTCTACCCCATTGGAGCTCAGGGATTAAAATGTTACACAGATCAATGGTCCTTGTGATTCAGTGATCAAACTTGCTCAAGGATTATTTAGTGCAAGATCATGATATGGTGTTGCGTGTCTTTTTTCATTTGTAATTGAGAATGTGAGAGTGGGTTGCATGGTAGTTGGTGATAGATGGATTTGGTTGATTGGTCACATCTAATTACAAAGTTTTATATATTAAGGTTGTCGATTATACTATGGGTAAAATCATTACAACTTGTGTGCTAATATTTTGGCACATGGGAAAATTAATGAAGATGTTTTAACCCAATAAAAAAGGTGATTGAATTTTATTGCATGAGGATGAGTTTATGCTATGAGTGATGATTAAAAAAAGGATGCAATTGATGGTTCTTGTGATCCTATGATCCAATATAAATGATCGTTATCTAGTGCGGGATCACGAGATCTCACCACGTGTTCACAGTTGGCCATTGTTGATAAAGATGGTGCTAGATGATGAGGTGATGACTTGGGTGTTTTTATTTGTCGACTTGTCAGTCAATATTCCACATCACATTTCAAAATTCAAATAGATCAATGGTTTTCATTTGAATTTCCAGTAGGGAAAGGATCAATGGTCTATCATGTGCAATATGAGGGTTAGTGCATAATAGTTGAAATTTAAACGGTGGAAGACCATCATACTATCATGAGATCTTCACATGGTGGTAATGAGGAGTTTCAAAAGTAGAGATGGATACATGATAGGCCTTTCCATAAATGGAGGAATTTGATGTGGCATACACAAGAATGAAAGAATCACTATGGCCAACAAATCCTGAAGATTCTTAGGTTTATAGTGGTTGACAACAATATTTGATGATGTGAAAGAAGAGATATGTAGAAAATTACACACAAACAACTTTTTAAATGTTCAAGAAGTACAGTCACAAGATTCTCCCGTTTGTATGATTTTAGAAGTTATATATTCTTCTTCCCGACAAAATTCATTATTCAGATAATAATAGAAATGGATGTTCTAAAGAAGGTAAGCGACTTCTATAACATGGCCAAATTTGTGAAGATACAACTAAATGAAGTATACTGGGATGAGAGGAAGGAGCCATGCATATCATAGATAGAGGGGTATTTAAATGGAGAGTGATAGCCAAATGTATATTTAAAGAAAATTGGTGTTGCAAACTCAGTATCCATTTGGCTAACTCTCTCATACTTATTGGTGATGGTATTGTTGAGGAATGTGAAGCGATGAAGAGATTGATGAGACCTTGAAATTATGTAGTAACCTCTAGAAAGGGAGAGGGGTTGCCCAAAATCTTGCATCCTTGCACATGCCACAACAATGTCAGTCATTCGTGGGCTTGCAGAGATTCCTGAAAATATTTGATGCATGTCAACTCTACAAATTTGATGGCCCATTGGGGCATGATATTGGCACGGCTCATAATTTGTTTGTTTCATCAACTGGTAGTTTGTCTACATTTGAAGGTTAAGAGATATCATAATATGCTAGTGTAATGATTTTTATGTATCAAATCTTGTTAGGTCAGTTTTAGGTTATGACCCAAATCTTGTTACATTCCAATGAATTTTGGAATCCTAGGTTCATTAGTGGAGGGAGAAGATATCTGGACCATTTAGATTGGAGAGGGATATGTGGTAGCACCAAATCAAATCTAGTCTCCTTATTTTATCTATATATTCTTTCCTTCTCTATTCTCAAGGGGTTCCGACTTCGAAGCTTGGGGGTTCCAAATTTTGGGTTTTTTTTTCTAGTAGCAAGTTTTTTGATGATGGGTAGTCTTGTAAATATTCCTTAGAGAAATATTATGATTTTGGGTTGATTTATTTTGGTGGTTTTTTGTAGATGTAAGCTGTATCTATGTTATATGACATAAATAGCATGGATTTTCAATGAAATATAATTTTGGCTCATTTATCTCCATTGTACTCACTAATTAAGTTTTAAAAGAAATAAAACAAAGAGTTATGCTCTCTTAGTGTCTTATTGTGAGATATATGGCTTTGCTTTAGTTCTTTGGTCTAATGGATCAATTAAATTCTTGTTAGAAGTTATATATTTATTGGATATGTGCAAGGATTTGATAAGTAGGTTGGGTTAGGATTACTGTTAAAGGGTCTTGCAATGATACATTTATTAGAGAATTTTCTATTAATAAATTCTGTTGTATAATATTTTCTTGTCATGACTCCATGGCCCAATAGGATAAAGCACTAATCTAAGCTGGTTGTGAATTTTATATGTGTTGTGTACTCATTTTCCTTATGTTTTCTTGTTGCAAGCATTAATTAAATCACAAAATATCACTTACTTTCATGCAAGTTTGTTTTCCTACCCTATCTCATGCTCCATACAAGTTGATGTTCAATGGGTGATCATCCATGATCTAGTATCTCCCTATCATGTTTGATTCCTCACACACACACACACACACACACACACACACACACACACACATATATATATATATGCAATGCCATGTAAGTTTGTAAAGTATGTGTTAAAGGGCATTGAGGTCTACCTGCCTTGGTTTTGCAGAGCCTAAAGTGCAGAAGGATTTGTAATCCTTGTTAGTAGGTAAAGTCCTCTTAGGAATTTTCTACTTGGATTTGGCTTCTCCTTAGAATTTGTTGAAGAGTATTGGTAGCTATTTTGTAGTGTAAACCATGTAAAAATAGGAACAGACATGGTACATGAGTGATGAAGGACAATTAAGTGACACAAGCAGGAATATGCAGATCGAGCCAACATAGGATCCTCTCATCCCTATTTTTTGAATAGGTGAATAATGTTATTTTTCAGTACTTTTTCTCAATTCTCTCATTTGTGTTGTATTAAATATTTGGAGGATGAAACACATAATTATGCTAGGAGAGTTTTAGCATAATTTAATATAATATATATTTGAAACACTTACTATAAATAACTATTATCCATATTTAGAAAAATTTGAAACGTGATATTCTCCCTCTTCATTTGTCCCCATAGTAAAAACTATTATTGTTTTTGGCTCCCACCCAAGCATAATAGCACTCCCTTGGTTAGATATGGGGTCTGAGACTGTGGTTAATGGTACCTCAAGTCTCATCTCTGTTGGTGAGGGGGTTCTTGCTGAAGTGGTTCTCATTGGGCACTCTTCCAGGAGATTTGTTCCTAGGTTTGCTAGTGTAGAGAACTTGGGGGTCTCTCCCCCAAAACCTATTTCTATTGCTAGTGGGTAAAGCATATATTTTGTTGCCAAATCTATTGCCACTCTTTCTCCTAAGTTGAAATCTCAACCTATTTCTTTTTCCAAGACCCCTCTATGGTGGTTTATGGCCTTGATTTGGAGGATAGTGTGGACTATTACAAACATTGCAGGTTGATAAATGTAGATTCTCTAGTTCTTGGCCTTCTCTAACTAATCTTCATCATTGGGTGATGAATTCCTAGATACCTTTTAATTATAGTAACATTGATCTTTTACCTTGTTCCAAGGGTTTTTTTAATGGATGCTTTTATTTAACATGATGCCCAAGATCTAATGATGAGCAAGTTGTGGGCTTGGGGACTCATTCTCTTTCTACCAAAACCTAGAAAATCTCCTTCAAACCTCTTATTAAACCACTTAGTGTGCATCCGGTGTGGGTTCGTACTCCCAATATTCCCCTTCATTTTTGGGAGAATTTGTATTTTGAGGGCATCAAAAACATTGTTGGTCATTTCTTAAAAGTGGATGATACTACAACCTCCATTATTCTCTCCACCTTTGCATGCATTTTGGTTGACATTGACATCTCCACACCTCTTCCTAGGGATGTGGTTCTCATGGTTGGAGATAGGACAAGGATTCAATAATTGGATTATGAGGGTCTCCCTTTTCAATGTCTTTGATACTTCTCTGCTAGTCACTTGGAAAGAAATTGTTATCTCTTGCATCATAAAGGCGTTGACAATTGGTGGAAGGACACTAATGATGAGCATCTAAATATCCTAGCTTCTGACTCTTCCTCTGATGACTCTTCTTAGTCTAATGATAATTCCCCTCAAGATGTTGCTCCTATTATTGATTTGGCCTCCTCATAAATTATAGATCCTATTTATCCTCTTATTTCTAGTGCAACCCCCTCTGTTTACATGGACCCTTCTTTGACTACTTCTCTTGTTCAACTCCAACCTTTGGATAATGATGTGCAACCTTGTTAGCACACTGTTCTTAGTGAGTTGATAGTCTCACAATGAGGATTTCTCTACTTTCTCCCCCTTGTGGTGGGAATCCTATTGATGGTATTACTTGGATAGTTGTCTACGAACATAGGAAAAATCATTCTTCAATGTCTCATTCTCTTCCCCATGTTGTGGTTTATTTATCTACCCACTCTTGATGTAGGTTACTAGTTGACTACTAGTGTTTTGTTAATAGTATATTCTTGACCTTGTTTTAAGAGTCATTTTGGTCTATCTTTTTAAGGGACAACACCCTTATTGTTTTATTATTTATTATAAAAAAATAATTATCCATAGAGACAAGAAAAAAATTTACCATTACACACATAGCTAGGGATATATATCCTCCATGAGTGAATAATGAATTTAGGGATACATGATACATATTTATGTTATAAGCTAGGGTTTTTGTTGCACCAAAAGATCAACCTGCCAATGCCAAATGCAACTAATAGAATTATAGAATCCACATGAGGCAGTTAAGCTATGTCATGAGTCTCACAAGGGACACTAGCACATTACCAACAATCCCCCTCCCAACATCACTCACTATGTCCTGTGCAGATTTAAACCTGTGACCAAGCTATGATACCACTTGTTAGAAGTTATGGTTGTCGTTGCACCAAAAGAATGACCTATTAATGCCTGATACAGCCACTAGACTTACATAATCCACATAAAGTTGTTAAGCCATGTCACAAATACCTTGAGGGACGTTGGTACACTGCCAATAATTTATCTAGTCAAACTATTAGTATGGACATGTGGTATTCTTGTAATAAATAAATTTAATATAATGTTGGTCTAAACATATACCAACATATACCTCATGATTGTTATGTTTTAAGTATCAACTCATTGTTGAGATCATATAGAATATATAATGTTTTTTTATCAATATGTGTATGAGACAAATTATTGGTTGTGGATTATTCCCTTTGATCTTCAACTTGCGGATTTACACTTTGATGGATAATATAAATAAAATCCTGACTCTATCACCACTCCAAAGTCCACAAGGAAGAGGGCCAACTGACAAGGATCAAAAAGAGATCCTTCTACACTTTGAGCTCCACGTCACTCAAGCGGGTATACCTCATCTACACACACATATTTACTTATGTCACTCTACAAGCTTGCAGGTAACTGACTGTGGAATGGTTCTCAGACTCCTATAGGTATCTCATACCTCAAATGAAACCAATATCTCATGCAATAGCCCTACTTGCATGGAATGAGTATGAAAACCAGAGACCTACACTAACAACATGAAAGGGAAAGGAATTGATTTAAAGATGCAGGAAATAGCCAAAACCCATCAAACATTGGACTCAACTTAATATACTAATCCTTGATCAGTGCCATTATCCATTGGGCAGCACATCAAATGCAAGTATAGAGACATGAACCAACTACTGTCAAAGACTCAAAGCCATAAATACAACTATTCCAGCCCATCCACTACTTATAAAATCCTTCTGTAGACAACCAAACTGAATCTATGCCCTATCTGAAGTATTTTTCACTTGATCCTAGATCAAGAACTAAAGACTAGAACATATGCAGAGGCAACCCAATGCAATGGATCAAAAAATCCAAAACTCATATGACTGACACCAAGGAGAGACTTGAAAGCTTGAAGCAATTGTATAAAGTATGATGAGGCATGTACATGTCTATACCAGAAAATGAGACTATCATTTCAATAATCTGCAAAAGATTTCCAGAAATTATATTCAGCCTCCTACAATGCGACAGAATTATTCACTTCCCACAGGAACCAAACATAATGGAACCCTCAGTAAGTCAAAATTTTGACACTTTATACCATTAGCTCCCTTGGAATTCTCAGAGAGAATGCAACAAGCTTAAGGACAGCTAGGGCTAGGGTTTCAACTACCCAACCAACTCAAACAGTCACAAAATTTACTGCAGAGGCAGGAAATACAAGCAGCCTGGAGAAAACAAATCTCTAGCAGATCAACAATCATGAAAATCTACGAGCTTAGCATAGTAGACTAGGAATGCCCTGAAAAATCAGTCAAATTGGCCACCTGCAAACACAACTTAAGCACAAAAAAGAGTCCTTCACCACATGGCACAAATCCCTGCAAACCCTCAAGGCACCCTAGACCACACTGGAACGGCGGAGAAGATTAGTTTCACCAACTCTAGCCCCCTCTTTCATCAATTTCAGTCCTTTCCGGTCACTAGAAACGTTCATAGAGATTCAAAAAAGAAGGCAAATGGTCACAATGCACTCGCGGGCTTCAAGTTTTAACCATTCAAACCTCTTGGGCTAACTCCACAATGGCGACGCCAAACAGTTGTCGCATGATCGCATAGCTTGGAAATGGGCTATGCGAACATGCGACACGCTACTTCCCACCGCCTTCTCTTATCTGTCGACGCCGTCGCTTGCCACAACAAGGTTTGTCGCATGTTCGCAAGCTAGGAAACTGGCTTACACAAACATGTGACAAACTGCAAACATGCACCCTCCTGTCGATATGTCACCGTAGAGAAACCCCGACCTGGGCCCGTGTTCAAACCATAACCTCCCGCCAGCACGGACCAACCGGAGATCGCCACAACTCACCCACCAATGGGACCACCAAGAAAATATAGACGGGCCCCAGGGACATGTGGCACCCCGTCGCATGATCGCATAGCCCGGAGGTGGGCTATGCGAACATGCGACCACCCGCAGGCCGCTACCTTGCCGCGCGTAACTACCACCGCACAACTCCACAACCACGTCACCAAACTACCATCGCAAGGGGTTTGTCACATGATCGCATAGCCAAAAATTGGGCTATGCAATCATGCGACACCCATGAGACCACCACATCACCACCTGCTAGCCAATGAAAAGAGAACACCAGCCCAGCGCACAAAACGCACACCTCCACAACAAAAGCCAAGGGGCCCAAGGACACATGGCAAGCGGTTGCATGATCACATAGCTAAAGACTGGGCTATGCGATCATGCGATAGCCTATGATAGGCTACCACATGACCACCTTGCTGCAAACGGGTCCACTGGGCAGTCTCCTCATAAACCAGAATCGACAGCTGTCGCTATACCGCGATGTTAAAAATTGAGCACCTTCGCTCAGTAGTATAACAACAACCACCAGATCTGTCCATGCTTTAACCTCCTTAGAAGACTGCAGACCCACCGATGCTATCCAACTTGTCAATCCGCCAACCAATCAAAAGATGCCAACTCGCTCCACCTTGACAACAGACCCACTGACAAAAGCCAAGCATTCAACGACTACGCGACTAACTGTTCGCCAAGTCATGAGATGTCAGCTGCAAACCACCAGGGATGAAGAGATTGCATGACTGAAGAGAAATAGACCGTCCGCCAGGTCACTAAATGCTAAGGGAATAACCACAAGAAACCAATGAACAGGAGATAACCACAAGTTGCCAAGTCACGGAATGAAAACATAACTGCCAGCCAAGATGAACAACAGGAAGAACCGGAACCACATAGATAGGTGGCAAGCGGTCGCATGATTGCATGTTAGAGAAGTTTGACATGCGGCCATGCGATAGCCAATCAGAGAAGAGCCTTTGAAAATCTGGGCCCACCACTCATCGCACTTGCGCAGTTGAGGGAACGTCAGCAAATAGGGAACTAGTGTGAGGTTGAAAACACAAAATGTTTTTGATGAAAGAGGATCGAAAACATACAAAGTTTCTGACACGTCAATAGGTAAGCGCACAAATCAGGAAGACAAAGGGTCAAAAACAATGCAAGTTATCGGTAAAGGATCGAAAACATCATGAACTTTTGAAAACACTGTGGGTTTTCGACACTGTGCCAAATTTTAAAGATGCTTCGCATAGACCTTAGGGCTTGAAAAAATTTCTAGGTCTGGTGAATCAGGAAGTGCGACTTGCAGTGGATCCTGGTGACAACATAAACTACCAAGGGCAGGACACTTGACAAACACTTGCAAGGGAGAGGCCAATCTCATAAGATTTTTGCTATGACAGAAAATTGGCCTAACACAACTCTTCTTATTATTTTATATGTCGTAATCTATAGGTCTTAGAAAAGGCTAAAGAATTGAAGGTGCTTCTATGAGATAAACAAATGGATTAGTATAAATGTTCTTTTCAACTATTTAACTAACATTAATTAACCTCTTTTCTTTGATAATAAGTTTCAAATTTGTACAGAATTTTAAGTAGCCACTTATATTTTCTATCATTCATTTCTGGCCTTGTCTAGTTTCACTTATGCAAGATTGTTAAGAAATGAGTTTCTATGTGGTCCAAAGCTAGTATTTTCAATGGACTTCATAAGGTTATTTGGGATATTTGTTTCCTTTTTCACAATTAAGAAAACCTGGAAGTTATCAATGCACATTTAGACAAAGTTACATGTTTTATTCCAAGTGAGTTTCCTATGCCATTAAGTATACATGTGTTCTTTCATTTGAAATAAAGTTTCAAGTTTGTACAAAATTCAAAGTAGCCACTCATGTTTTCTATTGTTCATTTTATACCATGTCTAATCTCATTTATGTAGGCTTGCTAAGAAATGGAACTTTATGTGGTGCAAAGCTAGACATATACTAGATTTCATACAGTTGTTTTGGATATTTATTTCCTTCCTCATAATAAAGAAAACATGGAATTTATCAATATGCATAGATAAATTCACTAGGTTTTCAATAAGTGAGTTTCCTATGCCATTAATTATACATGTGTTCTTAAAGTTTTTAGGTGACAACACTTAACCTCTTTCCTTTAATAGAAATTTTTTGTACCATCATAAATTGTAAGCACCTTACACATGTTGTAAAATTTCATGATTTTTTAGCACCCATATTAGTGTGCTTGCATCATTTGACTTCATATTTCACTTAACGGACAACTAAATTCAATATGGATCCTATGTTACCATTTTCAGCCTTTATTATCTCTCCCTACCTAAGAATCACTTGTACCTCAAAATATGGTATCTCCTAGTTATCCAAGACCCATGGTTTAAATTTGAGCCCTAATTGGTGGGTATACAAAAACTAAGTGTTCTATACCCAGGAATAGAACGCCTAGGCATTCTATTCCCTAGGTTTTGTGCTAAAATTTGAATTGGGGGCTAGTGTAGGAGCACCAAGGATGATCCAATGGGATCATTTTTTAATTGTTTTAATTTATTTTTTATGATCTTTCCATTGTAATAAGGCCTCAATTAGGTCCTTGATGTTTGTAATAAGGCCATAAGGCCAATTTGGTCTCAAAGTCCTAAAAGGACCATAGTTGGTCAATATGGGTCAAACCTCTCCAAATCATTTAAATGGGGGTCATTAGTTTTTTAGGATCCTAATAGTCCTATTTTTTTGGTTGAAAGGTCCTAAGATCACTTTAATGTGACAAATGCAAAAAATGTTCCAAATTGTAAAAGTTGTTGAATGTTGCTTTACAACTTTGACAACTTGGGGTTTAGTTTGAAATCCAAAGGCTAGTGGGTTTAAAAATTCAGTTATTCCAGTTAGAAAATGTTCATGAGGGTGTTTAAAGTACCTATAAATTATTTCACATGTAATGAAGAATTTTGGTATGAAGGAGAAGAAATTATTTTCTGAATATTGAGTTTTCCTATGTTTTTTCGTTGTTCACTGTGATTGTACAGACATATCTTGATTGAGACATTCGATATATGACCTTGATTCTATTTTTTAATCACTTAAATTTACATTTCATTTTATTGGAGGTCATTTGATTCACTGAGAAATGAGATCCATCAAATTTGGCGAAGATTGGTTCAGGAAACCTAGTAACCCCAAGGGTTTGGATTCAAATGGCTCTGTCCTAACATTCCACCATTGGATTTGGCCAATATTATGGGGAATTTTAGGACCCTATGTATACTGCATATTTCAATTAGGTTTGGAGCAGGCAAGGAAATCCCTAATTTTTTCCATGATGCCCTAGGCTTGGCATTTGGATGTGACAAGCCAGGAAGGTGTGGAGATTGAGTTGCAGAGAAGACAAGAAAGGGTGTGGGAATAATATATTGGTTGATTCAATGTCATTATACATAGGAATACATGAAACCATAAGACTTTTGTCAGGGTAAGTCAACTGGTGAAGAGTTCCACCCAAATGCTCATGAATTAGCCTTATTAGGCCTAATTGGCTCATACTTGGTTGACCAGGTGAAACCCAAAACCCAAATCCAATTATTTGATTTTTAATAGTATGACTAAAAGGGTGTCTATATATGGAGTTTAGTTGGGTCTTATTAAGTAATCTTGAAATTAAGAGGCTGAATAGTCAGTTTGGAGGGCTAGTTGTATTAGGTCACGTAATAGGCCCAATAGGGAAAAACCTCATTGTGGGTCTTTGTCAGTGTTTCTAAAGTAAGTTGAACAAGTTGAATTGTTGACATATAGAAAAAAATTCACACATGATCTCCAACCATGGTCATAAGATCCTACTATGCTATGGGTATAGGTTTCTTGGAAGGTCTTAAGGGTTAAGGGCTTGTTGTGAGTTGTATCTACTTTGTGTGTTGAATTTCTCTAAGTGGATTGGTCACAAGGAGGGGACCAGGATAAAGTTCAATAATAATGGTATAGCATTGTAAAGGTTATAGGAGAAGGACCATTGGATGGTTCCTTATTGAAGCCCTTGAAATAACACCTAATTCTAGAAGTGAACCTATACCCATCTGCATTAGGTGTCTATCTCAGTAGTTTGGTGGGATTTCCATATTTGTGGTTGAACTTCCCAAGTTTTAACCCCCAAAATTATAGGAGAGGTATATAAGCGGCATATCTCTCCTAATTTTGGGAACCATGATGAATATTTCAAGAGCTCTCTTACAATTTTTCATCTAAGCATTCAAGATCAAGTCTCAAGAATTTCAAGGTGTTTTCAAGGCAATATTATCCATGGATATATATTTTTTCCCTCATTGAAGGCCAAGAAAATGAGTCCACCATCAAGGAATAAAATCATGAATTCAATCACCCATCTTCATTCATCAAAACATTCAACTCTCTCTCTCTCTCTCTCTCTCTCTCTCTCTCTCTCTCTCTAATCAAGCATTGTAGCAGACTTCAATGTCATCCATTACATAAGTGTATGAAGGAATACAACTAGATAACTAAATGCATTCAAAACACAAATATAAAGAAACACTTAAGATTAGACAAAAGAAACCTAAGGACCTAAAGACCATGAAAACCTTGTAGATCTCCCTTGATGTGTTTGATACGTCTAATATGGTTGGATGTGTGCTCAAGTGCTCAAGTCTCAATAGGATTTTAGAATGATTTTGGAATTAGGATGGTATGATTTTCTATTTTGGTCTCAAATGTGGCATTATAACTTTGTTATTATAGTGGATGAATTGTGAGGAAATGAGTCCTTAATTTATGGGCTTGAGGAGAGGCAAATGAAGGGTCCTCTTGAGCCTATTGATTCATCCTCCTTTCGAGCTTGCAATAGGAAACATGACCAAAATACACCGCCTCTATTTTCGTATTGTATAGTTTTAAATCTGTATATAAGTCTAACTAGCCTCTCATATTTTCTATTATTTATTTTTTGCCTTGTCCACTTTCACATGTATAGGTTTGTTAAGAAACTTAAATTTTTGTGGTCCAAATCTAGACATTGTAATATATTTCATAGGGTTGTTTGGGATGTTTTTGTATTGCTCGCAAAAAAAAATGTAAGTTATCTATGTACATAAAAAAAACTCACATGCTTTAAACCATGCCAATTTCCTATACCACAAAGTGTCAAAGTCTTGGAAGTTTATTCTTAGGTATTGCACTAGTATATGGTTCTCCCTGTGACATGAATTTAATGTTCTTCATCTCCTTTTTAGTTCCTTATCCTTCTCGCACTTCTATTGCCAAATAAAAATTACCATTAGTAAATCCATTTATGCAAAATTCCATTCAATTTTACACTATTGATCCATTTTACTAGTTTACATAGAGGGGTTGGTATATTAGCATGAGGTAAACATAGTAAGCAAGCAAAAAACACAAAATATTCCTTCAAAATCACTATTGTAGAATTGAGAAACATATTATAGAAATCAAGAAAATAAACTTTTAAGAAGCCTCAGAATTCCTGGATAAGAGATGCCAACAAAAAGATACTTTAGAGGAAGGAAGTTTGATTAAAAAGGCATAAAGTATTGTATAATTTGTGTACTAAACTTCAAACTAACTAGTAAGAGGTTACTATTGGGGAGGGAGGCACAGGAGGTAGGATCCTCCCGGAGGAAGGGGAGATCATAGTGGAGGAAATCAAAGAGGACTCCTTCATTCCTGCCACCTAGGAGATTGAGAGAACTGTGGAGGTGCAGGGTCCTTCTCTTTCTTAGGAATCAAACTTAAGTAGAAGCTCATGGGTGTCTCCAAGGAAAACTAATAGAATCCTTGAGATGGTATTTTCCTCTTCTCCAGGACAAATATCTAGAATGGAGGCTCTTTTTGATAGTTGCAAAGATGACAATGTGGGACCTTAGATATCTATCAAGGAAAAGAAAAAGAAAAGCAGCAGGGACCCATCTCCGGTTTCTCCTGCCGCTAATATGAGGAGAAGAGCTAAAGCTGACACAGGAAGTAGATCTAGTACCCCAAGCAAGTGGATCAAGAATCAAATCAGTAAGGAAGAAACAAGAAGAAACATAGCGGATGGGACCCAGAAAACCATCCAGGAAACATACCCCCAAAATAAATTATGAAGATCATATCTTGGAACATTCATGGACTCAATGGAATCCATAAATAGGAAATTGTTAGGAATATGATTAGGGATCATAGGCCAATTTTTTTTTGATTTAGGAAACAAAAATGAAGAAGGAGAAGGTTGAAAGCATTATTTTCAATAAAGGGATGAAGACAGTGGCTACTGATTCTAAAGGTGCTTTAGGAGGGTTGTTAGTGACATGGAAGGATAACTTAATTGCGGATATCATTTTTGATGAAGGTAACATTTTTCTTATTCAATTCAAAAATCTCAAGGATCAGGAAAGCTATTTCATTATGAATATCTATGCCCCAAACACTAAGAATGGTAGGAAACACTTTTGGAATAAAATTAGCAATTTGATGACCAAGTTGGGAGACTCTAAGGGAATTATTATGGGAGATTTCAATACCCCCCTTATGGCCTTTGAGAAATTAGGCGGGCTCCCACCGAACCTAGAAAGCAGACAACACCTAGCTGATATAATTAATGACTTGGCCCTCATGGATGTCGAGTTAGGAGGTGGAAAATTCACTTGGCCTAACAGGAGAGTTGGGACATATTGTATTTAGGTTAGGATGGATAGAGCCCTTATCACTTCGGATTGGATGAACCATCATCATTGCAAACTTTTTGTTATGGCCAGACTTGGGTCAGATCACTCCCCTATTGCTCTCACCTTAGATACTTGCAATAGGAAAAAGGCTTTCCCTTTCAGATTTGAGAAGATGTGGTCTGCACACCCTGGTCTTTCTGACAAAATTAGGAAATGGTGGGGTATTGATGTGGATGGCACAGCTATGTCTAAGGTGGCTAAGAAACTCAAAAACATTAAAATGGAGATCAGAAAGTGGAACAAAAAGGACTTTGGGAACATCTTTCTTTCTAAAGAAAGGATCATGGTGAATCTTACGGAGGTGTAGGAAGAGATTCAGATAATGGGTTATGACGAAAGTAGGCTGAATTCTGAAAACACTATTCTGGTTGATCTTCACAACATTGTGGGAAAAGAGGAAATGTTTTGGAGGTAGAGGTCTAGATTGGTGTGGCTAAAGGAAGGGGATGAAAAATCGAGATTCTTCCACCTTTCTACTATGAAACACAGGGCTGCCAATAGAATTAGTGCTATTAAAAAGGGGGATGATACTATAGGGGAGGACAAAGAGATTGCTAAGGAAGCAATTAGGTATTTCTCCTCTATCTTAACCAAAGAGCTTAACTTGGGAGAGGAGGACCAGGTGGATATTATCAAGACCATCCCAAGTGTGATTACTACTAGCCAAAATAGGTCTTTGGTGGCTATTCCAGGTTGTGAAGAAATCAAGGCGGCTGTCTTTTCTCTGCCTGCTGAAAAAGCTCCGGCCCAGATGGGTTCCCTACTTTTTTCTTCTAGATGTATTGGGAAGTTATAAAAGATGACCTTTTAAAAATGGTTTAGGAATTTTTTGATGCTAAGTGCTTGCTTAAAGAGATCAATGCTACTTTCCTGGTTTTGATTCCCAAAGTCATAGGTGCAGATTCTTTTACAAATTCCAAGCCTATTAGTCTTTGCAACTCTTTTTACAAGATTTTTTCAAAAGTTTTAACTAATAGAATTATCAAAATTCTTCCAGAGATTATTGCACCTCAACAAATAGGATTTGTCCCTGGTAGACAAATCCTCGATTCTATCATATTCATGCATGAGGTTATCCATTCCTTAGATGAAGGAAAAAAGGATGGCTTCCTGCTCAAACTTGATCTGTTTAAGGCTTATGATAGGGTGGACTGGATGTTCCTAGATAAAGTGCTCGATGCTTTTGGTTTCAATGTTAAAACAAGAAAGATTATTTCTCAACTGATCTCCACCCCCACTTTTGTTGTGATGGTTAACAGTTCTCCCTTGGACTTCTTTAAATCTTCTAGGGGGCTAAGGCAAGGGGACCCTCTTTCACCGATCCTCTTCATCATTCTGGCAGAATGTCTAGGAAGACTTATTCATGACAAAAGGGGTAGAGGAGAAATTACTGGTTTAAAACCCTCTTCCGGTCCCCTGATTTTCTCTCATCAATAATTTGTGGATGATACCATTTTAGGGGGAGAGGCTTCAGTGAAAGAAGCCCAAAATGTGAAGACTATTCTCAATACTCAATCCAATGCCACGGGCCAACTCATTAATTGGAGCAAGAGCTCGGTCTTCTTTGTTAACACCCCTAAGGGTAGACAAAGGAAAATCATTGGTATATTGGGTTGTGGTATTGGTTCTTTCCCTTCTACCTATTTGGGGCCTCCTCTGGGGTCCAAACCTCCTGACCTCTTTTGGAACAATCTCATTGATAGATTCAACAGAAAGCTGGCAGGCTGGAAAGGCATCACCCTGAGTCAGGCTGGTAAAGTTCTTCTGATCAAATCTACTCTACAGAATTTGCCCACTTATGCTTTAAGCCTTTTCTCTATACCTATCAAAGTGGCTGATACTTTAGAGTCCATTCAGAGGAAGTTTCTATGGGCTGGTCCTGAAGGTAATAAGAAGTACCCACTGGTGGCTTTGGAGAATATTTGTAGACCCAAAAAGTAGGGGGGCTAGAGATTAGGAATCTGAAACAGTTTAATAGAGCCTTGCAAGCTAAACAAATATGGAGAATCTTCAACTCCAAGGGAGATTGGAGGGATATTTTGAAGGATAAATATATTGCCAATATCAACTTCAAGATGTTCATCAGTAGGGACTATGACCCAAGGGGATCCAACATCTGGAATGGCATTTTGAAGACTAAAGGCATAGCCACTGAGAAGGTAAAATGGAAACTTGGCAATGGGGAAGATATCAATTTTTGGCATGATGACTGGCTGAGACAAGGGCCCTTATGGAACATTGAACCGTATAATAGATGGGCTATCATATGTATGGAAAGATTTGGCTACATAGTGAGAGACTACAGGGTAAATGATGATTGGGTGGACCTGACTGAGGTTTCCCAGGACCTTAAGTCGCTGATGGACATGATTAGGCATATCCCTTTCTCCCACAACAAGGATACTATTATTTTGGGGGGTGACAAAGGATGGAAACTACACTGTGGCCTTGGGCTACAAAACCATGCAAAACATTGATACTATCCCTGTTTGGGCCAAAGCCTGGTATCCTGGTTTTATTCCCAAAATCAATATTTTTTTTTGGATTATGCTTCAAAACCATATATTGACGGTGGACAACCTGACCAAGAGGGGTGATCTGATGCCAAATAGATGCATTCTTTGCAAAAATCATAGTGAGAGTGTGGACCACATCTTCATTCACTACCAATACACCAGAGACATATGGTCTTATTTCCTATCTTTCTTCAAGTTGACCTGGGTTTTTCCCAATAACACTACGGATCTCTTTGAACAATGGCACTGTGAGGTGACTGGGGATGTGAATAAGGGCTTGTGAGATTCAACTCTGCCTCATCTCTGTTGGGGGGTGTGGAAGGAGTAGAATAACTAAATTTTTAGGGAGAGAGAAATGAACGCTAAAGTTGTCTACCACAAAAGCCTTAATGCTCTGTTGGAGAATGATACTATCAATAAAGGTTGGAACCCTCTTCTTAGCACTAAGGAAATTGATAAAAAATAGGAGGGAGGACTTCATATGGACTCTCCTACCTAAGGGCTAGTATAAAGAAAACTTTGATGGGGCGAAAAAAGGCAACCCTGGTGTTAGCCCGTTTTCCTATCATAGCAAAAAATTCTTTAAAATGGCCTTTTTCCTGCAAAGTTTTCCTGGATTTATCCCGCCCTGCCTGTAGTCACAGTTTTAACTTGTGAAGAAAATCCATGTAGTTTTATGGTGTGCGCCCTTAGCCATAGGTTCTTCATGTTGTCACCCTGCTCCAGTTCAGATCGCATCTCCTAAATCACAAAACCCAGGGAGTTATTTAAGTTTTAAGGTCTGCAGGAAATAGTTTTAGAATATGTCAAATTATCGAAAACCCATCATTGTTTTCTGTCTCTGTTACTTTTGGGGTCTACATGAAATCCCTGGTTGTTTTCAACCTTGTAACTTCCCACTTTTGCACGCTTGTCTTCTGGCATTGAAAACCCTAGATGTTTTCAATCCTTCACTGTGTTGAAAACCCTAGATGTTTTCAACCTTGCATTTCTTTGGTCCTAACTACGCAAGTGCGATCGGTTGGTGGGGCCAGATTCTTCAAGTGATAGAGGGAGGAGATCGATAGTCAGCATATGAGCATAAGGAATATTCCATGCCCATGAGATCATGCACCGATCATTGATTTGGTATCTTGTCAGAGGCACTGTCAGAACGAAGGAAAGGTTGTTCGTCCACTTGCCAAATTTTGCAACGTGGCATTCCCTGATTGGATGAGAGGCCTTACATGCTGGGTGTGCTGATTCGGCACTTTCTGACTAGTTCGCATGTTGCTGACTATATTATGTCAGTGGGGCTGGTTTTCTTTCATGCAGGTAGTGGTCCTGCTAGTGGTTATGTGGCGGCCTGTGGTTGGCTATTGCATGATCGCATGTCAGAGTTTTCTGACATGCGATCATGTGACCAGTTGACACCTATTCCTAGGCCCATTGGTAATGGAGGTATTATGGTCCTGCTGTGTTTTGGTTGGCCTGCATGGTCTGAGGTGGTAGTCTTGTGGCCTTGTCGTATGTTCACAAGGGCAATCTTTCAGCCATGCGATCATGCGACAACGGTGCCACATTCCGGGGAGCGGTGACATGGTGCTGACATGGAGGTGTGTCACATGTTCGCATAGACCATTTCCTGGCTATGCAATCATGCAACAACTATTGAGTTCATTATGGTTGCGGAGTTAAGGCGGGTCCACAGTGCCGGTGCTGCTAAGGTGTTCTTTTTCGATTGGTTGTTGACTACTGACGGGGCTGTTGACTATTCAAAGGGGCCTGTGACTGTTGTGAGATTAAATGCAGATCGCTTGATTTTCTAGGAAAGGATTGAATCTACGTTCGCATTTTAAACTCTTGGGGTAACCATTGGAACTCAGATTCAAACTTGCAGAGGGTTTTCGAGACAAAAAGTACTAGTTTTAATGCTTTTCTGGTGGATTCTTGCTGGTTTGATGGCGATAGGTGTTTCCATCTGGCTCGATGGTCCTACTGATCAGTGGCATGATGTTTTTGTACCCAATGGTGAGTGTTGGTGGTGTGTCGCATGTTTGCATAGCCCTTCTCTTGGCTATGCGATCATGTGACAACCATTATTTTGCAGTGTTTTCTAGCAGTAGGCCATTTGCAATGAATGTAGTAGCTCAAAATTTGAATTCTACAACTCGGTGGTAGTTGTGAAGTTGATGAAGAAGGTCTATGTGGCTGTGCAGATCAGATTTTCTTATCTGGGGTGCCACACTGGTTTAAATGTAGTTGACTGTTTCTCTCTGCAGGCGGCTAGGGTTTGGTATGTCAGTGACCTCTGTGCGCATGCAAAGTTTTCCAAGTTGGTCCTTGCATCAAATTTTGTTTCTCCTACAACAAGAAGGTGGTAACTTTGCTTCACAGTTAGCTTGTGGTGATGAAACCAATAAAAGTGTACATCAGATTTGGTCTGATCTTCTCAGGTTTTTAGGCTTCTCTACATTCTTTCATTTCTTGTTGTACTGGGTGGGTGAGACCTAAATTTTGTTTTGAATTATCTATAGCTTGTTGCAATCCTTGTTCCTATAAAAGGATTTTCATGATCATTTAGAAGGCTTCTAAAAATTTTTGGTTCCTGTGGGAAGTAGTAGACTTTGTCACATTGTAGGAGGCTGAGTATAATTTCTTTGCATCTTTTGCAGGTTATTGAAGTGGTAGTCTCATTTTCTAGTATAGACATGTACATGATTCATTATACTTAATATAACTGTTTCAAGCTTTCAAGTCTCTCCTTGGTGTCAGTCTTATGAGTTTTGGATTTTTTGGTCCATTGCATATGGTTACCTTTGCATATGTTCTAGTCTTTAGTTCTTGATCTAGGATCAAGTGAAAAATACTTTGGATAGGGCATAGATTCATTAGATTTGTCTACAAAAGGATCCTATAAATAGTGGATGGGCTAGAATAGTTGTATTTGTGGCTTTGAGTCTTTGACAGTAGTTGGTTCATGTTTTATATTTGTTTTGAGTTCTGCCCAATGGATAATGGCACTGATCAAGGGCTAGTATATTCAGTTGAGTCCAATGTTTGATGGGTTTTGACTATTTCCTGCATCTTTGAATATCAACACCATTTCAAGTTTTAATTATTGTTTGGTTGATAGTAGTAATACCCTTCACAAGGCCATTTTACCCTGCATAGTAGAGTTGATTCAATGAATACCTGGTTAGTATTTAGCAATCCTTTACTATGATCTGCTTTATAAATCCAAAAGTATAAGATGTGTAATAAGTTGAGTTTTCTCTAGATTAGGTGCACTCGCCTTGGTTTTGCAGAGCCAGAAGTGTAGAGGGTAGTTTTGTCCCTATAGTTGGTCCAGTTGCCTTGCAAAGCTCCCATACTTGGAACTAACCACTCCTAACATTAGTCTCAAGGCATATTGGCAGCCCTAAGTGGCGTAACCATTTTTGAACACCAACAAAATGATGACTCTGCTGGGGAGCCATGGTATAGAGTCATGTTTGGTAAAGAAAATATTCCTCATGTTTTTCCAAGAGAGTCAGGTCTATTTTGTCTGTCATTGTTAAGTCTGAAAGTCCTAGTTCCTGAATAATTTTTCAGTGATTTCTCACATTTTGATGAGTGGGGACTCTAAGTTCTCTGATGTATACCAGTGTGCACATTTGAAGGAAGGCTACAAAGAAAAGAGGTGGACTTGCAGTG
The DNA here is from genome assembly GCA_027943335.1 of Chamaecyparis obtusa. NCBI lineage: Eukaryota > Viridiplantae > Streptophyta > Pinopsida > Cupressales > Cupressaceae > Chamaecyparis > Chamaecyparis obtusa. Next base: position 130,742 of record BSBK01001471.1, on the reverse strand, counting down.
ACAGAGGCAGCAGACATCTGGGCTCCTGTGACTTATAGTATTAAGTCAAGAGAGGAATCATAAGAGGACCCTATGAGGGGTGTATTGTGAGTTTCTGATTTGAAGAAGGTCTGGGTTGGAAGAGGTCTTGGCTTTCTTCTCTTTTCCTCTACAAGGGGGTGGCGGCTCTACAAAGTGTTAAGGGTGATTTGAAGGTGACTCCAAATCACACATTTCTTGCAGTTGCTCCAATACATCCAGGTGTTTCTTAAGAGTTGAAATATATCCCTATCAAGTGTTAAGCACTACATAAAGGGATGAGTATTAGTGGGTAGTTCCTCATGGAGGAATATAGGCCCTTTTATTTTGATGGCATTGAGGCTGCCCCTAATAAGTTCCTTACTGAGGATGGGTATGAGGAAAATAATGAAGATCAGACACAAGAAGCTAGTGTCTCTATTGATCCCATCATGAGTGATACTGATTATGAAAATCTTCTCATCAAGATTGCTACTCTTAAGATGAAGATTGCAAAGAGCAATGTTGAGAGCTGGCAGTTAGAGGAGGACAGGAGATTGCTAGGACTAGTGGTTCCTTATGATGATCATGAGGAGGCCAGTGTCTTTGATGTTGAGTCTCATTATGTAGAAAGTGTTAACTATGAAGCTGATATTAAGGTCAGTGCATATGAGGATGTTGAAGGTGAATCTTAGGTTGACAGTATTTCCATTTTATCTACAGATTTTTCTTCTTTTCAGTATCAAGATTCTTGCTTCTTGTCCCAGTTTGGTGATGTTTTGTGTGAAGGGCAGAATATTGAATATGATGCAGATGATGATTCCTGCATAGAATTCTTTACACAAAATGATTTGATGCCAGTATTGTCAGTCCTTGTTTCAGACAAGGAAGATGTCTGCAATAATAGGGATGCAACATGGGAAGAGGAAAGTATTGAGGGAAGTAAGCACTCTTTTGGTAGTGAGGGTATGTCTTCTCTTTCTGAATCTGAAGATGAAATTGTTTCTCAATTTTTGCGTTGCACAAATCAGTGTGAGCATGTTGATTCTAAGAGTGACTCATCCTCAAAGTATGAAGACAAGGAAGTGGTGTTTGAATGTGATGTCATTGGGTCTTCATATAGGTCTGATTATTCATTCAAGGTCCAGTCAGTTACACATGTGGAAACGCAAAGTCAAGGTATGAATGAGGCCTTTCTGCAGGTAGAATATGAGGCTTTTATGTTTCCAGTTGATAGCTTGCATGAATTAGTAGGTGAAGATCAATTTCAGTAGAGAGGTGTTGATCATTGGCATGTTGAATCTTTTCTTCATAGTGAGCAAGGAGAAGAGAGTACAAATTTTTTTAAAATGCACTATGAAGACAGTTACTTTGTTCTTCCTGATTTGCTGATTGAACATGTTGACAAGCCTGTGGAGACAAATGAAAACAAAATGTTTGGTGTGCCTCATGAAGGAAGAAATGAAAATCAGATTCTTGACAGAGGCAGGAACTAACTCTTGTTTGTTGCTGCAGGTTCTTTGTAAAAAATGTATATTTTGTGAATAGTTTCCCTTTCTTGTTTGTTCCCTGTGTTTTTTGAGGTCTCTATATTTTTTCCAGTGGGTGGTCTGCTTCTTCCCAGAGATCTAAGGTCCTCATTGTATCTGCAAGAGATACATGTCCCCAACTAGAGCCACTGTTAGCCTATTTTCCTGTCATAGCAAAAAATTCTTTAAAATGGCCTTTTTCCTGCAAAGTTTTCTTGGAGTTATCCCGCCCTGCCTGTAGTCACAGTTTTAACTTGTGAAGAAAATCCATGTATTTTTATGATGTGCACCCTTAGCCATAGGCTCTTCAAGTTGTCACCCTACTCTAGTTCAGATCGCACCTCCTAAATCACAAAACCTAGGGAGTTATTTAAGTTTTAAGGTATGCAGGAAACAGTTTCAGAATATGTCAAATTGTCGAAAACCCATCGTTGTTTTCTGTCTCTGTTACTTTCAGGGTCTACACAAAAACCTTGGTTGTTTATGACCTTGTGCCTTCCCACTTTTGTGCGCTTGTCTTTTGGTGTCGAAAACCCTAGATGTTTTCAATCCTTCACTGTGTCGAAAACCTTGATTGTTTTCGACCTCGCATTTCTTCGGTCCTAACTGCGCAAGTGCAATCGGTTGGTGGGGCTAGATTCTTCAAGCGATAGAGGGAGGAGATCAATGGTCAGCGTATGAGTATAAGGAATATTCCATGCCCATGAGATCATGCGTTGATTGTTGATTTGGTATCTTGTCAGAGGCACTGTTAGAACGAAGGAAAGGTTGTTCATCCGCTTGCCAGATTTTGCAACGTGGCATTCCCTGATTGGATGAGAGGCCTTACATGTTGGGTGTGTTGATTTGGTGCTTTCTAACTACTCAGCATGTTGCTGACTGTATTGTGTCAGTGGGGCTAGTTTTCTTTCAGGCAGGTAGTGGTCCTGCTAGTGGTTATGTGGTGGCCTATGGTTGGCTGTCGCATGATCGCATGTCAGAGTTTTCTGACATGTGATCATGTGACCCATTGACACCTGTTCCTGGGCCCATTGGTAATGGAGGTATTATGGTCTCGCTATGTTTTGGTTGGCCCGCATGGTCTGAGGTGGAAGTCTTGTGGCCTTGTCGTATGTTCGCAAGGGCCATCTTTCGGCCATGCGATCATGCAAAAATGGTGCCACGTTGTGGGGAGCGGTGACATGGTGCTGACGTGGAGGTGTGTCACATGTTCACATAGCCCATTTCCTGGCTATGCGATCATGCGACAACTATTGAGTTCATCGTGGTTGCGGAGTTAAGGCGGGTCCATGGTGCCGGTTCTACTAAGGTGTTCTTTTTCGATTGGTTGTTGACTACTGACGGGGCTGTTGACTTTTCAAAGGGGCTCGCGACTGTTGTGAGATTAAATGTAGATCACCCAATTTTCTAGGAAAGGATTGAAACTATGGCCACGTTTTAAACTCTTGGGGTAACCGTTGGAACTCAAATTCAAACTTGCAGAGGGTTTTTAAGACAAAAAGTACTAGTTTTAATGCTTTTCTGGTGGATTTCTTGCTGGTTTGATGGTGATAGGTGTTGCGATCTGGCTCAACGGTCCTGCTGATTAGTGGCATGATGTTTTTGTACCCAATGGTGAGTGTTGGTGGTGTGTCGCATGTTTGCATAGCCCTTCTCCTGGCTATGCGATCATGCAACAACCATTATTTTGTAGGGTTTTCTGGAAGTAGGCTGTTTACAATGAATGTAGTAGCTCAAAATTTGAATTCTATAGCTCGGTGGTAGTTGTGAAGTTGATGAAGAAGGTCTATGTGGCTGCGCAGATCAGATTTTCTTTCCTAGGGTGCCATGCTGGTTTAAATGCAGTTGACTGTTTCTCTCTGTAGGCGGCTAGGGTTTGGTATGTCAGTGACCTCTGTGCGCATGCAAAGTTTTCCAAGTTGGTCCTTGCATCAAATTTTGTTTCTCCTGCAACAAGAAGGTAGTAACTTTTCTTCATAGTTAGCTTGTGGTGATGAAACCAATAAAAGTGTACATTAGATTTGGTCTGATCTTCTCGGGTTTCTAGGCTTCTTTGCATTCTTTCATTTCTTGTTGTACTGGGTGGGTGAGACCTAAATTTTGTTTTGAATGATTTATAGCTTTTTGCAATCCTTGTTCCTATAAAAGGATTTTCATGATCATTTAGAAGGGTTCCAAAAAAATTTGGTTCCTGTGGGAAGTAGTAGACTTTGTCACATTGTAGGAGGCTGAGTATAATTTCTTTGCATCTTTTGCAGGTTATTGAAGTGGTAGTCTCATTTTCTGGTATAGACATGTACATGATTCATTATACTTAATATAACTATTTCAATCTTTCAAGTCTCTCCTCGGTGTCAATCTTATGAGTTTTGGATTTTCTAGTCCATTGCATAAGGTTACCTTTGCATATGTTCTAGTCTTTAGTTCTTGATCTAGGATCAAGTGAAAAATACTTTGGATAGGGCATAGATTCATTAGATTTGTCTACAAAAGGATCCTATAAGTAGTGGATGGGCTGGAATAGTTGTATTTATGGCTTTGAGTCTTTGACAGTAGTTGGTTCATGTTCTATACTTATTTTGAGTGCTACCCAATGGATAATGGCACTGATCAAGGGCTAGTATATTCAGTTGAGTCCAGTGTTTGATGGGTTTTGGCTATTTCCTGCATCTTTGAATATCAACACCATTTCAAGTTTTAATTATTGTTTGGTTGATAGTAGTAATACCCTTCACAAGGCCATTTTACCCTACATAGTAGAGTTGATTCAATGAATACCTAGTTAGTATTTAGCAATCCTTTACTATGATCTGCTTTATAAATCCAAAAGTATAAGATGTGTAATGAGTTGAGTTTTCTCTAGATTAGATGCACCCACCTTATTTTTGCAGAGCCAGAAGTGCAAAGGGCAGTCTTGTCCCTATAGTTGTTCCAGTTGCCTTGCAGAGCTCCCATACTTGGAACTAACCACTCCTAACATTAGTCTCAAGGCATATTGGCAGCCCTAAGTGGCGTAAGCATTTTTGAACACCAACACCCGTAAGGTTGGGGTGGGAGGCATCATAAGAAATGCCCATGGAAAAGGAATTATTGCTATTTCGGCTCCTCTGGGGTGCAATCTAACCACTATGTAGAGGCAATTATGGCTCATCAAACCATCAAACTTGCTCGGGACATGGGAGTCAGAAAACTGTGGCTGGAAGGAGATTCAAAGAATATAATAGATTGTCTTAATGAGAAGAATGAGCCTATTTGGATGATTGTGAACATCATTGATGAGTGCATTTAGTTCCTTAAGTCCTTTGACAGTGTCTATGTGGCTCATGAGTATAGGGAAGCAAATCAAGTGGTTGACAGGCTGGCCAACTAGGTAGTTAAGAATGATGAGATGAAAAGATGGATGGACAGACATAATATTCCGCTTGAAATCTTAGATTTAATTTAAAGGGAGAGGATCCCAGGTAGATTGGGAAACATTAAATGTTAATTATGAAAGTTTATGTTCTATGGGAAATGTGCAGGGAAATGATGTGTAAGTACAATAGCCAAAGTATGAAACACCTTAATAATTGTCATCATCACACTTTGAGGCCCATTTTTGGGTATTACTTTCATGGGGCAAAAAGAAGTCTCGAGAATACCGTTCACTTCAATTGGAATCAGGCATCAAAAGACATCGCTACCAGAAGAAATATTTGCAGAGAGAATGAAAAAATGGTGGGGGAAAGACACAGGAGGGAACCAGAGGATGAAGTTGATAAGTGGCATCGGTGCTCTAAGGTGTGGAGCATTTTGAATAAAGGTGAAGTTTCTATGTTCATTGACCGGCTTCATGGTTGGAAACCCTCTGTTACTCGCACAATGGTTAAGAGTTGGGATGAGGGGATTGTTAAAATTGATGGGGTGGATTTCATGGTGACGGAGGAGGTCATATATGTGGTGACGGGCATACCCATTATTGGGAAGAAATTCTACAGAGATAGGCGTATTTCAGGGTAGGCGGTGATGGAATTTGCCAAAGGAGTGGAGGAAAAGAAGGCTTTAGTGAAGAAAAGTACCTACTACCTACCAAAGTCCATCAAGCCACTATGGAGGTTTGTGTTGAGGGCTATCATCAAGTACATTACTCTGGACATGAGGTTCAACCGCATCTACTCTTACCACTTCGTGCTTCTAAATCATTTCAGTTCTGGGGCAAAGATCTCTATCCCTTTTTCCCTGTATTCCTCTATAAATGAGAATATCAATGACTATAGGGAGAAGCCTATTGGCAACCCTACTTTCCATTAGGGGCTTTTGCTGCTAATCTATGAATTTTTTAAGGCTAGAACTATAGGGAAAGAAATTAAGAATAGGAAAGAAGGCGAGGAGGGTAAAGATGAGGAGGTTGAGTCGGGAGAAGAAGAGTATGTCCCGTCTGATACTGAGGAAAGCCAAGAGATGCATTCAGACACGGATGAGGAGGCTACCCCATAGACCAAAAAGGGGAAAACAAAAATAAAAATGGAGAAAATGTAGAAAAAGGAGAATCCCAACCCTAAACAGAGCATTGAGATCTCCTCTGATAAAGATTACAATGAGAGGGCGGAGGGCATGGATACTGAGGGTGACAGTGCTGAAAAGGAGGAAGATACCTTTGCCAATGCAAAGGATAATAAGGAGAGGAAGGGTGGAAAGAGAACCATTACTATTAAGATGCCTATTGATAGAGAGGAGGTTTTTGCTGACAAACCTTTTAGGAGACTGAAAAAGGGAAGGATATTGATGAAGAACCCAAGGAGGAAAGGTAGGAGGAGGCAAAGGATAGCGATGAGGAAGAGGAGAATTAGGGGGGAGGGGACGATAATGAGCAGGGTTTTGAAGATTATGGGTCTGGCCATTACACTTGCAAGATTTTGGGCAAAGAAAAGAGTGTGGTTTGGAGGAATTTTGATAATGTCTCTGTGAGGATGGGTCTCAAGAGAGAGATGATGAAAACACTAGTTAAGGAGAATAAGGAGGGAAAAATTCAAATGGAGGAGCTTATTGATCTTGCCCTGGTCATTTTGAGAGACATCACGAAGGAGAACCCTCAGATGGATGTGCTTAATAATGCTAAGAATAGTGTAATTGATAGCTATAGAACCACTAAATGGACCTATCATGAAATCCAGGAGCTTAAATATAGGGTGGCCAGATTAGAGAGGAAAAATTGCAGTAATAAGAACAGGAATACTGAGGAGGAGAAGGATATGGAAAACAGAGTGGAGGAAGTGAAGAGGAGAGTTTACAGCATGGAGGGCACCTTGCAGAAAATTGCAGAGCAAAGCTACAATATTCTTAAAGCTTCTAACGACAACATAAAGGTGTTGATTAACAAAATTGAGGAACACAGGGGCAACAAGGAGGATGACCAGTCTCCTAACAGTGGCAAAGATAAGTCTCCTAATGAAGGACTGAGGAAGAGAACCAAATCAAGCACTATGAAAAAGGACACTCAGGAACCTGATAAAGATCTCTTAGACCTTAAGGAGGCGGCTAGAAGGGTGTCAGAACTGGAGATTCGTGCTACGAAGATTCTCAGAGAAATTGCCTGAGCTGCTCTCCTGGCTTTGGGCCTTACCTGGTTTTTTGTTCTGCTTCCCTGGTTGTTTTTTCTGGTTGTATCTTGCTTTTTGGTGGGGGGCTGTTGTTTTAGCTTGTGGCTTTTTTGTTGTTGCTACTTTAATTGCTATATCTATGTTATGCTTTTAGTTCTATAAGGGTTCCAGGGCCCCATCAAAACCTGTTTTCCATAATCAAAAACTAGTAAGAGGTTACTTTAATAAGAAAGTTTTGAAAGTTTGAATATATTAAGATATAAAAAAAAATTCTATTCATATTGAGCTTTAGACTAAAATTTAAAAAATTACCACATTAAGAAGCTCTTAATACCCTAACCTTCAAAATAAAATATCACTAGCTTTGCTAAGTTTTTTCAACTTGAGAACGATCTTAATGATGAAGTTCTCTAATAAAGAAACTTGAAATCTTGAATTTGGAAAGAGTGATTTTTTTTGTGGGGAAGAGAGTCAGTTTTAGCTTTTGGAAATGATGTCATCATAATGTTAGTCCAATGAATGACTAAGATCTAGAATCCTAACACATGGATACCATCAACAAAGACATTCATAGAGATAAATTTTGACAAAGGAGATATATCATGTAGAATTGGTATTAGGTCCAACTCATTTGAATCAAATCAATTAAAAAATTCTAATAAGGGTTGACATTGACATGACATTGCATAGAAAAATAATTCCTAACTTTGACAAGTAGGATTTCTAAAGGAGAACAACAACCTAACTAGAGATAAAAATTCCAAAGGTAAACATTAAAATTAAAATGAAATGACAAGAGAAAGACCAATAAATAATAAAATATAAAATATGCAAGAACATAAAGATGAACATAGAAGAATCACAATTGGCATATTAATTTTAGCAATCAATTTAAATATATTAATGAAAAAATGATGAAGAATGCTAAGAAAAGTCCTTGCAATGATTTATTGGCCAAATAGGGAAAGGAATAGAATGCATCATGAATCTCAATAAAACTAGGTTGACTGTGGTGAAGAAATTATGAGAGGAGAATGTAGTAGAACATGAAAAGCAACAACAAACGCAAAAGAAAGTAAACAAGAAGAAAGTGAAACAAAAAATTAAAAGAAAAACATGTGCAAGAAATTTTCTATTAATGTAGAGCCATATGGTAGCTTTATGATGTCAAGTCATTAGCATCAAATTTTTAGAGATGCCTTCATAGTAATGCTAGGATAACCAACTCTATAAAAGTTTAACAATATAATGTGTTGAGTCTATAAATATAATCTATGAAATGGATGTCAGAGCTTTAGAGTTTCCTTTATTGTCATGTCATCATATCCAACTCCAAAATTATGACAAAGGTAATCTAATGCCACGAAAAGCACCAAGGAAAAAGGTAAGAAACAAGACAAACACATAAGGGCCAAAAGGGAAAAAAAAAAAAGAAAAAAGAAAATAAGGAAAATAAATAAAGGAGGTCCTTGTTTAGCTAAAGAAAAATGGAGTATGTGTGTGAGACACAATAATTGAGCCATTTATTTGGTAATCATATAAAAGGAAAATAAAATTACCCAAAAGAAAAGGAACTAAAAAATCTCGTAATAAATGTAGAGATAATGTGCTCTAAAAAAGGTATAACACAAGTGTGATGAAAAATCAAGTGATGCATAAGAATATGTAAACTAATCCAAGATTAAAAAAATCCTATAATTCATATTTTTAAATAAGTGAATTCTTTTATTTTTTATTCAATTTTCTTTCCAAATCTCCCATTTGTATTATATTAAACATACAAAGGATGAAACACATAATTATTCTAGTAGAGTACTTGCATCATGTGACATAATATATATCTATAATACTCACTATGAATAACACTTAGCCATAGAGGGAAGCACAAATTTAACACCATGTATGCATAACTAGGCATTTGTTTAATACATGAGAGAATAATGGATTTAGTGACAAATAATACATGTTTATCTCATCAAATTGTTAGTATGCATATGTGGTATTTGTGTACAATAGATATAAATAGTTCAAATTCTTATGTTTTGAAGACCAAATTATTGTTAAGATCAATACAAAAGTTCTCATGGTCTCTATCAATATGTGTATGAGTCAAATCTTATTATTCTTTTATAAGTTATAATCTATAGGTCATAACAAAGAGTAAAAAAAACCTTAGGGTGTAGACCGATTAGTTGTGTTGTTAGACAAGCAATTGATCGCCCCAGGTTTAAACATTGTCTAGTACCCAAGTTGGTTTAAAGTATCGCCGTGTACATGACGGGTCCCATGCTAGTTACTATACAGCCCAGTGGGATTAGTCTTTCCTCGCTCACCCCTTCTTGACCCCAACTTTAAAGTTCGTAAGACCAAAGTAAGGCGGGTTGGGTGTTGGGTCAGGTCACGGGGATACCCACTGAGATAACAAAAAAGAAAAAAGAAAAAAAATATTCAAAATTCTTTTATAAGATAGATGTTTTAGTATGCATATGTTCTAAAAATGTTTAGCCAACATTACTTAACCTCTTTCCTTTGATATCAAGTTTTAAATTTGTACAAAAGTTCATGTAGCCACCCATATTTTCTAGTATTCATTTCTAGCCTTGTCCAATTCTATTTATGTATCTTTTTAAGAAGTGAGACTTTATGTGGTCCAATGCTAGACATATTCATGGCTTTCATAGGGTTTTCTTGGAATATTAGTTGCCTTCCCCACAATAAAGTAAACATGAGAGTTATCAATGTCCATAGACAAGTCACATGATTTATACCAAATGGGTTTTGTATGTCATAAGTGCTCAAAGCATTGCATTGGTTTGTGGTTCTCCATGTGACAAGAAGTTCATGTAATATATTGGCTTCCATTCCCTCCTCCTTATTAATATTATAATCAATTTTCAAGAGTTGTTTGTTACTCAAAGTGGATTGTTTTTCAAAATTGTGAAGCTCCTTCTAATATGGTTTACTTTAAGACAGGGTTATTGTAATGCCCTCATGCTTGTGAAAATAAATGACAAATTGAATTTTATAAAAGAATAATTACTGAAAAAACTGGAATTAGTGTTATTAGTTAATGCTTCTTTTAATTAATTGGTTACATAATTGTGATTACATGAACTGCATTTCTATTTACTCGACTATATATTGAATGTGAATGCGAATATATGCATATTACTCTTAACTAAATAAAACATTTATACACTTCTACTAAACAAAACTATAACTTAATAGATGTTTCCTGTCAAGTATTCCAACACCCAATAAGCCTCTGTGTATATTTCGAACAAGTGTTTTGCTGCAATTGCAGTCCCTGCCAAATATTGCAAACACAAAAAGGAATTTGTTAAAAATAGTTAACTTGAGACGTGGGTGAAAGTTCTGCAAATACAATAATTGCTTCTTAAAATTCAGAACTTTGGTCTGCAAGCGATTGGTGAGCAAATTAGGAGGATGACAAATCTAGCTGGGTAGGAGAAGAAACCATTGAATAAGCACTCGAAAGCTACAGTTAGTTTTGACCACCATGCACGAAAGTGACCTTACAGCCAAAATTCTTTAACTGCGTCACAAGATTGAGCACTGTGCTGCAGCCAAGTCATTTCTATTTTTTTTATATACTCTATGCCAACTGCCATGCTCTTGTTAGAGCATTGACCTCCTTACTATGGCAGATGAACAATCACTAGGACACAAATCTAATACATCCATGTAATTTGGAGTGTTGCCACCAAAATTACATCCAGCTATTTGAAAGAGCAACAAGGCCAGCACTATGTTGTTTTTCTTCTTCAATATTTATATTAGAAAATATATCATTATATTAGAAAAGATATCATTTTAAATACAAAAATAAACTACAAGGATAGTATTTTATTGATTTTTTTGTTCCATCCTATCTAATTACAAGAATAATAAATTGAAAGTGAAAATTAAGCATTTTGTTGCACAACTTGATATTGTGAAATAAGAATAAGCATTTTTCTTCACAATCAATTTTATCAACTTTTGTAATTACAATCCTTCAAAAAATAATAAATTCACTAAGATAATGTTTTTAAAATGTTAATAGCAACAAAACTACAAAATGATCAATTAAACTAGATAATCAAAAGCAAACAATGAAAGAACAAAATGGAAGAAAAATCTTTTATAAAAAATAATTAGTCTCGTCTAAGGAAATTCACTATTGTACTTGCATTATCTTACAAGTGCTTCAAATAATGCAAGAAACACAAGTACAATAGAACCATTTAAAATTTCCTAAACAAAAGAGAAATTCAATCATAATACGTAGCCATCAATAACAAATAAACTTTAGATACAATAACAACAGTCATGAAATTTTTCTCACATGGCATAAAGGCATTGCCACTTGGTGGAAGGATACTAATGGTGATCATTTGACTATCCTAGCTACTAACTCTTCCTCTGATGAATCTTCATTGACTACTGATGACTTCTCTAGGATGACACTCCTACTACCAATTCAACCTCCTTAGACCTAATGGATCCTACTCCATCTCTTGCTACTAGTGTAACCCCCTTTGGCCATGTGGACCCTTCACCATCTGTTACTCCTGCTTTGCTCCAACCGTTGGTTGATGATGTACAACATTGTCAACACTCTACCCCTTGTGTTGATAGTCTCATAAAGAGGGTCCTTCCCCACTTGCCCCTTGCGGTGGAGAGCCTAGTGATAGTATTGTCTAGATGGTTGCCTATTGACGTAAGAAAGTACACTCTTCAATTTCTCATTCTCCTCCTCATGTTGTGGTTGATCTACAAACTTACACTCGATGTGGGTTACTAGTTGTTCTACTAGTCTACTATGAACTTTGTTGTAAATGGCCAACACCCTTATTTTGTTGCTATTTAATAAAAAAAAAAAATAGTAACAAAATGAAGTGATTGATTACATATCTTACATTGCATTGTGAAGACATATAGTAAATTGAAATAGAAGATGGGCACTAGGTGAACTTGTAGCAATAAACTTGACCCATACATAAATATCTACATAGATCCCAATATAATAGCAAAATGAAATAGAATAGGAACCTTCACAACTATGAGTGGCATAGAGGTGGCATTACTATGAATACATGTATATACGGTGAATAAAATTTGAACTAACAAGTAACATGGAATATGGAAATCCTTTGGAAGTTGTTAATTAAAAATGATTAAAAATAATGTGAGGGCATGAAAATGTTTTTTTAATTTTTATTATAAACTCCTCCCAAGGTATGCCATGCTACTAGTCTTAGAAAATGAAAAAATTGAATAAATATTTATTGTAATGTTCAAGATTATACACTTTGCAACTTTACATCGTGAATTAGGTTCATTTTGGTGTCTAGATGTGAGCTTTCATAAATTCAAGATGTTATTACTAAATAGTATTATGTTTCTCTCTCTCTCTTTTTTTAAGAGTCAAAATTTTTTATTCTAGAATTTCTTGGGCATGAGTACATTGCACATATATTTGTGCAACATGTTAATATCTTGCAAAGAATTGTGGTTACAATGGTCATTTGAGTGTTACTCTTTTTCTGCCATCATTGGTAATTAGGAAGGTAGCATCTCTACAATCTCATTATACAACTTATTGGTCTTTTATTGTGGCTAGCTTGGGGAAAAAAAAGAAAAAAAACATTATTTCTACCATTATCTAAGAAAGTTAATTATGCCAGGAGAGTTTTAGCTTCATGTAACATAATATATATCTGTACAACATTCATTGTGAATAACGATTAGCCATAGAAGGAAGCACAAAGTTAACACCGCATGAATGGTTAGAGATATATATTCTACACGATTGAATAATAAAATTAGGCATACATCATGTACATATTTATCTAGTCAAATTATTAGTATGCACATGCGGTATTCTTGTAATAAATAGTTGATACAATGTTGGCCTAGACATCTACCAACATTTATTCCAAGATTGTTATGTTTTAAGGATCAACTTATTGTTGAAATTAATACAGAATGTATCATGTTTTCTTTCAATGTGTATGAGTCAACTCTTGTTCTTCTTTTATATGTCAAATTATCTATAGATTATAGCAAAGACTAGAACATTCAAGGTGCTTCTATAAGATTAAAAGATGTTTCAATATATATCTATTCTTATTTAAAGTGTCACTTAAAACCACTTTCCTAACCTCTTACCTTTGATAGAAAGTTTCAAATTTGTATAGAAGTCAAATAGCCACTCATATTTTCTATTATTCATTTTTTACCTTGTCCAATTTCACTTATATAGGCTTGTTAAGCAATGGGACTTTATGTGGTCCAAAGCCAAACATAGAAATGAATGTCATAAGGTTGTTTGGAATATTTGTTGCTTTCTCACAATAAAGAAAACCTGGAAGTTATCAATGCACATAGACAAACTCAGATGCTTTCTACCAAGTGAGATTCCTATGTCATTAAGCTCAAAGTCTTCGCAGTTTATTGTTGTTAGGCATTGATTTGGTTTATGCCTTTTTAATATGATTGGGAAAATCTAAGGAAGAAAAAGGGAACACGAGATAAAGTGGAGTAGTACCATGTATAGACTAAGGCAAAGGGTTGTAGTATGAGCTCAAGCTTGATCTAGAATTGTCTATTTTGAACAAGTCCTGTGTCGCAGTTGCAGTCCCTAGATGAAGAGAAATACTGCAAAAGCAGAGAGAGACTTGGAAAGAAGTTCTGCAAATACAATAATTGCTTCTTTAAAATTAGACTGTGGTCTACAAGCGATTGGTGAACAAGTTAGAATGATAAAATATCTTGCTGGGTCGGAGAAGAAACCATTAAAGAAGCACCCGAAAGCTACAGTTAGTTGTAACCACCAGTGAACGAAAGGGACATTGTGGCCAAAATTCTTAACTGCATGATAAGATTGAGGACTGTGCTGTGACCAACTCATATTTACAGTTTCCTTATACACTATGTCAGCTGCCATGCTCTCATTAGAGCATTGATCTCCTAAGTGTGGAATCTGCCTACTAAGGGCCCATGGCCTCCATTTGGCTTAGTGGCTTACACTTGACTTCCATGCGGGAGCTTTGAAATAGGGCATGAACATCTATCAAGCATAAAGGATAGAGGAATTTTCATGTAAATATAATTAGCAATGTAAAGTTAAATTCTACCATCTTTCTCACTGTCTTCTCTATTTGTGTTAAAATGAGAGTTTGGTGTTTAATATGAAAAACAAAAGAAGAGAATTTTGGAATAGAGGATGGACACCCATTAAAGCATAAAGGATAGAGAAATTTTAATACATGTTGTGGTTACAATTGTCTTGATAGATATGGATGAAAATCACATAAGCATAGATGAGGCATGCAAACTATTGGATGGTATGCCTCAAAGATGTGTGGCATCATAGATTGTAGTGATTATTGGATGTGCACAAAATGCATTTGTGAAAAGTAATATCAAATGTATTGCTTCTTAATATCATATTACAAAAATCTAATCTTAGGCTTTTACAATATAGGATGGTTTAATGATATCAAATTTCCACAATCTATTATTTGATTTTTATTTTGATGATAGATAATAAAGTATGAATCTTTGAAACAATGATTAAAAACTATTATAAAATCTCATTCAAAAATTTAGAATCAAATCAAAAGATAGGTTGGTATTGATCACAAAATAGAATATCTAATAGAATTCTAAATAACTATGTGCCTAGGCCTCCCTACCCCAAAAAACAAAAAAATGATTGCAACTTCCTAGCAAAAAAGGATGTTGAAGTTCATAGTATATTGATAGTACAAAGACCATATAGATGTAAATAGTAACATATTTCAAAGCATGAAATTATCTTAAACAATGAACCAAATAGATATATTAGCACGATATAAGTGTTTTGAAAAAGTAACAACCAAATCAATAAAGCAACATGGCTTTTGTTCAGTTGCCTCTTTTATTTTCAGTTGCCTTTTTTCATTTTTAAATGAAGTGATGTAAGGAACCAATAAGGAACATTACATAGAGTTGACAACTTGCTTTGAATGGTTTATTTCTCTCACCCATAAACAACATCAACACTTTAATAATATAGTAACATCTTGTAGAGCATGAATGGAAGAAAATACCAAATTACTCGTATTTCTCTTCCCAAAATGAAAAAGGTTATATTTCATCCTCCATAAGCTTGAATTGGCAAGTAAAACAAGCTACCATGACTTATACCTCAAAAATATTGCTAGCTAAAATAGCAAGGATAAGAGTTTATACCTCTATGCTTACATTAGAGTTTCAAGATTATAAGAGAAGTATTTTGCAATCCTAATCCATAATAACTATAGGAATATTATGTAATGAGGACATTACCATCATTTAATATAGATTTGTAACAATTCCAACTCAATAAACACACCATAGTGAAATTGTGTTTGCAAACATGGAAAGAATTTAACAAAATCATGTTTGTTGATTGCAAGACACAATCAACCTATGTACATCCTTCTTAATAACTAGATATTTTAAAAATGCATCTTTATTAGATATAATGATAATTTTCTTGCAATTTTTTTACCTGAGCAGGACTATACCTTGTTAAATTTGAATAGCATGCACAAAATATACCTAAGGTCTTGGACATTTGTCACAATAAAACATGTTTTTTTTAGACTCAATAGGGACAAAGATGATGGTTGGACATGAGCATTCACACTAGCTTATCACAAATATTGCACATCCACATAATTAGGAGCATTGCATTGAAGAAGTTTAAATAAATTTAACCATTATTCTTCAAGTCAAAGATAGTGGATTTTATAGAACATAAGGCCCATAAACAAACACTTTGTTCCATATTATTTGAAACCTCTGCCTATTTATAAAGATACTCAAGAAATGAATCCGTAAGTAATTTTGGAAGAGTAATCGACAACTTTATGGGTCCATTAAAACATCTTCTTTCTTCATATTACTTATAGGAGGTTTTCTCTTCAAAACTTGTTCATTGTGTCCATCCTTCAAAACTACATTCTACATATTCAAAGGAGAAACTAGGCCAACAATATTGCTTTTCTTCTTCAATGCTCACATAAGATATAACAGATCATTTCAAACATTAGGTTGAGCTACTAGACTAGTACTATATCATTTTTCTTGTTCCGCCCCAGTTAAATGTAAGAACAATAAATTGAAAAATAAATTTAAATAATTTTATTTGTAGTTCAAATTCTATCAACCTCTCTTTTGTTCATTTGGTGTGCATATAATTATAATCCTTTTAAAAAAACAAGAAAATGAACTTAAAATGTTTTTTAACTTTACCTTACAAACAAAATCACAAGATAGTCGATTGAAATAGATAATCTAAAGTAATTGATCAAATTTTTAAAAATGTAAATAAAATCTTCTACAAAATAACTCATCTCTTTATAGATAAATACATGAATTGATACATGATTTTGGGGTAAGGAAACGTCCTAAGTGTATTTTGTCTTACATATGCTTCAAATAATGCAAGGGACACTAAGTTTAATAGAACCATTTGTAAATCCTAAACAAAAGCGAGAAATTCAACCATAATTTCTAGCTCTAATAAACTTAGATACAATAAAATTGTTAGGAACAATGCTTGAGACCATGTTACATTTAATTTATTTCCTACATAGCCCATAAGAGACAAGCATACATACAAGCTTACATAATCATCATTATGCAAAGATCAAATAGGCAAGACATAAGATAGCACAAGATTTACCCTGGGAAAACCCTCATGAGCGAAAAAACTAGCCTCCAAAAGAATCCAATCTCCATTGTATTATTTAGCCATAAAGAAATACAAAGAACAGGTACAAAGTTACAATGAATACCTCTAAAATTTCAAGCCCTCCAATACATTACCATGTGTCCAATCATGCATCCACACATCCCATACCATTCTTCACAAATACAATCTTTAGATAGACTCAATAATGACATCCCAACCAACCAACTAACCCAAACCACTAACATGTGTTTGTTTTTATAGAAACAAGCTCATACAAAATTTAGTGGTAAAGGAAAACTATGTGAACACAATACCATTGACCCCTCATTTAATATTAAAATAGCATATCCCAATGTGACATCCACATTAAATATAATCCCAGTGTTATAATACCACACATAAAATGGTCTCAAGAATGTTCACATCTAGTGATCCACGTCCATCTAGGTTCCCCTAGGTGCACCACACATATAATAATAATATTTAGCATTACAAAAATTATGCAAGGGGTACAACACCTTATTTTTATTCTCCCACTTTTTGTATACATTACATAAGGGTCAACCAATGAATACATCGTCACAACTATACATGTAAGCATATGAATATCCAACATGTTGTCATGCTCCAACAAGACATCTGCAATAAAACTAAGGGACTACCATATCTTGATAAATAACTTCTCTCATCCTCCAATATGCCATCTATGGAGGAAAAAGAACAAGTCAAGGTGAAGATGCACCAATCCAAGAACACAAGCACCAAAATATAATGTGATAACAAAGGCTCCAAGCTGCTACGTAATAAGGCAAAAACCCCACATGATCGAAAATGACATCCACAATACATGTCAATACATCCAACCATCCATCCCTCATAGGTATAAAGAACATCAATAAACTCATGGCAATATCATATCAACCCATAAACTATAATCAAGCTCCCTATATCAAAACCCTTCAATGAAGAACAAACTTATCCGAGAATTCCCACTACACATGTAATACGAAATCTAAAATTAGGCTCAAAGCATATCAATTCTACCAATTAATGCTCATGACAAGGTGTGATAAGTAAATTAAAACATGAAGCATCAAGAACAATCACAGTGATCCACACATGCAACCCAAGTAGATGCATGCTCTCCTATAATAACTCCCCTCCTCCCAAATCATATAAGCATGAATCTCATTGTTCAAAGAAACCAAATAATGAAGAGAAAGGGAACCTATTAACCATAACATGTCCTTCTACCAAAACTATTATTTATTGCAATATCATTGCAATTAAATATCACATTATGTCAAAATTCTTCCACTTGATATTATATATTGCAATGACATCCAAAGGAATAATAAAAATATCAATTTTTTTATCCAAGGCCCATGGTCTTAATACAAGAAGAGAAATTATATGTGGTCACTAGCTTTGATAGATAATATGCAAAAAGAACATATCATTCTCTACCATCTCTCAAAGAAAAAGATCTTGAAAATCAACACATGCTTAGTTCAAACATGGTATATGGGATTCTTGGCTAAATAGATAGCACTCTAATCATCACAACTAATTTTAACCGCCCTATATTAAAAATAATACTTGCACAAATTATTTGTTAAGTATACCACCTCCTTAGAGGCACGTGTAATAGCCATGTATTGTAGTTTAGTAGAAGAAGAAAATTGAGGGCTTTCTCTTACTTATTAAGCACGTGTTGCACCACCAAACAAAGAAAACACATAGTCACTCATGTACTTTTGGCAATTTAGGTATCTCCCCAATCCACATCCACACAGTCCTAAATGTCCAATGACTTTTCCACATCATCAATTTATCATGATAATAAAAATAATAATCATAAATTAAGCCCCTCACAAATATCAAAAAGTTTGGTTAAAATAAGTTTAATAGTCGTTACTATGGTTTGACATAAACCTACTTAAGACTCTCATTGTTTGGTCAATATTTGGTCTAGTGCAAAACATCTCATATATTAGGCTACCAAAAATACTAGATTTAAGCACATAAGTCATATCCTCAAAATCATCATCTAATTTGAAAAATATATCCAAAAAAAGATTAGTGCCATTAATAAATGGAATACTCATAGGTTTACAACTATGCATACCAAACCACTAAAAAATAGTAGCAATATACTACGTTGACTTAACCAATTCTTTCTATCTACTCAAATCTTATTTATTTAATGCCAAAAAGTATTTTCTAGCCCCCAGAATTTTCATATCAAATGTGGTTTTGATCTCCCTAATCATTACCTTGTTGTTACCAATAATGATATCATCCACATACAAGATAATGATTAAAAGTTTGCTCCTAATAAAACACAAATTCAATGTAAAAGTATCAAACTTTTTGTACCACATCCTAGGTGACAGATTTTGATGATAGAATGATTATTTCAACTTGTAAACTATATGTTCCTTGGCCTTAAAATAAAAGTGATTAAAGTATATATATATAGTCAACATATACCAATTCCATGTAAATCTCATAAGAAAAATAAATACAAAATAATAACAAAGCATAGCATTTAAGATAACACAAGATACACCTTAGGAAAATTCTTTGAAGAAGAAAATGTATTGTTTAAAATAACTACACACTTTTAATTGTATTCCAAGAACAAGATTATAGTGCACTTACAAAGTCTCCATACAAGGCATTTGAAGCATAAAAAAAATAGTTGCACTACTCCATGTGAACAAGTAAATGAGAAACATGTAGCCATACATCCCAATCCATGCTATGATCAATCACATAATCCAATTTCCAGTAAGTCAAAGGTTCCACAAGCCAACCTCAACTACTACTCGATGTTTTCTTTTGTAAAGACAAACACAAACAAACCCATTAAGTGTTATTATATGAACCATGTGCCTCAAAACCACAAGCTCACTCCAAAACTATAAATCTTTATTCTAACTCCAATATTAAATTTATTTCTAAGTAATACAGACATTAAATATTTATTCTAGTATCTCATACATCATAAAAGTGTCACTAAGAACACATAGTCCACATCGTGTCTGTATTTCTATCAACTCTATATTCATCAAAATTAAGTATGTTTACTTTACATTATTGACATTATCATGCAAGATAAGATGTACAGCACACCTTTCTCAATATAAATTTTCTATTAAACATCTTGATATATAAAAAAAAATGTTCTTAACATCTATCAGCTCAATCTCAAGATCACAAGTTGTCAAAAGAGACAATTAAAAATTTACATCAATTAATTTAATAATTAAAGAATAAAGCAATATTAAAAAACAAAGCAAAATTAAAAAAATAAAAGCTAAAGGCTATAACAAATAGCTGAACCAACCTAATATCTTGGCTAGATATGACTGTGATCCCTTGGCCCAACCAGTAGCTGAGAATATCTGAGCAATGATCATGGTTTGACTGTCATTTTGCAGTAGCAAAAATATATTCTAGATGTGACCAATAAACTGTTCACAAATTTGATGAGCACTAATTTGATGATCATGGTTTGACTGTCATTTTGCTGTCGCAAGAATATATTCAAGATCTAGCAGCCCTAAGAATGTTGGGATGCTTTTAAATCTTCTTTTAGGAGGGGAATTGGTCTTTTTATCTCTTGAGTTCTGACATTGGTGAACACAAAGACTGTCAATTTTCCTATCAATAGAAACTAATGTTGATACTAATAATGCATGTTGACAATAAACATTTCCACCAATCATAAGAGATAAGCATGGTCAACAATAGAGAATGCAACTACTAAGATCCTTAAGAATAGAGGTAGAGAAACATGCAACCAATATCAATGGCACAATAGTGGAAAAACATTTATGCTTAAGCAAATCTCGTGAGCATGCAGGCCAATCGAAGCAACTAAGAACATTCAATTCTTTTTCCAATCACTTTAAACCATGGTAATGTGGAGATGCATCTCCCATTCTTGGGAACCGTTTTGCAGATGTCCTGGGAAATTGATGTCTCCCGTTAGAAAATTGAAGACAAAATGTGGGAAGGCAAATAAATAAAATAATTCTGTATAGTGTTTCATGTTGATATTTTGGATAATACAAAATTTTATTCAAAGTTATATCGATGGACTTTTATTGGCAGTGTAGACTTTTTTAGAAAGACATAAACAATTGTATACTGATTTTCTGTTAATCTAAATGGTCTAAAAAGAAATTGCCTTTACTATTTACAATTTATACATAAAATGTTCTAATTTTCTATTTTAAAAAATTAGCAGTACCAATACCAATACCAATCTCCAACATCTCTAAATACTTGTCTCCTTGTAACTATACTTTAAACCTTAACATTTTACATAAAAGCTACAACACTAGTAATCAAATACCAAGAAGTCGTCAAAAGAACACAGCTCAAACAAATCAAACCATCAATACCATTTTTGTTCCCAACCATACATCTATGAAACGTTTTTGTTTATCAACAATCAAACCACCAACTTTGCTTAATTACATTGTTTATAGTACATATTTCATCTTTCTTTTGACTTTGTTAAAGTACAAGAATTCAGACCCTTTAGATCTAGCTTATCAATATAAAAAACAACCAAACTATCAACAAATTAAGGGTCATGTTAAGTGATATTTTAAATTATGCAAACACTGTTCTGATGCTATTGTGAGAACCGTAATTAAAAGACATGCAGAAAATATTCTAAATTAGATACAAGTAATTTACATTTTATTTTTACAGTAATTCTTTTATTTTGATGATAGATCATAGAATGTGATCTAAAACATCGATGAAAATAAATCTTACACAGAAAATCCAGAAACAAACTACATCTATACCATCTCTTTTCAACCAATCGATTATAACAAACAAAAATAAAAATAGAACGCCTACACATTGACCACAAAACATAGATACATAATCAAACAAAATTACTCTTGAATCATATAATCCTAACAAAGAAAACATATATATTCAGAAGATTTTATTTATTAGTTTGAGATTCATTGTTGATGGAAATCATGAACAATTGACAAAGTTTGCAGTGAGCGGTTTGATATGAACGAGGGCACCCACAGCTCGAAAGATAAAGTGAACTGTTTGACCACCTGCAATGGGCTTCATTAACACTGTCTCAGGGATACCAGCATCATTTTTCATCTCCAGTGAGACTCCCTCTGCACTGCATCTTTTGCATCCATTGATGACCATAATGCTGTATGGACTTCTGGTCTTGAGTGCTTCAGATACTGATTCTGCATTCATCTTCTGAAATTCAAATTTTATATCTGTCAAATCACAATTCTGCCCTGCATTTCCAATTTCTAACATGTTTAAAACAACAGAAGATGACTGCACTAGACATATTTTACATAATGTTTTGAAAATATATAGATTTACTATATAAAAAATCAAATAAAAACTCACCCTGTGCCAATGCAGCTTGCACAACTATGAGAAAGAGAGCAGACCACATAATTTGGGACTTCATATTTTCAGCAAACTCGATCCTTCCTTAACTAAATCAAATAAATGCATACACACTCTAGCTTAATAATCCATTGGCATTTTATAGGTAGTTCTAGATTTTTCTTTTCTTCAATCTAATTTAGTTTTTTTCCTTTTACTATTTGTGGCTGGGCGTGGAAATCTATTGAAGTTCGTTGAGGAACTTGATTTGGTCAATAAATGTAGATATGGTTCTGTCATGGGAATCTATTCAGATAAGTATAAATTAAATGATTTCCTACTAAATTAGGCGACACTGTTTTTATCTGCTGGGGGAAGCTCAAAGTTTTTATGTTTTTCTCAGCTTTCTTTGTTTTAATTTTTGTTTTTTGTTTTTTCAGCTTTCTTTGTTTCAGAGTCTTCAAATTTAAATAATTTTTATATATTTATTTCATTTAATTTCAATTATTATTTCTAGTGTTTGAAAAGATATTATAAAAATAAAAATGATTTAAAGTGTTTGAAAAGATATGATATAATTCTTTTTAATTTTTAGAATATTTTAGTATAAAATTTAAGAATAGTTTATATTTTCTTATATGAATTTAGAAATTTGTCAATGTTGTCATAATAGATAGAATTTAATTTTTTGGCCTTTATTAAGACACACAAGAATGAAGAGATGTGAAAGTTTAATTAGGAAAAAATAGTCTATTTTTTGCATACATTTGTGCAATACATAAGGTCAATTGTTGGGCCGTTCAACAAAATATATATTTTATATACAGCAAAGGTCTCAATGGAAAAGTGATAGCTTCAAATAAACTATACATTCAATAATAGGGATCCAAACACTACTAAAAGAAAACCTTTAAATTAGGAAGATAATCAGGACCTAGTATCAATAGGGAGAGAGGGAGGGAGAGGGAGAGATACAATTGAAATATTGATAAAGTAGGAGAGAGGGAGGGAGAGGGAGAGATACAATTGAGATATTGATAAAGTAGGGTAGAGCAAGAGAGAGGGGACAAGGAGATAGAGAAGGAGATGGAGATGGTGAAGGAGAGGGAGATATATATATATATATAGAGAGAGAGAGAGAGAGATGAATAAATAGAGAGAGATATATAGACGGTGAAATAGAGTGACAAAGATATAAAGAGATTTAGAGAGAAGGTCCAAGAGGAGGGAAAAAGATATAGAGAGACAAAGAAACAAAGAGAAGTAGAGATAGAAAGATGGAGAGAGGGGGCAAGATGAAGATATATGGAAACAAAGAGATAAAGATATACAAAGAGAGAGTGGGGGGGAGCACAAAGAGATTTATATAGGTAAGGAGCAATAGTGAGTGTGTGTAGGAGTGAGAGAGAGATAGAAAGAGAGATAGATATATGAATAGATATAAAGGAAGGGAGATAGGGGGAGAAAAATAGAGATAAAAGTAGAAGTACAGAAATATAGAAAGTGGGGGTGACATGGACAAACTAAGAGAAAAGGTGAGATAGAGAGAGATATAACTTGGAGAAGATAGAGGGGCAAGAGAGAGATAAATGGATTAGAGAGGGAGAGATGATAGGAGAGAGGGAGAGGGAGAGGGAGAGGGAGAGGGAGAGGGAGAAATAGAGAAATAAATAGGGAGATAATGAGACAGGGGAGATGGAGCGAAATATGAATAAAGATATAGAAACTGATATATAGAGGGAGGTAGAGAGAGGTATATATATATATAGAGAGAGAGAGGGGGGGGGGGCTTGAGATGAAGTACATAAGAGAGAGGGATAGAGATAGTGAGATATAGATAAAGGGGAGGGAGATATGGTAAGATTGAGATAGAGGGGGAAAGAGTAAGAGATAGATAAAGTGGGAGAGAGGGAGAGAGAGAGGGAGAGGGAGAGAAGTATAAGGAGACAGAGTTAGAGAAAAATATAGAAGAAAAACATAGAAAGAAACATATGTTACTCCTTATGAACTATGAACATATGACCTCTTTTTCAAAAACACAAAAAAACCAATTTATAGGTTCTATGAATTTCTTAATCATAAGATAATCCTGTTTCCATTTATTTTTATGACTACTTTCAGATCTGTAAGTTCCCATTTAAAATGTTTCAAGATAGTTGAAATCGTAATCAATACTATCTCTCGTCATATTATATGAATCTTCAAGATAAAACACAAGCTAAATGCTTTTCATTTGTCCATTTTATTGCATTGTAGAAGGCAACAACAGCAGAAAAAAGAGAGCTTACATAATCCTAAATGCCTTGCTTCTGCATGAGATGATGAGCAGCAGTGAGCATGGCCTTGTAAGAAGACCCTCCTTCCATGCAGGCAGCCTTTGCCTTGTTCTTCAATTCACTCATATTCTTCCTTGTTCTAATTCCCTCTTCTCCTTCCATCAATCTCCTCACTGCCCTCTCCACTTCCACTCTGTCTACAAACCCATCTCTGCCCATCTTGACATCTATGGCTACCTTGTTATGGGTAACAAGAATAAACTTGTTCAGCCTCTGTTCAGCAAACAAAGGCCAGCCTATCATTGGAACCCCATAAGAAATGCTTTCCAGTGTGGAGTTCCAACCGCAGTGAGAAACAAAGCCTCCAGTAGAAGGGTGAGAAAGAACAGAGATTTGAGGAGCCCAATTGGGAACCACAAGTCCTCTGTCTCTGGTTCGACTCTCATAATGCTTTGGTAAGAGCTGTGCAATGGAGATTACATTATTCTCTGCTAGATTTGTAGTGCTAAAATTGCTCTCTTCACTAACCACCCATAGAAATCGATGCCCGCTTGCTTCAAGCCCATGCGCAATTTCTGTAATCTGCTTGCTTGACAAAATGGCCTGGCTTCCAAAACAAACAAACACAACAGAGCAGGGGGGTTGTTGATCTAACCACTTGAGACACTCATGGGCCTCAACTGATTCTTCTGATATCAGGGGACCAATTGCAAAGATTGATGGTCTTTTTGACTGATCTGGTGCCACATTACTGTCTAGACAACAAACTGGTGTGGTATTTAAGTTAGCCCTAAAAACTTTGCCCTGATTGAGGGCTTCTAGAGCTTCGACTTCTAACTCTTGGAAAGTATTAATGAGAATCCCAGTTGCTTCCACCAGGCAACTGCAATGGTGGAGGAACCGATGAAACGCTGGATCAGAGCTGTTTTTCATGGGCTCAGGCAGATCCCTGGCAGGAAATACTGGAAGTCCCGGTATCTCTACCCAAAAACCCTCATCCCCATCTTCATTCTCATCCTGTCTGTTCTTCTTCAGAGTGAGTTTCTGGAAACCCAACATAAGACACAGCCCCCACGCAGAGGAGGGGAAAAATACATAAGTGGGTACTCTTAGATTGGCCACAACTTTCAAAGTTGGGGCACAGAAGAAATCTATGACAAAAGCAGAAACAGGGGAAGATGAGTTGAGCAAGGATTGGAGAATATCCCCAACATGAGGTGCTGCTTTCTCCATGAACAGTGAAATTCGAGCTTCCATCTTCATACTCTGGCTATCAAAATCCCCTTCGTTTATGCCCACATCGGGAAGCTCTGTAAAGCGGATGTCCAGGCCGGAAGAGGCCAAGTCATGGGCGTCTCTCTCTTGCTTCTCTGACCACTTCCACTTTGTAGTTATCACTGTTACAGAGAAACCGTGGAAAACACAGAGCCGCTTAGCCAATTCAGTTGCAGGTATAAAATGGCCGATTCCTATGGAAGGGAAAAGGGCAATATGAGGCTTAGCACTGCCACTACTACCAGTTGGCATTTCCATTTTTCAAGCTTAAACCGTTTGTGGAATGGTGGGATGAAACTGCTATCTAATGCAGGGGACCTTGCTCATAAGTCTTGGCAATGGGAAGGGCTGAAAATTTGCTGTAGATCTAGAAGAATTGATGAAAATGTGTTGTCGGTGAAAATGTCGTTAGAGATGTGGATAGAGGCTGGATGATTTTAATTTTTTTGGGTCAATGTTTGCGAGTGTTCAATTGGAAATTTAGAAAGGAAAGAGATGGTAAAAGTGAAATTTATTTATTTATTTATTTATTTTCAGTTTTGTTGTGTTCAATAATTGATAAAAAAAATAAATAAATAAAAAAATTTGTTGTGTTCAATTACTAAATAGAAAAAGATAAAGATGAAGAATTGTAGTTCAAAATATTTTCAGGGATGTGATTAGAAATTCTATTGTTAATTGGGTTAGATGATTTTTGTGTTTTTTCATAAATGTTTGTAAGTTTTCAATTGATAATTTATAAAGGAAATAAGTGGTCAAAGTTTTTGCAATTTTGTTATGTTCAATTATCAAATAGAAAAAGACAAGAGTTGAAATTTCGTTGTAGATGAAGAATTGTAGTTGAAAGTGTTGTCATGAATATGACTAGAAATTCCAGTGTTTCTTGGGTTGGATGAATTTATTTTTTTCTTTTGCCAATATTTGTGAGTGTTCAATTGGTACTTGGAAAGGAAAAAAATGGGGAGAGTGGAAATTTTTTCTGCAATTTTGTTCAATTTTTAAATAGAAAAAGATAAGAATTGAAGATCCGTTGTAGATGAAGAATTGTAGTTGAAAATGTCATTAGCAATGTGAGTATAATTCTACTATTCCTTAGGTTGGATAAAAAAAATTGGACAATATTTGTAAGTGTTTAATTGTTGTTTGGAAAGGAAAACAATGTTGAGAGTTGAAAGTTTATGCAATTTTGTTCTATTCAATTACTAAAAAAAGAAAGATAAGAGTTCAAAATTCGTTGTAGATGAAGAATTGTAGTTCAAAATGTTGTCATGAATGTGATTAGAAATTTCATTGATTCTTGGGTTGGATGATTTTTTTTTATCTAATGTTTGTAAGTGTTCAATTCGTATTGGAAAGGAAAAAGATGGGGAGAGCTGAAACTTTTTCTGCAATTTCGTTTGTTTCAGTTTTTAAATAGAAAAAGACTAGAGTTGAAAATATGTTGTAGATGAAGAATTGTAGTTAAAAATGTTGTTAGAGATGGGATTAGAAATTCCACCTTTTTTTTGGGTTGGATATTTTTTGGGGGGCCAATAATTGTAATTGTTCAAGTGATATTTGGGAAGGAAAAAGATAGCAACAGTTGATTTTTTTGTTATTTTGTTATGTTTAATTATTAAATAGAAAAAGACAAGAGACAAGAGTTGAAAATCTATTGTAGATGAAGAATTGTAGTTGAATATGTCATCTAGATATTAGGAATTTGAATGTTTCTTGAGTCATGATAATTTTATTATTTTCTAATGTTTGTGAGTGTAAGTGTACAATATATATTTAGAAAGAGAAAATGTTAGGATTAGGTAATACTGAGAGGGGGGTGAATCAGTATTACAGAACTTTGATCTTTTCAACTTTAAACAATTATAAACAATCCAAAGTAATGCAGAAATGAAAAGAACATATAAGCATAACACATTACTCATTACACCATGATTTGTTCTCGAGGAAACCCTGGCCAAAGGGAAAACCCCGGTGGGGATGGTACCCACAAATGTGCACTAAAATATAATATCCCTATTAGGAGATCTAGCCCTGTTAGGAGCTGATTGTTACATAGTACATTTCCTTGTTAGAGGAATACAAAACCCTGTTAGGGGTATACAAAACACTTGGTTAAAGGTGGTGAGCACACTGCTCTTACAATCAATACTAGTGTCAAAAGAGTTCTCAAAAGGGGAACAATACAAGCACTTATCTTGCTTAGATAGTTCCAGTTATAGCTCGGCCTCTTACTAATCTCTGCTATTACATTCGCAAACTTAATCCATCATCATAATCATAACCATTACCTCATTTTCACAAAAGCAATCTATACTTATACAAAATCAGCCTTCCAGTCAGCTTCACAATTACCATACAAAACATAACAATTTAACTCATGCAAATGATATTTATGGAGTCGACGCTCTTACATTACTAAAGAGTCGATAATATACTTTATTTACTTGTCTTAGCATGTTATCATATCCACTATGCTCTCCTTAATCTTCGCAATTGTTCATGTACCCTGTTACACTGTTTTATTGTCTTCGAATACCTTTCAAACACTGTATCTCACAGATCTAGTAACCAAAACTCATGCACTTTTAACTAAAGCATGTATACATCCCAAAATACCTCTAGTTAACTTTGCAAGCCATAATACCTCATATATCTTCATTGCTGACTAAAATTGTGGCACTATACCCTATTATCCTGATTCTGGACTTAGTCATTTTCATGACTGTGACTCCAGTGGCAATCTTCTTATCATGCGATCACTCCAAACATAAGTGTTTCCATAAATGACAACCCTCAAGTGATTCCTAGTGCTCCAAAACATCACATGCCAAAAATATCTCCCTTTGGCATTGATGGCAACACTTAGAAAAATGACTAAGTGTCACAATGCAACTCCCTTCTTTTCTTTTTCTCTTTTCTACTTTTTTTTGTTTCTTTTCTATATCTTTTCTTTTATTTTCTTCTCTACATATAACTCTACATATTTCTTTCTCTTCCTCATTTTTCCTTTTTCTTCCTCTCCCTTTGACATCAATGGCAAAGGTATATACAAAATTGTAAAACTTAAGCACAAATGATTCAGTGCTTACTCACCAGATTTAAGACATCTTGGAAAGAGTTTTCCAAGGTCTTAACTTCTTCAATCCATGAATTTATCAATAGATCACTGACATGGATTAATCCATTCAGTGCATATGACGTTGTCTCTGCTGCCTTAAGCTCAGCAAGAGTAGGTACAAACATTGAGCCTTCAACTTTTATTATTTCTAAGAGATGAGTCTCCAACATTGTGAGCTTAGTAGTCAATAGGCTTCTCAATAAGCCAAATCTATCTACAACTCTCCCTTTCTCTGTTTCCAGTACTCCTATCTTGTCCAATAGCCTGGATGTCTCCTTATCTATTTCTCTCATAGTTTGTGAAGATGATTCACAACTGTCCATTAGACTGTCAAGGATAGCCTTGTCTTTGGCTATGATCTCCTCAATGTTCCTTAAATGTTTGCAGGGGTTATGCAATAGCTGTAAATTTTCCTACCTTGTGCTACACAATTCTTGGCCTTAAGAGTAGTATCCTTAAGAATATTTAAGTCCCATGAAATGGACTTACAAACTTCGCTCAACTTCTTCTCCAAAAATTTATTTTCAGCCTTTTCCTCTGATGTCTTTAGCAATGAGTCAAAATGACTATCAAAGCTATCCAATACTGTACCAAGATTCTCAACTTCATCTTTGCCTTTGAAGATAACCGGTGAGGGGAGTAGCTTGTTCACTGTTTCTACAACCCTGACCATTACCTTAGCTCTTTTGTCTCCTTTCTAAACTGATCTCTCCTTATCTTTAGCAAAAGCCATAAATGATAGTATCATCAACTCATCTTCATCCATGTCATCCACATCAGAACTGACTGGTTTGGCCACACTTGCCAACAATAAAGATGTGTCCAATCTAGCCTCAACAACTTTTTATATTTTTATCTGTTCTTCTTGCTTTTCCTCCTGTTGTATTTCCTTCTCCTGTACTTTTTCTTCTTGTTACTCTTCTGATTTTCCTTCCTCTATCTGCTCCTGATCTTCAACCTCCATCGCACTATCCACATTATCCAAAAATGGATCATTTACATCCTGCGAAGTGTCAAGGCTAACAGGCACACCGGTGATAAAGAAATCTAGTTGCATGCTAACTTGAGCACTTTCATGTACTACCTTGGAACTCTCTCCTAAACCCAAAGATATAGGCTTAGAAGCCTTGGGAGGTGAAACATTCTTAGTCATGTCATACATTAGAACTTGGTCTAATGCCTTTTGAGTGTCCTCAATCACCTCATCATACTTCCTAGCCATAATCTTGACTAGTCTGGCCTTTTTCCTTAGTAGGAGTTTTAGTGCTTTTATGATTCTTTCTCTTTCCTGAATTGACACAACCGAAAACATATCATCAATTATTTTATTTCTTATGTTCTCATCCTCCGAATGTGCTAACTATTTCCTAATTTCTAGTTTACTGTATAGGTCTTCAGGAATGTTTCCTTCAATCTCTAGCAAATTCTTCTTAAAGACAAGAAGATGCTCAATAACAGTATCTTCAATGACTGATTGGTCCTCAGAGTTATATCTTTCATAGTATCTATTCACTGTTAATAGATTTCCATCCTTAATTTCTCTCTTCTGTAGTGATTTAAGATCTGGTTTCCACAAGGTTTGTGGATTCTTTTGGACTATTTTCTCTTCCTCTTTCTCAACTTCCTTTTCTTCCTTCTTCTTCCTCTTCACCTTTGTCTCTTTCTCCTTAGGACTTTCCTACTTATTTATCCTTGTGGATCTTCTGGGAATAACTGCAGGCACCACATCTTGTGTTTCTTCCTCTTGAGAGGTTGACAAATCAACAATATCAACAGTAGGAGCTACTTTCTTTTTTGTCTCCAAAGAAGTAGGTACATTGGTGGCAATACTAGAAGATGCCTCCATCTTATTTATGATATCTATTAACTGTGCTTTTGTGATACCCACCATCGCAGTGATGTCTTCAACAATCTTGCTGACTTTCCTTTTTCTTGTTCCTTTTTCTTGCTCTTCTCTGACTTTCTCATACTTCTCCCTAGATGTTCCCCATCTTTCTTGGGTAGGGTCCTTTTCTGCTGCCAGTACATGCTCCACTTGCATAGTTAGCACTTCAGCACTTACCTCATATCTCATAGGATAGCACCACTTAGTTCTAGGCTCAATTGCCTCAAAGAAGACACAATTAGTTTCAACCATGAAATAGATAGTGTCCTCATATTTTTCCACTAAATTCTCTGGAATTTTGTACCTTTCTTTCATTTGCCTTTGCAGTATCTTGATCATGCCAAACATCTCTCCATCTATCCTGTCCTTCTTTTATCTTCTATAGTATTATGAGATCTGAAGTCCAATGGATTCATTGACTCTCCATGCTCTAAGATGCATGCCAGGAAATTTTTGAATGATATGAATGTACATGTGAATTAGAAATGAACCAAACCTAAATGCCTTAGATTTATCCCTCTTTATAGCTTTCACATTCTCAATAAACTATTGAGCTAGAATTTTGCAAAGATTATACTTCTTGTTCTCTTTTACCATTCTATATGCCATCATGATGACTCCAGTAGATACAAAATTAGGTCTGCTACTATAAAACAACTTGTAGCCTAGCAACATTGCTACCAATCTGACATCTTGCAACTAAATATCATTTACTGTCATTTCCCTCTTATCCTACTTTGAATGCGTTAGGGTTTCTGCTAGATTTATTAGGTTATTTTCTTGTACAAGTAGGGCTCCTTCATTATCAAGGCTTGTGATCTCATGTATCAATTGTGCACATATCTTAACAGGTTGTTCACCTATCCACAAAAACTGGTCATGAACTCTGCTAAGAATGATCTTAAACCATTCAACTTCCATGAATTTCTTGAGTCGGGTTAACTTAAGGATCGATTGATCCTTTAGGTGCTTAAATTCTTCTACCATAGATCCATCAGCTTCAATCATACTATTCAATTAACTAAAGATGTTAACCTCACCAATAATTTCATATTTGTAGTGTATGTAAGCCCTAATGTCTTCTATGTGCAACATGCCTATGGGGGTTTGTGAAAACGCTCCCTCCAGATCATCCTCACAGGATTTGTATGTATGCCTCTTGAACTTATACCTAGGTATGTCTACAACATCATAAACTACTGGTGCATCCATGACTTCACAAAGATATTAGGTCTAAATACCTTAACACACATGAATTTGATTCTTTGCTTCGCGCGATCATGTAACCACTCTACCAGATGACTGATAACTTTCTCTATTTTTTTCTTCTTAAGTGTTGATCAACAAATGCTGTAGATTTGAGATCCTTTAAGTCCTTGTATCCATTGCAAGCTGAGTGTATGTATTAAATACAGGTAGCTCAACTTTGCATGTCATCCAGTTGATACAAAACTCGCAAACATAGAAGATGAATCTCCAAGTGATGCACTCTCATCCACAGACTCCACAGCATCTGTGCATATCATTCCTAAGCTCGCATGAGCTTATTCCACATATACAGGGGCTGGATAATTTATGTTCACTGCATCCAATGTACCCCATAAGGCCATGCAACCATTTAGGTCGATGCCTCAAAAACCTCATCATGTGAAGACACAGTATCATCTACTGTCTCTCCCTGAACCACTGCTTTGTTTAAAACTTTCACCTTCCATATCTGGTCATCCTCCTTTCTCTTTGATTTCTTGAAATGACTCCCAAATTCATCCATGTACTCATTAAGACTTTTACCACTGTCACCAACATTTTTCCTTATAACCATAGGTGGTGGTCCTCTTGGTTTGCTAGATCTTCTTGGTCCTCTTCTATTGTCATCTCCATTATATCTACAAAACTTCATAATGTGACCTAGATTGTTGCATTTGTAACAAGTAGGTGGTCTTCTTCTATCTTGATTTGTCTATAATTTACAATACCTTGTTGTATGCCCAAAGTTATTACATTTTTTACATGTGATCTTAGCTACTGTTTCTTCTCTAATATAGTCTTGCTTATATCTGGATTGATCAGGTTTACTACAATCTTCTTTCTTGTGTCCATATTCATAGAAATTAAAACAGTAACTAGTAAAGGGCTTAGAGTTACCTTTACTTTTGCAATCTCTTTTAATGTGTCCAACTTTGTTTCACTTGAAACATCTACCTCTAAAGGGTCTGAACTGTTCTCTAGGTTCTTCATTAGTAGATCTGTCTTCAGGAATAGGTCTTTCCTCATTCTTGGCTTCAATTGATTCTTCCTGGGTTTTTGAACTTTCATCTTCATTGAATCCAACTCCAGTCATATCTCCTTTAGGCTTTTGTCTTTCTCTTTGTTCATCAATCTTGTCATTGCTCATGTGTAACTTCTCAATGTATAATTTGGCTTGAGTGAGTTCACCTTTGATGATCTAATTGTATTTTTCCAATTCCTGATATTTATCTTTGTATTGGTCAAGTTCAGTCTTCATTTGTCCCATCTGCATGTTAGCTTCTTTTAATGACTCTTCGACTTTGTTTCTTTCATCCTTTTCATGTTGAATCTCTTTAATCACCAAAAGATTGATTTGTTCTTTTTCCTGCTCCAACTTCTTTATTGTCCGATGTATCATTGTTTGAAATTTCTTTGATTTTCTCCATAAGGTCTTATCTCTAACTCTTTGCAATCTCAAGATGTTCTTTTAGTTTCCTCCTGAAACCTTCTACTCTTCTTAAATTGAATTTTAGTTCGCCATTCTCAGCTTTCATCTTATCCAAATCTTCAAGAGCAACTTCAAAGTTCTATTGCAAATCTTTTGAATCCATTCTGATCTCCCTTAAGATGTTAGGATTTTTCTCCAAGGGCTAATAGCTCTGATACCAATTGTTAGGATTAGGTAATACTGCGAGGGGGGGTGAATCAGTATTACACAACTTTAATCTTTTCAACTTTAAACAATTATAAACAATCCAAAGTAATGCAGAAATGAAAAGAACATATAAGCATAACACATTACTCATTACACCATGATTTGTTCTTGACGAAACCCTGGCCAAAGGGAAAACCCTGGTGGGGATGGTACCCACAAATATGCACTAAAATATAATATCCATGTTAGGAGATCTAGCCCTATTAGGAGTTGATTGTTACATAATACATTTCCTTGTTAGAGGAATACAAAACCTTGTTAGGGGTATGCAAAACACCTGGTTAAAGGTGGTGAAACAATACTGGTATCAAAAGAGTTCTCAAAAGGGGAACAATACAAGCACTTATCTTTCTTAGATAATTCTAGTTATAGCTCATCCTCTTACTAATCTTGCATTTGATCTCTTCTCTTACATTCGCAAACTTACTCCATCATCATAATCATAACCATTACCTCGCTTTCACAAAAGCAATCTATACTTATACAAAATCAGCCTTCCAGTCGACTTCACAATTACCATACAAAACATAACAATAACTCATGCAAATGATATTTATGGATTTGGTGCTCTTACATTACTAAAGATTCATAAATATACTTTATTCACTTGTCTTAGCACATTATCATATCCACTATGCTCTCCTTAATCTTCGCAACTATTCATGTACACTGTTACATTGTTTTACTATCTTCACATACCTTATGAACACTATATCTCACATATCTGGTAACCAAAACTCATGCACTTTTAACTGAAGCATGTATACATCCCAAAATACCTCCAGTTAACTTTGCAAGCCATAATACCTCATATATATTCATCGCTGACCAAAACTGTAGCACTGTACCCTGTTATCCTAATTCTGGACTTAGTCATTTTCATGACTGTGACTCCAGTGGCAATATTCTTATCATGCAATCACTCCAAACATAAGTGTTTCCATAAATGACAACCCTCAAGTGATTCCTAGTGCTCCAAAACATCACATGCCAATAGAAAAAAGATGTTGAATGTCAAAAATTTTATAATTTGGTTTTGTTCAATTATATTGGCCATGCAAGGATGTTTATGCATTTGCTAACTTCTATTTATCTATTAAGTCAATCAATCATTACATAAAATTCAAATTTGTGAACACTAATTCTATAGTCTATATTTATTTTTTATTTTAAATGATTCTAAAATTGTGTGAGTCGTGTCTGTTTGTGAAGTTTAAATATTTGGAGAGCTAAGTTTTATATTTGAGGCGTCCAAAGAAGATATTGGATTGGTTTGCCTTTAGGTAGTCTTTTAATTAATAGTTATAGAACTTAATAAACTTTCCCACTAGCTAATCTCCATACAAATTGTCCATGCTATGTGTCTTATGACAACGTCTATCTAGCCATGAAAATTGTAAACCATACGAAGGGGAAACACTTATTTTTTTTCAAAAGTTTATAAAATGTTATATAAAAAAATAGATTTCATGGCTGGATAGCCACTACCCCTATTAGTATGTATATCTACTAACAAAAAAGTGTACAAACCATATGTGACAGACGTGGGACCCACAGACGAGCATCCACATTGATCGGTGTTAATCATTAGGCAGTAGTATGTAATGAGAATGAGTAACCAGCAAGAGTAACTAGCACCTCTAGGAACATGGTGAATCATTAACAGCCAAGACGTGGTCAATCACTCTAACGACAACCACAATGTGTTACCATATAATCTCACATAAAAAGCACCTACAGTCATCATTTTAAAAAAAATCCATTGGGTTATCCAAGGTTAGCAATTGTTGGAGAGTTTTAGAGCTGAGAGTGTTGTAAGAATGATGAAGGGTGCTCCCCTTAATACCACAAACACATAACAGAAACAGAGAAACAACAACAATATGCAAGAACAAAAAATTGGCTTCTTATTATCTCCACAAATGTGGAATTACAAACTTTCAGAATTACAATATGCAAAGCCACATGGGTATTCCCTTACAATATTTTGTAGGACAAAGCCTTGAATCAATACCCAGATATACCCAAAACTACCCTAGACAACACTACGGGTCTTCTTTATATAGGCATTTTCCACCGCCCGAGAAGGTTCTAGAAATTTAGCCCTTAGGGCTGACCAAACTTAGAATTATTTTTTTTTCAATTTATTACATCAAAGTCGACTCAAAATAACTTTTGAAACCTGAACAAAAATTTTTAAGGAAATTTATTTTCTGCCATTTTAGGTGACCCAACTTTCGGAGACCATAAGTCATCACCAGTTGACCCGATGGACTATTATAGCCTCATTTCGGAAAGGCCATGAAGCACTCTACAAGCTTGACTCACGCAAGCGCCTGTCACCCAAATTTTTGACCTCATCCAGGGCCTCTAAATCCTTCAAAACTAAGTTCAAAATTTCTGTACACTGCTGCCAATACCGAAAATCTTCAATATCTTCAAAACTAGACCTAATCTAGCCATGAAACTTTACTAGCAGGCTGATATGACTGAGATGAACCTCCACATGTAAAATCGGAACATTCTGAGATCGTATGACCAACTTACTAAAAATAGCAAGTTCCCATAAATAGCAGCTCTGCACAAGATAGCCCTTATTGAATATAAAAATAGAAATATTTTTGAGTGATGCAAGATTGCTCTTACACCCAGGATGCTCCTGCATCAGACACCCGGGGTAATTTGAGAAGTGACCCTGTCACATCTCAAGTGTGTAGAGGAAAACCAAGATGGTTAACCTCCTCCTTTGTCAGCCATGATGAATCTTCAATAGGTCATCCTTTCCACTTGACCAGATATTCTTCATATGTCCTATTCCTTGTGCTTCTGCCAACACGACTATCCAGTATATCCTCAATCTGTTTGGTATCTAAACTAGTTGCTGGAATACTCCACTGTGTTGTTGTGATATCACCTTCAACACCTCCCTCATGATACTCTGTCAGATCTGAAATGTTAAACATTGGTGAAATATTCAGCTCAGTAGGCAATTCTACTTCATATGCATTTCCTGAACCATGCTTCTTCAGTATTTTACATGGCCCAAACTTCTTCATTTTCAATTTGTTATATGTACCAACTAGAAATTGCTCCTTCCGTAAATGAACCATGACTTCATCTCCAACCTGAAATTTCTTATGCCTCCTTTTCACATCTTCCTTAGCCTTATACTGTGCATTCATCTTGGTAATATGCTTCCTCACCTCCTCATGGACGTTCTTCAAGTGTTTTGCAAAATCCTCAGGTTCAGCACTACTTATTTCTCCTTTATCTATCTTTCTCAACTCAGATGCATTTCTTGGACTACTCTTGTATACAATCTGGAATGGTGATTTACTAGTGCTCCTGTTGACAGAATTATTATATGCAAATCCCATCCTGTTGGCTTATCTCCAACCAAACATCTCAACAAATTTCCCAAACTCCTATTCACCACCTCTGTCTATCCATCAGTCTGTGGATGATGTGATGAACTAAACTTCAAATCTGTCTTCAACTTCTTCGACAATGTATGCCAGAAATATCCAATGAACTTAGTGTCCCTATCTGAAACTACTCTTTGGCAAACCATGTAGTCTCACCACTTCTCTAAAAAATGATTCCGCTACATGAACATCATCATTAGTCTTCTTGCAGGGAATAAAATGTGTCATCTTTGAAAATCTATCAACTACCACAAAAATTGAATCATGTCCCCACTGTGTCCTTGGTAAACCAAGAACAAAGTCCATACTGATATCCTCCCAAGGCTTCTCTGGTACAGGTAATGGCTAATACAACCTAGTATTCTGCTTCACTCCTTTCACCATCTAACATACTCTGCAACTATGTACAAAATTCTTGACATCTTGCTGTAACTGTGGCCAATAATAATTCTCACTAACCAAAGTAAGGGTTTTATCACGACCAAAATGTCCAGCCAATCCTTCGCTATGCTTCTCCTTGATGAGATTCTCCCTCATAGAACTTCTTGGAATGCACAACTAACTCCCTCTGAATAGCATATCATCCTGAATGATGAAATCCAACCACTTCGACCTGTCTAGAGTAACAGTTTCTTTACAAGCTTTCCAAGCTTCACCAAAATCAGGATCCTCTGGATACAAATTCTTGAGTTCCTTGAACCCAACCACCTCAATCTGCATCTTTGTCAGCAATAGTTGCCTTCTACTAAGAGCATCTGCAACCCTGTTAGACTTTCCACTCTTGTGTTTCAAAACAAATGTATAACTCTACAAAAACTCAACCCATTTCAAATGTCTTTGATTCAACTTTCCTTGACTATTCAAATATTGCAAAGCTTGATAATCAGTATACAAAACAAACTCCTTAGGAAGCAGATAGTGCCTCCACTTCTTCAATGCCTGAACTATAGCATAAAATTTTTGATCATAAACATAATATTTCCTCTTGGCATCATTTAACTTCTCAATGAAATAAGCAATAGGTTTACCTTCTTGGCTCATAACAAGTCCTATTACAGTACCACTAGCATCACAATCTACTTGAAACACCTTATTAAAATCAGGAAGTGCTAAAATAGGTTGTTTTGTAACCTTTTGTTTCAACAGTTTAAAACTCTTATCTACCCCATTAGTCCACTTGAACTCTTTTCTATCCCCTCTCATTGTTTCAGTCAAGGGTCCACAAATACTGCTAAAATTTATGATAAACTTTCTGTAAAAACTAGCCAAACCATGAAAAGATCTTACCTCAGTAGCACTCCTTGGAGTAGGCCATTCAAGGATAGCATGCACTTTCTCTGGATCCATTTTCAGACCTTCTGCTGAAACTACAAATCCTAAATACACTAATTCCTTCTTCACAAAACTGCACTTCTTCAAATTAATCAACAATTTCTCATCTCTCAGCTTCTCAAACACCATAAAAATATGCATCATATGTTCCTCCAATGTCTTGCTAAAGATCAAAATATCATCTAGGTAAACAATGACAAACTTACCCAGAAATTCTTTCAGAACCTCGTTCATGAGCCGCATGAAAGTGCTCGGTGCATTGGTTAGCCCAAAAGGCATGACTAACCACTCATACAGTCCTTCCTTTGTCTTGAAGGTAGTCTTCCATTCATCTCCTTCTCTGATCTGAATCTGGTGATATCCACTCTTTAGATCTATCTTTGAGAAATATACAGCTCCACTCAAACAATCCATAATATCATCCATTTATGGCAATGGAAACCTATACTTGATTGTGATCTTGTTAATTGCTTTGGAATCTGTACAAAAATTCATTTTCCATTCTTCTTTGGTGCTAATACTGCTGGTATAGCACATGGACTCAAGCTCTCCTGAATCAATCCCTTCTGTAACAACTCATGTACTTGTCTATTCAACTCTTCACTTTCTGCTAGTGTCATTCTGTGTGCTGCCTTGTTTGGAAAATTGGCTCCTGGAATCAAATCCATCTGATGACTGATCTTCCTTATCAGTGGTAATCCATCAGGTACATTATCAGATACAATATCCTTAAACTCATTCAACAAATCTACAACCTCTATAGGTACATCCTCTACTTCCTCTTTACCAGCTTTTGGAATTAAAGCAAAACACACATGCTCATGCCTCATACCATCTAGGAATTTCCTTCCATCAACAAAAGTTATTCTTGCATTACCACATACCTTTTCTTCGGTCTCCTTCAAAGGCTTTAGCTTATGTCGCACTCCATCCTTTGTTAGGGAATAGGTATTCACATGACCATCGTGTACAACACATCTGTCAAACTACCACAGCCTACCCAACAACATGTGACATGTATCCATAGGTATGATATCACATAGTACCTCATCATGGTACCCGCATATCTTGAACTTTACTAGGCACTGTTCATTGACCATGACCTTGTGGTCATCCTGCACCCAGGCAATCCGATATGGATGTGGGTGTTTCTGTCTCTTGAGCTTCAACTTTGTCACCATCTCTTCTGACACCAAATTGTCAGTGCTTCCACTATCAATAATCACATCACAACATTTACCCTCACACTTACATCTAGTGCAAAACAGGATCCTCCTTTGTTCAGGTTCATTCTCACCACTCAATAGGACTCTTATGTTAATCAGCATTTCTCCTCTTTCAGCATCTTCAGAATTTGATGATCTGGCATCTTCATCTACATGTGCAACTCTAGCCTGGCCTTCATTCCTCCTATCTGTCCTTCCTTGGCATTGAGGACATTCAAATGCCCTATCACCTTCTTCTCCACAGTGAAAACATGTTCCACGGAAGCCTCCTCTTCCTGAACCTTGTCCTCTTCCTCTTCCTCTCTAATCTCTATTATTCTGATCTTAGAAATGATTGGACTTGTTTCCTCTCTAATTTTGATTGCTACTGGCCTCATCCTTCTTTTTTGGATCTTCATTTTGGCCTCCATATGATCATCCACTGCGAACTCTCCCATTTTGTCTTCTCTCGAACTTCTTGTTCAACTTTTCCTCTACTTTTAGGGAAAACTAGTATGCCTCTTCAATACTATTCATTCGAACTAGATTCAGCTCCTCCTAAATGCTCGGCCTCAACCCATTAAGGTAACGGGCAACTTTCTCCTTATCTTCTTTTGCATGGCCTATTCTGATGAGGATTCGATAGAACTCCTCTGTATACTCCTGAACAGATCTTCCTGCTTGCTTCAAACTTTGCATCTTCTTCAGTAGGTCAAGCTCATAATCAACAGGAATGAACTGCCGCTTCAATTTATCCACCATCTGATCCCATCTTGTGATTTTATCCTTTCCTCTTCTATTTCGCTCCAATTGAATCTCTTGCCACTAGATCTTCGCATGACCTTTCAGTCTGGCCTTCGTGAATTTGACCCTATCAGGATCCTCAATATCTTCATACTCAAAATATTCTTCACATTCATTGATCCAGTTGATCAACTCCTCTGGGTTAAGATTTCTTGAAAATGCAGGAACCTCAATCTTAGGTCTTTTTTCGATCTTGGAAATGGCCCGAAAAAGTCTTTCTTCCTCCTGGTTCACAACTTTGACTTCTCCTTCTTGATCTTCTTCTTCGGCTTCATCCTCGCTTTCATCTTTGACATTAAGATTCATTCCTCTGTGAATCTCCTCTTGCAATGCTCGCACTTGTCTTTGGAGCGCTCTAACCTCAGGTGTTACAACACTAGCTCTTCCACCACATTCCCTTCGTGGAGGCATTTTCGCAATGCACGCTGAAACCCTAACCACGATCCTGGTGCAAACTACCTCACAGTCGGTGATCTGTTTACACACTTAGGAAACCTGCTCTGATACCACTTGATGAAGGGTGCTCCCCTTAATACCACAAACACATAACAGAAACAGAGAAACAACAACAATATGCAAGAACAAAAAATTGGCTTCTTATTATCTCCACAAATGTGGAATTACAAACTTTCAGAATTACAATATGCAAAGCCACATGGGCATTCCCTTACAATATTTTGTAGGACAAAGCCTTGAATCAATACCCAGATCTACCCAGAACTTCCCTAGACAACACTACGAGCCTTCTTTATATAGGCATTTTCCACCGCCCGAGAAGGTTCTAGAAATTTAGCCCTTAGGGCTGACCAAACTTAGAATTATTTTATTTTTCAATTTATTACATCAAAGTTGGCTCAAAATAACTTTTGAAACTCGAACAAAAATTTTGAAGGAAAATTATTTTCCGCCATTTCAAGTGACCCGACTTCCGGAGACCATAAGTCATCACTAGTTGACCCGATGGACTATTATAACCCCATTTCAGAAAGGCCACGAAGCGCTCTATAGGCTTGACTTGCACAAGTGCCCATCACCCAAATTTTTGACCTCATCTGGGGCCTCTAAAGCCTTCAAAACTGAGTTCAAAGTTTCTGTACCCTGTTACCAATACCGAAAATCTTCAATATCTTCAAAACTAGACCTGAGCTAGCCATGAAACTTTATTGGCAGGTTGATATGACTGAGATGAACCTCCACATGTAAAATCAAAACATTCTAAGATCGTATGACCAACTTACTAAAAATAGCAAGTTCCCATAAATAGCAGCTCTGCATAAGATAGCCCTTATTGAATATAAAAACATAAATATTTTTGGGCGATGCAAGATTGCTCTTACACCTAGGATGCTCCTGCATCAAAGAATCAACCATTTTCATCAGGTGGTGAAAGGTGGAGATTTAAATCTATTCAAAATTGTTAACATAAGATTTGGAGTTGCATGCAAACAACATCGTATGTATTTGCAAATTTTTGTTGTTTTTTTCGCCTAGGTACCATCCATGCAATAAATTTTGGCACTTATATTTGGTAGTGATGTG
This sequence comes from Chamaecyparis obtusa, assembly GCA_027943335.1. NCBI lineage: Eukaryota > Viridiplantae > Streptophyta > Pinopsida > Cupressales > Cupressaceae > Chamaecyparis > Chamaecyparis obtusa. The sequence continues at coordinate 88,704 of BSBK01001471.1, read as the reverse complement.
TGGAAAGTAGGGTTGTGGCAGTGAAGAGGAACAACTAGCTAAGAGCAGAAACCCTAGATAGGGTACAAAAGAGGTATGTGAAGACCTAGGTCGTCACATTTGGAGTGGCATTTATGGAACATTATCTAGTTGATTAATTGTTGATGTGTTTTCCATTCAAGAACTTTGGAAGAAAATTTAATGGTCGTGATGTGTGAATAATAGGTTTCTAGTGGAGAGTCAAAGTTGTGGGCTATTGTGGAGGAGGAGAGAGAAGAAACCATCGAGTTGCAACTAAGATTAATGTACTATTGATCAAAATCCATGTTATTGTCATTTTGTGGGGACTATGAGAAGAGATGTAGAGGTTTTTTCTATTTCGACTCAAAAAGCCCTAAATTAGTTTTTATATTTTAATGAATATAGGGAAATATAATGATTTTATTTGGAATTAGTTGTAGACATGCATATTAAATATGTTTAAGGGACATCTAATAAGCATGTTATATAATAAGTGCACAATGTAGTCTTCATTAGTTTCTTTGAACTGCAACAAACTTGAAAACCCTAAAACCCTAAGGGTAGTGGCCAATGAAAATTATTATAATCTATGAATGGTTTGTCAGTGCAATTTTTCCAATTTGAATAACAGTATTTTATATTGTTATTACAATTTCATTAGCCATAGCTAGAATTACCCAACCAATAGAGGAGTCCATAAATGATATGTCAATATTTAATTAGCATAATGCCTTACAATTTGGAGAATCCCTGATGTAGGTCAGGTAAGGAGGATCCAATTAAGGACAGTCCAAACAAGCAGCAAAACACCACAATGTGGAATTACACAAAAAGAATAAGTTTTCAACTAAATTTTCATTAACATGCCTAGTTGTAAGGCCTTCTGGGTTAGGGCCAAATACAATCAAAGTATTTCTGCTATCCCTCTAGCTAGTCCAGCTTTGAAACAAATCAGTAACTGATGGAAACACTAAGGCAGATTTGAACTTGAGCCCTCAAGCCTCCAAGCAATCTCCTTGTCTCCAAGCATGCAAACCACTAGCTCTGCTATTACAACTATCAGATAACAATCTGATCTTCAAGATCTCACAAGATCCAAACATGATTCTACTCTCATGTTACTACCAATCTTCCTTAAACATCTACCCAAGCTCTCAATATAGAGCCAGCTAAGTCACAAGTCGGCCAGTCAAGCATTTAATTACATTATAGGTCCATCCTAAAAGAGTAAACCCAAACTAATTAAAGAAACAAAAAAACATGATGCACCTTTATATTTAGGTCCACACATGATCCAATAACATGTCCCTAACTTAGCAAGATCCCATTACATCATACGGAACCGCGCAAGATGAAAAACTCCATGTTTCACATGAAACAGGCTGAAAATTGATACCCGAGCAAAACGGTCATAACTTTTAACTCATAATGAATTATGACTTGTGGTATTAGGAGAAGATATTACTTTAGGTCCTCTTAAATTCTCTAAGATCACAAAGGCTGATTCATTAAGGATAAATGGCTACATGATGTGCAATCAACACCTAGAAAGCAGGAAAATATGGCTCTAGCGGCAAGGGAAACAACTCTAACTTTGAAACGATCCATCCAATCCTTATGCAATCATAGGAGAAGGTTCCAAAATAGGTCCTCAACATCATGTAAGCTTTTCACAACATGAAACCAATAAATGCAACAATTATAATGCAAACAACAGAAAATAAGAAAAAATTTTGGTTGATGCAAGATTGCTTAAAGCCCGAGATGCTCCTACATCAGACACCCCAGGTTCAAAAGATATTCTCAATGGCTAGAAGAACATCTTCTAGGATTCAACACATAAACCCCGAACTAGTTCTTCACATATATGTCCTCCAAGTCTTCACTTTGCACACTCTTCCACTTCATCTTCACACAAGGTTTTCCAATCCATGAAACCAGGAAAATGAACAAGTCCATCAGCCAAGCCCTCCTCAATCGATCTATAATCAACCAATCAGCATGCTCAAGAAAAATAAAAAACTAAGCCTTCAACTCATCATCAAGTATCAAATAAGCACAAGACTCATTACTATCAACCAGTAACTCAAGTTCACAACCAACGAACAATATCAGCACCTCAACACCGAACAAAAGCAATTCGGTAACACCATCATCACAAAGGTGTTCAGCAACAGATAACTCCTCATCAATAGCAACCTGACCATGCACAACCAGATGCTCTACAATCACCATGTCAGACACAACCGAATGAACATGAAAATAAATCTTCTCACCATCCTCAACAAGGTCAACCACAGTGTCGGTAAACACAGGCATCTCAGCAACAATCATAAGTTACTCTGTAGGTTTAATGTCAGAGTCCACTAACTAATCACAAAAACTAATATGACATACCTCTATACTGTCACAAGTAACCTTTTCAAGATGTCTTCTCTCTTGGACCAGTCTTCTAACCGGCCAGACAACTTTCCTCTAGATCGGCATGCTCCAACTCCGGTAAGCTCTATAAAGCTCAACAACATTTTCCTTCACAAGGTCATCAACCCGGTTCAATAAATCAGTTTCCCACCGAGAAAACCTCTCAGAAATATTCTCTTCCACCACATCACAGAGATTTGCAATCGCTCTGGGGTCCAATCTTCTCGGATGCATCCTTCAAGATCTTTGAAAAAACCAAGGCAAAAAATCACCAACAAGGTCCTGGTGTAAATAGCCTCAACTAGATTAAACACTCAAGATATTCAAGCTCTGATACCACTTGATGTAGGTCAGGTAAGGAGGATCCAATTACGGATAGTCCAAACAAGCAGCAAAACACCACAATATGGAATTACACAACAAGAATAAGTTTTCAACTAAATTTTCATTAACATGCATGGCTGTAAGGCCTTCCGGGTTAGGGCCAAATAAAATCAAAATATTTCTACTATCCCTCTAGCTAGTCAGCTCTGAAAAAAATCAGCAACTGATGGAAACACTAAGGCGGGTCTGAACTTGAGCCCGCAAGCCTCCAAGCAATCTCCTTGTCTCCAAGCATGCAAACCACTAGCTCTGCTATTACAACTATTAGATAACAATCTAATCTTCAAGATCCCACAAGATCCAAATATGATTCTACTCTTTTGTTACTACCAATCTCCCTTAAACATCTACCCAAGCTCTCAATATATAGCCAGCTAAGTCACAAGTTGGCCAGTTAGGCATTTAATTACATTATAGGTCTAGCCTAGAAGAGTAAACCCAAACTAAAGAAAGAAACAACAAAACATGATGCACCTTTATATTTAGGTCCACACATGATCCAATAACATGTCCCTAACTTAGCAAGATCCAATTCCATCATATGGAACCACACAAGATGAAAAACTCCATGTTTCACGTGAAACAGGCTGAAAATGGATACCCGAGAAAAATGGTCATAACTTTTAACTCATAATTAATTAGGACTTGTGGTCTTAGGAGAAGATAGTAATTTAGTTCCTCTTAAATTCATTAAGGATCAATAGCTACACGATGCGCAATCAGCACCTAGAAAGCGGGAAAATATGGCTGATTCATTAAGGATCAATAGCTACACGATGCGCAATCAGCACCTAGAAAGCGGGAAAATATGGCTCTGACAGCAAGGAAAACAACTCTAACTTTGAAACGATCCATCCAATCCTTATGCGAACATAGCAGAAGGTTCCAAAATAGGTCCTCAGCATCATGTAAGCTTTGCACAACATGAAACCAATAAATGAAACAATTATAATGCAAATAATAGAAAACATGGAATGTTTTTGGTTGATGCAAGATTGCTCAAAGCTTGAGATGCTCCTGCATCAATCCCATACCATGTATCCTAGTAACAATAGTTGAAATCTACCATATGCCCATGAAGAGTAGTTTTAATGGTGGCCTTTTGTTTAACTATATAATAGATTATTTGAGATGTCTTCGATTTGTCTACACAAATCACGATGCAATTGATCTCGTGTAGTGATGGAATGTAATGCCAATCACTTGAACCATTATAGTGTTTTCTCCTTTAATGTTGCAATTAAAAATTTTAATTTGATGTAATGTAATAAAAAATGTGATGCTTTCAAGGGCATCCATTGTGTTGTTTTATGACCAGATTATTAAGTAATGTAGAACTCAAAAAAAATTTGGCACAATGCACCAAGGTACCTTGGGAAAACCTTCAACTTCAAAGGTGAAAAACCTAGCAAGAATTCCTGAATATAATAATCTAAATGTTAAGGTATGAATTACAATTGTCAAGATATATATATATATATATATATTTATATATGCAAAACATATGAATAATCTCTTCTATATTGTGATTTGTATATCCTTTGATATAATATATGTGTTGTGATATGTATATATATTTATATCCTCTATGATATGATATAAAACTCCTCAACGATATATCGTATAAACTTCAGAACTTCCATAATAGTTATATAGTCTCCAACAGTTGATATAGTCCATGATAATAATATCGGCTTCCGTGATTGAAGGCAATAACTTCAATGATATATCTCTTGTGATTAATGTCATTGTGTAGTGATCTACAAGAGTATATATATATGTGTGTGTGTGTGTGTGGCTTCAACAATTTTGTATTTCCTTTAATAGTATTATTTATTCTCCTCCGATGTGTGTTTCAAAATTGAATGTCTTCTACTTAATCCATGATGTGAAAAAAAATATCCTCATAGTCTTATACTTTCACAATGAATGAATTGCATCCATTCATTGTGACCTTCAGACTCTTGTCTTTTCATTTAATTATAATTGTTGTTCATTAGAATAACAACTGATAATTATAATCGTTGTTCATTAGAATAACAAGTAATAATTATAATTATTGTTTATTATAGTTTGCAGATTAAAAAAATTATAATCATTGTTTATTATGATAATACATATTTGATAGTCATCCTCCTGATGCTATTTTTCAACACTCCCTCATAGCTAGGGAGGATTTACTCAGATATTTGAGTTAAATAGAAAAATTCCCACTGTGACTACTCCTAGAGGGTGGCTTCATCATGGCTACTCCCATGAATGAAATAATGAAAACAAACACAAGTGTTCATCATGGAATCACTTACGTGATGCCATCATCTCACGATGACGGTCACCATAGGGTGACTCAACACAAGTGTTTATTCATAGACTCACTCACATGACATCCATTATGGCTACTCCCAGAGGGTGGCTCCATCATGGCAACTCCCATGAATGGAAATATAAATAATCACAAGTAGCCATCATAGAATCACTCAACATGATATCATATGGCATTCATCATAGCTACTCCCATAGGGTTAATAAATACAAGTGCTAAGTCAGGATTATCTCACATGAAATCCACCATAGCTACTCCTAAGGGTGGAACAAGGGCTTTCACATCAAACTCCTCTCTCACAGAGAAGAGTTCATTAATAAGGGATTGTACCTCAAACTTCTCCCTCATGAAGAAGAACTCATTAACAAGGGATTGCACCTCAAAATTCTCCCTCATGGAGAAGAAATAAATATAGTACATCTTAAGAAATCACTGATGTTGAGACTCCCTCTCAGCCAGGACTTCATTCTCCACAATACCAAGCTTGTCTCAAAAATGCACAAACTTCACTTTAGCAAGTGGCTTGGTGAGAATATCAGTGGTTTCATCATTAGTGCTAGTGTACTTCAACTAGATAGAATTCATTTGCACTATATATCTAATATAGTGATATTTAATCTCTACATGTTTTGTTTTGTCATGAAACACATGATTGATAGAAAACTTTACACAACTTTGATTATCACAATGAATAATTTTAGGATCTAATGATTGTCCAAACAATCCTACGAGTATCTTCTGAAGCCACATTGGTTCTCATGTTTCTACATTGGTTGAAACATGTTCATCTTTTGTTGTACTTTGGACAACACATGACTATTTCCTATTGCACCAAAAAATTATAGCATATCCCAAACTGAAACAACAACTAGATGTTCTTTTTCAATCACTAACACTTCATGCCCAATCTGAATCTGTATAGCCTTGTAAGTCTAAGTCCATAGTGGAAGAATACTGCAAGCCATATCCAACTATGTCAAGAAAGTATCTCAAGATATGTTTTGTTGAAACTAGATGTATCTATATGGGTTCACACATGAACTGGGTAAATGCACTTACTACATAGAAAATATCTAGTCTCATATTAACTAGATACATCAAGGAACTGATCATCTATTTGTACATAGTAGGATCTATAAGGTTTGAGCTAGTTGTTGATTCACTCAACTTCTTCAAGTTGGTTCCATCGGTGTAGACAAAGATTTATAATCTAACATTCCAAACCTCTTTAAGATGTCAATGGTGTATTTTCCTTGACTTAGGATAATACCATCAAACCTCTATCATATTTCCAATCCTAGAAAGAAGTACATGGTTCCTAGGTCTTTCATCTAAAATTCTGAAGTCAATTCCTTCTTGCATCTAGAGATGAAATGTTCTTCCCCTATAAGAAATAAGTCATCAACATATAATACCCATGTACTAGAAAAAGTACCTTCATAGGGTTAGTATCATCAATAACCCAAATAACAACTAAATTACCACAAATAGCAATCTAACTAAGCAAAGAATTGACAATTAAGCACTCTATGGATCTCTATTTAGGGATGCTAATGCAAAGCTCTCAGCAAGCTTCCATTAGTGACAGTCCTAAAATGAGAATGAATGATAAACAAAGCTAATAGTTCAGTTCCAAAAGAAATTACACCTATTTAGCTCTAAGTTTGCATTTCTAGCTATAAATTGCAAGAGGTTTGATGTTATTCTCATATTTGTGGATGATTATTGATTCAATTATGTCTTTCTTTTATAGATGTTGGCAAGGGTAGGGGGTGTAGTTGAGTTGATCAAGGTTAGGTGAGAGTTGTGTCCATGGTTCCACTTTTGGAGACCATTTAAATATTTTGTCCGCAAAGCTTGGGACAAGAAGACAAAATGAGTGGACAAGATGCATCCTCCAAGTGAGTGATTGAGATTCAATTTAGGCTTGATCCATGTGAGCTGGGTCATCAATTCCTATTGGTTGATTCATTTTCCTCCTATTTGGTGGTTGAGAGAAAATATGAATTTATTAATTGAATTTATTTAATTTGTTTAGCCATGTGTACCCCTTAAATGGGTTGGTTTGATTTAAATTGAACTATGTAATTGATTAGATTAATTACACAATTGATTGATTTATCATGATTTAATCGATTTAAATTGAATTTCTGACTTCTGATTTTTAATTAAATTGAATTAAGACTTGATTTGAATTTTGATTTGATAAATGCTTGATTTGATTCAATTGCCTTGATTTTGCTTTAGTTTTGCCTTGATTACTCATGATAAATCTTGTCCAAATTTAGGTGATTACAAATGCCCCTCTTTGAGTCGACATGCGAAGCGTGTCGATTCAAAGAATGTCTTGATTCTCTTGATGTGAAGTCTTGATCTTGTTGATGTAAAGTTCTGATTTAGTCGATGGTCAATTTCGATGTTGATAGAAGATGCAGATATTGATGAAGCTTGATTGATTTGACATCCTGATGGTCGATTTGATGATGAATTATCTGATATGGTACCTGGTTCGATCTGATTTGATGCTTGATGCCCCTTTCGATTGATAAGCGAAAAAATTTCTTATAAAATATTATGCTTTGATTTGATGGTCATGCCCCTGATTTGATGATACTAATGTCATTTTTTATTAGCTGAGTGTATGCCCCCTCAGAAATGAAATGAAATTTGATAGGCATTTGAAAGATATGACAGTTTAGATCAATTTTGTGTCAATTAGGTCAATTTATAATGAATTTTGATTTCATTTCTGATAATGAATTTGTGTTCCTTTGATGACAAATGCCCCTAATTTGGCAGAATTGGTGAAAATTTTGGGTCCCTGGTCAATTTATAGTCAGAGATGCCCTTTTTAGGTCAAAATGGCCTATATATAGGGGTAAAAAGTCAATTTCACTATTCATTTTCACTTTTCTATTTGACTTTTCCTCTCTGAGTTCTTTGAGCTATTCAGCATGGTTATCCCAATTCGCGAGCACCAGTTTGAGCGAGGGCATCAGTCTCTTTGGCCACCGACCTATGGACCTTCGGTATGTACCCGGTCAACTTACTTTGTGAATTTAAAGTATTTAATTTGAAAAAAATTAAATTTTTCTTGGTAAAAACCCTTTTTTCTTTTTTTTCACATGAAATAGTGCTTTTAATAATTTAAATAGCACATACACCTCCCTTTCTGCGCTTCCACAATTTTTTAATAGCACTTTTGCGATTTTTAATAGCATGTTTACACATATAGTTTAGAGGAGGTGTCAGAGGATGATGGCAGGGATGGAGATGATGGTGGGGATGGGGATGGAGGTGGGGGTCATCGTAAAAGAGGTCATCGAGGATGATGGGGTAGGAAAGTGGTTGTAGGAGGTAGAGTTGTGATTCCAGTGATTGTTGTCATGCCTGTTCCTCCTAGGGGTGGTGGTCAAATGAGGGGTGCTGGTGTGGATAGAGTTTTGCATCGGGTTGTTGTGGATCTTGCAACCAGACATGGACATCATAGGTTCTGACGTCAGAGACATGTGGATGCTCAGGTAGTTGCTAATATTGATGCTCAAGCTACACATATTTTGTTAGATCAGGCACATGGCATACCAGCACAGGCTCCTCCACAGGCTCCTCTAGTACAGGATCCTACTTCTTCTGCAATGCCATCTTCTTCAATTCTTCCATCTTCTTCTTTGTTTGTTCTATCTTTGTCCATTCCATTGTCTTCTATTCCATCTTCTTCTACTACTCCTCCATATAATCCCCTGACACAGGCTCCAATTCAGACTCCTGCACCAGCCTTAGCCTCAGATGTCAGATCATTACAGTCTGAGATGCTACATATGAGATAGAAGATTACTCAGCTGAGTTCGATGATGCAGACCTTTATGGCTGTTATGAGTCAGGATGGTTTACAGGCTAGTTCTAGTAGACCTTCTGATAGTGGTCATGGTCCTAATGGTGGTGATGGTGCCGGTGGTTCTGGTAGTTGATTATATGTTGAGTTGTCATATATTATTTATTCATTGATGTACATGATGACGTATTTTTGATATTGAGACATTGGACTCTATTTTATTCTTGATCAGTTGATGTACTTTATGTTATGCATTGATACTTGTTGATACTTTGATGGACTTTGATTTCCTGATGTTTTATGATGATGATGATACCATAGACTTTGATACTTAGTTGATAGATTTACTTTATGCGATGTCATTATGTGTTGGACCTCATTTTCAGGTGTTTTTCTATGATATGTAGATCTATATGATTCTATCTCCTATATGCTTTGTTTTATGCTTTTCAAAATGCAGTTGATGATATGGATGCACATGTTCTATTTATGCTTAAATGATTGTCTTATGTATGACATAAAATAGGTAAATGGGTGTGATATGAGTTTAATGATTCTTGTAATGATTTATGATATTTGATGTTTCATGGATGAAAATGATACCTAAATGCATTGTATGATGATGTAATGATTTTATGGTTAATGTGATGTAATGGTACTTATGGATATATGGATGTATTTATTTTGATAATATGGATATGTAATGGATATGAATGTAATGGATTTATGATATGCAAAATGTGATGGACCTAAATGATGTAATGAATGCACGTGAATATTTAATGATTAATGATTTACATGACCCTAAATGTTATATGTTATATGGATGAATAATGTAATTGTAATGATATATAATGGATGATGAAAATAAATGCCATGAGATTTTAATGAATGGATTTAGGTGAATGATGCAATGTGCAATGTTTTTAAATGAACTAAATGATATGCAACTGATGATGAACTTATGTCTATTTGAATGAAATGACTTAATGGATGCAATGAACATGAACTAATGAATGCAATGGTAAATGCACTTAATGGATTTAAAAATGATGAATGGTTTCTTAAAAAGAAAGTACACTAAATGAGATGGATCTTTAAAATGAATGCAAACTAATGCAATTAACCTTAGTAAAGTTGATGCAAGCTATATGTAATGAACTTAGTTGAACTCTAGGGAAAAAAACCTAAATGAATGTAAGATTATCAGAACCTAATAAATGCAAGTGAACTAATGTAATGCACCCTTGTTTTGATTTTTGATTTCCAACACACTCAATCACATATAGTTTTTTATTTTCCTTTGATTTTTTATTTAACGATACCCCCTTTCTATTTTCCTCTTGCAATTTAGTTTTTATGCTAAGAAAGGAAAACACTTTAAATGCATTTAATCTAGGATGTATGCAACTAACTGTCACTATTCAAAAATTTGGAGCTTATATTCATCATTGAGCAGTTTTTGGAATCCTGAATTCAATACAACCATCACAAGTTCAACCATGATGATATGAATACCTTTTCACCTCTTACGTTGCTTTCCTATCCTTTGGTATGACTATCACTTATTGAAGTCAATCATGATAGTACAAATACCGATTTTGTAGGATTCTATGTTGCAAGTGGATTTTGGTATTATGATATTTAACATCAAAATATCCAAAGTATCCTTTTGCGTAAACAAACAAAAATCTTAGTTTCGTCGTATGTACAAGTCCTCGATGATTCTTTCATGATCATGTCCTTAGACAAATAATACATTCTTTAAAACTTTGATCTTAAGACAATCATTAAGAAATCAACAAAATATCATGCTTTCATCATAGCTCGTCTAGTTTAAAAAGTTTCATCGATTTTGCTAGAAAGACATGATTTCATCAATCAAGTCATCACTTTAGAAAAATTTTGCAATATTTTTATAATCCATATTTCAAATATAGTTCTATCCATTCCATACTTTTTATCCTGATAAATATAGGGTCTTTGTGAGATTTTGGATCAAATTTTTGCATTTGGTTCAAATTGGATTAAAGTTTTCAATGTCTGATTAAAGTTTTCTTTTGATGAATCCTTCCTCCTTTAGATTAGATTACCCCCAGTTTGATATGATTACATTTGTGGGACTTGGGACAATTTGCAGATTAGGTGACCAAAATCTTTAGGTACTTTCAAATGCAACTGTGGGGTTTTATTATGCAATATACACAAATGTTAGCGAATGCAATATTTACAAGGATGACTACTAGGTATGCAACTGACTTGGACTTTCAATGGCACCTGTTTACGAGGTTTTCACCGATTGAATGGATTTTTCTTTCTTTTTCTATTTTTAAAGCTTTTTCCTTTTTTTTTGCTACCAAGGCGCCTATTTGCTAGGTTTTCACCAAAGCACTTTTTCTCTTTTCTAATTTTTTTTTATATTTTGTCTTTTTTCAAAAAAAAATTCATATCATCAAGGTGCCTAATTGTTAGGTTTTCACCAAGACAACATCTTTTTGAGGATCATTTCTGAATGTTTTTGGCTTTCTTCATGCTCAATTTTTCACTACTTTTTATCTTTTCTGCATTTTTTATTTGTTTGCTCTTTTCTATTTTTCAATGTTTTTAGTATTTTTCAGGATCTCTTTTGACTATATACAATAAATAGGATGATCTTAATCTGATATCTCTTTGATACTCTTTTTCTCTATACCCTTTCATCTGCTTCATGTGTAGAACCTTTTTAGATGAATGTTATTAATAGGTTCTTGTAATTCTTCTTCATCACAATCAGTTAATTTATAGGTGCCTGTCCCAAAAGATGAAGTGATCACAAAAGGTCCTAACTAGTTTGCTTCCCATTTTCCTTTATTTTCTTTGTCTGCTTGATTTTTGGGAATTTCTCACAAAACTAAGTCACCTATTTGGAATGTCCTTGATTTGATATGCTTGTTATAGGTCCTTGACATTTTGTTCTGATACACTTTCAAATAATTGAAGGCTTGTTGTTGTTTCTCATCTAGTAGTTCCAGTTCATGTAATCTAGCAACTCTATAGTCTTCTTCACTTATCAAACCATGTAGGGATACTCTTAAAGATGGGATTTCTACCTCTAAAGGTAAAACTGCTTCTGCTCCAAAGACTAAGGAAAATGGTGTAGCTCTTGTTGGTGTTTGGATACTTGTCCTATAAGTCCACAAGGTTGGGTTTATTTGTATATGCCAATATCTACTTGAATTATCCACGGTTCTCTTCAATATCTTTAAGACATTCTTATTTGTTGCTTCTGCTTGTCCATTACCTTGGGGGTAATATATTGAAGATGAGTGATGTATCATGTTAAACTTTGTGCATAACTCTTTTAAGTCTTTGTTTTTGAAGTGTTTGGCATTGTCTCTTATGATGGCATGAGGTACACCATATCTACATATTATGTGGTTTAATATGAACAGGGATATCTTCTTTCCTATGGCAGTTGACAAGGGTACAACTTACACCCATTTGGTAAAGTACTATGTTGTGGTGATGATAAATTTATGACCATTTGAAGATGGTGGATAAATCATCCCTATTAAGTCTAAACCCCATTGATAAAACGGCCAAGGTGTTGTCATAGGATGAAGCTCTTGTGTTGGTACATGGATCAAGTTCCCATGATATTGACACTTTCAAAAAGTTTTAGCAAAGTGACAAGCATCTTTCTCCATGGTAGGCCAAAAATATCCTATCCTAAGAAGCTTCTTAGCTAGGGTTAAACCATTCGAATGTGACCCATAAATCCCCTCATGAATTTCTCATAAGGCTATATCTGATTCCTCTTTCTCTACACATCTTAGAATCATTCCATCTAGACTCTTACAATACAATGTGTTGGATATTAAGGTATAACGGGAGGCTTGTCGGATAAAGTTTTTTTTTTGATTCCTAGTTTTGTCCATAGGTAGGATTTGGTCTTTTAAGTAGGTATAAATGTCTCCATATCAAGGTGATTCATGTCTGATTAGTAAAAAAATAGTATGAGGATGGGTAGGGTCAAATGCGGGTTGCTCAACTTCTTCTACCAGGAATTCATATCTGGTGTTCTGATCTGGTATTTGGAGAAGTGATTCCAAAGTAGCCATTGCATCTGCTACTTAATTCTTCTCTCTTGGTACTTGCTCAAATGTGATGAGAGTGAAATATTTCTTAAGATTCTCAATCATATTTTTGTAAGGTATCAACTTGTAATATTTAGTTTGATATTCATCATTAATTTGATTGATAACTAGTTGTGAATCTCCATAGACTTGTAGCTCTGTCACTTTCCATTCTAATGCCAATTTGATCCCAATGACTAATGCTTCATATTCAGCTATATTATTGGTGCATGGGAATAGAAATTTGTATGATTTTAGAATTGTAGATCCTTGAGGAGTAATCAAAAGTATGCCTTCTCCTGATCCATGTTGTGTATAGGAACCATCAAAATATAATTGCCATGTTTTTGCTTCAACATTCACAATTTCAGAATTTGGGAATTCCACTTGAATTGGATGTTCATCTTGTAATGGTGATTCCACTAATTGGTTAGCTATAACTTGGCCCTTGATAGATTTATGATCCACATATTCTATGTTGAATTCACTTAGCACCATGACCCATTTGGCTAGTCTCCCATTCAATGTTGTTTTTCTGAGAAGGTATTTCAAGGGATCAATCTTTGCAATGAGTCGTATTTTGTGGGACAAGATATAGTGGTGTAGTTTTGGGAAGCAAAAACTATGGCCAAACATGCTCTTTCAATAAAGGTATAGTTCAACTCATACTTCACCAATGTTTTGCTTATGTAGTATATGGCCTTTTCTTTTCCTGATTCATCTTCTTGAGCTAGGAGTGCCCCTAATGAATGTTCAGTCGCTGAAATGTATAGAATTAAGGGCTTGCATCTCATAGGTGGCATCAAAGTTGGAGGATTCATTAGATATTTCTTCAACAAGTTGAAGGCTTCTTCACATTTATCATCCCATTTGAAAATTGTGTCCTTATGAAGGAGTTGAGTGAAATTATGGCACTTTTCTGCTAATTGAGAGATGAACCTTCGAATAGATTGGATCCTTCCTTGAAGAGATCTCATCTAAATTATGTTCCTAGGTGCCTCCATTTCTAAGATGGCTTTGACTTTGGTGGGGTCTACCTCTATTCCTTTTGTTGAAACAATTTACCCTAGTAGCTTTCCTGATTGAACACCAAATGCACACTTCTTCAGATTTAACCTTACTTTGAATTAATCCAATCTTGCAAAAATTTTCTCCACGATAGGTAGATTTTCTTCTCTTGAGTGGGATTTAGAAATTATATCATCTACATAGTCCTCCATGAACTTGTGCATCATGTCATTGAATATGGTCGTCATGGCTCTTTGATACGTTACTTCGGCATTCTTTAGACCAAAAGGCATAACATTCCAACAGAATGTTCCCCATGCACATGTAAACATTGTTTTATCTTAATCTTCGGATGCTATCTTTATTTGATTATAACCACTAAACCCATCCATAAGTGAGAACATTGAATGTCATGCTGTCAAATCTACAATGGCATCTATGCTTGGTAACAGGAAATCATCTTTAGGACATGCAAGATTGAGATCCCTAAAGTCCGTGCAAATTCTGATAGATTTGTCTACTTTTGAAACTAGCACAATATTTGAAATCCATTGGGCATAATCAATGGCTCTTATAAACCCAACTTTCAACAATTTTTCTAACTCCACTTTTACAAGTAAAGCTATTTGTGGATGCATCTTTCTTAGTTTCTGCTTCACTGGTCTTACTCCTTCTCTTATGTTCAAATGATGCATGATTAAATTTGGATCTAATCCTAGCATATCATCATATGATCATGCAAAACTGATTTTTTTTTCTTTGAAAAATTTGATGAAGTCTTTTCTTTCCTCACTAGATAGAGATGCTGCTAAGTGTATGATCCTTGGTTCTAATTTTGACCCAATGTTCACTTTCTTTGTTGGTTCAATCAAGATAGGAGATCTTTCTTCATAGTGCTCAGGTAAAGTATCCAAACTCCCTTCCTTAGGTGCCTCTATTGGGGATCACCTTTGGAATCATTCTTTATTTCTTTCTCTTTTTGATCTAATGTTGCCACAATGTGGTTTTCAACATTAGATTCCTTCCATTTTTTATTTTTTTTTATTTTTTCATTTTTAATTGAATTGAGAGTTTGGATACTTTCCTTTGTCACTTCTTTCTGATATTCCATGGTAGAAGAAGGCTCAACCACATTTAGATATTGGGACACCAAGTTATCATTCAAAAATGTAGGGAGGATGGTAGGTTCAATGGAATCCCATTCAATTAATTTAGGATAGATAAGGGTCAAAGGATCAATGTTGTGGTTTAGTCCAATGGAGTTTAGGGACATGACTTCATTTGAAGGTTCAAACATTGTATCGCTTAAATCTATAATATGTGCTTCTTCAAGATGTTCTAGAGAACTAGGGTCAAAATCTTCCTCACTAGAATCCTCTAAGGTTTCTGTTGGGTAAAGTCTCATGGATTAAACCTAATGTTAGATTCTTCCATATTAGGTGTCCATGATGGTGCGTAAGGTTCTCCTACCCATTGATTTATTTTAATTTCTTGAATTGGCACATTATCTAGGACCACTTGACTCAAACTTGAGGCTTGATTCTGATTTGATTATGAGGCTTGTTCCTTTCCTTTGCTAGGGGTATAGATGTGGATGGCATCCACTTCTTTATATTGACATGACTCACTTGAAAATGAGTCTCATTCCCCATTGTTCGAGTCTTCATCACTTTGGGAGCCTAGTTGTAAAATTTGATCATATACCTTAGGATAGTTATTTTGAGTGTACCCTTGTTCTAGGTATCCTAATCCAATATTTTCTTTGCTATCTCTCCATGTCATTTCAATGGGTTCAATGAGTCCTTCATTTCTTGTTCCCAAAGTTCTTTGTCCTTCATATACCATTTTTTTCATTATTTGAAATCCTTTCCCATATTGATGTGTGGGAATGCTTATATTTTGGATGTGCTTTTCATGTGCACTTGATTCCTCATCCTTATATAGCCAATTTAGGATTTCATTGTCTTCTTCCTCCATGAATGAAGATGTATTTTCCCTCACAAAGTGATCATTTTATTTACGAGGTAGATTGGATGGCCTTCCATATGACTTGGGAGATAAGGGTAGGTCCATCATAGATAAGGAGTATTCACCTATACCTTTTTGTTTGATTTGACATTGATTTTCAAAGCTTTTCATCATATGATCCATTTTTTGGTAATGAGCATCTTTGGTGTAGATTTAAATGGATCTAGCTTGGTCTTCTTTCTTTTTCTCCGGAGCACTCTCCTCACTAACCTTCTATTTTCCTTTTTTTGATGTAGTTAGGTTAGTAGGACTTTGGTTATTTTCAAAAACAATCTCTTTTTCTTCTTTTTCTTTTCCCTTCAAAGATGGAAGATCTTTTGAACTTTTCCCTTGCTCTATTCTTTGAGAAATTCACCTTTCTGCATTATGTGGGACTAAGGAATCATTGATAGGCTTCATGTTATTACAATATTGAAAGGGGTTTGAGTCCCCGCTTACCATGACTTCTTGTCCTAGATAGGGGAACTTGAGAAATTGATGGTATGTTGAGGGTATGGCATACATTTCATGGATCCATGGCCTCCCTAATAGAATATTGTAAGTCAAATTTAGGTCTAGGACTTGGCAAATGGTCTCTTTCTACATTGGGCCAACTCTAATAGGAAGTATTATGACTCCTTTGGAAGCTCTCTCTTCATCATTGTAGGCTTTTATGGTTATCTTTTTCTTTGGATCTATAGCCTTCTTAGAAAATCCTAAGGCCTTTACCAAGTTTAGGGTACAAATATTCAAGTCAGATCCTCCATCAATGATGACTATTTTCACTCGATTAGGACCTCTATATGCAAGGGTAGATTTTGCGGGTGGTTTAGGGACATATCATCTTGTTTTGAAAAGGATAGACAATGGGGTACAACAAGATGTCCTAACATGTTTTGAAATTTATCCGCATCTAAATTTAGAGGTACATTAGTTTCTACCAAGGCTTTCTCTAGAATCTGCTTATGAGTTGGTGAGAGCTTGAGTAGTTCTAGAATAGAAATCTAAGCAGGGGTTCTTTGCAATTGGTCTACCAAATTATATTTTTTCGAAGATGGAGGTGAAGTTTGATTTGGTAGGACAATTCTTGGGCCATTTCCAGGTAGGGTAATTTTTTATGCTTTCCCCCTAGTTACAACATTAGATGTTGCTTCCCTTGGCTTCTCTTTCACCACAATCACATTTATGGTGTTTTCATCCCCACTTAAAGCATTAATAGTATTGTATACCAGAAATAGTATCTTCATAGAATTAAGGTTGAACAATAAATGAAATAGTAACTAAATAAACCATAATAGAGAAACTATTTAGCAAATTAATGATCAATTGAGCATCCTATGGCTCTCTAACTAAGAATGTTAATGCAAAGCTCGTAGCAAGCTCCCATTAATGATAGTCCTAGAATGAGAATGATAAGATAAACAAGTTAAAGCTAACAATTATATCAAAGTAAATGCTAATTAAGCTCTCAAATGCCTTTCTAAACTCAAATTGCAAGAGGTTCAATGCAATTCTCAGATGTGTGGTTATGAATTATGAAGGATTTAGGCCTTCCTTTTATAGATTTTCCAATGGTAGGGGGTGTAGTTGTATTTGATCATGATTAAACCTTGGTTGAGTCCTTGGTTCCACCCTTTGAAGACAATGCAAAGTTTGTGTCCTCAAAGCTTGGGACAAGTCGACAAGATCAATGGTCAAGATTCTCTTTCACTTTGAGTGATTGAGATTGAATTTGGCTTGATCCATGTGAATGCATTTCCTTAAAGCTCATTGGTTGATTGAATTTCCTTCCCTTTTGTGGTTGTTGAGAGTAATTGAGATTTATTAATTGATTTAATTGATTTATTTTAGCCATGTACCCCTTGAATGGATTGAATTTTAATTTAATCCAAGTCTATACAATTATTTGATTTAATTGTATTTTGATTTGATTGCACTTGATTAAAATGCTCTCAATTTTGATTGATCTCAAATTAAGATTTGATTTTAATTTTGATTGGCTAATTCTGCATTGTGATTCAATTGATTCAATTATGTCCTTGATTTTCTTTGATTTTACTTTATTTTCTTTGATTTGATCTTTGTCCATTTTTAGGTGATTACAAATGCCCCTCTTTGAGTTGACGTGCAAAGCATGTTAATTCAAAGAATACTTTTCTCTTGCTGATGATAGATCTTGATTCAATGATGGTCGATCTCTGATGTTCATTTGATGTCTTTTGATGGTCAATCCTTGATTTTTGATATGAGATTGATGCAGATATGATCGATATGAAAATCTCAATTGATATGGTTCTGATGGTCCTTCTGATATGATGGTCCTTCTAATGATTAATCCCTGATATTATGTTTGATTCAATGATTGATCCTGATATGATACCTATTTTGATGATTGATTTCGATGCAATGCCCCATTCATTTGATTACGAAAAATTTCTTGATAAAAGCTTTCGCTTTGATTTGATGATCAGTTTCTTGATTCTTGATGATGTTACTGCTGATGTTGATCTGATTATCTGATGGTATGCCCCCTCAGAAATAAAACATATTGATGCTTGATTTGAAAAATTTGATTGATTGATTGATTGATCCAATATGTTTTCATTTTTGAAAAAAACTGATGATATGCCATGATTCATAATTTTTCCCAATTGAATTGATAAGTTAATATAGGTCAAAGTCAAAATTTCACCTCTAAATTAGGTCAAATTAGCTTAAATAGGTTTAAAAACCTTGATTTACTATTCATTTTCACTTTTGACTCGTGAGATTTTGCTCTGATCTGCTTTGATTTTTGAGATGGTTGTTCCTATCAGAGAGCATCGGTTGGAGAGATGTCGATGCTATCGGAGACCACCTGACTATGGACCTCCAGTGAGTCATTTTTAACTTCCTTGTTGCATGTATTTCTCATTTATAGTATTTATTGCACCTTTTCCATGTCATCATTGTTTTAATTTTTCAAATTCACGCGTAGGATAGTTTAAATGTCATGTTAGCCTTTATAGTGTCGCATCCACACTTTTTACTCATGCCTCCGTGTAGTAAACTGTCACCTATCAATTTTTCATTCTCACTTGAGAAGAATATGATTCTGCGTAGCCTTAGGGTTTTAATGCCAATTTGCATATGTTTTTCCGTGTGTTAAACCCTAAATTTTCATTGTCGCCTAGGCTTTATTCAATGTCGCCTAGCATTATAAAGTGTCATGTGAAACCTGAATTACCGCTTATGATAGATAAAGTGTCGCCTGACATCTTTTTTGCATCATGTGAGATGAAATGTCATGTGGTATGTTTAAAATCATGCCTGAAAGATTTTTGAAATTTTTTTAGTTCTACTTGATTTTTCCTGATGAAAATTTTGATAACTCCAGATGATCAATTCCAATGATAAGATTAGGTCTGTTGCGTTTAAACAAAACAATTGATTAGGATATCAGGATAATGGTACCAATGAATATGATTTGTGAATCTAATAGGATAAATCAATTTGTGTGAAAACTGATATGATTGATACTAATACTTCATTCTTAGGTTATAGAGACGTGAACAAATAGTACTAGGTGTGATTACTTGATACTTTTGATAAAATTGATTGACTTTAGATGATTCCTTGATATGGTATGCTGATATGATTCCTTTGTTTTTCCAAACAGGCACACTTCCTTATTCTTTACATACAGTCTGTTGCATCATGGGTTATTGATCTTGGTCAGGCTCTGACTCCGGCAAAGTATCGTATTGTTGAGATGTCCGGCCTCAGTTTTCTTCTTGACATGCCATGGTTCTAGCTAAACCATGGTCTTCTGACTGCTATGGTGGAGAGATGGCACTCTGACCATAATACTTTCCACCTTCCCTTTGGAGAGATGGCTATCACTTCGAAGGATGTGTACAGACTATTACACATTCCTTGCCAAGGAGAGTTAATATACTATGATTCTATTTATGATAGCACAGTCTGCAGACAAGTGTTTGGAGACAACACTATAGATGATGATACTATTACTTGGCCACAGTTTTCTTCTTTCCTGACATTACCAGTGGTTCTTGGTGCTCTTATCGGTGGATTCCTGCTTCTCGACCGGTGAGGTCATGGTTTCTCAGCTGGATGGGGTAGGATCCTTGAGGATTTACTTGCTTAGCCTCAACAATTTGATTGGGGTTCTTGTGTTCTTGCTCAGTTGTATCATGATTTACATGAGGTTGTCTACAAAGAGAGTGCTTCTTTATCAACAGGTGCAATGACTCTACAGTTGTGGGTATGGGATCATCTTCCCATTACTAGGCCTATTTTCGACAGGATTCGTGGCCGAGGATTTCTGTATGCTTTTCTGTATAGCGACATGGTTGTCCAGCATCATCTAGGAAAGCTTGAGTATTAGTGTCGGTAGATTGATGATCTTGATCAGGTTCAATGGCGACCATATATAGGTTGTGAGCACTAGAGTGAGGATGATGACGAGCTTCCCTATATGTTTTCTCCTCGATGGATGATTGGCAAGGCTACTACTATTATTGAGCATTTCTGCTTTAGCCAAGTGTCTCACCAGTATGGTAGAGTATAGGATATGCCACAGGGTGTAGCATTATATGCTCATGTATAGACAGAGCTATCGATGTGGGGTCCTTTGATTGATTATCAGTTTGCATGTGATTAGATTGTTGGTTTGGCATATTGTAGATGGGAGATGCTCGCAGGTGTTGTTGATGGTGGGATATCACATGAGTATCAAGACTGGTGGGCTCAAAACAAGTTTCCTTGATTTACTGATCCAGTATAGTGTATCCTAGACTGGGATGAGAGAGATGATGGTGGTGGTGGTGATGATGGTGGTGATGGTGGTGGTAGAAGACATCGGAGATGGCGAGGACAAAGAGAGCCTCAGGCTATTGGTAGAGTGGGAGATGGACCACAAGTGAGAGGTGGACATGTCTGGGATAGGGATAGAGCTAGAGGATAGGATGATGTAGCTGAGGTACGCCCTAAAGTAGTAGTGGATAGACAACATAGAGCTCATTGATAACAAAGATAGGTACATATAGATGTTGCTTGATAGATTCCTAGTGGATAGGATCCCTTAGTTTAGTTACAGAGGGTTGCTTTAGCACAGCAGGATCAGGTTCCAGCATAGCAGGTGTCTCCACAAGTTTAGGAATCATAGGATATGGGATAGAGTTCATAGGCTGCTCCTAGCATTGATAGTGTAGCACGGGATGTTCAGTCTTGAGGACAAATATATCTACTGTTGTGGGTAGACTGGATTAGGTAGCTCTTTTGATACAGTAGTTTATGACTCATGTGACACAGAGACCTAGCACAACAAGCACTTCTCAAGCTCCACCTTCACAAGATAGATAGGATGACAGAGGTCCAAATGGATCAGGTGTTGGGGATGTATCTTGATGATTTGATAGAGTTACTCATTTTTGATGTCATTTGTATCATGTTTCATGATGTTTTTGATCAAAACTCTTGATGTATCACTTTCATGACACTTGTATCTTGATATACTGATGCACTGGATCATTTGATGAACACTTATATGATGATATACTTCCTTGATTTGCTTGATGAGTTTTGTTAGGAGATTATCTTTTTATGCAGCTATATGGTGTTTATGATGCATTTACTTGTGATTATGCTATGGATGCAATGTATCTTATTTTATGATATATATAGATGAATGCATTGATGTATGGATTTATGATATGCTTTTCTCTATTTTCAATGTATGGATGCAAACTGTTTTATGGAGATATGAATGTGAATGCCCCTATGTTTTTGGGTTTTCGGATGTATGTAGTTCTATCTTTAATTACATGTATACAAATGATGTATGAGTAATGATTCTTTTTCTCTTTTTTTCTGATATATGGATAATGAATAATGATTAATGCTATGCATGAATGCAAAAGATAATCTCACTTTGTTTTTGTTTTTGAAATCAAGGATAAGACGTTTGAATTGAACCCCCCATTTCTTTTCCCACATTGCAATTTAAGCTACGAAAGGCAAAACAATATATACAATGCACTTAATCTAAGATGTATGCAACTAACTGTCATTATTCAAAATTTGGAGCTTATAATCATCATTGAGCATTTTTGGAATCCTATTTTAGTACAACCATCACTAGTTCAACTATGATGATATGAATACTTTTTACACCTCTTTGTTTACTTTCCCATCTCTCTTTGGTATGACTATCACTGATTGAAGCCAATCATGAGAGTGCGAATACTAATTTTGTCAGATTCTATGTTGCAAGTGGATTTTGGTATTATGATATTAAAGATCAAAATAGCCAAGGTATCCGTTTGCGTAAACAAGAAAAAATCTCAGGTTTATCCTATGTACAAGTCCTCAATGATTCTTTGATGATCACGTCCTTAGACAAATAATACATGATTTAAAACTTTGATTTTAAGACAGTCATTCAGAAATCAATAAAATATCATCCTTTCATCATAGCTTGTCTAGTCTAAAACTTTCATCAATTCGCTAGAAAGAAATGATTTCATCAATTGAGTTAACACTTAGAAAAAAAATTGCAATGTTTTTCAAATCCATACTTCAATTGTAGTTCCATCCATTTCATATTTTTAATCCTGATAAAGGTAAGGTCATTTCATTTCTTGGATCAAATTTTGCATTTTAGGCTCAAATTGGATTAGGGTGTAGATTTGATTAAGTGTTCCTCTTTCGAGTGTGATGAATTGATTCTTTGATTGAATAATGTTTGCTTTGATGAATCCTTTCTCCTCTTGAGTAGATTTCCCCCATTTTGATATTGATTTCATTTATGGGACTTAGGACAATTTGTTGATCAGGTGACCAAAATCTTGAGGTACTCGCAAATGCAATTGTGGGGTTTTATTATGCAATATATACAAATGTTAGCGAATGCAATATTTACAAGATGACCTTCTAAGTATGCAACTGATTTGGACTTTCAATGGTGCATGTTTACCAAGTTTTCACCGATTGAATGGATCTAGCTCTTTTTTTCTATTTTTAAAGCCTTTTCTCTTTTTTTTCTACTGAGGCACCTATTTGCTAGGTTTTCACCAAGGCACTTTTCTTCTTTTTTTTATTTTTTTCGTATTTTCCTTTTTTTCTATTTTTTTTCACATCATCGAGACACCTATTTGCTAGGTTTTCACCAAGACAACATCTTTTTGAGGATCATATATGAATTTTTTTGCTTTCTTCATGCTCAATTTTCCACTATTTTTTTGTCTTTTTTGCTTTTCAAATGTTTGTGCTTTTCTACTTTTCAAATGTTTTTGGTATTTTCAAGATCTCTTTTAATTATGTACAATAAATATGATGCTCCTCATCTGATACTCTTTATACTCTTTCATCTATTTCATGTATAGAACTTCTTGAGATGTACACTATTGATTGGCTCTTGTAGTTCTTCGCCATCACAATCTGCTAGTTTGTAGGTGCCGGTCCCAAAATTTTCAACAATGAGAAATGGTCCTAACCAGTTTTCTTCCCATTTTCCTTTCTTTTCCCTTTCTGCTTGGTTCGTGGGATTTTCTCGCTAAACTAGGTCACCTATTTGAAATGTTCTTGGCTTGATGTGCTTATTGTAAGCCCTTGACATCCTATTTTGGTACACCTTCAAATGGTCAAATGCTTGCTTCTATTTTTCATCCAAGAGTTCTAGTTCTTGTAGTCTAGCAACCCTATAGTCTTCCTCATTTATCAAACCATGCATAGATATCCTCAAAGATGGAAGTTCTACCTCCAAAGGCAAAACTGCTTATGTTCCAAAGACTAATGAAAAAGGTGTAGCCCCTGTTGGCATTCTTATGCTTGTTCTATAAGCCCACAAGGTCGGGTTTATTTTAATGTGCCAATCTCTACCTGAGGTGTCCACCATTCTCTTCAAAATTTTGAAGATGTTTTTATTTGTTTCTTCGGCTTGTCCATTACCTTGAGGGTAATAGATTGAAGAAGAATGATGAATCATGTGAAACTTTGTGCATAATTCCTTTAAGTCTTTGTTCTTAAAATGCTTTGCATTATCTATTATGATAGCATGAGGTATGCCATATCTACAAATAATATGATTGAGGATAAACAAAGAAATTTTCTTTCCTGTTGCAGTTGATAGGGGTACAGCTTCCACCCACTTAGTAAAGTACTCAATTGTCGTGATGATGAATTTGTGACCATTCGAGGATGGTGGATAAATCATGCCTATTAGGTCTAGACCATATTGATAGAATGGCCAAGGTGTTGTCATCAGATGAAGCTCTTGTGTGGGCACATGTATCAATTTTCCATGGAATTGACACTTTCTACAAGTTTTGGCAAAGTTACAAGCATCTTTCTCCATCGTAGGCCAAAAATATCCTATCCTAAGAAGTTTTTTAGCTAAAGTTAATCCATTCGAGTGTGACCTACAAATTCCTTCGTGGATTTCTCATAAGGCTAAGTTTGATTCCTCTTCTTCTAAACATCTAAGGAGCATTCCATCTAGACTTTTTCGATACAATGTTTTAGAAATTATGGTGTATCAGGTGGCTTGGTGAATGAAGCTTTTCTTTTGATTCCTGGTTTGGTCTATGGGAAGGATTTGATCTTTCAAGTAAGTGTAAATTGGTCCATACCAAGGTGATTCATTTGTAGTTAACAATAAAATGGTGTAAGGGTGGGTAGGGTCAAATACGGGTTGATCCACTTCTTCTACCAAGAACTCATATCTGGCACTCTGATCAAGCATTTGTAAAAGTGAGGCTAAAGTTGCCATTGCATCCACTAATTTCTTCTTTTCTCTTGGCACTTGTTCAAATGTAATAAGTATCAAATACTTCTTAAGATTGTCCACCATTTTTTTGTAGGGTACCAATTTGTCATCCTTCATTTGATATTCCTCATTGACTTGATTTATGACTAATTGTGAATCTCTATAAACTTTTAGTTTTGTCACTTTCCATTCTAATGCCAGCTTGATTCCAATAACCAAGGCTTTGTATTCTACTATATTATTGGTGCATGGGAATAGAAATTTGTAAGAATTAGGAATAGTAGAGCCTTGAGGAGTGATTAGAAGTATGCTTTCTCCTTATCCATGATGAGTATAGGAACCATCAAAATGAATTTGCCATGTTTTTGCCTCAACATTCACAATCTCTGAATCTGGAAACTCCACTTGTATAGGATGATCATCTTGAAGTGGTGCTTCTACTAATTGGTCTACAATGATTTTCCCTTTGATTGATTTTCTATCAACATATTCTATGTCAAATTCACTTAGTACCATCACCCACTTTTCTAGCCTTCCATTCAATGATGTTTTACTAAGTAGATACTTTAATGGGTCAATTTTGGCAACGAGTCTTATCTTGTGGGCTAGCATATAATGACATAATTTTGGGGAAGAAAAAATCACATCCAAGCATGCCCTTTCCATAAATGTATAATTCAGCTCATATTTGACTAACGTTCTACTTATGTAGTAAATTGCCTTTTCTTTTCTTGTTTCATCCTCTTGTGCTAAAAGTGCCCCCAATGAATTCTCCATTGCTGAAATGTATAGGATCAAGGGCTTGCCTCTGATAGGTGGCATCAAGATTGGTGGATTCATGAGATATTTATTTAATAGATTAAAGGCTTCTTCACACTTATCATCCCATTTGAAAATTGTGTCTTTATGCAAAAGTTGGGTGAAATTATGACATTTTTCTGCTAATTGGGAGATAAATCTCCTAATGGATTAGATCCTTCCTTGTAAAGATCTCATCTGACTAATGTTTTTAGGTGCTTCCATTTCCATAATAGCCTTCACTTTAGCGGGATCCACCTCTATCATTTTTGTAGATACAATATAGCCTACTAGTTTTTCAGATTAAACTCCAAATGCACATTTCTTTGGGTTAAGTCTTACTTTGAATTCTTCTAGCCTTTCAAAAAAATTTGCCAAAATTGGAAGGTGCTCTTTTCTTGAATGGGATTTAGCTAATATGTTGTCCACATAGTCCTCCATGAACTTATGCATCATATCATGAAATATTGTGGTCATTGCTCTTTGATAGGTCGCTCCTGCATTCTTTAACCCAAATGGCATGACATTCCAGCAAAAAGTACCCCGTGAACATGTAAAAGAGGTCTTATCTTGGTCTTCTAGTGCTATCTTTATCTGATTATATCCGCTAAATCCATCCATGAGTGAAAACATAGAGTGTCCTATTGTTAAGTCCACAATGGCATCAATACTTGGAAGTGGGAAATCATCCTTAGGACATGCCAAATTTAAGTCTCTAAAGTCCATGCAAATTCTGATGGATTTGTCTACTTTTGATACTGGCACTATATTTGAGATCCATTGTGCATAATCAATGGCCCTTATAAATTCTACCTTCAATAGTTTTTCTAACTCCACTTTGACAAGTAGTGCTATATGAGGATGCATCTTCCTTAGCTTTTGCTTAACAGGTTTGGCTCCTTCCTTGATATTTAGATGATGCATTATCAGATTTGGGTCTAAGCTTGGCATATCGTCATAAGACCATGCAAAGTTAACTTGTTTTTCCTTAAAGAACTTGATGAATTATGTTCTTTCTTCGCTAGATAGTGATGCTGCTAGGTGGATGATCTTCGGCTCTATTTTTGATCCAATATTTATCTTTTCTATTGGCTCAATTGAGATCGAAGATCTTTCTTCATAAGGTTTTGGTAGAGCATCCAAACTCCCTTCCTTAGGTGCCTCAGTTGGGTTTTCACCTTTGGAAACATCCTTTATTTCTTTATTTTTTTCTTGATCTAATGTTGCCACAACATGGTTTTCAACACTCGATTCTTTTCCTTTTCCATTTTTTTCATTTTTTTCATTTTTTCTCGGATTGAAAGTTTGGATTCTCCCTTTGATAATTTCTTCTTAATATTCTCTAATAGAAGAAGGTTCAACCGCATTGAGGTATTGGGACACCATGTTGTTGTTTAAGAAAATTGGCAAGGTAGTTGGTTCAATGGCATTCCATTCAATTAAGTCTGGATGGATGAGAGTTAATGGGTCAACCCTTGGGTTTGTTTCATTTGGATTTAGGGTGTATATCTCATTATTGGAGGGTTCATACATTGTATCTTGAAAATCTCAAACATGGGCTTCCTCTATATGTTCTAAAGAAGAAGGATCAAAGTCCTCCTCACTAGACTCCTCTAGGGTTTCTGTTGGATAAAAATCATGTGGATTAAACTTAACATTTGATTCTTCCATAGTAGGTCTCCATGAAGGAACATATGGTTCACCTACCCATTGATTGATCTCTATTTCTATGCTCAGCACATCATTTAGGATTACTTGACTAGAACTAGATGCTTGATTTGAAGCTGATTCTGTTATTGGTCCTTTATCTTTGGTAGAAGCATAGGTATGAATGACATCAATATCCTTATCTTGGCATGACTCATCTGATAGATTCTCCCATTCCCATTCATTAGAATCCTCATCACTATGAGATTCTAATTGTAATATTTGATCATATAGCTTGGGATAATGTTTTTGAGTGTATCCTTCCTCAAGATACCCTAATCATGCTTTCTCTTTGGAATCTCGCCATGTTGATTCTATGGGTTCAATGAGCCCTTCATTATTCATGCCCAAAGGTCCTTGACCTTTGTACCCCATCTTTTGTATGATTGAAAACCCTTTCCCATATTGATGTGTGGGAATGGTTATATTTTGGATATGTTTGATGTGGGCACTTGATTCTTCATCTTTATATAACCAGTTTAGGATTTCATTGTCTTCTTCATCCATGGCAGATGATGTACTTTCCCTTACAAAGTGATCATTATATTTATGAGGGAGATTTGAAGGTTTTCCAAAGGACTTGGGTGATAAAGGTAGGTCCATCATAGATAAGGAGTATTCACCTACTCCTTTTTGTTTGATCTTACATAGCTTATCAAAATTCTTCATCATTTGGTCCATCTTTTGATAATGGGCCTCTTTAGTGTACACTTGGATAGCTTTATCATGATCTTCTTTTGGTTCTTCAATAATGTTATCCTCATTAACCTTCTCTTTTCCTTTAGTCGATGTAGTTAGGTTAATGAGTTTTGGTGTATCTTCAATAACAACTTCTTCTTCCATCTTTTCTTTTCCTTTCAACAAAGGAATGTCCTTAGAACTTTGACCTTGCTCCATTTGATTAGGTATAGACCCTTCAGCATTGTGTGGAACCAAGGAGTCATTGATAGGCTTGACATTATTACAATATTGAAATAGGTTCAAATCCCCACTTACTATTATCTCTTGCCCGAGATATGGGAATTTTAGGCATTGATAATAAGTTGAAGGAATGACTTGCATTTCGTGGATCCATGGCCTCCCTAACAGAATATTGTAATTCAACTTTAAGTCCAACACTTGGCATATGGTCTCTTTTTGCATGGGACCAACTCTTATAGGTAATACTATGACTCCTTTTGAGGCTCTTTCTTCATCATCGTAGGCTTTTATGGTTATCTTTTTCTTAGGGTCAATAGCCTCCTTAGAAAATCCTAGGGCTTTTACCAAGTTAAGGGTACAAATGTTTAGGCCGGCTCCTCCATCTATAAGGACCCTTTACACCCTATGCTTATGAATCAACACTTCTATGTGTAAGGGTGGATTTTGAGGATGATTAAGGGACATGTCGTCTTGTTCAGAAAATGATAGGCAATGGGGTGCAATTAGGTGCCCTACCATATTTTGGAATTTTTCTACCTCCAAATTTAGAGGCACATTTGTTTCCAACGAGGCTTTCTCCAAGATATCCTTATGAATTGGTGATAATTTGAGTAGCTCAAGAAGAGATTTGAGTGGGAGTTCTTTGTAATTTATTAACCAAGTTATATTGTTTTGATGATGATTTTGAAGCTTGGCTTGATAACACAATCTTTGGAGCATTGGTAGGTAGGATAACTTTTTATGCTTTCCCCCTAGTGACAATATTTGATGATACTTCCCTTGACTTATCTTTCACTATGATAACATTTATGGTTTGATCCTCTTCTCTCAGAGTATTTATCGTGTTATCATAGGTATGAGAAAAGTTCACTTTCTCATTGCCATTTTTTTTTATTTTGATTAGCATTAGATGACTCACCCTTTTCATGATTCAAAAAGGGGTTCTTGAAGGCCATATGATCTCCATTATTTTAAGGTCCTTCAATTTGAATGGTTCTCCTGTCAATTAAATCTTGCACCAAGTGTTTTAACCTCATGCATTCATTTGTTGGGTGACCTCTATTTAGATGATATTCGCAATGATGGGCCTCATTCCACCAATAAGGTTTAACTTCAAGTTCATAATCTTTCATATCGGGTAATGTGATGACATTATTGGTAACCAAGGTCCTTAATACATTCTCCAAAGGTTCACCTAAGTAGGTGAATTTATTTTTATTATAATTGGAGTAGGAGGATTTTGATTTGTCCCCATTAGCATTATTGTTGGAAGTGTTGGAATTGTTATTGGAATTATTGGAATTATATGTGTTGGACTACAACTGATTTGGAATCTGATTGAAGGATCTGTGATTACAAGATCATTGAGAAGTTGTTGATTAGATATGTAATATGATTAAATCAATATTATGTTGTCATTGATGTCAACTAGTTTGACAACACTTATCTTGTAAGTTACTACACCGAGACATTTGAAGAAAAGTGGAAAAGAGATGAAGAACAGAGAAATCTACGTGAGGAAAGATGTACATGACAGATGAGGATAAGGTACACATTGAGTAACTTTTTGATGATTTTATGACTTGATGATATTGACTTCATTATGTTGCATTCATCTATAATGAAGTATAGAGCTGAAAGACACAAAGCAGTGTTGTCGGTAAATGAAGCATTCCTAGTATACACCGACGGAGTGTAGTGTATACCGACTGTAGTATTAACCGAGTAGTGTTCACCGATGCATTTCTTTGTTAATCGAGCAAAAAAAAATGACTTAAATGTTTAGTTTAGCCGATAAAAATGATGAGCTGGCAAGAGTACAACATCGAGGTAACAGATAATGTTTGTTACATAGATCAACGGCTGAAAAAATTCAAAGAAGATCTAACGAAGTAGATTGAAACGTGTTATTGACACAAATACTGAGAAATTTTAAGCGGCAAAATCTATGAATGTGATTAAGTGGCAAAATCTGATGGTGGAGAAGAAAATGATTTACTCATCTATATAAGAGAACATAATTTCTTTATGAAGATGCCAAAAAGAAGGAGAAACTATAGAATTATCACGTGAATAAGGTTTCATGCATTCTGATCATACTGATTAGTGAGAACCGAGCTCCAGAGCAATTATCGAGCTATAGAGAGCAGTTACCGATGGATAGTAAGTTGATATAGTATAGAATCTAAAGTGAATTATTGATCAGAAGGATTTGAATGGACTAAATATTGATCTGTAATCTGCAATTGAAGTTGTATTAAGGCAGGTCATTTTACTATTACATAGTTAACCATTGTATACTGTCTAAATCTCTTAACCAAGTGGACTCTGAAAGTCTTATGATGTATCATTCATAGAATGAACATTGTTATCCTATCAACCCCATAGTGAATGCTGGTTGGACGATAACTTCTAGTCTAAAATCCTCTAACAAGGTCACACCTGACAATGTGTTTGTAACCTTTAACAGGGTTGGCTCTTAACCGACCTCACTTCAGAAGGGTGAACAATTTTGGGTTGCCGGTCCCAAGTGGTTTTTCCCTTTACAGGGTTTCCACGTTAAATCTCTTATGTTATGTGTTGATTGTGATATTTGTTTGTTATCATACTTTGCATGTTACATATTAGATTTGATCGGTAAAAAGTTATAAGTATTAGACTGGTAATCGGTAAAAGCATAGACAGTAAGAGTTACTATTGCTTACCAACGAGCAAAAATAGAAGAAATTGTTTTGGATTATACATTTTTTTTAAAGGGACATTGGATAACTGATTCACCCCCCTCTCAGTTATTCTAACAATTGGTATCAGAGCAGTGTTGCTTGGAATAGAGTTTTAAGGACTTAAGCATAAAGGTCTCAAGATGTATAAGAGGGAAGTACCGAAACTGAATAAAGAGAACTTCACGGTATGGCAAAGTAGAATGAAGCTACACATATTTGGAATTGGGAACTCAGCACTAGATCTGATGCAAAATGGCTACATACAACCACCCACTGGTCCCCTAATTGTTGATCAACTGAAGGATAAGCATAAACACAATGTTACTATGATGGAACTTGCTGCTACCTATACCAATGCTGAATTTGAAGATATCAAGACATGCACAACTGCCAAAGGAATGTGGGATAAATTAGCAGAAATCTACAGTGCAGATCTGAATGTCAAAAGAGCCCAAGCTGAAAGTCTGAGAGGTAGATTTGATGAAATGAGAATGAAAGAAGGTGAGAACATTGTCCAATATTCAAATAGACTAAAAGAAGTGGTACATGCTATTAGAGCATATGATGGAGTAATTGATGATGAAACAGTGATAAGCAAGATTCTCAGAACTTTGCTACCAGTTTATGCAATCAGGATTTCTGCAATTCATGAAACAAGAGCTACATCCAACCTCACTCTTGACACTTTGATTGGTAAACTTACAACCTTTGAATTAAACAATTTTGATAACAGTGTTGTTCCTTCTATTGAATCCACTTTCATGTCTTCTCTAAAGATTGGAAAGTCTAGCAAGAATAGAAAGAATTGTGATAGTGATGACAATACCGATGATGAACTTGATGAGCTTGAAGCACTTATGGCCAGAAGATTGCCCAAAGGAAAAGGAAGGTATAGAGGTAAGCTACCTTTAGCATGCTTCAATTGTAAAGAAGTTGGTCACATCATTGCTAGATGTCCACAGAAGAAAGATGATGATAGATCCAAAGACTGATCTGAAGGAAGCTATGAAAGAAGAGTCAACAGAGGTTACCAACACAACAACAGAGACAACCGAGATGAAAAAGGCAAAAAGGTATGTTACATAGCCGAAGATATTGAAACTGAATCTGATTCTGATGATGATATAGAAGTTGTATTTATTGCTATGAAAGATGACTCAGAAGAGGAAGAGAAACATGAAGAGACAACACTGATCTCTAAAGTAAGAAAAAATGATACATGGATCATAGACAGTGGCGGAACACATCATATGACCGGTGATGTAGAGAAGTTTGATCATCTTGTTGAATATAATGGAGGATCTGTGAGAATGGGAAATGATGCACCTTGTATGGTAAGAGGTAAAGGCTCACTGATGATCAATGATAGATTACAATGTGAAAATGCATATTGGGTAGGTGGACTGAACTATAATCTGATAAGTGTGGCTCAGTTGAACAATTCAGGCCACCGAATGGCTTTTGAGAGCAAAAAGGTGAAGATTTATGATGATGGAGGAAGACTTGTCGGAACTAGTACACAATCCAGAGGTAATCTATTCTATCTTGATATAGATCATTCTCCTTGTTTGTTAATAAAGGATGAAGATGCTTGGTTGTGGCACCGAAGGTTATGCCATGTGAACTTTGACAACATGATCAAGATTAGTAGAAAAAAAAGAGTTACAAGATTGCCTAACTTGACAAAACCTGATCATGCCATGTGCCATGAATGTTAGAAAGGTAAAATGACTAAGTCTAGTTTTAAAAGCAAAGACTATTCAACAAAGAAGATACTTGAGTTGGTTCATACCAACCTATGTGGTCCTATGAGAACTCAGAGCTATTCTGGTGATAGATATTTTATTCTTTTTGTTGATGATTATACTAGACTGATGACTGTTATGTTCTTGAAAGAGAAATCTGAAGCTTTCAAAATGTTTAAGTGGTATAAAGCTAAGGTAGAAAAGGAAATCGGTAAGGAAATAAAGTGCTTAAGATCTGATAGAGCAGGTGAATTTATCTCTGATGAATTTACTAAATTTTGCAATGAGCATGGAATCAAGAGGCAGGTATCTGCACTGAGGACACCTCAGCAAAATGGCATTGCTAAAAGAAGGAATAGGTCTATAATTGACTGTGCTAGAACTTTGATGATACAGAAGAATGTTTCTCAAACATATTGGAGGGAAGCTGTCAGCACAGCTGTATATGTTCTTAACCAAGTTCAACTGAAGAAGGACTCCAACCGAACACCTTATGAACTATGGTTTGGACACAAACCTACTATGAGTTATTTCAAAATTTTTGGAAGTAAATGCTTTATCTTGAAAGATGAGAGAAATGGAAAATTTGATTCTAAAGGAGATGAAGGAATATTTCTTGGATATTCCACTACAAGTAAAGCATACAAATGTTTGAATAAGGCTACAAATAAAATTGTTGAAAGTACTAATGTTCGTGTTGATGAGTTTGATGACAAGTACATAGAGGAAAGTACAAAGGAACCAGAAGACTATGGTAGATTCACTTACATTGAACATCCAGAGTATCTACCGACATCGCAAGCTGTAACAACCGGTCAGCAGGGAAACAATGTAGTACAACAGGCACCATACACCAATGAACATGAAGAAGCTGCCGAGCAAGGAAATGACCTTGAGCAGGATGAACAAGAAAGGAGAAATCAACTCTTGGCTAGTTTTGTTAGGAGACATCATCCTAAAACACAAATAATTGGAGACAGACATGCTGGAATGCAAACCAGAAGCAAAACAAGACAAGGTACATGTCTAATTTGTGAATTTGAACCTAAAACTGTGAAATTTGCATTAGAGAATGAAGAATGGGTTAATGCAATGAAGGAGGAAATAGAGAAAATAGAAAAGAACAAAACCTAGTCCTTAGTACACCAACCAAAAGATAAGAATGTTATCGGTACTAAGTGGATATACAGGAATAAATTGAATGAAAATGGTGAAGTCACAAGAAATAAAGCTAGATTAGTATGCAAGGGATATGCACAGGAAGAAGACATTGACTATGGTGAGACATTTGCACTAGTTGCTAGATTAGAAGGAGTTAGAATGCTACTTGCATATGTTGCACATAAGAAATTCAAAGTCTATCAAATGGATGTGAAGTCAGCATTTTTGAATGGTGTACTTGAAGAAGTCTACATTGAACAACCTAAAGGATTTGTTGATCCAGACAATAAAGACATGGTATGTAGATTACATAAAGCTTTATATGGACTAAAGCAAGCACTGAGAGCATGATATGAAAGACTGCATACTTACTTGTTAAGTATTGGATTTGTTAGAACAAGTGAAAACAATAATCTGTATGTGAAAGGTGATACTGATGATACTATTATCATTGCTGAAATTTTTGTTGATGATATTATCTTTGGTGGCTCAGATCTTGTCTGTAAGGCATTTGTTGATGAAATTCAAAAGGAATTTGAGATGTCTATGTTTGGAGAGATTAAGTTATTTCTTGGACTTCAAGTGATTCAACAGAGTGATGGCATATTCATCACACAATCTAAATACATAAAGGAAGTACTGAAGACATTTGGCATGGAAGATGCTAAACTTGTGGGAACATCGATGGCTACTGGATGCAAATTGACAAAGGAGGATGAAACTACTGAGGTAAATCAAACACTTTACTGATCTATGATTGGCAAGTTAATGTATGTAGTTCACAGTAGGGCAGATATAGCACATGTTGTGGGAATTGTTGCAAGATTTTCTGCTAACCCTAGAGAATCACACATCATTGCTACAAAAAGGATCTTAAGATACTTGAAGAAAATAGAAAATTATGGATTATGGTATTCTAAGGAAGGGAAGTTTGAACTAAAAGTTTATACCGATGCTGACTGGCTGGAAATGTGGATGATAGAAAAAGCACCACCAGAGGAGCATTTTTCTTTGGTGAAAGAATTGTAACCTGGACAGGTAAAAAGTAGGCTTGTATTTCTCAATCTACAGCTAAAGTAGAGTATGTTGCTGCTGCTACTAACTGTTCAAACATTGCATATATCAAACAAGTGTTGGAAGGAATGAATGAGGTAATCACTGACCTAGTGATGATATAATGTGACAACACTAGTGCTATTAATATTTCAAAGAATCCTATGATGCACTCTAAGACAAAGCATATATCTATTAAGTATCATTACTTAAGAGAACAAGTGCAAGAGACGCAAGTAAAGTTAGAATTTGTTACATCTAAAGAACAACTTGCAGATATTTTTACAAAGCCCCTATCGAAGGACACATTTGAATACTTGAGGACTAGACTTGGGGTCCGTCCCCTATCTATCGGTCACTAAGGTGATCTGGATGTTGCATCAACCAATTTTTATCAGAAGATCATTCATGTTGATGCATCGTAGTTCACACTTTGAATCATGTTCAAGGTTGTGATTAAGTTTGATAACTTGAACCAATGAGAAATCAGTATACAGAGATACAGAGGAAGTACTAAACACCACAAAGAGTTACTTGGCTACTACAGAGCTAATTGTTTATTTGTTTCGTTGGCATTGCTGTCAAAGGGAGAGATAAACATATGAAATAAAAAGGGGAGAGATAAACATATGAAATGAAAAGGAACAAGCACCGACAATAATTATCTAAGGGAGAGACAATCTAAATGAGACAGAGTATTGAAGATTAGTTACAAAGAACAGAAGCAGGAACAGGAGAACTAAAAAGATCACAACTACATAAAGGTAAAGCTGTATTACTCAATGCTAGTTTAGTAATGTAGTGATTAAACATATTAAGTCTATTTGACTTATAGCATTTGTTCACAAAGTTGTAGAATGTATGTTTGGTATGTGTATGGTACATTTCATATTACTTGAGTTGCCATCAATGCCAAAGGGAGAGATTGTTGGACTACAACTGATTTGGAATCTGATTAAAGGATTTGTGATTACAAGATCACTAAGAAGTTGCTGATTAGATATGTAATATGATTAAATTAGTATTATGTTGTCATTGATGTCAACTAGTTTGACAACACTTATCTTGTAAGTTACTACACCAAGACATTTGAAGAAAAGTGGAAAAGAGATGAAGAACAGAGAAATCTACATGAGGAAAGATGTACATGACAGATGAGGATAAGGTACACATTGAGTAACTTTTTGATGAGTTTATGACTTGATGATATTGACTTCATTATGTTGCATTCATCTATAATGAAGTATAGAGTTGAAAGACACAAAGCAGTGTTGTCGGTAAATGAAGCATTCCTAGTATACACTGACGAAGTGTAGTGTATACCGACCGTAGTATTAACCGAGCAGTGTTCACTGACGCATTTCTTTGTTCACCGAGTGGAACAAAATGAATTAAATGTTTAGTTTAGCTGATAAAAATGATGAGCTGGCAAGAGTATGACATCGAGGTAACAAATAATGTTTGTTACATAGATCAATGGCTGACAAAATTTAAAGAAGATCTAATGAAGCGGATTGAAATGTGTTATTGACACAAGTACTGAGAAAGTTTAAGCGGCAAAATCTATGAATGTGATTAAGTGGAAAAATCTGATGGTGGAGAAGAAAATGATTTACTTGTCTATATAAGAGAACATAATTTCTTTATGAAGATGCCAAAAAGAAGGAGAAGCTACAAAATTATCGCGTGAATAAGGTTTCATGCATTCTGATCATACTGGTTAGTGAGAACTAAGCTGCAGAGCAATTACCGAGCTACAGAGAGTAGTTACCGATAGACAGTAAGTTGATATAGTATTGAATCTAAAGTGAATTATTGATCAGAAGGATTTGAATGGACTAAATATTGATCTGTAATTTGTAATTGAAGTTGTATTAAGGCAGGTCATTTTAATGTTACATATTTAACTGTTGTATACAGTCTAAATCTCTTAATCGAGTGGACTCTGAAAGTCTTATGATGTATCATTCATAGAATGAACATTGTTATCCTGTCAACCCCATAGTGAATGTTGGTTGGACGATAACTTCTAGTCTAAAATCCTCTAACAAGGTCACACCTGACAGTGTGTTTGTAACCTTTAATAGGGTTGGGTCTTAACCGACCTCACTTCAGAAGAGTGAACAATTTTGGGTTGCCAATCCCAGGTGGTTTTTCCCTTTATAGGGTTTCCACGTTAAATCTCTTGTGTTATGTGTTGATTGTGATATTTGTTTGTTATCATACTTTGCATGTTACATATTAGATTTGATCGGTAAATAGTTATAAGTATTAGACTGGTAATCAGTAAAGCACAAATAGTAAGAGTTATTATTGCTTACCGACGAGTAGAAATAGAAGAATTTTTTTTGAATTATACATTTTGTTTAAAGGGACATTGGATAATATGAGCTTTGTTTGATTGATTAACATTATTTGAAGAATTAGCTCCATATGGTAGGATAAAAGGGGTTGACTTCAAGTTGTGGGCCTCCACAACTCCATCATTCACAAGGTTTTTGTTGTTATTCTTTATCCATGATTTAGATTTATCATTGTTATTGTTGGACCCTTGATTATTGAAATACTTAGGCACATAATTATTGTTATTGCTATTATTGTTTTTGTTGTTGTTGTTGGATTTGTTATCTTTAAATAATTTGATTTCACCTCTCTTGACCCAAACATCTTCAATCTTGATCCCATTTTCAATGAGTTTTTCAAATGTTGGGGGACATTGAAGTTGTAATCTATAATTCATTTCCATGGTCAAATTGTTAGTGAACATTTCCATCTTCTCTTTCTCAGGGATACTTTGTGGATACCTTGCGAAAATGGTCCTTCACCTTTGTAGGAATCCTAAGGACTCTCCATTTTTCTATTTGGTATCACACAACTTGAGCATTGTGATTTTGTGCTCAATGTTATAAGAGTAATGGATTACAAACTTGGAGGCTAACTCCTCAAAGGTCTTTATTCCTGGGGGTAATTTTGAAAACCACTCCATTGCGGGACCTCCTAAGCTTCTAGGAAAGAGTCTCATTAGATATGTATCGTTGTGCATGAACTCTATGCTTAGGGTGAAAAACTCTCTTAGATGATCCTGTGGGTCTATTTTACCCATGTACTTATCATATTTAGGAACAATGGTATTGAAAGGAAAAGATACCATAGCTAAGCTTTTGTCGAAAGGGAAAGGACACAAAGATTCATTGGAAAAGGCTTTAGGTTCAGTTGCCTTCTTCATGGCATCAATTTGTTCTTGGAAGGCCTTTATCTATCTAGTCATCACATTCATAGGGTCATCTTGATGTTGGTCTTTCTTGAGTTGGTCAATATCAAAATCATAAGGCAACTTTACTCACTTTTGGGCTAGGTTTAGGAAAAAGTTCTCCTTATCCTTATCTATCAATTTCTCCATAACCTCTAGGAATTCCAAGTCTTGGGAAACTCTCTCAACCCTTTCCTCAAGTGTTTCTTTTGAATTATGATTGGCATTGTTGGTATTGTGATTATGATATATCGAATTTCTATCCATCCCTTGAAGTCTTTCTTCAAATAGGTTTGGAAAAATTTCTTCTTGATTAGGACCTTTGAAAAGACTTTGGTATTCAACTTCTTTCCCTTGGTTTGCAACAAGAGTGCTATCTCCTTGTAATGATACCCTATATGTGTGGGACCGCATGGAAACCGACATCCAACAAGGGTTTGATTTGAAGTGACCCTTGATTCAAGAATTGTTGATTTTATATTGAAGAGATTAAAAAATATAAGATGAGTTTTCAATGGATATCTCTCTCACTTATTTATGTATTTCAAACACAAAAATCACGCATTCACTTGTCTCTTTTTACCCACTTAACACAAATGTTTGATTTGAAGAATGTTGTCACGGGTTTTGCACAAAAAGACACTTCAAGCACCTACCTAGCACAAGATTTGGTTCGTAAACATGGCTCTAAAAGGTGGTCTTGCTATTTTATCAAAGATTTAATATTGATTCCGTTCAAATAGAATTTAAACTTTCATCCCCCAAGTATGTTAAGGGGCTTCCCACATGCACAAAAGTATGATTTGGCGCAATCCATGAAGACTACTAGAGGAAGTTCAAAAAATTTAAAATCCGTTTGTCACACACCCCATTAAAGATGCATGCATTTTATTTTAGAGTGGGTTGGATTCCCGTAGCAAAAGCGAGCGTATCCCACTTTGGGCTATCCCTCTCACCGGCCTCATTAAGGCAAAACTCGGGAGGCGAGCCCACTAATTCTCTAGCATGTTCATTCAAAGCAAGGAAAATGGAGTTAAGGTTAAGCTTTTGGGAATTTGGTTCACCAAAAGGTGAAGAGCATATCCCTAACTTTTCCTTTAGTTCCCAAACACAATAGACAATGTTGTTCAATTTATTTCACCCACTAACTATAGGGATTTGAGTATTTCTACTCTCTTCCACAAACAAGGGGCTTTGATTTTATGTGCTCAATTCCTTAACCTCTCTTATTTACTAGATTTTGAAATGCACCAATGCCATAATTTAAGGGAAAATATTGACTAGTTGAGGCTTACCTTTTCCTTGTAGCTAACCGAAGTTAAGGGCATTTTTGAGTGATTTCATTATTTTTATCCTTACCTTGGCAATAGCTCCTTCCAAATGTGCTTTTCCACTAGCAAGTTAGTCAGCACAACCAATCACAATGAAGGAAACCAAATCAAAATTGAAGAAGAAAAACTTATGTATTGAACCTTAAACACCTTATTTGCAAATTTTTAAGGAAAAACTTGAACTAAGGAGTAAAAATCCAATTGAGAGATACAAATTTTGTCTTGTAAGTGTCTACAACCTTAAGATAATTTTGATATACCTGGTTCTCCTCTTCTTGTGATTCCTCAAGAACTACTTTAATATGCTCAAAGTTCTCCCTCTTGATCTTTTTAGCCAAAGCTTTGCCTTCTTGATTAAATTTGCTCTCTGGTTTTTGGACCTTTTTGTGCCTGCTCATTTACAACAAAAACATATAGATAGAGAGTTAGATAATTGAATTGACTAATCTGATAGCAAATTAAGACAATAGACAGTAAGCGACATTGTCTAGCTAATACGTGTGATCAAATTGTTATCTGGCGTAACTTTAATGATAGTAAGCGTCACTTTCTAGTGACATAGGTGACATTGAAAGTTAATCAAGCGTAAATAATTTACTGCTAAGTGTAACTAGTATTGAAAATTGAGTAAAATAATTTACTTAAAGCGACAATTTAACAAATACTAAGCATGAATTAGCAGATGCTAGGTGTGACTATCTCTGTAAAGTGTGTAGCAAAGGTCTGTCACAAGTGATAACAAATAGTAGATCTGTGACACTTCTTAAGTCACAAGTGTGACTTTACGAGCAAAGGTTGAACACTTTATCTCACAGGCATAAGTATCTATCTCGTGGATGACTAGAAAGAATTTAAGACAGAAGAGAAGTGATCGACTAGGCGTGAGTTAGCAGCTTATAGGTGTCAGAATAGTGATTTTATGCATCATTAGAATGACTGTAGGCGTGACTGAATCATTTGTACGTGTGACTTCACCTATTTTCTACAGACAATTCACATAAAAGTGAAAATACAAGCATACAAAATAGGATGAAAATGATGAAATGAGGCTTAGAGCCCCACGGTGGGTGCCATTTTGTATACCAAAAATAGTATCTTCATAGAATTAAGGTTGAACAATAAATGAAATAGTAACTAAATAAACCACAATAGAGCAACTATTTAGGAAATTAATGATCAATTGAGCATTCTATGGCTCTCTAACTAAGAATGTTAATGCAAAACTCTTAGCAAGCTCCCATTAATGACAGTCCTAGAATGAGAATGATAAGATAAATAAGTTAAAGCTAACAATTATATCAAAGTAAATGCTAATTAAGCTCTCAAATGCCTTTCTAAACTCAAATTGCAAGAGGTTCAATGCAATTCTCAGATGTGTGGTTATGAATTATGAAGGATTTAGGCCTTCCTTTTATAGATTTTCCAATGGTAGGGGGTGTAGTTGTATTTGATCATGATTAAACTTTGGTTGAGTCCTTGGTTCCATCCTTTGAAGACAATGCAAAGTTTGTGTCCTCAAAGCTTGGGACAAGTAGACAAGATCAATGGTCAAGATTCTCTTTCACTTTGAGTGATTGAGATTGAATTTGGCTTGATCCATGTGAATGCCTTTCCTTAAATCTCATTGGTTGATTGAATTTCCTCCCCTTTTGTGCTTGTTGAGAGTAATTGAGATTTATTAATTGATTTAATTGATTTATTTTAGCCATGTACCCCTTGAATGGGTTGAATTTTAATTTAATCCAAGACTATAAAATTATTTGATTTAATTGTATTTTGATTTGATTGCACTTGATTAAAATGCTCTCAATTTTGATTGATCTCGAATTAAGATTTGATCTTAATTTTGATTGGCTAATTATGCATTGTGATTCAATTGATTCAATCATGTCCTTGATTTTCTTTGATTTGACTTGATTTTCTTTGATTTGATCTTTGTCCATTTTTAGGTGATTACAAGTATTATCATAGGTATGGGCAAAATTGACCTTTTTATTACCTCTTTTGTTATTTTGATTGGTGTTTGATGACTCACCTTTCTCATGATTTAGGAAAGGGTTTTTGACGGCTGTATGATCCTCATTGTTTTGAGGCCCTTCAACCTTTATCATCCCATCATCAATTAGGTCTTGGACAAGGTATTTCAATTTCATGCATTCATTAGTTTTGTGGCCCTTATTATGATGGTATTCACAATGGTGAGAATCATTCCACCGATTTGGCTTAACTTGGGGTTCATATGGCCTTAACTCGGGTAAGGTAATGATTTTTTTAGCCACCAAAGTCCTTAACTCATTTTCTAATGGTTCACCTAAAAAGGTGAATTTCCTCTTTTGATATGTGGAAAAGAAAGGCTTAGGCTTGTTGACATTAGAATTGTTAAAGGGATTATTATTGGCATTATTTTGTTGTTGTTAGAATTGGTATTATTGAAAGGAGCTTTGTTTGTTTGATTCACATTATATGTCAAATTTTCTCCACTTGATAATTTAAAGGGAGTAGCCTTTTGTAATACCCCAAAAATGGGCTATAAGTTCATTAATCTCCTACATCTTCAATTCAAATGAAATCGACATCAAAGTCCTAATCTAAGGCACATCTAAACATCATCGAATCATAATTGATTATCTTAAATTCTGCATCAGGGAATATTCCTAGCAATATTCCTAATTATCTTAATTATCTTTAATTTAATGATTATTTGGCAATAAATCATATTTATCATAAGTTTGATTAATTGAATATTTTCATATTTAATTAATTAGATTTAATATCTTGCCAAATTAATTATGTAATTAAATTTAATTCTATCTATTATTAATTGTATTATTTAATTTTGACAATAAATCTAATATCTTATAAATAATTGATTAAATTTTTATTTAATTGATTAAAGCAAGTTGTCATTATTTAATAATATAGTTTTTAATAAAAATTTGATTAAATAATTGATTAACCCATAAATCAATTGTTTTATTTTTAAAAGCAGTTAAGTTGGAAATAAATCACTTTATTATTAAATTAATTCATAAATAAAACATGCACAATCATAAAAGCAGACAACTATCAATTATCAATTAAAGCTAAACTCTATTTTGAGTTAAAACTTAGCTTTTGCATGTTTTTGTGAGTTAATTATCCTTTATTTAAAAATAACTCAAAAATCAACCTGAGTTATTTGAGTGATTTATGGATTTTTTTCATGCACCTCCAAAGCCCTGGATTTCTATAAAAATAAGGCTCAGCTCTTCATAATTCATCTCGCAAATTGCAAACTTACTCTACAGGAATCATAGCATATCAGATTTGGAGAATTTGCACAATTGGAGCTTGAAAGAATCAACTTGCGAATTCAAAGCTTTGTGAAATCAATTTCAATTGCATATTTTTCATATCATAGCATAGAATTTCATAGCTTTGCATATCATTGTTAGATAGATCAATTCATAGCATATCAATTTCATCTAGCATAGATTCATATCGGTTTTTATCATTCTTATTGCACAGAAAATATCAAAAATATAGATTAATTACATTTAATTTCATATCCATCTTTTGCATTCAAATCCTTCATTTAGGTGTCATCTAGGTCACTGATCTCGATTACAATCTGAGAACATCAATCTCGCACCTATTAGAAGGCAGT
This sequence comes from Chamaecyparis obtusa, assembly GCA_027943335.1. Lineage (NCBI taxonomy): Eukaryota > Viridiplantae > Streptophyta > Pinopsida > Cupressales > Cupressaceae > Chamaecyparis > Chamaecyparis obtusa. The sequence continues at coordinate 45,512 of BSBK01001471.1, read as the reverse complement.
AAATCGCTTGGTTAGATAGCTTTCAATTTTGCACGATTTTGATTATCACTAACCTCTAATATTTTACTGAAGTGTTATGTCTACAGATCAGGTACAAAATTGACACACACATTTTTGGCACCCACCGTGGGGCAACCCACCTTTGCATGCTGGTTTTGATTTTTTGGGGGAGCTAAAACCCCAAAGTTTCAAAGATTTAATTTTATCTCCCAAACAGCTTGGATTTTTGGTCTAAAATTTTTTTTACAAATTGGTGACATATCAAGAAAGCTTCAATAAAAAATTTATAATTTTCTGAAATAGTTTGAATTTTTAATAATGTTTTTTCAATTTTTCATAAAAAATTAATTTTCGGTGCAAATCAAAAAAATTTTTGGAAATTTTTACATTTTCGGAAAGCTCTTCAAATTCTACAGGGGTTCTATTCTTTTTATTTTAAATTTGGATGCAATTTAGTAGCTCAAATAGTCAATTTACAAAAATTGGTCTGTTTTGATAAAACGGGTCTCTAGGGCACAAATGAAGAGATTTTTCTAAAATTTTTGCATTTTTGGAAAGCTCTCTATTTTTTTAGTAGGGGTCTCTATTCTAAATTTCTATTTTTGTGGCCAAAATCATATCAAAAAAAATTAGATCTTGTTGACTAGGTCAAATGCAGTGCAAAAAAATTAAAATTTTGTGATGGGTATGCACTTATTTTTCATATGATTCAATGCATGATATGAATTGTCATTTGGATTAATTTCTGGTTATTATTGCTCCTAACAATTGATTTTTAGATCTAACCTTAGATTTTTCATAAGTTGAATATATTTTGCATATCTTGTTTGCTTGTTTGCTTGTTGGAGAGTTCATCACTTGCTTGCATGGAAAAGCTCAACAAGAATTGCTAAAAATCAGGTAAAATCTACTAAGCGCATTGCAAGGATCCCAAGTATTCTCCTTTATCTAATAATATTTTGATTTGGGACTTAAAATAAATCTCTCACGTGTCAAGCTTGTGTGCATCTTTTCATGCTTTTGATCTATTTCTACACACTTGCATAATTTGATACTAGGTTGTGATCCCTTAAGGATTCATTAAGTAGTCTTAGAATATGTGTGATTGATCTTGATTGCTATCTTGGGTTATTGGACTCGCTAATCCGCCGACCCCTCATTTCCACCCCGTGGTTGCAATCTCAGCGCCATAAAGGGGAGGGGTCAACAAGACAAAAGCGTTAAGTGTTCCACTTGGCAACCCTTTTGTGCTTTTAGGAACTCACTTGTTTTCTAAGTTGGGGACTCATTTTCAGCTTGTGTGAGGTGTTAAGTGTTCCATCTTGTGGACTCATCTCATATTCGCTTTAAGCGTTAAGTGTTCCTCTTTCTACTTTTTGGATGCTTTTGGTAGATTTGCTTTCGGGAATATATCTGTGCTCACATAGTAATTAGGCCCTATGAACACTATTCGTGATTCTTGAGAGATTGGATTCCTAGAGAAATCTTTCTTGACGATAGAATCCTTGTAGGTAGGGAGGATACTTAGTGCATTTCACATTCAACTTAGTTAGTGCGTCTTCTCTTATTGATCGACACATTCTCTCTCCGGAGAGGTTGATAGATCACGTGGGGTTGATATCACGAGCTTTGGTGAATCAAAATTGGTTAGTGCGTCTTCTCTTATTGATTGATACATTCTCTCCCCAGAGAGGTTGATAGATCACGTGGAGTTGATATCACAGACCTTGGTGGAACAAAACTTTGTCTTAGCGTGTCGGATTAATCTGCTTGCTTTGTTTGGGTTAAAAGTGAAAACGTGTCAAAAACTTTGGATCTGGAGCCAAGTCCCCTTGTGGTATAAATCTGTGAGTCACCTTTAGAGAGGGTTAACCGTAGCGGACAATCCCTTCACAGGGAAAACTACGTTGACAAAACCTCAAGCAGTAATAGCCATTTTCGCCATGGTAGTGACAGCCACTATATAAATGTCCTTGTGGAAGAAATCTCCACGGGTATGGTTCATTGTTGGGTTGTCAGATCTCCCTAGCAGCTCTTGAAGATTAAGTTCTCAGACTGTGTCAAAACCCTGGTGCGCCGGGATTGGAGTTCACCCCTTTGAATCATAAAAGTTGCAGAGTCAAACCATTACTAAAAACCCTAGAGAGGCCAATTTTTCACTTTCAGGTATATGTGTGTTATTGCAAAACTTTTCAGAACATACACAATTAGTACTTTCAGGGATTAGCACAATTTGGTCACTTAATTGTTCATGCGCAAGGTTGCTTTTGCCCTTGTTCATTATTTTCAGACGTGCTTGGAATCACTTGCTTGTTTATCTACTTGGCTATTAAAAATGATCAAATCTGGTATAACCTTCAAAATCTGGACAGTACAATTTGCAAACAATCCAAAATTGAAGACCTTAAATTTTGCAAAAATTGACGTAAAATCTTTTCTGGAGTCAAAAGTTATTTCAGGAAGTCAAAAGTCGTACGAGTTTTGTCAAATGTCATTTCAGTATTGCCCATCTGTCGTATGATTGAGAACACAGTGTCGTACGAGTTTTCAAACTAGCAAATTCAAGAAGTCAAAACCTTGTTAGCAACTGTTGTACAAGTTTTGTCAACTGTCGTTTCATTTCTACCCAACTATCGTACAAGTTTAGCAGCTGTCATTTCATAGACTACCCAGTGTCGTACGAGTCTGCAGAGTGTCATTTGGAAAAATTTGAGAGAGTTGTCAGAAATTGTCAAATTGCAAGATATCCAATGTTTCCAGCCTAGTTCCAGAATCTGTCAAAAATATCATTGTGTCAAGAACAGAGCAGTAGCTATTGAGAATCAGTACACATGTCTCAAAGAATCAGTAAACAAGAGGAAGAAGCTCTGATCGCCGCTATAATGAAACAGATACATGCTATGCAAGTCCAGCTTGACAAACTTGAGAAAGAAAAGGAACCTAAAGAGTTCTCCATGGAAACTCTATGCTCTTTTCCATTTGATAAAGAATTGTACATGTCACCATGCCCTTAGACAAAATGTGAGCAACGTGACAACCCTTATGATACTTCTTCCACAGAGAGTGACACATCAAGCTTTGGAGACTATGATGACTATGACGACAGATAATGTAATGATACCTATGACACCTCTGTTCCTAAGAGTCCTCCTCATCGTTCATTCCTGCTTACTACAAATGGGCCGTCACATTGGATAGATCATGATGGTGATCCATATGATTCTAATTTTGAAAGAGACTTTGATGGCTTTTGTGGACAATACCTTGATGATGATCCATCTACTACTACTGAGGACTATAAAATGCATCGTGCTAGCTTGAAACGTCAATATTATAAGAATCCTTCTCCTAAGGACTCTCCTGCTGAAAATAAAGATTATCTTCTCAAGCAAGGTCATGTTAATGTTGAACCTTTATCTAGTGATGGTTCCCTTCCATCCCCTACTTCCTCCAATACCCGTACATTTCCTAAAGCTTCCGAGTCTTTCAAATCTTTCACAGAACCTTCATCCGACACAAGCCCTGATACTTTTCATGCGGTTCCCTATAGTTATCCTCCAGGGCTACCTCTTCAAGAAATTAAAGCTAACCTTCACTTGGCTGCAAATACTTTCAATAATGATAAACCTAAAGAGCCTAAGCCTTCATATGCTATAATCCCTACTTCAGCTAGTCCTCCACCATCTCTTCCAAATTCATCCATACAATCCCAACATGCTTCATTGTCCTTAGAAGTGGCTCCATGTCAAGAGGACTCTAAAAATGATGAAGAAAAGAACATAAAGAAAGATCAAGATCAAGAACCCTCCATTTCATCCACTCCTTTTCTTGATGTCTCTTATCCGCTTCATGGTTCTTTTGATCCTATACACCCTTTTTCATGCATTCCACCATGTCTTAAGTCTTCGCCTAAGCAAGATCAAGCTACTACTTACACTGTTGAGCTTATTGACAATCAAAATGACCTTACTACACTTGCACTTTGCAAAGATGATACTTCCATTAAGGTTGTTAAAAATAGTGTTGTTCCTTCCAATGTTAAGCCTATTGAAAATCAAGAGAAAAATTATGCACTTATGCTATCCAAAGATCCTTGTCAAGATCAAAGTCTTCCATCTTCTTATTCTACCCCTCCATGTTCGTTTCCACTTTCTACTCTTCCTAAGTCTTTGCAAGCTTTGAACAATCCTATCAAAGAAGGTGCTCATATTCAATATGTCCACGATTATATTGAAAATTTTAATGCTCACTCTAAAGATGCTGATATCCTTGGTTGTCATATAGATGCTGATGAATTTATTGATTATCCTTTGTATCTTCCACATCCATCCTTGGACCTCTTCCACCACTACTAAGAGCTTCATGTCTGCCTTCCATCTTGGGTCCTTATGTCCCTTCACTTTCCCCTCCTAACATTCATAATTCACCATCCATCTTGGGTCCTTACATACCTCCATCTACTATCTTTCCTCAAGATCAACATAGATGCGTACCCTTGAATCCTTTTCATCCACCCACCCATCTAAACCAGTCATATCCTCCTTCTTCCACAAGTCCCAAGTCTTTTGGACATAACTTGAATGTTCAATACAAGAAAAAGAAGCAATACAAGAATCCATCCAAAAAAGAAAATCACCATGTCTCCTCTAAACGACACAGAGGCATAAAGTCAAAAGAGATATCTAAGAAAAAAACTACAAGACAAGTATGGGTTCCAAAATCCATCATTAAAGATATTCTCTCCAAATTACCAAAAAGAAATAAAAAGCCTATGGCTATATGGATTCCAAAGTCTCTCTTGAAAGAGTCTGGTGTTGAGCAAAAAGTGAAATTGACATTCAAACTTCCAAAGGCTTCCACTTCATTTCCCTCCAAAAATATTCTTTCATTCCATGCGCCTAAACCTCAACCTCTGCTATCCATTCGCCATATTCCTTCACGTATTCCTTCATTCACATTTCCTCCACCCTCTCGCCACCCTTCAAGGTGTGTGTTGACATTGATCTTACTTTCCTTTCCATCTACCCTTTCACAATCCTTCCATTCATTATCCTTCTACCTTCTATCCTTTTTCCTCATTTGCCTATTCCTCCTATCTTCCAACCTTACTCGCTTTACATAAAACCTTATCCTCCATTTTTCTCTTCCATCTCACTTTCCCTATTAGTATCTTTGAGCATATCATTTGAATCCTTGGTATATCATGGTTTATCCTTTCAAGGAGCACTATCTAAAAAGCTTTCCTTCTTCCAAAAATTCAAAAAGAAATGAAAAAAAAAAAAATTGAAAATGTGCACTGGTGAAAACCTGGAAACAGGCGCCTTGGTAGCAAAAGTAAAGAGAAAAAAAATTTCATCCTAAGGTGAAAACCACTCCCTTGTGGCGCCTTGGATAAGTACCATGATGAAAACATGACAATCAGGCATCATGCGTAGTTCTTCTACATATTTCATCCATTCCATCTTCTCTCTTTGATTTTGACAATGTTGATCTATACACGAACATTTGGCTATTTTGTGAGCTATCTTATGATGATCTTGCTTTCATTCTTTTCCTGTTTAGCCTTCATATTTATTTTCCTCCATTTATTTTCACCTGTCGCTATCATTTTCCCCTTTGGTCTTGATCTAAGAAAGAAAGAGTAAAACACGGTGCTATGAAGCCTCTTGACATGTCTACTCCTTTGGACTACATCCTGTCTTTCTTTGGCATTACGCTTTTGTGACTTATCCTATACTAGCCTTTCACTACTTATCCAAATATGCTTTACATGACAATTTTTCCCTAGCTTGAGTATTCTTGAGGAGTTTTCCCTTGAGAATTTCTTCCCTTCATTCTCCTTCATTCTCTTGTCTTCCATCTCTTCCACTAGCTTGCTAATCCCTCTTGTTCTCCACCTTGCTAGACATTGGGACTACACGATATGATCTTACTTGAGAGTTTGCAATGGAAAAAAATGCTATCAAGTATACACGTATCAGAACAAGTATCAGAACCAGTATCAGAACCAGTATCAGAACCAGTATCAAAACTAGTATCAGAATCAGTATCAGAACACGTATCAGAACTAGTATCAGAACAAGTATCAAAACACCTACTGGGGCTACACCATTCGCTTTAGTTTACGGGTCTGAAGCAGTACTACCTATTGAGGTTGAAATCCCATCACTCAGAATCAGAATGCATGGACTTGTCACTAATGAAGACTACAGAGTGTCTAGGTTACAAGAACTTGAATTACTAGATGAGTGCAGACAAGCAGCATATGATCATCTAAGAGTATATCAGAAGAGAATGTCTAGAGGCTACAACAAAAAAGTTAGACACCGAAAATTTCAGGTTGGCGATCTAGTCTTGAGAGAAAATCCTAAAAATCAATCCCATCGAGAACGCAAGGGGAAGTTTGAACCTAACTGGCTGGGTCCCTTTGTAATCACTGCTACTTTTGGCTCTGGTGCCTATCAACTCTCAACGATTGAAGGAGAACAGCTCTGAGAACCAATCAATGTTCTCCATCTGAAGAAATTCTATGCCTAAGGCATTTAGTCTATGGTTAAATATCCTGAAAAAATCTTAAAAATCAGTTAAAGTCTTGAAAAAATGAACATCTTGGTGAAAACCTAGCAATAGGCGCCTTGATGATTCACAAAAAAATCAAAAAATATCAAAAGTACAAAAAAATTGAAAAAAAAAAAATACAAAAAAAAAAAAGAGAAAAAGAAAAAGTGCCCTGGTGAAAACCTAGAAACAGGCGCCTTGGTAGCAAAAATAGAATCTCTACCAAGATGGTGAAAACCTGGCAAACAGGCACCATTTGTTCCAAAATGCTCCATCCATCAGCGCAATCTTGGTCTTTCCCAGCTTTCAGTCTTTCCCAGCTTTCAGTCTTGCTTTAGTTTGTACATATCTCCCGGTTTGTTTTTGCATTTCCAGTTTTCAATAAGTTGGTCTGTACACCAATCAGCTCAAGCATTTGTATCCTATCAATGTTTAACACTTGGGGGCAATCAATGTCATATCCTATGGTCTCCCATGTATCTTAGACGTATCCTATCCAGTCAGAGTCCTTTGAAGCTTCAAGTTGAGTCTGTCTATCTATCTTGTCTCCAGAAAGGATTTTGCATCTACAACAATCAAACATAAAAACTCAGCTGAAAACAATCTGTGATTCATGCTTTTATCTCCTTGTATGATTACTGATTCGCATCGAGATTTTTGCATATTGTGTCCCTTCGAGCTCCTCAATGATGTCCTTTACAAGATTTAGAGAGTGATGATTGGGGGCATAATCTTTTCTTGGTTTTCTGCTTGTATGTGAAATCTAATAACTTTAAAAATTCTGGATTGAAATGGTGTCCGACTGTAAGAGCCTCTATCTCAAATTGGATGGCCATGCGTGATGGAATATGGATGAAGTGACTGAGAGGGGGGGTGAATCAGTCAACCATAAAATACTTCCTGATTATTTCTTTCCAGATCCCTTAGGATATCTTAATGAATATTATCTATTTAACACTCGGTAAATAGATTGCAGTAACTGTAGATGCAGAAAGTATTAGTAAAATTATATTTTAGATATTCATCAGCACTTGTATATGATTAAGATAACCATTAAGAACACAAGAGACACAAGATTTAACATGGAAACCCAATATGGAAAAAACCACCAATGTATCTAGATACTGATTTTCACTTTTCTGAAGTGATGCCCGGTTAGAAGCCAACCCGGTAAAAGGTTACAAAACATACTGTTAGGTGTGACCTTGTTAGAGGATTTAATCACCCTGCTAGGAGTGGCCTGGTAAGAGGTCTTGAGAACAATTCAATGGAATTGTCACCTTGTTAGAGGATTTACAATATGGTTGTTAAACCAACTCGGTTAAGAGATTTAGAATTCACTGTTACAATGATAAAAAGGTAACAATGAAAGTGACCTGTATAATAATGCAACTGCCTTGCTGATTACAGATCTCTGTTCTGCATAAGTGTGATCCTTCCTGATCGAATATATCTCTGCTGCTCCTCAAGGATATCTGGTCATCCTTCACAATTTCGCACACACCTTTCCTGTCTTTTTTTTATATATCTTCTTCTGTAATTCATGTTTATTTTTCACATTTGACCTTTTATTTATATGATTTTAGATTTGTCAAATCGGCATTACTTAGTATAACAGTCGGCTGAATTAAGCAAACTTTATTTGCAAAGATCCTTCAAGGGCTGACAGTGCTCGGTGACCATAACTTTCTACAATCTTTTGGAGACCGAGGGAACTCGGTAAACACTGATAATCCTTTTTCTTCGATAACCGACTGAACTCGGTAGATGCTAACTTTTCTTTGACGACCGACTGAACTCGGTAGATGCTAATTTTTCTTTGACAACCGACTGAACTCGGTAAACACTGAATTTTCTTTGATAACTGACTGAACTCGGTGAACACTAATTTTACTACCCGGCAGACCGACTGAGCTCGGTAGGTATTGAATGTTGCGGACTATGACGTAGTGTGACATCAAAGACAATACATAATTTGAGTAGCAATTTTCTTCAGACAATTGTTTCCAACAATGCGTACCTCGACCATTGATACCCAGAAAATTCAAGGACGTTTGATCTCACTATTGTCTTTTTGAGAGAGTTCTTTCTCCTATTGTGAAACGCAATCTTACCTAAGGATGTGAACGATAAAGGGTCACTACGGGTAATTCACATTGGATTTAGAATGATCTCTCGACTGTTTGATGTGTTTGCAACGCAAGGCATACTCAAGTCATCACGACGTTTATGTTTTGATGCTTGTACAAATTGCTATATCAAAATGGACATGATATTCAAGTCATCCTGGCGTTTGTGCCTTGGTGCTTATATCTGATCCAACATTCCGAAAATAAATCAATATTCATATGTCCATGGTTGTATAACCAGTGGGTGTTGTATTGATTCATGCGCATACAAATCGATATTCATATGTCTATGGTTTCATAGCTAGTGGGCATTGTACTGATTTATCTGGTTACCTAAAAGTTCAATGATTATAACAAATCGACACATGATCAGTGACTAGGTCCTAGGTTTTAGGTTGCATTTCATTTTGCATGTCTCTTTGCATTTTGCATGTTGCATGATCTCACAATGACTAAACGAACTTCAATGCTTAAACAATTCTTCATATCAATTCTTCAAATCTAACAAGAGTTGAATCTCACACGAAGGTTCCTCCAATGAAACAGCAAGTAGAATCCTTTTTCGGGATCAAAATTGAAATCTAAGATCATTTATCTTATTCACTGTTTGCATAATCAACCTTCCATCGTCACATAAATCTAAAATTCAACTTAACTAATTAGCTTTCATCAAACTATCAAAATTTCAACTTGGTCAACCATGGTCAACTCAGGGTCAAACCTAGTCAAATTCGGTCTCCAGGACCTCCAAACAATGCAGAATGCATTCTTGAACGTATATAACCACTTCTCAAATCAATTAACATGCTTCTAAACTCTCAACGTTGACTTTTCTTGTCAGATTTCAATTTTAATCCCGAAGGGGGCATGGTATTGCACATCATTCAAAGTCTGTAAATCAAATTCTATCGATCAAATCTATCAATATCTTTCATCAGTGATCAAGACAAACAATCACGTCTAGTCGCTGATTCATCAAAAGTCCTCATCGCTCGGGGCAAATCTATCATCACTTGGGGCATATCAGATTCATCGATCCATATCAATCTGGTATTCTCTTAATCTTGTAATCCATATCAGTTTTTGCAACCATCAGATCATAGTGTTCTTTCCTTGGTTCTTCGGCAACTGAAGGGTTTGGATGTGATACCTGCTAGTTCTGCTAAGACAATCGAGTCTAGAACGGGTCACTCACTTCTTTGCAATCCTAAGGTTTGGAATCAGGCATTTTGGACACTTTTTCGCAATCATAGGTTCATTTTCTGTTATAGTGAACATTATCTTTGGTCATTCAGGACCTATTATCTTCATATCAAATTCAATATCAATCAACTCCTATCTCAATATCTTTCAATCGGTTTCTATCTTGAGATCAGTTTATCTTTTGAATCAGTTTCATATCTTTATCAAACACAGACTATCTTTGAACCACTACGCTTCGCACAATAATTCAAAGAGGGGCAAAATGTAATACCCCAAAAATGGGCTATAAGTTCATTAATCTCCTACATCTTTAATTCGAATGAAATCGACATCAAAGTCCTAATCTAAGGCACATCTAAACATCATCGAATCATAATTGATTATCTTAAATTCTACATCAGGGAATATTCCTAGCAATATTCCTAATTATCTTAATTATCTTTAATTTAATGATTATTTGGCAATAAATCATATTTATCCTAAGTTTGATTACTTGAATATTTTCATATTTAATTAATTAGATTTAATATCTTGCCAAATTAATTATGTAATTAAATTTAATTCTATCTATTATTAATTATATTATTTAATTTTGACAATAAATTTAATATCTTATGAATAATTGATTAAATTTTTATTTAATTGATTAAAGCAAGTTGTCATTATTTAATAATATAGTTTTAAATAAAAATTTGATTAAATAATTGATTAACCCATAAATCAATTGTTTTATTTTTAAAAGCAGTTAAGTTGGAAATAAATCACTTTATTATTAAATTAATTCATAAATAAAACATGCACAATCATAAAAGCAGACAACTATCAATTATCAATTAAAGCTAAACTCTATTTTGAGTTAAAACTTAGCTTTTGCATGTTTTTGTGAGTTAATTATCCTTTATTTAAAAATAACTCAAAAATCAACCTGAGTTATTTGAGTGATTTATGGCTTTTTTTCATGCACCTCCAAAGCCCTGGATTTCTATAAAAACAAGGCTCAGCTCTTCATAATTCATCTCGCAAATTGCAAACTTACTCTACAGGAATCATAGCATATCAGATTTGGAGAATTTGCACAATTGGAGCTTGAAAGAATCAACTTGCGAATTCAAAGCTTTGTGAGATCAATTTCAATTGCATATTTTTCATATCATAGCATAGAATTTCATAGCTTTGCATATCATTGTTAGATAGATCAATTCATAGCATATCAATTTCATCTAGCATAGATTCATATCAGTTTTTATCATTCTTATTGCACAGAAAATATCAAAAATATAGATTAATTGCATTCAATTTCATATCCATCTTTTGCATTCAAATCCTTCATTTAGGTGTCATCTAGGTCACTGATCTCGATTACAATCTGAGAACATCAATCTCGCACCTATTAGAAGGCAGTAAATCGCTTGGTTAGATAGCTTTCAATTTTGCACGATTTTGATTATCACTAACCTCTAATGTTTTACTGAAGTGTTGTGTCTACAGATCAGGTACAAAATTCACACACACCTTTAAGTTGTGTGCTTCCACAACTCCATCATTCACAATATTTTTATTATTGTTCTTCAACCATAGTTTAGGTTTATCATTGTGATTGTTGGATCCTTTATTATTGTTATAATTAGATACATAATGATTATTATTAGTGTTGGTATAGGGTTTATTGTCCTTGAACAATTTGATCTCTCCCCTCTTAACCAACACATATTCAATTTTAATCCCATTCTTAATGAGTTTTTCAAAAGTAGGGGGACATTGAAGTTGGAGCCTATAGTTCATCTCCACATTTAAGTTGTTCATAAATATTTCCATTTTCTCCTTTTCAAGGATACTTCATGGATATCTTGCAAAAACTATCCTCCACCTTTAAAGGAACCCTAAGAAAGATTCACCATCTCTTTTTTTAGTATCACATAAGTTGAGCATGGTAATCTTGTGTTCGATGTTATAAGAATAATGGGTTACAAATTTAGAGGCTAATTCCTCAAAAGTCTTTATCCCTTGTGGAAGTTTGGAGAACCATTCCATTGCTTGACCTCCTAAACTTGTTGGAAAAAGTCTCATTAGGTATGTGGTATCATGCATAAATTTGATTCTTAGAGCGCAAAACTCTCTAAGGTGATCTTCTGGGTTTGATTTACCTATGTATTTATCTTACTTAGGAAAGACTACATTGATCGGAAAAGGTGCCATAACCAAGCTTTTGTCAAAAGGGAATGGGCACAAGGCCTCAATAGAGAAAGGCTTAGGTTTAATGACCTTTTTCATTAGATCAATTTGTGCTTGGAAAATTTTCAATTGTTTAGTCATAGCACTCATCGGATTTTCATCTTCTTGGTTTTTCTTAAGTTGGTCCACATCATAATCATGTGGAAGTTTGACCCCTGCTTGGGCTAAGTTTAGGAACAATTTCTCCCTATCTCTGTCCATTAGTTTATCCATGACTTCAAGAAATTCATTATCTTGAGCCGCTCTATTAGCTCTTTCTTCAAGTGTTTCCTTAGGCCCTTGGTTGGTGTTATTGATATTATCATTGTTTCCTCCATGATGATAATCATGAAATGTGGAGTTTCTATCCATTGATTCAATTCTCTTCTCAAATAGATTTGGGAGACTATCCCCTTGGTTTTGATTGTTGAAAGAGATTTGATATTCAAATTCGGGGACCTCTTTTGCAATGCAAGTGTCATATTCTTGTAAAGATATTTTAAGCTTATGAGAACATGTAGAAACTGACATCCAACATGGTTTGATTTCGAATCATTTTTTCCCAATTTGGTAATTGTTTGCTTTTATGAAGGGATTTAAATATATAAGATGAATTTTCAAATGGATATCTCTTACTTGTTGTATGTATTTTTTTAAAAAAACAACCACAAGTACACTTGTTCTTTTTAACCCTCTACACAAAAAGTGTTTGAATTTGTAAGGACATTATCACGGGTTTTTGCACAAAAAGATACTTCAAGAAATCTACCTAGTTCGCAACTTGGTTCGTAAACATGGCTCTTGTTGGAAACAATTGTCTGAAGGAAATTGCTACTCAAATTATGTATTGTCTTTGATGTCACACAATGTCATAGTCCGCAGCAATCAGTTCCTACCGAGCTCAGTCAGTCTGTCAGACAGGGAAATTCAGCATTTACCGAGTCCACTCGGTTATCAAAGGAAATTCAGCATTTACCGAGTCCACTCGGTTATCAAAGGAAATTTAGCATTTACTGAGTCCACTCAGTTATCAAAGGAAATTCAGCATTTACCGAGTTCAGTTGGTTATCAAAGGAAATTTAGTGTTTACCGAGTTCAGTCAGTTATCGAAGGATTGTTGATGTTTACCGAGTTCCCTCGGTCTCTGAAAGATTGTAGAAAGTTATGGTCACCGAGCACTGTCGGCCCTTGAAGGATTTTTGCAAAAAGAGTTTGCTTAATTTAGCCGACTGTTATACTAAATAATGTTGATTTGACAAATCTAAAATCATATAAATAAAAGGTCAAATGTGAAAAATAAAAAGAGATATACAGCAAGAAGATTTACAAAAGAAAAGACAGGAAAGGTGTGTGCGAATTTGTGAAGGATGTTCAGATATCCTTAAGGTGCAGCAAGAGATTTATTCGATCAGGAAGGATCACACATATGCAGAACAGAGATCTGTAATCAGCAAGGCAGTTGCATTATTATACAGGTCATTTTTCATTGTTACCTTCTTATCATTGTAACAGTGAATTCTAAATCTCTTAACCAAGTTGGTTTAACAACCATATTGTAAATCCTCTAACAAGGTGACAATTCCATTGAATTGTTTTCAAGACCTCTTACCAGGCCACTCCTAGCAGGGTGATTAAATCCTCTAACAAGGTCACACCTAATAGTGTGTTTTGTAACCTTTTACCGGGTTGGCTTCTAACCGAGCATCACTTCAGAAAAGTGAAAATCAGTATCTAGATACATTGGTGGTTTTTACCATATTAGGTTTCCACGTTAAATCTTGTGTCTCTTGTGTTCTTAATTGCTATCTTAATCATACACCAGTGCTGATGAATATCTAAAAGATAATTTTGCTAATACTTTCTGCATCTTCAAAGTTACTGCAATCTATTTACCGAGTGCTAAAACAGATAACATTTTTAAGATATCCTAAGGGATTTGGAAAGAATTAATTGTGAAGTGTTTTATGGTTGACTGATTCACCCCCCCCCCCTCTCAGTCACTTCATCCATATTCCATCAATTAGTATCAGAGCTTTTGGTGCTTGCAGGAAGGGTTTCAAGGACCTAAGCTAAAGATCAGGATGTCTTACAAGAGGGAAATTCCAAAGCTCAACAGAGATAACTTTTTAGCATGGCAAGGTCTCATGTGACTTCATCTGGCTTCCATTGGTGATTCAGGATGCAAATACATTGATGAAGAATACACAATTCCTAATGGCACATTAACTATTGAAGACATTGCAGATAAAAAGACTCATAACACCATGATGATAGACATTGCATCTGCTCTCAGCTATGAAGAATTTGATGATATTAAAGAATGCACTACTGCATATGAAATGTGGATGGCACTTAAGAAAATATATGGTGGTGATGCAAATGTGAAAAGAGCCAAAGTAGAAAGCCTAAGAGGATAGTTTGACAAGATGAATATGAAGGAAGATGAAAACATTGCAAAATATGTTGAAAGAATCAAAGCAAGTGTAAGTGCAATTAGAGCTTCTGGAGGAACAATCTCAGATGAAACTGTTATAAGTAAGGTACTCAGAACATTACTCCCTATCTATGCAATAAGAGTATCAGCTATTCAAGAAAGAAGATGTGAAACAAACCACAATATAACTTTGGATGCTTTAGTTGGAAGATTGATAGCCTTTGAATTAGACAACTATGACAACTATGTTCCTAGTTCCAAAAATATTGAATCAGCATTTGAGGCCAAGGTTTCACTAAAGAAGAACAAGAAAATTAAAGAAGTTCAGTCAGAAAGTGAAGAAGTATCAGAAGAAATTTCTGATAGTGATCTTGAAATTGTAGAAGCATTACTTGCAAAGAAGTACTCTAGAGGGAAAGGTAAATATAAAGGTAAAACTCCTTTAATCTATTTTTCATGTGAAGAAATTGGACATATTGTAGCTAGGTGTCCAAACAAGCAAGTCAAGGAAG
Organism: Chamaecyparis obtusa; assembly: GCA_027943335.1. Taxonomy (NCBI): domain Eukaryota; kingdom Viridiplantae; phylum Streptophyta; class Pinopsida; order Cupressales; family Cupressaceae; genus Chamaecyparis; species Chamaecyparis obtusa. The sequence continues at coordinate 30,465 of BSBK01001471.1, read as the reverse complement.
AGAAGAGAAGTCACAAGTACTATGGCAAAAAGAATTTCAAATCATTCAAGGATAAAGGTAAGAAAACATGTTTTATGGCTAAAGATTCTGATGATAGTGAAGAAGAAATTGTCTTTATTGCTATAAAAGATGAATCTGATGATGATGAAGATAAGAGGGCACTTATTTCTCATATAAGCAAAGATGATATATGGATAATAGACAGTAGATGTTCACACCACATGACTGGTGACAAGACAAAATTTGAATATCTAGAAGACTGTGATAGTGGTAATGTAAGATTTGGAAACAATGAACCTTGTTGTATAAAAGGAAAAGGAAGAATCTCATTAACCAAAGAACTCATATGTGATAATGCTTATTGGGTTGAAGGACTAAAACATAATCTTCTAAGTGTAGCACAGCTAATCAACACTGGTTTCAAGGTTGAATTCATGAATGGTCAAGCAAGACTGCTGGATGAAAAAGGAAAACTCATTGGATCAGGCAAACAAACAAAAGGTAACTTATTTTATCTTGATCTCAGTGAATATTCATGCTTTATTGCTCAAATAGAAGAAAGTTGGCTATGGCACAAAAGGTTATGTCATGTGAATTTTGATAACATGATAAAAATAAGCAAATTCAAGAAGGTTAGAGGCATTCCTATTTTGAAGAAACCTGATACTGGTCTATGTAAGAATTGTCAGATTGGCAAAATGAGTAAAACTAGTTTCAAGAGTAAGAACTATCAGTCTAAAGAAATTTTGGAAATTGTGTATACTGATTTATGTGGACCTATTGGAATACAAAGCTATACTGGAGATAAATTCTTTATTCTTTTCGTTGATGATTATTCTAGAATGATGACTGTCATGTATTTAAGAGAAAAATCAGAAGCATTTGAAAAGTTCAAATGGTACTTAGCAAGAGTGGAAAAGGAAACAGGGAAAAGATTGAAATGCTTAAGATCAGACAGAGGTGGTGAATTCATCTCCCATGATTTTAACAACTTTTGCATTGAAAGAAGAATCAAAAGACAGGTATTAGCTCCTAGAACTCCTGAGCAGAATGGAATAGCAAAAAGAAGAAACAGATCTATTATGGATTGTGCAAGGACTCTAATGATAGAAAAGAACATCACTATAAAGTACTGGAAGGAAGCTATCAGCACTGCAGTTCATACCTTGAACCGAGTACAATTGAAGAAAGACACATTCAAAACTCCTTATGAATTATGGTATGGCTATAAACCCAATGTAAGTTACATGAAAATATTTGGTAGCAAGTGTTATATCTTAAAAGAATCCAGAAGAAATAAATTTGATGTGAAAAGTGATGAAGGAATATTCCTAGGATATTCTAGCAAAAGCAAGGCATACAAATGTCTGAACTTATCTACTCACAAAGTCATAGAAAGTATACATGTAAAATTTGATGAGTTTGCAGAAAAGACTGAAGAAGAAAGCAAAAGGGAACCTGAGAACTACAGAAGATTCGTTTACATTGAACCTGAAACATTGGCAGACACAACTATCAATAAGGAAACTATATCTATCGAGCCGAGCACAGTTACCGAGTCACAAACTGAGTCACAGGAAGAAGTTCAAACCGAGTCACAGGAAGAAATTTAGACCGAGTCTCAGCCTGAAGTTACCGAGCAAATATCTACCGAGCCCGAGCAACCTGAAGAAGAGATCCTAGAAGACAAAAGCATGAATCATTCAAAAGGCAAGGAACCTATACTAGCCAAATATGTCAAAAGACATCATACACCAGATCAAATTATTGGAAACAAATCAGATGGTACTATGACAAGAAGCAAGCTAAAAGGTACATGTCTGCTTACTGACTTTGAACCTAGAAATATCAAAGATGCATTGGAAAATGAAAGTTGGATTGAAGCAATGAATGAAGAATTAGAACAAATACAAAAGAACAAAACATGGACTCTTGTACCTAGACCTAAAGATAAGAATGTAATTGGAACAAAATGGGTATTCAGGAATAAGCTGAATGAAGATGGTCAAGTATCTAGAAACAAAGCTAGACTGGTATGTAAAGGTTATTCTCAAGAAGAAGGTATAGATTATGGAGAAACTTTTTCTCCTCTTGCAAGATTAGAAGGTGTAAAAACTCTACTTGCTTATGCAGCACACAAAGGATTTAAGGTATATCAGATGGATATAAAATCTGCATTTCTCAATGGAATTCTTTATGAAGAGGTCTACATTGAACAACCTGAAGGTTTTGTTAATCCAGATAAAAAGGACATGGTCTGCAGGTTACACAAAGCATTGTATGGTTTGAAACAAGCTCCTAGAGCATGGTATGAAAGACTCCATAACTATTTGATTCAGATTAATTTCAAAAGAGCCAATGATAATAGCAATTTGTATATTAAAGAAGGACCGGATGACAAAATTGTATTGGCAGAAATATTTGTAGATGATACTATATTTACAGGAAATGAGGATCAGTGCAAAGAATTTTCAGAGCAAATGAACAAAGAATTTGAAATGTCTATGTTTGGTTTAATAAAATTCTTTGTTGGTCTTCAAATTCAGCAAAGCAAGAATGGTATATACATTACTCAATCTAAATACATTAAGGAAATACTTAAGAAGTTTGGTATGGAAGATTCAAAACCAGTTGGTACACCCATGTGTACTGGACTGAAACTTACCAAAAATGATGATTCAAAAGAAGTTGATCAGACCCTATACCGATCTATGATTGGAAAATTGTAGTATGTAGTACATACAAGACCTGATATTGCCTTAGCAGTGGGTATAGTAGCTAGATTCTCAGCAAAACCTAAGGAAAATCATATGATGGCAATCAAAAGAATCTTAAGATACTTAAGAGGAACTGAAGAATATGATTTGTGGTATAAATTTGGAGGCAATCTAGACTTAAAAGTGTTTACTGATGCTGATTGGGCAGGAAACATTGATGACAGAAAAAGCACAAGTGGTGGAGCATTTTTTCTTGGAAAAAGACTGGTATCCTGGACTAGTAAAAAGCAAAATTGCACATCTCAATCCACAGCTAAAGCAGAATATGTTGCTGCTGCAGTAAACTGTTCAAATATTGTTTAGTTTAAATAGTTATTAGAAGGTATGAAGGTTGAAATCAAAGAACCAGTTGTTATATTTTGTGACAATACTAGTGCAATAAACATTTCGAAGAATCCAATGATGCATTCCAAAACCAAGCACATTGCTATTAAATATCACTTTGTCAGAGAATTGGTGCAGGACAAGGAAATCAGATAAGAATATATTCATAGAAAAGAACAGATTGCAGACATTTTTACCAAACCATTACCTAAGGATGCATTTGTGTATCTAAGAGGTAAGTTAGGGGTCATTCCCCTATCCGAGGCTCACTAAATACAGTTTTAGTGATGCATCAACCAGAACATGATTGAAAATCAACCAGTTGATGCAGCATATTCAAGGAATCATTGCATATGAATCAGTACTTGAGGTACATTAATTTACACCGGTAATATGTGAATTGTCTTTGGCATGTGTTGTCAAAGAGGGAGTGTTTGCTATGTCTTTTCTATTACTTCAAGAAATTATCAATAGTCAGAAGGAAGAATTTTCAGGATAAAGGAAGTTTGCTGACAGAGGGAGATTTGAATCTGAACTGAGCTAACTCTTTCAAATTTCTTATGCTATGACATATTGTGTTGCCATCAATGCCAAAGAGGGAGATTGTTGGAAACAATTGTCTGAAGGAAATTGCTACTCAAATTATGTATTGTCTTTGATGTCACACAATGTCATAGTCCGCAGCAATCAGTTCCTACCGAGCTCAGTCGGTCTGCCAGACAGGGAAATTCAGCATTTACCGAGTCCACTCGGTTATCAAAGGAAATTCAGCATTTACCGAGTCCACTCGGTTATCAAAGGAAATTCAGCATTTACCGAGTCCACTCGGTTATCAAAGGAAATTCAGCATTTATCGAGTTCAGTCGGTTATCAAAGGAAATTCAGTGTTTACCGAGTTCAGTCGATTATCGAAGGATTGTTGATGTTTACCGAGTTCCCTCGGTCTCTGAAAGATTGTAGAAAGTTATGGTCACCAAGCACTGTCGGCCCTTGAAGGATTTTTGCAAAAAGAGTTTGCTTAATTCAGCCGACTGTTATACTAAATAATGTCGATTTGACAAATCTAAAATCATATAAATAAAAGTTCAAATGTGAAAAATAAAAAGAGATATACAGCGAGAAGATTTACAGAAGAAAAGATAGGAAAGGTGTGTGCGAATTTGTGAAGGATGTTCAGATATCCTTAAGGTGCAGCAAGAGATTTATTCGATCAGGAAGGATCACACATATGCAGAACAAAGATCTATAATCAACAAGGCAGTTGCATTATTATACAGGTCATTTTTCATTGTTACCTTCTTATCATTGTAACAGTGAATTCTAAATCTCTTAACCGAGTTGGTTTAACAACCATATTGTAAATCCTCTAACAAGGTGACAATTCCATTGAATTGTTTTCAAGACCTCTTACCAGGCCACTCCTAGCAGGGTGATTAAATCCTCTAACAAGGTCACACCTAATAGTGTGTTTTGTAACCTTTTACTGGGTTGGCTTCTAACCGGGCATCACTTCAAAAAAGTGAAAATCAGTATCTAGATACATTGGTGGTTTTTCCCATATTGGGTTTCCACGTTAAATCTTGTGTCTCTTGTGTTCTTAATTGCTATCTTAATCATACACCAGTGCTGATGAATATCTAAAAGATAATTTTGCTAATACTTTCTGCATCTTCAAAGTTACTGCAATCTATTTACCGAGTGCTAAAACAGATAACATTTTTAAGATATCCTAAAGGATCTGGAAAGAATTAATTGTGAAGTGTTTTATGGTTGACTGATTCACCCCCCCCCCCCCCTCTCAGTCACTTCATCCATATTCCATCAGGCTCTATGAGGTAGGCTTTGCTAAGTTAACAAGGTATTCAATCAAGATTCTGTTCAAAATGGATATTAAACTTTCATCCTCCAAATATATTAGGAGGCTTCCCACCACTGGTATGTCAGAGTTTTGCGCAATCCCGAAGGACTACTCGAAGAAGTTCAAAAAATTTAACACCCTTTTGTCACACACCCCATTAAGGATGCATGCATTTTGTTTTATAGTGGGTAGGATTATTGTGGCAAAGGAAATTGTATCCCACTTTGGGTTGTCCCTCTCACCAGCCTTATTAAGGCAAATCTTGGGAGGCGAGCCCACTATAGATCTAGCATGTTTATTTTGAAAGCAATAAAGTGGAATAAAGAGATAGGTTTTTGGAGTTTGATTCACCAAAAGGTGAAGAGCATGTCCCTATCTTCAATTCCCAAAAAATTTTAACAAGGTTCAATTACCAAACCCACTAACTAATGGGAATTGAGTATTTCTACTCTTTTCCACAAACAAGGGGTTGTTCAAATTTAGTGCTTGATTTACTTAGCCTTTCTTTTAATCAAGGAGTTTGATATTTTTGGCATTTTGATTCACTTAGAAAGTGAAGAGCATAAGCCTAGTATCAAATCCCTCAAACAATAATAGGCTGCTTTAATTACTATATTTTGAAATTGACAAGGCCACAATATAAGAAAAAATTGACCAAGTTTTAGGCTTACCTTGTTTCGAAGCTAGCTAAGGCTAGGGGCATTTTTGATGAATTTTCCATTTTTATGCTCACCTAGTGGCGATCGTTCCTTTCCATTCACTTCTCCTCCACCAAATTAGTCAACACAACCATCCAAAATGAAGAAAAACAAGAATAAACTTGAATTTAAGCCTTATTTATCAAATTTTAACAAAAAATGATTAAGGCAAGTAAATCCAATTTAATGATATGAACTTTGATTTATATGCTTCTACAACTTTTAAATATTGTTCATATACCTCATTTTATTACTGAGAATTCTCCAAAACTAGCTTGATATGTGCAATGTTCTCCTCCTTGATCTGTTTAGTCAAAGCCTTCCCTTCGCTGTTAAATCTGGTCTCTGGTTTTTTTGTTTTTTTATGACCAATCATCTTGTAGACATGGAGAAATCATTTCCCGCAAGTTAAATTCTATCAATTCTCAATTTAATTGAAAGCACAACATAATTTATTAAAAGCGCTACTAAAATGATTGAAAGTGTTGTTAAACAAATTAAACGCACTGCAAAAAATTATTAAAAGCACGGGAACATAAATTGAAAGCACTAAAAAACTAAGGAAAGGAATTAAAAGGAAGTATTAAAAGCGTTGGAGAATGATTTGAATGCGCTAGAGAGTCATGGTAAAAGCGCTGAAAGAAATAAGATAGAAACATAAGGAATTGAAAGCGCTGAAACACCACGTAAAGGCACATAACTTTGTCGTAGAAGCATTGTTTCAAACCTTAAAAGTGCTGGAGAAACTATCAAACATGTTGTTAAATCTACAAAATAGAGAGTAAAATAAGATTTGCAAAAAAAAATTACTTCTCTGAATTTATAAATTTATGAGGCCTAATGCCCCATGGTGGGTGCCATTTTGTGTACTAGAAAAAGTACCTTCATAGGGTTAGTATCATCAATAACTCAAATAACAACTAAATTACCACAAATAGCAATCTAATTAAGCAAATAACTGACAATTAAGCACTCTATGGATCTCTATTTAGGGATGCTAATGCAAAGCTCTCAACAAGCTTCCATTAGTGACAGTCCTAAAATGAGAATGAATGATAAACAAAGCTAATAGTTCAATTCCAAAAGAAATTACACCTATTTAGCTCTAAGTTTGCCTTTCTAGCTATAAATTGCAGGAGGTTTGATGTTATTCTCATATTTGTGGATGATTATTGATTCAATTGTACCTTGCTTTTATTGATTTTGGCAAGGGTAGGGGGTGTAGTTGAGTTGATCAAGGTTAGGTGAGAGTTGAGCCCATGGTTCCACCTTTCGAGACTATTTAAATATTTTGTCCTCAAAGCTTGGGACATGAAGACAAAATGAGTGGACAAGATGCATCCTCCAAGTGAGTGATTGAGATTCAATTTAGGCTTGATCCATGTGAGCTTGGTCCTCAATTCCTATTGGTTGATTCATTTTCCTCCCATTTGGTGGTTGAGAGAAAATAGGAATTTATTAATTGAATTTATTTAATTTATTTAGCCATGTGTACCCCTTAAATGGGTTGATTTGATTTAAATTGAACAATGAAATTAATTAGATTAATTACACAATTGATTGATTTATCATGATTTAATTGATTTAAATTGAATTTATGACTTTTGATTTTTAATTAAATTGAATTAAGGCTTGATTTGAATCTTGATTTGATAAATGCCTGATTTGATTCAATTGCCTTGATTTTGCCTTGATTACTCACATGATTAATCTTGTCCAAATTTAGGTGATTACAATACCAATATTAAGGCTTCACCATTGACTACCTTGAAGTAAATATTTGGATCAATAGATCATTATTATAGAATCCCAAAATCATCAAGTATCGGTCTATTCGTTCATACCATGCTCAAGGAGCCTGTTTAAGACCATATACAGATTTCTTTAATTGACACACATGAGACTCTTTCCCATGGATCACAAATCCTTCAAGTTTCTCATTGTAAACCTATTCTTCAATAACACCATTGAGAAAAGATGTCTTCACATCCATCTGATGCAACTTCCATCCCTTAGCTTCTGCAATGGCAATTATGGTCCTCATGGAAGTATATCAAGAAATTGGAGCAAATATTTCTTCATAGTCTATTACTTCATTCTGAGAGAAACCACATGAAAAAAATCTAGCTTTGTATTTCTGAATACTTCCATTAGCTGCATGCTTAATCTTGAATAACCATTTGGAAGAAACAAATGATTTCCCTTCAGGTCTAGGTACAATATCCAAAACATCATTATTAATGATGGATTGATATTCTTCATCCATAGCATCTTTCCAAACTTTCTGATTTGAGGTTTCCTCGACACTAGAAGGTTTGGTCTCAATGATATTACACATTGATGCAACATAGTTAGAGAATCTATGTGGTCTTTTACTTTCTCTAAAGGTGCCTCTAGGACTTGCAAATTGTTCTTCCTCTTGCATAGTGTTCCTTGCCCAAAGAGGTCTCTTTTTATTCATGACATTAATATCTCTAGGCCCATCAGTAGGATCCAAAGGCTCAATTGGATCATCAACCTCTTCAGGTTCTTTGGTATCACTCTGAATCTTAGGAGCATGATAAATATCCATGTTCTACGGAGTCTCTAGATCTTCATCATTTCTCTCTATGTGTGAACCTTTAGATTTCCTGAATGCAACATTTTCCTCAAATCTAACATCTCTTCTTAGTACCTCTATATGTTTTTGACTAGGGACGTAGATTTTGTAGGCTTTTGAGGTCTCACTATATGCTACAAATATTCCTCTTCTTCCAGAAGGTTCTAACTTGGATCTTTTATCTTTGGGTATACGAACATATACTAGACAACTAAAGATTCTCAAATGACTGGCATTAGGATTAACCGGGCTAAAAAGGCTTATTTTGGAGTCATATTCTTCAATATCTAATGATGACATCTTTTTTGAATATATACACCTAGTCTAGAAGTTTATGCCTATAGGAAAGTTGGAAGGTCTTGATCATGTAACATGGCTTTAGCAACTTCAATGATGGATCTATTATTTCTTTCAGCAACCCCATTTTGTTGTGGGTTATAGGGGACACAAAAATCCCTTTTAATTTATGCCTCAATATAGAAATGTCTAAAGCTACCAGAGGTGTATCACCTCCATTATTGGACCTTAAAGTATTAATTTTCTTTCCAAATAAGTTTTCTACTAGAGTTTTAAATTCCTTAAATCTACTTAGTACTTCATCAAACTCCTTATACCTTTAGAAATGGATCCAAGTCTTCCTAGAGTAGTCATCTATGAAAGTTACATAATACAAAAATCCACTTAGGGATGCCATTAACATTGGTCCACATAAATTAGAATGTACAAGTTCTAGTACTTCTTTCTAAGACCAACTTTCACTACTATTAAATGGGCTCTTAGTTATTTTTCCCATAACACAACCTTTACAAGTACATCATGTACATGACTAAGTTTAGGTGTGCCTATAACTATCTTCTCCAAAGATGGAATCTAGAATTGTAATGTAAGAGACCAAGTCTTCTATGTCATAGCTCACTGGAGTTTGAAGTGTCATGAAGAAGAGCTTGAGTAGGTTGAATGGAAATATTGTACAAACTCTCATGTCGATATCCAATCACACATGTAGTCTTGATGCTGGACTTCTTTGGCCATACAAGAACTTTCTCTTCTAAAAATTCTACTTGATAACCATCATCTTCCAAAGCTAAAATAGATATAAGGTTCCTCTTGATTCCTGACACAAATAAGATATTACTAAGATGAAGAGAAATCTCAAATTCTATATTGAGTGATGTAGCTCCAAACCCTTTCACTGAATAGTGCACATAATCTCCAATGCTTACTTGAAGACTAGAATCCCTTTCCACCAAATCTAAGAGTTTTTCTTGATAACCTGATATGTGTCAAGAAGCTCCAATATCAATTAGCCAAGTTTCATTATTTGTGGGAACATTAGTTAAAAAGGCTGATATGAATAGGAATCCATTGGAGTTATTTGCTACATATGGGAGTTATTTGAGGAATCCATTAAAGTTTGTAACTTGTGGCTTGGGCTTTGAATAAAAATCATTTGCATAGTGATTAAACTTGTCACATCTAAAATATTGAATATGGGAGATATATTTCTTCATTTTCTTAGAATCAGGTGTAGCGTCTGAACTTTGATCTCTTTTCCTTTTGAAGTTTCCTTTCTTCCAATTTATCCCTTTCTTTGTAGTTGATTGAGTTGTAAGAACATGAGAGTTCATTTTGCGTGTTTCTAATTATCCCTATTGCAACCAATCTTGATTCTTCTAGAATACAATCTATCCTAAGGTAATCAAACTTAGGTAATTTGGCCCTTGCACTAATATCTTGGATAAACAACTTCTAAAATTGAGGGAGACCATTTAGGGCTAGCATAGCAAGGTCTTTTTTTATGAATTGATCTCCAATTGCACTAAGTTGATCCCTTAGTTTTGAAATCTTCATAAAGAAGGACATGACCGATTATCCTTTTGACATTTTCACTTGATGTAATTGTTGCCTTAATGTAAGTGTCCTACTTGTGTTATTGATCTCATATAGGTTTTTCAATTTTTTGAACATATTGCTTGCATTAGTCATTTTTGGAATTATATGCACTAGGTGGTCTTTCACAAAGTCAATCAACAACTTATTTGCTTTGATAGCATTCTTCTTGAATAGTAGTTTATCTTCTTGATCATCACACTCAGATAGGATTCCTTCCACAAATTAAAGTAGATCATTTTCCTCAAGTGCAATAAGGACTCACTTTCCATGAGGTGAAGTTTGAGGCTCCTTCAAGTTCATCTTCAAGTTTTAGCTCGTTCACCATTTTATATTTTTGATGTTGTACCTTGAAGATGAGAGAAGAGAGCATGCTTTTCTTGTTACGTAAATCTCATCACGATCCTCAAAGGTGAAAACCCGAGCAAGAATTCTTGAATATAATAATCTAAATGTTAAGGTCTTGATTACAAGTGTCAAGATCTCTCTCTCTCTCTCTCTCTCTCTATATATATATATATATATATATATATATATATATATATATATATATATATATATATATATATATATATATATATATATATATATATATATATATATATATATATATATATATATATATACACATACATACATACATACATACATAGACACATATGAATAATCTCTTCTATATTGTGATCTATATATCCTCAGATATAATATATGTGTTGTGATATGTACGTATGCATATATCTCCTCTATGATATGATATAAAAATCCTCAACAATATAGTGTATAAACTTTAGAACTTCCACAATAGTTATATAGTCTCCAACAGTTGATATCATCCACGATAATAATACTGGCTTTTGTGATTGAAGTCAATACCTCTAATGATATATCTCCTGCGATTAATGTTGTTGTGTAGTCATCTGCGAGAGTATATATATCTGCGGCTTCAACAGTTATGTATTTCCTTCGATAGTATTCTTTATTCTCCTCTGATGTGTGTTTGCAGATTAAATATCTTCTACTTAATTGATGATGCAAAAAACAATATCCTCATAGTCTTATACTTGCACAATGAATGAATCGCATCCATTCATCATGACCTTCAAACTCTTGTCTTTTCATTTAATTACAATCTTTGTTCATTAGAATAACAACTGATAATTATAATAGTTTTTTTAAAAAAAGGTGTCAATGCCACTTAATATATTTTATTATTAAAAACTGGTTCAAAGGGCTCTCAAAGAAAAGAACCAGAAAGAAAAACTCTAATCCTTGTCCATAAATACAAAAGGGAGCCTTGCCCCATATATACGATTTTAGAGAAAAAGAAACCTGAAAGAAAGAACTAAACTAAAAACCTGGCCAACTAGCCAATGGCTAGATATACAATTTGATGAAAACCTAAGGAGCAAAAACTACCTGAGAAGGAACTACAAGGCATTATGCCAATATTACAAAAATATATGAAACATGTTGAATATGTTGATCCAAAGTAAAGACCATGAACTATGTATCTCAAGATAACTAGATATATCAAAAATTATGGTATGCCAAAATTTGAAGTTAATTTTCCATAGGAACCTATGAAGAAGCAAACGACCCCAAATGCAAGTCTAAGTCAGCAATGAGAACCTCAACATTAGTATTAAGATCAAAACCACGGGCATGGCAATCAAGAACAGGTCACAGAGAGGGCTCAACCATAAGATGACCAACATCAAACTCAAGAAGATCCAGTAGAGAAAAAACCATAGACTAAATGTATTGTTAAGACAGTTTGAGCTCAGATATCTTCCATGACGCTGCAACATTGACTTCACATGTTTGAAATTGTGCTGCTCAAGACCCTTTTTGATACTCACATACACAGAAAAGGCAACATGATTGTTGAATAAGGCATGGTGGTGAAAAAGATTACCAACCAGAGCCACCCCATTCTACACTTGTCATAATTTCTAAGTGCTTTCCATAGTTTGTTAGTACTCAAGAAATCAGGTCTAACAAATTTATTTGCAAGCACTTCCAAATGAAACATAGACTGCAAGAGGTCAAAAGAATTTGAAAGGAAGATGGATAAAACCTACGAAGGAAAGATCATATGTTTCCCTTGTGGAAATAAAACTCCTCACCCATAATTCTCTTGATAGCCCTGTTAATTTGAGGCCGATCACAAACAAAAACAATTGCCAGAAGGTCGTCATTAATATGCGCTAAAAAAGAATGTTCCCAATCTTCCACCTCAAGAAAAATTATGTAGTTTCGAGGATAAAATTCCACGTGGAGAGAATCACAAACCGAGCAACCCACCATCATATCACCAAAATTCAACATTTGGGAAGAGCGTAATGCCATAGAATATGAGGCAACCAGAGCTCGAGAAAAATAGAAAAAACTAAAAAGCATGAAGAAAACTAAACACAAACAAGAAGAGTAAGTAGAGATAGTAATTCAATATGAATGAGTGTAAGCCCGCGATCAAATCAAGACAGATTGTACATGTCAACGTACAAAACCCGATGCCACATAACTAACACTATCTCCACAAAATCCCACAACATGCCCCCAAAATGATGACAAAACTTAAACACGTACAACAGTCATAAATGACAACCATTAGCTTGAGACGAGAAGGCCAACACACGAAAGTCATAATCCAGCCTAACTCACTAAACAGGAGAAAAGAAAAATGATGAACAAGACATGTGAAATATAGCACAAAAACATCGTAGCCCATAATCATGAGATAAAAGGAGAGAAAGAAGAGAATACATATTCAATCCTTCCCCATACCCCTGCACACACACATGTCAAAAAAGCATGCACTACATTATTGCATATCAATATAAACTAGTATACAAAATGTAGGAAGTACACCTATGTGTGCAACTATATGGGGAAAGAAGGAATTAATAAGAAGCAGACTCTTTCCGAAAAATATCAATGAGAAGAGGATACCTTTCAAAATCAACTGGATCCACTGAGGAATCAATCTCTAAATTGGAACAACCCATATTGGCCAAGAAATTTGCCAAAGAATTACCTTCTCTATACACATGAGAGATTGTTAATTTGTCAAAAGAATCAAGCAAAGTACAAATATGCTCAAGAATATATTTAATAATCCAATTAACTATAGATCTAGATTTGCAAGCATTAATGATAAGAGCAGAGTCACCTTCAACATGAATATTAAGAACTTTTAACTTTTTTGCCAAGACCAAACCTTCAAACAAAGCCCAAGCTTCAACCATGTTATTGGAACCCGATGGAATAGATAATGATTTAAGAGCAATGATTTGTCCAAGATGATTACGCAAGCAAACTCCTATCCGTGAGTCACCTAGATTACCCCTAGAGGATCCATCAAAATTTAACTTACAGAAATCCAAATCAGGGGAATGTCATTTAATATTTTTCCTATCAATAGGAGTTCTTCTGATTATAGGGAAAACCAGGGAAGAGGGGATCAATATCATTTTCCAATTAGAGATAACAAGATTATCCCAAAAAGTTACTTGAGCATTAGGATTAAAATGCGATTGTACATAAGAATTCACTTGTTTCGAGATGGTTTTTTCAATAACAGTGAGTACATGAGACACATCTGAAGTAATTTTTTTGAATATACTCTTATTACGTTCCCACCAAATCGACCAAATAACAAAGGAGGGGATGGTCAACCAAATACAAGCAAAAAGAGATGATGAGAACAAGGTTGGCCAAGACTGAAATAAGTCCCAGAGTGAAGAAGGCAGAGGTTAGAATTAAATCCCAATCATGCTAGTTCAAGAGAAATCAAGTAATACTTGAATGAGGTCAACTTCAACATAAGACACTCTCAAAATTTCAAAAAATTATTTACATTATTATCGAATCATATTATTCTCCCCCAATTAAACAATTATATCTTTTGAAAAATTAAACAAAAAATTCTCCCCTCAAAATAGAAGTTGATATCCCCAAATCTATAAATAAATATTAGACTACATATTCGTAATAGTCATATTGTGGAAGTTTTCAACTAATACATATTCAAGTGAACAAAACATATGCCACTAAATCCCAAGTTCGTTTGTAAGCAACCAACTATTTTCCCAATTTAGTCTAGTCCAATTTATAAAGGAACTCCTCGTAGGAAAAATAAAATCAAGGTATATTGGGCCTCACAAAAAAACAAATGAGAGGGCAAACCATTAGCTATATTCCAAGCCAAGTGGGTTAAGTCAGAATACTAATCACTACTGCAACGCAACCAAAATAATCATTTACATATTGAATTACCAAGCCTAAATTCCAAACCTAATAGAATCTAGGTCTGGGAATATTACCAAGCGCTCCCTTTATATACCTGAAACAGTTGCTACTAAAACCCTATAAGGTCTGGGTTCATCGAGGGGAAAAACTGTATTGAGTTTAGGGTTTTTTAAGTAGATCTGTAATGTTGTAAATGGGCGACGATGATAAAATGCATTTCTGACACCTCTTGTAGGAGGGCGGCTTTGGCTGCCCGATGAACGTACTGCATAAATGCTGAGCCCATTTTATTCATTCATTCATTTTTGTATTTTTCCCTTCCCCTGTTTGCAAAGGCGTGGAAATCTGGTTGCGTTTAGATTTTCACTCTGTTTCTGAAAGCAACCTATGGCTTCTGCAGTTTATGGATCTGCCTTATGAGGTCAAGATTTTTTTATTTCATTATATTCGATGGAAACATATATATTATTTGAATGCCCAGACTGATCTCCGCAGTTATCTAATTTGATATTTGATATCGCTTGCCCAAGTTAATCAATATGTGTTTTACGCTGGGAATTCTAGGGTTTTCGAGATGCTATAAAAAGAGTGTTTTTATTGTGAAATTCCGTAGAATTTGTCTGCCTCATTCACGTATTGAAGCTGTATGTTGCCGTTTCTTTGGTTTAATGAAATCTTGGCAACAGATGAGATCCGCCGTTTTCTTTCGAAGGAATCGCTCTCTTTGTGAGAACAGAGAAGAGCGTCCGATAAGAGCCTATGACATCTCTGTTCATGGTTGTCTTTTTATGATATGTTTATAGTAGTAATCCTATTTCGCTCACTGGACTATAGGTTGAATTATCTACCAATGAACAATATAAGTAGGAAAATTTTCTCCAATTTAACAATTTCAATTTTATTTGTACTGTTTTTGGATTCACGGTTTTTTTTTTCGTATTGTTCGTTTGGGATCACATTTAGGTTTCCACCGTCAGGAAGTAGATAAAGTTTAAAAGAAAGCGAGGTTAAGGGATCAGAGCTTGAGAGAGTATGGCATATATGTGTATGAAGGGTTTATCTGTCATTTGCGTGGTAATGCTCATTTCAATCACTAGACAATAGCTTGAAATCTGTATTCCTCCAAATACACAATTTCATTTGTTTAAACTTGCATGTAGATTCATTAATAAAATTTATTTGAACATTTAATTTTTTTATTTTTTAAAGCAATTATAGGTTAAAATGTTGGTTTTTGGTTTTTCAATTGTGAATCAGAAATTTCATATATTAAATTAATTTTACTAATATAAACACATTATTTTTTCCTTTTAACCTCAAAGGAAGCTACAAGGTTAATGCAGCAATTTGATTCAATTTTAAAGGTTGAAAAAATAAATATAGCCATCTAGTTAATGCAGCAATTGGAACTAATTTTAAAGGTTGAAAAAAACTGATGTCCATCTAGAACACTCAGATTGGTTTAAAATGAAGAATTTGCAGGTTTGTTCTTTAGTTTGTGAAAAGTTAGTTTGTGGTCTTAAAATTTTTTAAAGTTGGGAAGAAAAGAGAATCTATTTAAAGAAAGATACGAGTGCAAAGTTTGATTAGTAACTTTTTAACCGTTGTAATGTATATTTTATTTTTTTAAATATATTTGATATGATCTGTCAAATAGGATCAGCAATTACATTAGCATGTAGTCTAAATAAAAAATATTTATTTTTAGTTCATCTTATATTATTAAAGATTGCAGGAACCTTTCAATAAGGTACAATTCATTGCTTCTTACAAATGAACCAATTATACCATATAAATTGTTGAATCTTTTACAATTAACAATTTACTATTAATTACTTTGAAAAATGATAATAATTATACTGTTTTATAAATTGTTGAATCCTTTGCTTACAAATGATAAGAATGTCTTTTGAGGATATTACTTGTAACAAAACTGTCTTCTATAAAAGAAATAAATGAAAAATGAGATTAACACAAGATTATGATTAGTTCTTTAATTTTATAGTAAGAGACAACAATTTTTAATTGACTTAACACAAGAAATAAATGACTAAAAATTAGTTCTTTTATTACAACTAAAACTTGTAATAGAGATTATAGGATCTAAGTATATACTTGTTTTTAGGAACTAAGTAGACTTATGAGTAAGACTTACTAAAAAACTACTAAACATGAGATGAACAAATTATGAAAAAACACCTTATTCATGTCACCATGGTGCCATTGTAAGGAAGAATCATTTCAATTTAGAAAGTGATATATATCAAGCTTTCCAAATGGATTGTAAAGTTTAGGAAGTATTGATATTGAGAAAGGGAGACATGAGGATTTTACTTAACCAACTCATTGCTTTCCATTTATTTTTTATTTCCATGGTAAGTCCCTTGAGTTTTGGGGTTTATAGCTCCAAACCACATTACCAAATGCATTGAGACCAAAAGGAAACAAGAAAACTAAAAACCAACATTACCATATGACTAAGAATGGATGAATATCCTAATTATTTTGTAAGTCTTATAAACTTCCTTCATGAGTAATGAACATTGGTGCTAATGAAAATTCTATTTGCAATTTGAGATAAGTTCTTATGACAATTAAGACTTATAGAAATATTTGTAAGACAGAAATATTTGTAAGAGATCGAAGCACACACATGTGAGGACCTACCTAAACAAACATATGAATAGAAGCCACTAGATGAACTAGTTATGTAAGACACCTTATTCGTGCCACTAATTATGAATTTTCATAGCACTTAGAATGGATAATTTTGCTAATTATTTTTTTGAACCCAAGTTTCTTGGAAGATATTTAATAGGATGAGTAATAAACATGGAGACAATACAAATTATATTAACAAGTAAATTTTATTTTTTTTGATCAATAATGATATTTTTGTATTTGTATTTTTTTTTCTTGGTAATAGTTTATATTTTTATTAATAAGTCTAAAAACATTTCTTTACATAGAAAATTAAAGTGTCCAAGTAAATTACATAAACATATACCCTTAGTGTCGAAGTTTGCAATCCATGAAGGTTAGTTGTTGCTTCTATGTAAGAGGAAGGTGAAGCTTGCTTCCATGATCAAACTCACACACCATCTCATGATTCACCACTTTTCTTGCATTCACTACCTCACCACCACTTGCAAAACATAGCTAGTGACTCTTATTTCTATTTCACGTAGTGTGAGAAAGCTATTGATAAAAATTAGAAAGATGAAATTAATTTTTATGTAAGGGAATGAAAATAATCATGTCACCAAACATGAAAAGATGGACATGCGAGCAAGTCTAGTCAAGTTGAAAATGATGCACTTGTGTCTCAAGGTCATGAACTTGATTCCACTTTGCATAAATGTTCTACCTTTGAGCTTGAAAATGAACTACTCATAAATAATCAAGACTTACCCAAGTCGGGAGTTTGTGAACAACATATTAAGGAATGCAGTGTAGTTGTATTTTCATATGAATCACATGAGCACTGATTTTCCACTCAACCTAAGGTGCTAGTGATTGATGAACCAGTCAAACAAGTTACAACATGCAAGAAGAGTTCAGTCTTCATACCGATCAAGGGGATGCCCAATAAGACATCTAGCTTGGTTGGAGGCAAACAAAAAGTTAGACATTCCAGTTGTACTTGAGCATGAAGATACAAATTGAAGAAGAAACTAAAGAAGCATGTTTGATTTAGCAAGAGCAGTTTGAATTCATGGACCTATCTTGGAGCAATAGTACATATGATTTATCTCAAAAAGGTGAAATTGTTCATCTCTTTCAGGAGGTGTTACATCAAGCATTGACATCATTGCTCTAGATGTTCATGCTCCATTTATACAAATTTTGCTTGTGAACATGCAAGGTACTGCAAGTTGTTGAAAAAAGGTAGTTATTTTGTTGAACCAGTAAATAGTTTCATCTTAAAAGTTGCATTGTTGGCTATTTTTAATTAGGTAGGTTTTTCTTTATTTTTAATAAGTACGTTTGCACTTGAGTTTGTTTTATTTTAACTAGGATTGCTTTGTGTTAGTCACGTCATCCTTTTTGAGTCGTTTTGTTTTTGGTCGCTTAACTCTATAGCCCATTGGAGTGGATGAAGGCACTTAGAGGTTTGGATTCTACATTTCTCATTGTTTCTAAGAACAAGCAAGGTACATTCCCCAGCTAGAGACAACTGTTGTCCTCAATTTTGACATTACAAAATTGGGGTAACCCTACACAATTTTCTCATGGATTCGTAAGTGTATCCTCTATGTTTTCAATGTATTGATAAGGCATCATGAAGGCAATTTGTTATCCTTGAATTGTTCTTTATGTTATCATTATCCATCCATTCTTTTTAAGGGTTTCCATCAAGTTTTTCTCTTCATTGCTTGTTAGAATGAGTTTCTTCTCTAACTGCAAGCACTAGATGTTTGGTGACTTGAAGTTTTTCTTCATTTTTCTTGTTTTTGCTTTAGGTTTGTCCAAGAGCCAACAAAACAATGAACAAAGAAATGGGAAAGAAAAGAGGGGCAAAATGATTCACTGTCTTGAAGGGTAAATAATCAAGGAAGGAATGACAATTATTTTAACAACCAACCAAACATTTTGACATCCACACAAAGCTTTGAATTTGTTGAATCAATTGAATCCTTGTAAAATATTATTTTGTGCTTTCTTAAAATATTGAGTTTCAATACAAGAGATAGAATCAACACAATGATGCAATGTGAGCTAGACTATGAGGATTCAAATCCCATCAAACCACTCATCATAATACAAATTAGTGCCTCATATACCCCCTTAAATGCATTACAAGAAATTATTGGTGGAGTTCAGGGATAGAGTTTACCTAGTTTTCTAGAGACACGTGCAAGGGAACAAAAAGGGGTTTTGGTGATCAAAGATTTCCTTTCCATAGGAAAAAAAATCATGACATCAATGCCTAAGACTTGAAAGGAGAGGAAATGAAACAATCAAATTGGGGGTCGAGGTTTCAAACTTGGGAATTATATAATAGAAAACCTCAAAGCTAAAACCAATGGAAACATAAAGAAAACAAATAAAAAAAGGTAAAGGGGGAAAAAGAAAACAAATAGATGAAAACAAAAACCAACAAGGAAACAAAATACAAAAGAGGGGGCCTAAGTACCTTTTCAAGGGACAAATTAGGGCATGAATACAAGGCACAATTTTTCCTTCCTTCTAATGGGAACATCTAAAGTTCCCTCTTTTGCTTCTCAAAGAGTAGGCTATCTCTTATGTTCAAATGCTATGCTTTGGATGATACCATCTATTGCAATCTACCAATGTATATGGAAGTGACTACTATAATAGGTGCTATATTTTTCTTGTTGAGATATTGTTAATGAATTTATTGACTGAGAGTAAGTACACTAGATTTCATTTATCTGTTTTGGTATTATAGTTACTCTAAATAGATTTGTGCTCCAGGCTTCTATAGTTTTAGGTTATTCTCCTATGTCAATTCTTTAGTGATAATCTAGCCTTGATTGGTTTTCCTTATATTAGATGTGATGTTAAAGTCAATCTCCTAAAATAATAATAGCCATTTGCATATTCTACCTTGTATCACTAATAAACTAAGTAGGTATTTTAGGGGCTCGTGATCTATAAAAAATATGAATTGGGTTGATAGTAGATAGTGTTAGAATATGTGGAAGGCATAAACCATCATCTATACCTTTTACTTTGGAGTACCATATGTCCTTTTTGTAAGTCTATAAATATTTGCTTTTCATATTGATACAAATGCCCATTTACTTTTCAATGCACACTCATGATAGATTCACATGGAAATCGAAGTGGGGGCAAAATAATAGTGAAAATGTAATACCCATAACATTTTCATTTAATTTTGGGGTTCACCACTTAGTATGTTGGTTAAGTGGTGGTGGTGTTGTTGTTGTTGTCCCCACCCAAGTTCAAACCTTTGCTAGGCCATTGTGATCACAGGCTTGTGCCTTTGCTGATCAAATTTACTCATGATTTTGAACCTTAGCTATGTAATAAGGGGATGAGGTCCCCCATTTGTGGCATCACTGGTTCATAGCTTTAGGTCAAAAGTGTTTCATGTGGAGCTAGAGGGAGTGTCATGCCAACATCATTGGTCACATTAAAAAGTTTACCACATACAAGTGACATACTCATGCTAGGTATGGCTCATAGCTTGATACCTCTATACCTTACTCACTAGGCTATTTACACAAATTCTTATACACCATTTACTCACCATTATTGCACCTTCATTTTTACTTACTATCATACACTCACACCCTATCTCGAAACTATTGTTTTAACCCCATGGTTCATTTTGGAGTGGCTTGAGATTTAAATTTACTCAATGCACTCAATTTTTTATTTTAATATATAGATATATTAAAAGTCTAACTTTTACACCCATTTTCCTAGTCATTATGAGCTCAATTAGCACACTTTTGTGTAACATGTTGCTATGTCATGGTATTTAATAATATATAATGTGGGCTATCAATTCATTTGGTAGATTTGAGAATACAAAGAACATCTAAAACACACTTCGGTTTTTTAAAGGACAAAAGAATTACATTTGCATATATAGGCCATATGTCTTTGGTGAATTTCATTTTTTATAGTCCTCATAATAATTAATCTAACCTACCAAATGGGTTGACCTACAAGAACATAACCGTCTTTTGAGTAGGCATTCTCTCCAATGGTGTCCTTAGACATGCTATCTTGACACATTGAGCTATTGGGAAAGAAAATGTAAGTTTTCTAAAGCATATTTTGTCAAATTATTGCCACACATGACAATTCAAATTAAGATGTAATATTGAGTCCATATTATTCCTCATCTACCTCAAGATAATTTGAATTGAAGGTCATAATTTTTTTAGATTCTATAGACACACATTTATTAAATTGAAACTATTTTTTTTTCAGACAATTGTAAATAAATTCAACATGACATCAACATTTTATGTCACTAATTCTAAACCTAAATCTCTCTATTCTATACATTTAATTTTTATACATTTATTTGAATGGAAAATTAAAATAAAATCTCCTATCAAAATTTATATGGCTCACCTACATTAACTTCGTTGCTACTCTCCATCATATTGCTCATGGAGAAACATCACCTTTTAAATATTGTTCTCCCCATATATTAATTTTATTTTCCAAAACTAATTTATATTTAAAATTTTATTTATTGAATTTGACACATTTAAAAATTGTTTATTTTAATTTAGTTCTTTTAAATTTATTTATTTATTAGTTCTAATTATTTTAAAAGATTTACATAATTAATATAATAATAAATATAATATATTTATTATTAGTAAATTAATAAATACAATGCCAAAAAAGACCAACAAAACACCCAAAAATAAATACTAATAAAACAACAGGCTCCATGTTGAGGTAAAAGCTGCTCAATTATGTCAAGACTGATTAAACTTGAGCAAGAAAAAAATGTTTCCTTCAACGTAAAGGAAGCTTTTCATTTTAATATGTTTTTAGCTCCAATTTCCCCTGCTTTCTATGATTTTTTTCTCTTTTATTATTTTCTCAGAATGATTTCTTTTGTTTTTAACCCCACACACATTGTATTCCCTCAGATCACATTTCTTTGAGGCATTTTGTCAAACAGTTTACGTGCCGTGTTCATACTTCCATATTTTCCATATATGTCTACTAGAGCATTTGCAACGATAATATCTGGTAAAAATCCCCCTTCCATTGAGTTTTATACATATTACAAAATCTCTCTGTCCTCTAAGGTTGCAGAGTGTGGCTTTAGACTTGCCGATTGCATTTGGTTATAAGATTCTGAAGCCTTTTTTAACAAACCATTTTTGCGTATATCCTGCAATCATGGCATTTCATGAGACGATTTTCCTATGCGGTATCAGACATTTTGTCACACATTCTACGTGCCTTGTCTGTGATTCCATAGTCTGCATATATGTTTAGCAGGAAAAAAGAGAAACCACTTAAAGAAAGATACCAGTTTAAAGGTCTAGAAATAGCTTTCTTGTTAACAGTTGTTAGAAGTATTTTTATTTTTTAAATGTATTTGATATGATCTATCAAATAGAATCAACAATCATTTTTTTTAAGTTCAGTTTATATTATGGAAGATTCCAAGAACATTTTAAAAAGATTAAGTTTATTGTTTCTTGACAAATGAAACTTACAAAAAATATATATATATTTTAAATTGTTGAATGTTTTGTTTAGCAAATGAGAACGTCTATTAAGGATGACTTGCAACAAAAACTTTCTTCTATAAAAGAAATAAGTAGGAGTGTAAGTAAGTTTGTAATAGTGTATGTAAGATAATATAAGATTAAATTGCGACAAAAAAATTGCGATCAATATACAATCTGATGTTTTGTATGAAGATATCAAATAGAATCTTATGATCAT
This sequence comes from Chamaecyparis obtusa, assembly GCA_027943335.1. Lineage (NCBI taxonomy): Eukaryota > Viridiplantae > Streptophyta > Pinopsida > Cupressales > Cupressaceae > Chamaecyparis > Chamaecyparis obtusa. The sequence goes on along the minus strand of BSBK01001471.1, from coordinate 7,647 downwards.
TAGCCAAAGTGAAAAATGGGATTTAGACAAGATCATGACAAGTAGTTTAATTTTATGACATGAGACAAGTAAAATTTTTAAACGACTTAACTTATGAAAAAATGACAAAATATTAGTTTTTATTGGAATTAAGACTTATAATAGAAAAAGGTTTTTAGAATCTAAGTAAACATGTGAGTAGGACTTACTAGATAACTACTAAGTAAACATGTGAGCACTACATGCTAGATGAACTAATAAACATGTGATGAACAAGTTATTTAAAACACCTTATTCATGTCACCATATGCCACCTAAGGATGAACCATTCCACTTTAGAAAGTGATATTTATCAAGCTTTCCAAATGGATTGTAAATTGTAATGTAAAGGAAGCATTGATTTCAAGAAATGGGGACATGAGGATTTTGCTTAACCAATTCATTGCATGCCATTTATTTTTGATTTCCAAGGAAAATCTCTTGAGTTTTGGGGTTATTGAGACAAAAAGGAGATAATAAAGCCAAAAAAGAACATTACCATATCACTTAGAACAAATGATTTTCCTAAAGACAATGGTGGAAATGAAAATTCTATTCACAACTTGACAATTGATAAAAATATTAAATAACCTAGAACATAAGAAATAAAATGACAAAAAGTAGATAGGTTTTTATGGCAATTAAGACTTGAGCAAACATGTGAGTAGGACCTATCTAAGCAAACATGTAAGTACGACTTACTAGATGAACTAGTTATCTAAGACACCTTATTCATGCCACCAATTATGAATTATCATAGCGCTTAGAATGGATAAATTTCCTAATTATTTTTTTCAACTCGTAAAATTTCTTGGAAGACATCCTAATAGAATGAGTAATAAACCCCTAGGTTTGACAAATCTACCCTGCCTCCCATACTTCATTGTAATAGTGGGCACATAATAAAATTGTATTAATTTTTTTTGGGAATTCATGAATAAACCTCAAACACCATTACACACCCCTTACTATAGATTAAACATTTAGTTTATAAAAATGTCATACACACATAATATATATTTAGAAACTTCATTACTACAGAGAATAAATTCAAACAAAGGAAGTAATATAGAGATTGTAAAAATCATTTCTTTACCTTCAATTTGCAACCAATCTCCATTAGAAATAGAAGCAATGTAGAAATAGTCACCTCTTTACCTTCAATTTGCATCTAATCTCCATAGTGTGCACAAAAACCTTTTCCTAGAATTTTCGTGGTCAACATGGGTTTCATGTCGAACAACCATTCCTTTCTTACACACGTCTTCATAAGCCACTCTACATCCTCCCTTGTTCCAAGTCCATACTCCAAGCAAAAAACGTGGATGCAATATCCACATTCACCCTATATTTATGCTCTGAATGCATAAAATTCCGCACCTAGTAGTATGTCTACTATTTGGGAAAAAATTAGCTCTTCAATCTTGAATACACTTCTATCTCTTCTCTGATGATTAGGGTGAATCCTGCCTCCATGATCAAACTCACACACTATTTTATGTTTCACCTCTTTACCTGCATTCACCACCTCACCACCACTTGCAAATCATAGTCTCGGCTCAAGCCAAGCTTTGGAGGAAATAAGTTTTTATTTCTCATCAAAATTATTTACACAATAGTTGTCCCATCAACTTGATGCATCACGATGCCTACCTACCATCAATAATGTATGAAAAACCAAGTCACTTGAGGCTTAAAATTTTAAAATCCATCAAAAAATATTCTGTCAACTCCGCATTAAATCTCACCAACCATTTTGATAGCCTATCTACCAACTCATTACCATCTCTTACCCCATGTCCCCATGCAACTGCTTAAAGGAAAATTTGGCTAATTTTAGGTAGTGAGAGTGTTCCCATGCAAATATTTAATTAGTAGGAAAGGATAATTTAGAATCTTTTCTTATTTTAGTGGAGCAACTATTGCTTAAAAATGAAAAATAAGCTTGAAAAGGGGTGGGGGGAGGGGGCCTGAAATAAGTATTAGCTGCGTATTGAGAAAAATCAACAAAAAATCACACACGACTCCACAAATTGATTTCCCTTTTATTTTTTCTTTCTAAATTTTAGTTTTTAAATTTATTATCAATGATTTCATTCAAATATGCTATTTATGAATCTGGTTGTTAAAAAAACAAGCAACAAAATATAATGATTATTGGGCCACTAGGTCCACAATTTGCTCCTAAGAAATTTGAGCAGTAGCTGCTACTCAAAATAAGCTAGGCAGTCACATGGAGACTTGCTCTTAACATGTGCAAAATTTTAATTTCATTAATTTATAAAAAAAAAGTTTGTAAATTAATTTTATATATTTGTCAATTTGCCAGGCCAATGCCTCTTTTTTAATCAAGGCATTAGCAATAATCATCAAACCCCCCTCCAAATGTAACTTCGTAACTTGTAATTTGTTTACCATGACAACTGATAGCAATGTTGGATCCATCTTAGCTTTGTTATTTGTTTTATCCTCAAGTTTTTCGGTGCTCATTGCCACTATACTCCCTAAGCTATCTCTTGCTACAAAATGTAGCACCGGATTGTCCTAGATTTTCCTTTCAAGGATCCATTTAAATTCACTTTAATCCACCCCATGTTTGGTTTAGGTCTTTAATAATAGACATGTATATTCGAGAAAACATAAGGTTGCAACTTGGGATGAAAATTCTTGTGTAAAAAAACAAATCCCTACAAGAAAATATATCATATTATAAAAGACATAAGATCACAATGAATATTGAATGGAGAAGGGAAAAACACATCAAGCTCCCTAAGCGATTTCTCATGTAAAAAGGACACGCACCTGCAAGAAAACAACAAATGCATGATGGCAAGGATGTCATTACATAAAATAAACATGCTAACAAAGGGAGAAAATTGATCCCTGAAAGAAAGAATAAAATAATGATGACTAATTGCTCCGTAGTTGAGAGAGAAAGAGGGAAATTTCCTATTATGATGCCCTCAAACTCATTACACAAAAATGTTTTTGCATAATGGAGAGAAACATAATAGGAAAAAGAATGGCTACGGTCTCCCTTGGATATGAAGAAAGTGTATGATACTCGATGTTTTATGAAGAAGACACCTATGAATCAAGTCGTAAAAAATTGTCTAAATTCAACACAATCACAAAGAGATGCCTATTATAATAATGCAAAGAGCATGTAAATTCACCATTAGGAGTATGCGGGTTTTCACAGAATCTATAAGGGAAACATATCCTAGAATGATACTTAATATTTAGATAAATTTGTCTATCCAAAGCTTCATGGTCATCATAAGGTGAAGGATCATGAGATGGTGTTGGTAAGAGAATATCCAAAGGTGGCCTTGGTTGATAGAAAAAGTTAACTTGAGGTACATGATACTCTGTAGGAGGATTAGGGCTATGGTCCCTAAATCCTTGATCATGTGGGATATATTTTGATTGAGAATCTTGAGGAAGGGAAGTACAAATGGTTTCTCTACAAAAATCTTCATCCTTTTTATCCTTAATTAGGGACAAAGAAGGAACATTGTCTGTTATGTTTGGAGATAAGTCATCTAAGAAATGTCTAACATACAGATCATGAATAATGCTTTGAATATTTGGATAATAATCACAAGCACTAGGATCACAGGGATCAAGATCTAGGGGAATAAGATTAAGATGGTTAGCAATTAGGTTGATTAACAAAGACTCTTATGTTATCAATAAATGTCTTGTGTTTAGTTAAAATGTGAAGAAGAAATACACATGAAACATTGATAACATTTGTGAAATATGCCTTATACTGAAGACATATATTTGTCAACCTCATTATGCCAAATGCAAGAATACCATGAAGGAATACACATGAAAAAAAATGCAAAAGGCTTTGATTCACTCCATGTGTTTGGTAAAGAGAGGTAAGAAGAAAAGTATTGACATCAGTAATTGCATACCAATCCAATTTAGAGAGTTCCATTTTAGCAAACATGCAAATAGGATCTCAAAATAGGAATGTGAATAAGATCTACTATGGTTTGATTATGCAAAGAGAATCTACACACCAAATTAGAAAGTATAATGCATGAAAGCAACAGGCTCACCAAAATGTGATGTGAAAAATAGTGATCAATGGTAGACCACCAAATTCACACGTACATTGGAATAAAAAACCCTAAACAAAGTAAGCCTGATTTGCACAACCAAAGGAGCAAGGGTGCAAATTTGTGATCTACATAATGTGGGGTTTTGTGGATTCCTTATGATAAAGATGATGATGATATGTAAAACTAATAAATGAATAAGAGAGGTAAATATAACGAGAGGAATAAACTTACCTTGAAACCAAGAGAGGTAAAGTGAGCTTCAAATCTAGAAAAACCTATCAACAAACTATTATAATTTGAAACCATTTTGGATTTGGAACCCCAAGACTTGTAATTCTTAGTTGTGAAAATTTCAGGGCTCCAAGAAAATGCCGACTTGAGACCCAATTTGACCTAGTCATAGAAGCATAAAATTTGTCAAATTATGTGAAGGATCAACCCCTAGTTTCGAAAATTGGAGGAATTTGGATCTACAACTTCATCACCCATTCCTGCACACAAGAAAGATGGAAAAATTGTTGCGGGGAGGGGCTTACCTTAGTCAAGTCCCCTGAATTAACCTTGAAATGAAATAGATGTAAATAAAAGAATGTTGACATGTAGTAGAGATTAGATCTAAACAATAGAGAATATCATACCATATAAATATAATTGTGCTTAGAATGTGATCAAGAATGTAGATGCAATAACTTTGTCTCAACACAAAAACCAAAAGGAAATCATGTAAGACAAAATATTATGTAGTAGATCATGTTGTAATTCGCCACAAATGTTTATTTGAGGAAGACGATGACTTGATGAATGAATGTAGATCTCCCTCCTTGATTGTAAAACCCTTTTTCTTGACCTCCAATGGGGACAATACAAAGATCTAGCGAAGGAAGACTTGAATGCTTGAAAGATACCTTCAATGGATGATTAAATGTCTTGAGTGCACAATAATTCACTTGATAATGCTTGCATGAAGATGAGATAACTTGCACAATGATGGATAATGGATGTGAAAATGAGAGGAAGAAGCCTCCTTTTATACACATTTCGAGGCCCATATTTCATGATGCCAATCTAGATTAACACCTAAAGGAAACACCCCCACATTGGAATTTGAGCCCGAAGCCACTAAATATTAATTCTCTGAGGAGAAGTCCAATTTTTACCTAGCCCATAGGACAAGGGAAACTTCGACCTAGTCCTAGGAAGGTAATTTTCAAACATGGTTCGGGGTTTTAAAAGTGTGGAGGGTTTAATCAAGTGGGAAATTAGTGCAAATCCCAAAATTCAACAATGTATGCAACGTCCACCTAGGCAAGAAATGAATTATGTGATTAGATGGATAAATGAGAAATTGTGCACATAAATTAGAGCCAACCTCGAGTTTAAACAAGGAGGACCTTATTTTAAATTATGTATGCATTGAAGTACAATGTGAAATCCTACCATAAGGAACACACTAAAGTGGGCTAAAAATGGTCCCAAAATGAACACTAATGAAGTGATTTATTTTTAGGATGGTACACAAGCCTACAAAATGAGTTTCTAATTAGTTTTTATAAGAAAGAAAAATGGATAAATAAGACTGTGTTGATTTTAGGGATCTAAATAGAGCATATCTTAAGGATCATTACCCTCTTCCATGTATGGAGAAAGTTTTATAAATTGCTTGTGGATCTGACATTTTTTTAGTGAATTAGATGATTTTTTATGGTACAATCAGATCTTGGTGAAGGAAGAATATTAGTATAAAACAACATTCACCAGAAAATGTGGAACCATAGCTTATAGGAAGATGCCTTTTGGATCATCTAATGCAGGAGCAACCTTTCAAAGAGCCATGGATATGGCCTTTGAAGGATTAATGTTCAAGTTTGTTCTAGTTTACCTTGATGATATTGCTATTTTTTTCAAGGATGCTAAGTATCATTTTATGCATTTAAGATAGATCTTGAGAGATGTAGGGAGTATGGAGTGTCATCAAATCATAATAAGTGCATCTTTGTTGTCCATGAAGGTAAATTACTTGATCACATCATTTCAAAGCATGGTGTTTCTGTAGATCTAAAAAGAATTAGTGCAATACTTGCTAAATACCTTTACTAGTTCATAAGAAGGGACATCAAATTTTCCTTGGAAGAATCAATTCTATTAGAAGGTTTTTTTCTAAACAATGCCATTAATTTACAACCTCTAACATCTATGCTATATAAAGATGCGAGTTTTAGTTAGAGCAAGGAAGGAAGAAGAAGATTTGATGAAATCAAAGAGGCCATAACATCATCCCCAATGCTTATAAATCCTAATTATAGTAAGGATTTTATTTTGTTTGCATTTTGAAGTGTGGATACATCATAGCCATGCCGATCTAGTAACATGAAGAAGGTTTGGAGCAACCAATAGTGTTTTTTAGCTAGGTATTGCATGATTATGAGTTGGGATATACATTTGTTGAAAAAAAATGTGCTTGTTATAAGGAGTCTTAAAAAATTTAGGCATATGCTTTCCAATAACAAGATTCATTTGTTGGTTTCTCATCCTTTTGTCAAGGAAAAAAAGAGTAGTTTGGATCATGAAAGCAATAGAATATGATGTTGAAATAAAAGTCACAAAGTTGATTAGAGGCAAGGGACTATGTAATAATCTTGTGGGAAAAGAAAAGGACAACAAAGAAGATGAAAATGAGATTGTCTTAGTGATACAAAATGAAGAAGAATCAATTGGGGCAACACCTCCTATGAGATGGATTCAAGCAATGATGCATTACTTGAAAACTGGTGAGTGTCCTAGTAGTTTAGATAATGTAAAATGAAGGTATTATAGGGTGAACCCACAATACTGGGTTACAATTTTTCGGAGGAAGGAATCCGTCTCGAAAAGCATTTTTGGCAAAATATTATTTACCAACTTTCGATAGAAACTCGCTTGAAATTTTGATCATAAGTACTAAACTTACGATCGAAAGTCCTTAGACATGGGACTTTCGATCGTAAGTAACTTTCGATCGTAAGTAACTTTCGATCGAAAGTTCTTACTAACTTTCTATCGAAAGTTACTAAGGGACTTTCAATCGAAAGTCCCTTACTAATGACTTTCAATCGAAAGTCATTAGTTAGGGTTTGTTTTTGGTGGAAATATATCTGCCGAAAGTGAAACTCACTATCACTTTCGGCGATAGTGAAACAGTGGGGACGACTTTCAAATTTTCTTTCATGGTTTTGAGGTATTTTCATTGTTCATTTTTATTATTTTCAATTTTTGATAGATGCATAAATAGTATAAATGCATATATACACATGTATATATGCACATGTTTATATATGCATATACATGTGTATATATGTATATATACACATGTATATGCATATATACACATGTGCATATATACATGTGTATATATGCATATATATGCATATATATATATATGTATATATACATGTATACATGTGTATACACACACACACATATATATATATGTATGTATGTATGTATGTATGTATATATATATATATATATATATATATATATATATATATATATATATATCTACATACTATATATA